>OY751442.1:3292500-4528486 GCA_963565745.1 Phengaris arion
ATTTGAAAAGGAATAAAATATCCTCACATGTTTCGTCGATGGTTCGTTATCGTTTCGTGTACTTTTTCTAAGCTCCCAGAAATGTTATTAAAAATCACTCTATCATCTCACAAACAGGCATTATAATATTTCTTCTACGAAACGTTATTTTGGGTAACTTTATACTTTATTGTAAGACAGCGGTGTGTGCCGCTCTTAAAAATTAGGTATGTTCTTCTAAGTAACATGGCAAGACTATATGAACGTAACCCTTTCCTTTCAGTCGCAAAAAAATAGTACATTGAACTCATTTTATGGCATCACTAACTGCTTTTAAACGGGATGACGACAATAATTTAATTTTCCACCTGCCCGTCGATAAAATCGGATATGCGTCCCCTTAATTGCCGAAAATTTGAATAATCGCTCCGTTTGTTTGAATTTTTGATCGTTTTTAGATAATTCGTAATATTGATTCGCGAATCAAAACAAAATAAGACAAATTGTAATTTGTTGAATATTTAGTTTTTAGTTTTGTTAGTTGAATATAATTGTTATCCATAAAACTGGTATGAACTCAAATAAATTTCATATTGCCAGTAAAATTTAGATACCCAGAATCCGAAGACGGAAAATGAAAAGTTTTCCAAAGAACTCATTATCTCTTAGACTAATAAAATCAGTTTGAAAATAGTTTTCCAGATAACCTAGCGCCGCGATTTAGGTCAGGGGACTCTCTAAATAAACCCTGCTCTTGTTTTATTTCTGTCTTAATTCAATAGATGGCGCAATTTAAATGTTGTGGCCTCCAGCCTCGAGGTCCAATTTTAAACTTACCTGCCGGATAGAAATTTTTTATTAGAATTACGACTTACTTTGAGCAAATGCAACTGTTGAAACTGAGTTGGATATTTTTAGATTGCAGCTACCGATATAACCAACACTAGTGTAATAATAATAATAAAGCTTTGTTTATTCCTTAGTAAAATACAATTACAATAAAATATATACATCTACAGTTTCATTTACAATAATATTTGGTAAAAATTTGATTGTAACATCCTATCCTACTAATATTATGAATGTGAAAGTTTGTGAGGATGGACCGATGGATGTTTGTTACTTTTTCACGCAAAAACTAATTAACGAATTTCAATGAAATTTGGTATGATAGTAGTTAGGCTCTGGATTAAAACATAGGCTACTTTTTATCCGAGAAAAGTACAGTTCTCCTTTGGGATACTGTGTTTACGCGGGCGGAGCCGTGGGCAACAACTAATTACCACAAAATTTAAAATTTAATTTATCATTTATTTATTGCTTCCTTTATTACAATAATTATAACTTAATGTTGATATATCTCGATATTGAATAAAGAAAATAAGAAGAATATAGAAAATAATAATTATTTTATTATTTTACATAGAATATTTTTTATTTCGTTTATTAATGTATTATCAATTTATATATTCTAGTGTTGGTTTATCCAACACAAGAATATATGAAATAATAATTTATATACACAAAAAAATATTCACTACAGTAAGTTGAACTTACAAAAGTTTTGGTTGATCCAACGAACACTAGAACACACTTAGTATATTTTATGTTACAACATAAAACTATAATATATATTTTTATATAACATACAACACAAGTTACAATGAACTTTAATGTAAGATTAGTTGAAAACTATTCATCTGGGACATAAGGCATACCAGGACAAACAGATGCAGTGGGGGCAACTCACTCGCGACAGCTCAGTCGGGGCAAAAATCGGGGCACTCGCGGCAGCACAATCGGGGCAAATCGTGTATGTTTGCCCGCCGCGTCAGCCGCGGAATAGGAACCGATCTAATTTAACGCGCCGTAATTCGCCTCGCACTTGATTAAACAGACTAATCCGAAATTAGAGGAAGAAATCGTAAATAAATTGGAACGTTTTTAATGTTTTTTCCCATTCGATTGAGAGCAATAAGATGGCGCCATTAATCAAATTTGAATGATTTCTTAAATAAGCGCTGAATAAATGCAGCACTCTAGCATATCTCGCCGCGATAAATGCGCGAGAGTCGACTGGGTGACAAAGCGCGACAAACTCCTTGAAGTCACGTGGTGTCAAGTTTTATTGGATTAATTACTTGATACCTCCTTTTTCATGCCTATCGCACTAGAGAGCTGACGAGAAAAGTCATTTGGAAAACGAATGAAGAATCAAAAGTATTATTTTACTAACAACTTTTAGAACTGCGGAGTACCGCAAGAATTTCCTCTATTCAATAATTTCTGCCCTGACCATTCATCATATATTCTGAGAAGCGGTAAATGAAACTCAGGTATTCATAAATCTCTAATATAAGCTTATTCAAATTCATATCAAGGGTAAAACCATTATTAATATCCCTCAGTCAAAGTCCGGTTTCCCAGCGGCCACTTTCAAATTCAAACTTACCATGTTTTTTGTAAGTGATTTCCCAAATAGTTGTTCTTCAGACCCTTTTTTGATCGTTGCGAGTTGCGCCCGAGTGAAAATGAGTTTTTTTATATACTTTATAGTTAGGTGTTGGGTAGGTTTTCTACGCTGCATTGTTATTTCTAATATTTCAAGGGTTTATTTCGTTACAAAAAATGATAATAAATGTTTAGATAACATCAAAGATTCACTAAAGAGTAGTCAAATAATATTTGAAGGTATTCTAAATCTTAATTTAAATTAAATTCTAATTAAATTGCAATGATAATTAAGTGAACTAAACTCATCTACCTATGCAAAGTTTATATCTTAAGGTAGCGTTCCGATCTATGCGACCGCGACGCGTGACCGGCGACCGCGACCAGCAGACTAGCGAATCAGGTTCTCTGGCCGCGCTCACCGGTCGCGCGCCGCGGGTCGCCGGGATCGTTTAGTGGTGCATATAAATTCATACTAGGCAGTGGCTCCTCGTCCCTATTTCGGCCTCGGGTAGCGGTCTCGCGTCGCACGTCGCATGTATCTGAAAGCTATCTTCAGGTAAAACGTTTTGCAGAGCTAGTAGAATTTAATGTAGATGCATTTGCGAGCGCAATATTTCATGATAAACCCAACGAAGTCTGGAGCTCCAAGTCCAGTCACTCAAAGAAACAGATTAAGCAAATACAGTACTATAATATTAAATGTTCTATCTCGCCCTGCTGTCTAGTTCACAGCATAACGTACAACATTATTCACAACCAAAATGTATGTAGCGTTTAATCTGCTTCTAATTTAGTTTAGCTTAGAAATAATTATATTGTCAGATGTGGTAAGATGGCCTATTACTAACGACGATTTGGGAGCAACTATGCCACGGACAGACACACACACCACCCCTCTGTTTTGTCGGTGGTTAAAAATAGATATGTAAGTGATGGTCGCTGAAGACAAATCATATTATAAAGCCGCTCGGATGCGGTGATCCAATTCCTGCCGCATCTGGTTCGGTTAATTATAATATTAGCGGGATGTATGAATTTGTATTCTCTACAAAAATTAAAATAATTACGTTTTAAATGCTGAAAACGGGATCCTATTACTGAGACTCAGCTGTTCATCCGTCTGTCACCAGGCTGTATCAGCTCTTTAACCGTGGTAGCTATACGGTTCAAACTTTTACCAGATATAACAACTTATTTAAAAATAGAATATAATAGATATTTATTCAACAAGCATAATTTTTTGCTGTTTTGTACGCAACTCTACGTGCGCGAGTCCGATTTGCACTTGGCCAGGTTTGACAACATTATTATCATCAAAACGCCGTTGGTATTAGCGTGTTAATGTCGAATATGGTGTAACTAATTTATCACTGAAAATGACACATCATCATAATCGTCGTATAAGCAAAAAAAAAACAAAATTAATTTTTTTAAGTAACACTCGAATTGTCAAGCAGTGAGCGAGCCGATGATGAATTATAACTAAGAACACTTTGGATCACATGATATCTCTGATAAGTTTGAAAGCTGACGTAGCTTGAAATAAAAAAAAAACTAGATCAAAGTCATTCCATCCGTTTGGGAGTAACTTAACTTTTAACACCCCTCTTTTTGCGTCGGGGGTTAAAAAACCCACATAATATTTCACGAGTCTGGTCAGAGCAATAGGCAAATATGACGAGCACACTGTACATATAGCTTACTGCGCCTTGAGATCGACTTACAGTGACAAACCAACAATCTTCGAGTCCTCTTATATAAGTAGCGTGATGGATGAACACTAAATTATTTAAATATAATATTTTTAGGCACAAAGTCACAAATACAAGTATTATTTGAGGCTTATGTATGGCGTAACGAAATATATGAAAATTCCGAAAATTCATAATCAGCTCGAGCGAGCGCGGCTTAATATATTAGACGTACAAATAAAACTATTTTCCAGTGAATTCACGAGGCGACATGAGAAAATAATTCATCTCGATCCTTATTTTTTCTCATTCCATTCACGTCTAAAGATATTAAGGCACAATAAGTTAAAATATGAACTGGTATTTGGGCATAAAATAAATGCATTTCGCAAAAAAATTGGACGGCGTTTTGCTCCGTCAGTCTCGGTTACCCCCATACAAAAATATATTAGAATACCTTTATAATATTAAATTGAAAAAGTTGAGGCTTTTTAAATGGAATAAAAGCGGGAAAATTGTTAAAACCATTGGCTCGTCGAAGGGATCTCTTTGGGGTTCTTTCGTTTTATTTTGTTAAGCAATACCTTTGCCACTGTGATTTTTTAGACGAAAACTAACATGTGGTTCGCCATTAACATTTTTGGATTTAATAAAAAATTAACATCTGAAAAACGTGACTAAAAATTACATATTACATTCGAATCGATATTCCAAACCAAATCACAAGAGAAATTGAGAAAGGAATAAGGATATTTGATAAATATAACCTTTTCTACCCAATATGCGACATTCACCCATCATATAACTAATAAAACGCGGTGATCCGTGACAAACGTGATAGCGGCCGAGATGAACCATTATGAAAAAATCCGTATCGATGATGTGTGAGCGACCCGTTCACTCGAGCTGGCGGCAATCAGCGTTCGGATTACTTTAACAATGTTTGACGATATAGCGACCTCGCCCCGTGTCTCGCCCCGCGACCGCCTCACCTCGCGACCCTCCGCCCGAACCGCAAAATTAAATAATATTATAATACCTTTTCCCGTTAGGATCAAATCTTTAAGGATTTCCATTAGAGGAATCATTTGGACGTTCGACAGTATTAGGAGAATGCTATATTAAAAGCTTAATTAACATGTGCTTTAGAACAATGATGTTAACAAGCTTCCTGTTGTAACAGTAATTGAAATAAAAGCTACAGAATGAAGTAACGACTAAGAACAAACTACAAGCATTCTCAGGTTAACTGTCGCAATAAGTGATTTTATTTGTTACGGCACTTTTTATATGTCTGTTGTCTGTTTACGAGTTATCTGTGTTGCTACTTTTGTATACATTACTACCACGGCCTCAACGTCTTTCGCCAATCGTCGTTTTTCATACGTCAGTAATTTCCATAGAAAAACACAGATTGCCGAGAGCCATCAGCAACGTGGTTTTGAGGTGTAAACTTCTTGTTTTCAAGATAAAGGTACATTATTATATAATTATATATTAATATATAATTCTACCACTATTATAAACACGTTATTCGGTCCCGACACAACCTGTGTTCTGTTTTTACTATGACCTGGAATAAATAAATAGCTACATGTACACCTATAACTACATCTACATGTACACCTACAACTACATCTACATGTACACCTACAACTACATCTACATGTATACCTACAACTATATCTACATGTACACCTACAACTACATCTACATGTACACCTACAACTACATCTACATGTACACCTACAACTACATCTACATGTACACCTACAACTACATCTACATGTACACCTACAACTACATCTACATGTACACCTACAACTATATCTACATGTACACCTACAACTACATCTACATGTACACCTACAACTACATCTACATCTACACCTACTACTACATCTACATCTACACCTGCAACTACATTTACACCTACACCTAAAACTACATCTACACGTACTACGCTACTACAGAGGCCTTTCCGATTTTTCTGAAATAAACCAAACAGATAAACTAGACGCAGCTTTATATATTTAACGTCAAGTGACAAACACAGTGAACAGTTAGTATGGGAAAATTGAATCGTCGAAATTGAATTATGGCGCGTTGCGAATTGGAGGCTAGGCGGATTAAAATTGGCACGACACTTTTTGCCACTCGAAATCACAATGTAATAACGACTATAAAGAATGATACAAAAAACGACCTTATCACCTTGACAATAATGTAGAATTTTGCAATTACACATTGTGACTGTTATGACTGTTACATATTGTGACTAGCTAGCCGACCGCTTGATGTTATTACTCAGTACGGAGCCGGACTTCGCGGCGGCAACACTGCGAGCAGCAAGCAACCCGCCCCCTTAACCCTGTTTCTACCTAAGGCACTAGTTTGTAATTTCAAATTAACAGCTTTTATTTACACTTAATGCATTTAAAAGCATGATCGGTACTTATATATATATATATATATAGGCTTTAATTCTTCATTATCAACTACATATATATTTATATTATAATATGTATATTATAACTTAGTTCCATCCGGGTGTCCCTTGACATCTCTCAAGTTTTAAAAAATTTCTCGCATTTTTTTCCAACATTTCTTACCGTTTAACTTCTCTGAACTTCTACAACTATTTCAAGACCAAGATTAGCGAAATAGCCATTTTTATTTAGTGCCTCTTTTTCGCAAAAACGCATAGGCACTTTTTTCCCCGAAAAAGTGCAGTGTTCCCGTGGGCTACTGCATTTACGCGGGAATTTTTGCCCTAGTAAAGGTACATAAGGTACATATTATGATAACTACTAAATTATCCTATTATCTACATTATTCTTCAAATTCTCAAAGTTCGGAAAACTTAATCTACAAGTTTAGACATAACATTCTCAAACAATGTAATATCTAGTAACCATACATAGTAGTCGTAGTCATAAAATGGAACTGTTTGTTTAAAATTAATGCTCGTAATAACGCCTAAGATAACTCCGCTCCGTTCAATGTTTGTTCTGTCGGTGCAGGCTTAATGCAGCCAGCTCTGTATACAGAACCGCCTCTATACAATATTCATGTGATTTACAAAGGCAGTGATGTAAAAGCGCCCCGTATGTCGCCCTCACGCACGAGGAGATCGATACTTGAAAAATATATATTTCCAACTACAATTGTTCTGGTTTATGCAGTAGGTACTCGTTTCGTGTTTTTTAACAAAAACCTTAAAAATTAATGAAGAATATAATACAAATAATGGAAATTTACTACTCGTACATTGCGATAGCATAATACAATATATCGTCATCCGATGAAAGAAACCCGTAATTTGCAAGATATTTAAAAATATACGATCAAATAAATTCGGGAACACACATGATGGGATCAACACCCCACTACAAATTTAAGCTGCAGCGGCCGAGTGACAAGCTCAAAAAAGTATACCAGAAAATGCAACGGCACTCGCATGAAATCCGGACAAAATTCTTTGCTAACATTTGACAAAACTAGTCTCTGGGGAATTTTTCGAGTACGACAAACATAAGTGACGCGGCTGATACGAGCTCAATTTATCCGAAAAATGTGTATCGTTGTGGAGGAATTGCTGGCGGGTATTATGTTGGTACTTAAATTATAAAAATCCTATGAGTATATGCAATTAATTATGTATTTAACGTTCTAACACCAGCACCAAAAAGAGCTGGGGATGGATGGAGATCTCTTAAAAACTTAAGTACTGCATTGATCAAATTCGGAAGGGGGTTAATAAACTTGGTATGTGGTATGTGTATGGTATATGTGGATAAATAAGTAAGACGATAAACGTGATCAAGCTAACTATTAAACATATACCTACCTAACAAAAAACATCCAACTACAAAGCTATGAGAAAAAGTAATTGTAGCGTATGGCGTTGTCAAGCAATCACAAACGATTATCCCAGCGCGTTGTTTCTAATAAGAAGGTCTCCCTTGATGTACGCTGGGGATTTCAGCCACCACTTGCGTGCCCTTGTTAGAGAGATTAGATTTCGCCTTGTTCTTATTTGGAGGTATCATAGTGGTAGCACCAAAGATTTCAAAACTAAAGATAGGCTAGGTATAACGTACATATGTCAGAACAAAACCTCATACAATAAAAAGTTACGCCATCTTGGTTTTCACCATACTTCAAATATCAAAATGGCACTAAAAACGTGTTTTCGAATAATTATTTTGAGGCGTGTATTAATCGTAAACTAATAAAATGCCTTTAGCCAAGTTAGCAAAAAAGTATGGAATTTGACATAATCATCGCTATGTGACTTAGCCTTGCTTATGTCAAATCCCACACATTTATGTTCTCGATCTTCGTCATCGTAATTGGAGATGGCAACTTGGCTAAAGGCTTATTTTCACCGTGGGCAAAACGGGTTTTCGGGAATTTTAACCGCACGTCTAAAACGAAATAAGCGATTCAAATAGAATGACTGGCTGCAATCACTGGCTCAAAGCATTCCAACTGTCACCGGCTACACACTAGTACTTTGACACAACATACGTCCAACTCTTGTATCAAACAGATAAACGATTCGCAGCATGCGATTTGATAACATAACATTTTGTTAATCAAATATCCCTATACATGCCATTGAACTCAAGTTTGGTGAAAGTTGCTGAAAGAAATTGGCTGGCTGCGCAAATTACTTAACAATTATTATTATTTATAAGTCGACTAAGAGCGTTTTCACATTACGCGATACGATATCGCTGAATGCGCCGATAATTATAACTGATTGAGTGTACTGTTGTTTCTCGATGGAAATTAATGTTCATAATAATATCAAACAACTTTTATATACACTTTTTCACTTTATTTAGGTTTTTAAAATAATTTATATACAAACACGACCGGTTTCGATTAACTCATCATCAACGTCACCCGATAATTACCAAAGACATGAGAGAGACAGGTATATATTTTAATATGGAACACATCCCTATTTTTTTCAATATCGGATATTGGATTGATTAATAGGAAAACGCACTTATGCCCACGACACAAGAGCGTTTCCGGTCCGATAAATGATATCGCTAGTGAAAACTCTCTTTTAATATGTCTAAAATGTATGAAATTCAATCTTAGCTAAATGAAAATTAAAAAAAAAACCTGCTGCGTATATTGAATTTCATACTTAGAAATCCCAAGAAAAGAAATCAACACACGAGCTGTCACACAATCCATCTTAATAAGGCGACGTGAAAAAATATTTTCTTTAGCCTGTACCTAAATAAGGTTTTAGAAGGCGTGTGCGAAATGAAACATGGTACAAACTCGGGGTGATGTGACAAAATGTGTATAAAGTTTAATTGGCTCTCTTGAGCAGAACTGTGAGATGTTTCCCGGCTCACAACTTGGATTTCTTCCGAGACTTTTGTTGTAGTGTTAGTAATTGCTTTAGTTAAGACTTTTGATATTTTTAAGTACTGCTGAATTTAAAATTAAAAGAAAATAACAAAATATTATGTTTGGGCATGTAAATAGACAATGTGGTTATAAATATTCCCTAAAAACAATAAACCAATTAAAAACAGTTGTAATTACATTTTTAACATTTCTAAAGGCATAAAATAAACAGTAAAACTGTCACATCATATCACATCATGGTCGAATTTTATAGGCCTTAATACCCGCCGACAGCCTTGTAAAGAAAAATTAAAAAAAGAACATTATTCGGTCTAATTTGTAATATTCCAACAACACAGCCCTCTAAAGTATGAACTAATAGACAATTATGATACTGATTGTTAGCTACCTATGACTGACTTCGGGCGGGGGGGTTATTTTAAGTTGTTTTTCTGATACTTAGGCCTTATTACCCGACAGGCCTTATTGGCCGCATATCAATGACTGTAATCAGCCAATCAAGTCCAGTTGTGGAATACATATTTATATTTACTTGTATGTTTTGTCTCGTATTGTCCCATAGAGACATGACATGTCAAAGATATGGGTTTGGATATTTTGAGAATACAATACAAGTTATCGTGAATACATTTTAAGACGAAATGAAAAATAGACCTAATCGAAACGTTTGTTTGGCTCTGTCCACTCGTTTCTCAGTTCGCTAGATATCAAAGAACTCGTTCACCTCGTGCCGAGCATCACTAACGCACCACGGTAGACTTGCCACAGGAGGACAGAAGGACATGCAAAATGACTTAAATAACAATATTATATATGACAATAGACATTTCAATATAAAAGCAACGAAACCTGAATAAGACGTTACTTTTAACGTAAGGGTCAGCTTTAGCCAGGATGCCATCGCTAATTACGATGAAGAAGTTAGAAATAAAATTTGTATGATTATTGACGTATTGAACGCTACGAACGTTACTTTAATGCCATTATATTCAATTTCGAAGATCTTTGTAATTAACCATTGCATGTTGACTAAGGTCACACCGAGACTCGACGTGGCGCGTACTTTTTAGGATACCGATTCAAAATTGAACTTCATTTACTACACAATAAGATACTCATTTCATTGCAAGATTTCATAGATGTTGAACCTTTTCCTGTGTACATTGTTTTGATTTAAAATCAATTTCGATTTCACATAGTAGTTACTATTTACCTGCATTATCTAGAAAAAGTTTAAGTTCGTGGTATATAATATTTATATTTATATATATTTCATAGAATCTAGACCGGAAATCGTCCTAAAGATAACTTATAAAAGGATACGGGTGTCGTGTATACAATGGAACTCTAAGTGCCCTACTTTTTTGGTTTTTGGGGCAGCCGAAGTTTGACATTTGTCATCTTAACATTTTGACATTTACTTTCTGCAGTATAATCAATCAAATCAATCCGCATATACTCACAAAATATGCTACTGAGATGCCAGGCACGCCAGACTACTCATATATTCTTATATAACGTCGTCAAAGCTACGAAAATATTGTAGGCGTAACTTGTATAAAGAGGTTTTTTCTGTGAAACGTACGTCATAGTCCTCAGTTTGAAAATCATTGGCCTGAATATATCATTATATTAAAGCTTCCAGATAAATTTGGGAAGCTCCTGGGAGAACGCTTATCATGAGCACAGTACATGCTCGCTACATTAGAGAGACGGAGACGTCAGATTTCGTGGTCTCAAGACACGGCCTGAAGCGATTTGAATATTTTAAATGGAGCTCATACGTTGAGTTCATAGAGCGGAAGTAGTCAACGTGATATTAAATCAGATATCTGTTTGTCTCCAGAACAATAGGAAGAGGATTCTGATTTACTTGTAGGTAGGTAGATAGAAGGTAGAAGGAAGGTAGCAGTAGTCAGTATGTCATGTAATATTACGGTAATAAAACAGAATATTTTTTACACTGTAAGAAATGAGCCATAATTTATCGTAAAATATAATCCATAATTGATGGCAATAGGTAGGAAGTTAATTATGCTATTATTAAGTTTGCAAGTCTTTAAAAATTTACTTGTTTGAACCGACCTGTCAAGGCGGTTCGTCTGTGGAGGCCTCTTAGGCCTCCATAGACGAGAGGCCGATCGTTTCAGTTAGAACTGACGTCAGTTCGGCCTGAACGGATTCGAGCACATACACGGAGAAAATCGTATCCGACCGAACTAACGTCAGTTCGGCCCTTAGATTAATAACGCCTAGATAGTCTTCAAACAAACGCATTGTACAAAGTGAAGCAAGCAACAGATAGATGTAGGCGTAAGCATTACATACCGACACGCACACAAACAAAACTTGAAAGTTGTGTAGTGTGTACTCTTAAAATTGGGATTATTGTGTTTGCTTTTCTTAATATCGTGAGATGTAAAAATATAACTTATATTCATTTTAAACCATCTAAACACAATTTGTGAACATTATTTATATTAAACGGGTATTAAGGAATATATTAAGGATTATGTTAATACGGTCAATACTTTAAATTCATAATTTAAAAAATCTGAAAATATTATAAAACATAGTTGCAACTGTTAGTTAGC
This sequence comes from Phengaris arion, assembly GCA_963565745.1. Taxonomy (NCBI): domain Eukaryota; kingdom Metazoa; phylum Arthropoda; class Insecta; order Lepidoptera; family Lycaenidae; genus Phengaris; species Phengaris arion. The sequence goes on from OY751442.1 coordinate 3,304,619, forward strand.
CATGAAATTTTTTAAGTAAATTTATTATTACTAGTAATACTTTCACAATTCACAATAGGGCAGTAAGATGGCGATATAATATGATTTTATTTTAAAATGTTTTAAATATTTGACTTAATACATGTCAAAATTGTTCGGGCATAACATTTCATACTTACATATGAAATGTTATGTCCGAATCTTTTTTAATTCTTTTCCGATGCATTGTGACACCCAATAACGACACAAACCGTCATAATGTTTTTAATAGTCGGAGATGTCATGCACTAGCGCTTGACCTTGCCAACTGACGTCGTTTGAACAAATGAGCCGATATGGCTGAGTATGATATACTTCACTTTTCATGCGCGTACCCGGTTTCTAGGCGTTTTAATTTAAGGTTCGGCCTGAACGGATTCGAGCACACGGAAAATTGCCGCGAGCTTCGGTCGTGTTTTTAGGGTTCCGTTATACTTAAGGAACCCTTATAATTTCACTCTGCCCATCCGTCTGTCTGTCTGTCCGCCGCTCTCCTAGCTTCTGTAATAAATTTATGACAATAACGTTTGTAGTAATTCAATGAAAACCTATTGACCACGTGCCATTTTTAGGGTTCCGTACCCAAAGAGTAAAAGCGGGACCCTATTACTGTTTTTTTATAACTTTTTAACTTAACTTTGTTAACTTTGCTGTTCGTCCGTCTGTCGCCAAGCTGTATCTTAACCTTCTTATACCGTGATAGATCGACAGTTAAAATTTTTACAAATGTATGATGTAGGTATTTTTATTGTCGTTATAACAACAAATACTAAAAACTGAATAAAATAAAAATTTGAGGCTCACATACAACAAACGTATTTTTTTTCCGTTTTGTACGGAACTCATCTTGCCGATTCGCACTTGACTGGTTTTATTTTTAGGCAGCCACAGACGAGAAGCCGATCGTTTCAGTTAGAACTGACGCCTGAACGGATTTGAGCCCATACACGGAAAAAATCGCATCCGACCCAACTGACGTCAGTTCGGCCTGAACGGATTCGAGCACACACACGACACGATTTTGCATCCGTTCAGGCCGAACTGAAGGCAGACCGGACCATGTATGGGCCCCTTAACACTCGAATTTTATTACCGTTCAGTCCAATTTTATTGCCGTTCAGTCCATCCGTGCAGGTCAGAATTAATGTTGCTTAGTTTATTTACTACTAAATTTTGTATTTTATTTCCCTCCTTAGTAGGAATTTAGTTGTGAGTAGTGGTTTTGTAGAAAATAGTTAGACAGTAATCATAATAATTATATTATGCAAAATAGCTTGCTTCTATGTGCTATTATGACCTTATAATAATAGCACATATTAGCACGCATCCGTAAGTCGCTTCAAACTATCGATTTAATTTATATGTATGTAATATTTCCTACTATATTTTTTTAAATTTAACGATTAAATATTAAACCTGAAAATGTATGTATGTTTGTACACAAAAAACCCCAAAAAAGATTTTTATGGATTCCTAAGTTTAGTAGCTTTTTTATAGTTATCGGTACTCTTTTAGTAGTTTTTTGTAGAAAACAACGCGAGTTTAGTAGTTTTGCAAAAACAGAGTTGGCTACACTGGAACGAATCGCTTCAGTCCATACGGCCACCTGATGCGATCTCGAAATTGCACACAGACGATACGATTTTGCATCCGTTCAGGCCGAACTGAAAGAAAACGGGACCGTGTATGGGGCCACTAAAACAAATGGATGTTTGAGTCAACAACTTAAGCTCGTATGACAGAATATATTTCAAAATGTCCTACTGTGACCACTAATGATAGTCATAATACAGGTTTAAGACCAATCTATCGTCCAATCGACTTGATCAATTGTGATTGGATCAGTTGGAACTGACCGTGTATGGGCGTGGACTGGCATAATTGTATATTCTGTTTATGTTATATTAATCTGTTGCAATTGACTCATCAGGTCGATGACTGAATGGTGTATACCTATGTTAATATGTAACATGAATGTAACTTTTAACTACCAGCTAAATTAAGCAAAGAAAATCCTTAATTGTTATTAAATAACTTTTCTGGATGTATACAATCGAAACTAAAATAGCAAAAGTATATTTTATTTGTTGTTGCAACGTCAATACGTGTGAACATCAGAAACCTTAAAATATTTTTTTATCCGAGCCATTTACGGGACATCCATTGTTATTGTTAATAGAAATCTCCCGGTGACTTGTACTCCACCTTTATCCGGCCTCCGTCACAGGCCGTTGAATAATCACTTTGACGTAACATGATTAAATTTGTCCCAAATATTGGATCACGGCGGACTCGGCTAGCCAGCAGTAATTGAAACGGAATAATACCTGTGACGAATTACTGGCGACCCTGTTACTGTCCCAAATTGTTTCGAGTGGGTTAGTTAATAAACTATGGTTGAATGTAAATTTGTAAAATAATCGATATCATTATATGGCACGATTTTCCGCAAAAGCGACCAAATACTCCAAAAATTTGATTTAAATTTGACATAAATTGGGTGTTTTCGATCGATTTTGCGACTAAATTAAACTAAATCCTTCAAAATCAACAATTGTTGAATTAAACAAATATAATACTTGTTTATCAGTAAAATGGTTAACAACATTAGAAAACATATAATTTTTTTCGATAGCAAATACAATTTTCCAGAACCGTGTTAACTTATTTGGTTTGTTTAAAAATACCAAAAGATAGCGGATACCTTTAAATTGGCTTAAAAATAATCCAACAAATTTAAACATTGATTGGAAAAAGCATAAAAAGTATCCACAAAATTTCCACGTGTTTTGCTACTATGCATGAATCTTTATGCGTGGTAATGAGGTTTATTTTATTTTGGTCACTATCTGGATTTATTGCACAAAACATTTCTAAAGAAATGTCAGTCCGTACTTGGCCGCTGTGAAACTATACATTTTGCAAAGGCATCCTTAATATCGTCTCGACTCATTTTTCTGACAGACAATTTTTCTAGGGGAACATTTAAGTTTGGTAAGGTATATAAGGCTGTTCAAAATCAGTTTCGATTATTTTGGGCATATGATCTACTGCTTATGACGTTAAGACGTTCAGGCAGAAAAATAAATTTAAAAAATTATACTAAATAAAATTACATTTTTCTAAGGCGCCGAGGTCATTAACTTCACAGAAACAGCCGATTTAAAGGGGCAAAAACTTTGCCTAAATAATATCAACACAATCGGGTGGGTGAGATCAATGACCTTCACAGCGCCGTAAAGAGCGTAATGTAATTTTATTTAGTATAAATTTATAGATAAATTTTTAATAATTTTTCTGCCTAAACGCCTTGATATACGCAATAAATCTATAATGCACGAAATATCCGTAATTTATTATGAACTACCTTATAATATTACATTATTTGAAAGTGTTGTGTGAGCAGTAAATGTTACAATATACAAACTAGCTACAACGGTGTACATACCGCGTGTAACGTTATGTATACCGTCCACCGATGGCACAAACGCGGTTAGGCGTGACGTCACGAGACATCATGTTCTAAGCCGGATTAGCCTGATGCGGTAAGACGTCTGCTTATTCCCATAAGTTGATCGTATGTAATGGTATCTTAATAGCATGTATTAGAAATAAATCAATCGATCTCAAATTGGTCTGTATCGAATGTAGAAACTTATCATATTTAGGCCCTGTTTCACAATCAACTGAGGTCGCTGCGTAACACTTCACTATCATAATGATTAATATAGCACAAATCTGTTAAACTAGTAAACTACCTCATAGCGCGGGTTAGGGTCGAACGAACGCCGTCTATCGGCATACGGTGGAACTATATATATATATATGAAAATCAATATTTGCATAAAAATTTACAAAATTTGATGGGTGACATTTAATAATATTTATGTGTTTTATATGTTTAATTATTTTAATTTGTATTTATATTATTTTCCTTTTATTTATTAAAGATTAGATCTGTATTCAACAACTGCTAATTAGTGTCTTAAGGCTTGTTTGCATATTTTGTCTCTGCCGCTCGATATAAAGCATCAGCAAGCATCGACAAAACTTTCGAATAAGCGCTAACCGACACTTATTAGATAATTCTGAAACAGGCCCGTAATGTTTAGACTTTTTTTAAAGTAAGCAAGCAGAAACAATAAGTTCTCTTGGCGTAACAACTAGTCGAAAGTTAAGAGGACACGAGAGATTTTGGTTACCAATATATTCCCATCAATTACTAAAGCTAAGAAAATAAAATTTAATGTAGGGCTAAATTACCTCTTAGACCTTTGTTTAGATACAGCGGAACACAATTGAATAAGGTTTATAGCACAAAATATAATGAATCTAAAAGATCTCTATAAGAACAAAGATTCCCATATTACCAACATTCGGAAACGATTTAACTTTTCGAAATGTATAGTTTTTTTAATAAAAAAAAATTACAAGCTGAAAACGACGGTTTTCAATGAAAATCTAGCGCGCACAACCCCCGCATACCCACCCCTCTGGCCCCATATCAATGTGTCATCTTAGGCTGGCACTATATTATGATCCGGAATCCGGAAGGCCGTAGAAAATTCTGAGCATTGAAAAAAGAACTCTACGTTAATACAATAGACTTGAAAATCGAACACATGAGTGTCGAGTCAAATGTCAATGTCATATTTGACAGCTCGACGCTAGAAACTTCCATTCTCTATTGTACTAGCGCAGAGTTCTCTTTTTAGTTTTCTGAATTTTCACCGGTGTTCCGGATTCTGGAGCAAATTATAGTACCAGCCTTAAGCATTTTGAGTCAAATTTTCATTAATTATTTGGCAACGCTTGTTTTTAGTGATAGCCAGAGAATTATGTTTAAATTCATCAAATATGCAATACAATTTTTGCTGTTTTTTAATGTTATCTTTTGCAAATACATAATGTATGCAGCTTTAACTTTGGTGATTAATAATTCAAGCGGCTAGAAAGCTTTTTAAGTCTCGAGAAGTTAATATATGTTGTAATGTTGTGATGATGGGATTAACATGACACATAGCGCTCGCGTCAGACGATATTACACAAGTTGAGACAAGTTTCGACAAGTCGTTAGATTATTATTTATGGCCTCGCTAATGAGAGGAGCATGAGATTTAAATTAAAGCGTGAAATAAGCCATCAACGGCTGTTTCGGTCTTGTTTTTATTGCTTGAATAATACCAACAGAATATTTGGATTTATAGTCTTACAAAAAGATATCTGGAATGAAAACTTTAATACACAATTCAACAAAAGTCGAATTAACAAAGTTAAAAAGCTTTATAGTTCTGCAACGACTTCTATATCTACCAACAATGATTTCAAAAATCAAAACTAAGGATAGGCTTTGACGTAAATTTCACAGAACAAAGCTTCATATAAGAAAAAGTCACGCCATCTTGATTTCACCATACCTCAAATGTAAAAATGGCCCAAAACAGCCCCAAAAATGCGGCCATATAAGTGGGGACAGGTTTTACCTCGACATAGGAACGAGGGCGTCTATGGTTAAGATACTTACTTTATTTGTAATACTCTTACTAGATAATAAATTCGAGGTCAGTTACAGTAAATATCACATACTTAGCATAATTAATAACTAATTAATTTCAAATTTCACATTAAAGTTAAATTGATTATTTGTACATTATAACCAAATCTCTAAATTTTTTTTTTAATCCTCCATTGATGACAAATAACAAATGAATGTTCCTCTTGCGATTTTAAGTTTTTATAACCTGCCAGTACTAAGTGTAAATGAAAGAGTTTACATAGAAATTGTGTGATTATATATTTATGTATCGAAGATCGCGACCGACAACGAAAAGCCTAATATTATTATACTTGTTCTTTAAAAACGACGACAGTTTTAAAATGAAGTATCAAGTTTAGTTTGAACACTCTTGATACTTGAGGTAAATGATTTTCTGCCTTCGGATAAAGTATACAAGCGGAAGCGTGTTTCAAATGCAATGTGCAAGTTTCTTTCCAGAAGTTTGTTCATCACACAGAAAGCTTTAGCAACTACCCCCACCTGACGTAGACACAACTCGTATGTTATTTCAATTTAATCAGCTAATGTGATGGATGTTTATTGTCAGACATATTTGACGTCAGATTCATAAAGTTTGAGGTAGGGGTAATCTTTGTGATGAGAAATTCGAATATTTGAATATTCAAAAGGTGGTTGAATGTGGAAGCCATATACGTATAGACGAGGCATGTCGAGTCTGTCTCCAACTAAATGATTCCACTTTTGGGGTGTTTGGGGCTGTTTTTGAGGTATGGGTTGTTCTACAATATAAGGACGGAAATTAGAATAAATTCGGTCCTACATTCTGGTTGCAAAATGCAGTTTATGATAAACACAAAAAAAAACAATAAACGTGTTACCGTGTACCCTGTACCCTGTATTAAGTGAAACAGTCAAATTATTTTGAAATTTTAAAGTTAAGGCCATTTGAAAAAATTCAAGAATCAGGAAAAGAAAGAAACAAAACAGTATGGAGATCAAACTTTATTTATTAATAATTTCAAAAATAACAAATATTCTTCTAACCATTGGTTGTAATATTTCAAATATTTTTAACAGTGATGGAAATTTGACTTACACTAAAACTCTATTTAAATGAGTCTTGAACAGGAACTTTAAAGTTCCTGTTCATTAAATATATATCAATTATTTAGAATATTATCATAATAGAGCTTTGAGTAATAATTCTAAGACACAAATAATATTAAATCTATCTGAATAAGACACAAATTATATATAAAAAAATACAGAACCCTGAGACCAGGTTTCTGAGAATTTCTAGTTATACTGATTAAAAAAAAATTAAATAACATTCAACCAAATCTAAACAAAAGTAAGCCTTTGTATAAGCAACTTACATATGAAAATGCTAAATTACCATATTATTATATTAATAACGTAATTAAATATCATACCAGGACTCTGGTGAGTTTGACTGAATTTGACGCAACTTCCTTCATCAACTGGGCCCGGCTGACTAGGTGCAAACAGATTGTTTGTATTCTTTGTCTCTTTCGCATGCACTACTGACTCAGTTCAACGGCAACGTCGCACGGCTAAAAGATTATTGGCAATTCGCGTGTTTAAGGTTGAACAGGATCCTGACACAAAACTGTGGGGACAAATTTCGGATCTAGATTTTATAATAATTTTTGGTACAATTCAATAATAATATGTGATACGAATACGAAAATTTATTATGTATTTCTTTATTTTAATGTATTTTATAGCCTATATATTATAGAAAATAAATCACAGTACATTTTAGTATCGATTTTGGTTAGGGATCCAGAGACTTCAGGATACTGAAATTTTGGCGTTTTGAATAGAAATTTCGTCAAGATAATAATTTTGCAATCTACATAATTTTTAGTGACCAGCTAGACACGCAGGTATATTCTGCAGTATGTCATACAAATAAATTAGTTGGTGATAAATTTTCCATGATATTTTAGCTGAGACACCGACAATTCCTTAGTTTGTAAAACGACCCGTATGGTAAAATCAATTATGAAAATTGTGGAAGTTACTTTAAGAGCAATTTCTTTAAAAGTTCATGTTTCATAGTACGATTCACTTAATTTAACCATTTTAGACCTGCAGTAATTCCGTATGAGGCAATTTCATGAAAATCGATAACCAAAAACAAAAGTTCCAAGTATTATTCCAAGAGAATACGCCTGCAGAACGTAAATGAACACCTATTGAAAATTCTGGTACAAATATTTACCTGCGAATTTTTAGGCGAATATTTAAAAAAATATCCGAAACGAAATTTCCTTTTCGTTATAAAGTCTGTTAAAATCCGCCCTAACCTGTCCCCGGGCTACAAGGAGCACGTGAAATATGCCACACAAAAATATACGGCCCAAGTCACGAGCGACGAATTTATGCCAAATTTTTTTCAAAAGAATATTATTTTTAATACAGAATTTTCTACGAATATTTTTGCATATACCTACAATAATAATAATAACATCTATAGACGGTTCAAACCACGTCAGACTGGTCCCGTGCTAAGTTCTCGAAGAACTTGCGTTACTGGTACCAGACAATGGAAATTATTTAACTAGCTGGTCCCCGCAACTTCCCGTCCCGAAAGTCCCGTGAAAATCGTTCCAGCTGTTTCAGATATTAACCGAAACAAACAGACAGACAGACAGACATAAATTAAAAAAAAAAGATATTTTATTGTCAGTATCGTATATACTTTCATATGCCATAAGTGAAAATGTTGAAATTTTCAATTACAAACAGACACTTTCTAATTATATTTATTTGTGTGGAGATACTTTTTAATATACATATATTTAAGTATATATATATATATATATATATATATATATATATATATATATATATATATATATATATATATATATATATATATATATATATATATATTTCAATAGTGTGGTATGAGTGAAAATAAAAGCTGTTAATTTGAAATTACAAACAGACATTTCAATTTTGTTTATCTGTATAGATATAATATATTATATTATACAAAACAAATAGTTGTACTAAGTATATATAGAGCGCGCGGAAATAGTTGGCCGCGCCTTAGGTAGGGACAGGGGTGAGGGAGCGGGTTGCTTGCTGCTCGCAGAGTTGCTGCCGCGAAGTCCGGCTTCGTACTGAGTAATAACATCGAGCGCTCTTCCACTTAGTCACAATATGTAACAGTCATAACAGTCACAATATGTAATTGCAAAATTCTACATTATTGTCAAGGTGATAAGGTCGTTTTTTGTCTCATTCTTAATAGTCGTTATTACATTGTGATTTCGAGTGGCAAAAAGTGTCGTGCCTATATTAATCCGTCTAGCCCCAATTCGCAACGCGCCAATAAATAATAAAAAAAATATAGTTCCTTCGCTGGGATTCGAACCCGCGATCTCGTCGACTTCGTCTCATCGATTTAGATGACATTTCTTTTACTAAATCTAGGCTTTTGTATGCGCTAGAAAGTTTTATTAGTTTACTAGATGTTGCCCGTGACTGTGTGCGCAAAAGGATATCCCACGGGAACCATACATTTAACCGCGATAAAAATAGCGTATGACCTTCCTCGTGGTCTGCTGCCTGTGCCAAATTTCATCAAAATCCGTCCTGTAGTTTCGCAGCCTATTCAATGCAAACAAAGAAACAAACATATAAACAAAGAAACAATTTGTTTCCCTTTATAATATTTGTATAGATATTGTAATTCGATTAAATAAGAAAATGTTTAATATGTTCTTGTACCCTAGTACGACGCAGTAACAACGAGTTGACGCAGCCTTCTTAGGTGTTTGATATATTATTATGAATATTGTATTAATAGTAGGAGTTATTTTTAGGTATGTGCTTCGTTATTGGATAATTCATACACTGTTCTTCGAGCGAAGTAATTACTCTTCAAATAAGTACGAGTTAAACAGTTCTATAATAACTTATAATAAGTAAACATAATAATCGCTGTAATATCTCACCACACACCAAACGCCACAAATATAGCCGCAAGGAAAATTATTTACTGGCGAAATTTGTTTACCGCGAAATTTCCGTTCGGCGGTGTATAGGCGGACGATCATAGATTTACCTCACACACGACACACGAAAGCGATATGGGGACTCATATTGGGCGATTACGTTAACTTATATCTAGGGAATCTAGTGACATATTATATTGATATAAACTTTATATTATGTTTGAATATTGGAACTGAATTTTTAAAGACATGGAAGTTAGTAGTTTTCTTGATTTCCAATTTTAACGCTATGAGGTATCTATTTACAGCCATTTTAGTGCTGCAAACAATCTGCATTTACTTTGAAAATATTTATTTTAGAATACTTTTATTTTTGTAAACTCTAGTTTACAAAAATATTAGTACTTATTCTGAAATCAATATTTTCAAAGAAAGCACTGGTCATTTATGTAATAAAAATTACAGGCAAATTTATTTACTAACTAAAGAGTAACATTGTCATACTCGCATTTTTACAATTGTAATCGCACGTTAATTTCGAGTTATTTACTCGTATTCGCCGGCATCATGGCCGCCGTCGTGTCGTCACTGACAGCCGTCAATGTGCATGAAATTAATGTATTCCAATGCGAGGCGGCGCACACATCATTAGATTTTCATTTAATGCTGATACGTATGTAAAAGCATATATAATGAAGTGAATACATAGAATATTACAAGCTTTTTATTGACTTGCATTAGTGGTAAGATTGAAATATTACAATAATAATATATAATCATTTAATCAATTCTGATTGACAAATAAGCTAATGGCGTTTCTTTGTATTTAAATAAATAAATCGTTTATTTTTAAAGTATTTTACAAACATTATGTGATGTCAATTAACGTAATGTTTGTAATTAGTGTTTTCTAAATATGAAAGTAAAAATTAAAACTTTTATTTGTCATTATAAACGATAAGTTATCAAATAGACATAATATTGTCGTGTATATAATCCTCGATAATGTATAGTGTACTAGCCTCGATAATATTTATTACAACTTATTTAAAATTAAACAATCTGGGTTATTATTTTCGTATTTTCTTTTTTTTTTATTGGTCTACCGAAATGTTAAAGTAACACAGCCAAAATTAATGACATTAAGCCATTAAGTGGACCAGCTAATAGCATTAGGCCGCAATTTTTCACGGGCGTGTGTCACTAATGTGTTTCTGTTGTTCCAGCCAACTGCTGGCGCCCAACCTCAAACAGATCCAGTTCCTCGCGAACGGCGCGGAGAGCGAAGTCAGGACGGTGAGTGCCTATTGTTTTACATTTCACTTTATTTTATGAGAAGACAAGCTTTTACGTAAATACAGGCCACGTAAATACAGCATCTCGCAGGAACATTGTACTTTTTAGGTAAAAAAGTAACCTATGTGTTAATTTCAAGAGTAACCACTCTTGAAATACTTCGCTCAGAGAATACTGTATAAATCATCCAGTAACGGATGAAAAGGCTTCAGTTATTATTAAATAATAGAAAATTAATTTGAAGTTGGTCCCATTTTGACCAAGGTGACCTGATGATGGGATCCATGAGGAAGCCAGGGCTGGATCTTAAAGTACTGAACAGAACTCCTGACTCCTTATAGACACATGTTTGGGGATTTCGGCGTTGTTTAAAGAACTGTATGTCAATTACAGTAATCATCATCATCACCACCATCATCACATTATGACGATATAAAAGGTACTTCTCATAGTATTTTACACCGACACGGATATCTTTGAACATTACTCTGCCGTTTGTGAACCTATTTGCAAAATTATTATTTTTTTGTAAAGGGTATAATTCGAAATTGGTCATTTGGTCACTAAAGTGGAGACCTGATGATGGTATCCATGAGGAATTGAGGGAAAAATTAATAGGAACATCTATAGGGATTTGACTCTTGTGAAGTAAATCAAGCATATGCTACCAAAAAGTTACATTGTGTGCCAAGGGTATAGGGTATATACCCTGCATCCAAAAGTACTGAACAGAACTCCTCAGTCTTTAAAGATACACGTTTGAAAATTTCGGCATTGTTAAAAGAACTGCAAGCATAATATGCCATTATGTAACTTCCAGTAATCATCATCAACATCTTATATACAATACCTAATGGAAGCTTTGCGTGAATTCAATTATACATTCGAATGCTTATTTTAAACTTTCTTAGATAATAATATAATAAATATGACTAAAAAGGGAAAAAATATTATTTTTAAACAAAAAATTAAAACCGACTTCCAAAGTAAACGAAAAAAATATGAAATAAATCTTATTTTCTAAATAATTCCCCTTTTAAATTCAGCTAAACTTTTAACTATTTCTCTACACAATTTTGTTCTTTGTTTACTTCAAAATTATCTTCATAATTTTGAAGTCGCTACCAGCCAACTTAAACGCGACCTCTTTAAATATTGTTTTATCGTGATATTGTTTTCTATAAATATTGTTTTATCAGGATATTGTATAAGATTGTGTAGATAAATAGTTAAAATTTTAGCCGAATTTAAAAGGGGAATTATTTAGAAAATAAGATTTATTTCATACTTTTTTGTGCGTTCTTACTTTCGGAAGTCGGTTTTCATTTTTTTTTTCGTTTAAAAATAATAATTTTCTTATTTATGTATTAATTAATGTATAAATAAAGGGTGGCCAACACAGAGCATGTTCTTTATATCTTTGGGGCCAATATAATTCGGCGGACGCCAACAATAGGTCATCATCCCTATTATTTAAGATATTTATTCATAAATGTACGTACTGGCAAATGCTAGGCAATCGTAAAATTCAGTAAAACTAATTTCTTAATGGCCCTCGGCAATCATCGTATTAATATGTCAATGACAGACGATTTATAAAAAAATACGATGCCCGAAAGCAACTAAGAACATGGCCGTATTGTAGTTACAATGGACGATTGATAATATGTCTCTATATTTAGGTAATTATGTATTTACATAGAAAAAGTATTTTTAGCATCAAGATTTTTCGAATTTTCTAATTTTCTTAAATATTAAGAATTACAAAAAAGCTAAGTTAAAGAGCTTAAATTAAAAAAGCTAATTATGTTTTTATTACCAACCGGTGCTAAGGATGGCAGTTAAATTTTGCAAAGAACTAGACATTACGATAGTACGAAGTACTATCTGTAATAAGTATGTACCATCCTACTTACTATTTATAAATATAACTTTTGTGAGGATGGATGGATGGATGCTTGTTTCTCTTTCACGCAAAATCCACTGAACGGATTTTGAAGAAATTTTGTATAATAGTAGTTTAAGCTCTGGATTAACGCATAGGCTACTTATTATCCCGAAAACCTACAGTGTTCCCGTGGGATACTGTATTTACGCGAGCGGAGCCGCGGGCAAAAGCTAGTTTAAAATATAGGCATAAAGTAATCACCAGCGAATTTTACGCAAGTTTTAATTTTCGGCGGTCAAGCTGTTAAACGCTTTTACTTCGTAATTATCACAATATTTCGTAACGAAAACATTTTTCCGCTGTCATCTCAAAGTTGGCACGGACAATAGTGACAAAAAAGTGTGACTTGGTGCAATTTAATTTAAATTATGTCGCAAGTACGGCGCGGAGTTTCATTTGGAAACTTTTAATCGTCGCAAAGAGCGGCGGGCGAGCACGGGGGTGAGTCGGGGACCCTCGGTACGGGGGGAGGGGATTAAGTGATGCGAACGAAACGGTCCCTCTCATAAACTGCAGGGATGACGTCACGGCGGAAATGGGACCCAGTAGTTTGTTTAGTTTAGCTTTCTACCCGGGCAGACGCGGGCCCCCGAGCTGCCGAAATTCCGTCGCTCCATCGCCGTTGTAAATCCATTTGTATGTTTGCATGCGGTTTTAATTTACATGTTGAATCTGGTTATGATTTCCATTCGGAGCTATTATACCTCAGAGTTTCTAACGGAGTGGTTGGAATGAAGGTCCTGTCAGAGGTAAAATTACTCTGAACAGACAGTAGATAACCTGGATTGAGAACTAAATGTAACTCATGATAGTTCGGTAAATTCAAAGGCCTTAAGATTCCGAAAGGCTCTTAAACTGTTATAATGTTTAATTGCACTTAAATTCCATAAGCTAAATAAATAAATACTAAGGGATGGTAAAATACTCGTAGACTACGTAACTTAAGATAAAAATATTACACACCAGCTGCCCCGACACACGTTGTTCTGTATGAACTATGAACTGTAACAAATAAATCACTACACCCACAACCTACACCAACATCTACACCTACACCCACAACCTACACCAACATCTACACCCACAACCTACACCAACATCTACACCTACAACTACAACCTACATCTACACCTACAACTACAACCTACACCTACATCCACGCCTATAGCTACACCTACACCTACAACGTTCTGGGGCCGGCCGATTTCTAAAGTAAACCAAGCATGTGAATTGAACGCACCTAAAAATATTTGACAGTCAAGTGAAAAATTGAACAATAAACAGTTAGTGTAGGAAAATTCAATTGCCGTTTTTAGTATTTTTCCCGTAATTTTTTTTATTTTTCTCACCGTTTAAACCTGAATTGAACTTTCACAATTATTTCAAGTCCAAAATTAGCCAATTTTTTCCGACCGATCGAGGTTTACCGAGACATTAGAATTGCAAACCATTTTTATATATCACTAATAATTTACATTGTTGAGCAATGGCACTATTCACTCGGACTAATTGACCTAGTATTAACTACTAGGTAACTACTAGGTAGGTAAGTAACTTCTACGGTTTACGTGTAGTTTACTGAAACCATTCTACGAATTAAACTTTTTTGATTACGAGAATTGGCCCTCAGAGATCAGTCAGATCTGCCAATAGTCAATGGTATCCATTTAAAAGTCTGTAATTTCAAATGCAATTAAATACGATTGAACAAGTTAATTAATTGATTCTAACGTTAGTTCGGTTAAAAAAGGAAAAACGTGCTTTGTTTTACATCAAATAGAATTTATTATACAAATTGTACGAAGGCAATAGTTTAGGTTTAGGAAGGTATTCGGTAATAGTTCAAAAATTGTGAATTCCAAGCGCTCAATATTCCTTTTCTAACTTGCATTGCAATGTTACTCTTGTAATCAAAATATTATTTACGTAATAAGAGAAACAAAAAATTTGTATACCTTTTTACGAGTGAAGGAGTTTGAGCCACGTGGTAAACAATACCCTAAAAACCAGAGTCGACAGCAATATTTGCAATTGCTGTCGACTCTGGTCGCTTTGCCAATGGGTTTGCAAAAAAGAAAATCTATTGGCAACTATTACGTTGCTGACGGCTCAAGGTTAATTTTTGACCAACACCTTTGGCACAGTTAAAGTTCATATGGAGGAGGAGTGAAGAAACCTAATATTTTTTATACTGATGCATCAAAATTACATGATTAATAAAAAAAAGAACATTTTTGTAATCTCTTTATTATTTATCATGATGTATTTTTACTACCATTCCCTACCATGCGTTTGAGTTTTGACACAATTTGTCTCACGTTAAACAATCTATGTCTTTCATCTATATATATAAAAGAAATTCGTGTTAGTTACACTATTTATAACTCAAGAACGGCTGAATTGATTTGGCTGAAAATTGGTGGGGAGGTAGCCTTCAACCAGGAGACGGACATAGGAATTTCGGATTTCGATGAAATTTAGTATGGTAGTAATTTTGGCTCTGGATTAAAACATAGGCTACTACTACTATATTTTTATCCCAAAAAAGTACAGTATCCCACGGGAACACTAATAAAAGAAAGAGTAACAGACATCCATCCATATATCCATCCATCCAACCTCATAATCTTTCAAATTTATAATAGTAGTAGGATATTAACATCTATAACTTTGCAAGTAAACAATCTAGTACTTACATTTATGTTATTTTAAAATTCAGTCATTTGACATTAAAGTATCTTATTAAATTAAAAGTATCCAGATAACTGTTAAACAAGCCGTAATGGGGGCTTTAAGATGCACGATTTAGCTTATAAATAAAATATAAGTGTCGGAACTATCAGGCAGGGATGAAGGGATTTGTCAGGGACACCCCCGCTATTCTCAAGATATGGCTCGCTTTTAATGTCTTTTATAATTTTCGTTGGGTATATCGGTTTTAAGTTTAAATCGCGGTGATTTTTTATCCGAATGACTTATTTTACCTAACATTGATTAAATCCACCATATTAACGTAAGTAATGAATGATATTTCCTCACGCGACCGCTCCTCAGTATCAGCCGTGCGGCTGTGAATCAACGTTAATTATTTATAGAATAATCTGCTCAAAATTTAAAGCCTCGTGTTTAAAATTTTTGGAATGAGAATCGAATACTGATCACGCCACTGAATATCTATTTTGTAGTATCAGAAAGTAGTGTAAGTAGATATACTAAACCAAAAATAAATAGCTACGCTTTTACGTGATATTATGTGCATAATAATAATAATAGCTTTCCACACCGATTTCGATGACGGTGTCCGGTTCCATTGAAACCAGGCTGGTAGATAGGAGTTATTTTTTATAGCGCCCAAGTATGTTCGCAGTACACAAGAGCACTCTCTCTTCTCAAAACCTAGTGGGACGGATGACCGACACGACTGCCGAGAGGTCAGGCGCAGGACCGACTTTTTACATGCCCATCCGACGCATGGATCATCTTTCTTGTCAGACAATCAGGCGATCAGCCTGAATTGCCCTAACCAAACTTGGACACAACATTTCTTGTTGTTCCATCACGGGAATCGAACCCACGACCTCCGAGTCGAGAGCCAAGCTCTTAGCCACTGGACCACGGATACTGTGTGCTGATAGTAATGTTCGCTATGTAGATTGACGATTGTTAATGTGTATAATTTCATAATTAAATCCAACGAATGTTTTGTCGTTTTTCACATATTATAATTATAATTAAAAGGATGTTTCCTGCGACTTCGTCCGCGCAAAAGATTATTCCGCGGGAACCGTACAGATTGTCGATATAGTAGCCTATGTATGTACCGAATTTGATAAAAAACGGTCCAGAAGTTTCGAAGCCTATTCAATGCAAACAAACAAACCTTTCCCATTTAGATTATTAGTATTGATAATATTACAGAATACTGTAGTAAATTACAATTTATTGCATAATTTTAAACAAAGCCTTGTTTAACTAAACCAAACTTATTTTATACGAAAACTTATTTTTTTAAGAAATCTTAATTCGAAGTTTAGCTTTATAAAGCTAAGGTTCATTTTCTATCAAATTAGGAACTTTAAGTCAGTTATCAGTTTTTAACGTTGTCATAATAGGTGTTCAATAAATTAATTTAGACCTCTTTGTTGGAAGTTAAAGTTATAATTTCTGATAAAATTTTAATGGAAGATCAAAATGAATAGAAATTTGCACAAAGTATTGGTCATAACTCATAATATTCGTAATATAATTCAACTTAATATTTTACCATTTTTTTCTAGTGTATTTGTTAATAATTATGTAAAATGTATATCTGCATGTAAAATGAAAAAAAAAATATGAGATATTATTTTTTTACAAAACGCGTTTCTTGTACATTCATTCTTATTGTATGTTATTTTCGCCATTATAACATTTTAAACAAAACCTATATTTATTGTAGTTTACACATAAATATAGGTTTTGTTTTTATAGTTCAAAAAACAAAAACATTCGACATTTACCTACTAATTTAACATAAACTAACCATGATTTAAAGTCAAGCTGCCGTCCCTTAACTGAGTAACTGAAGTTCTAGAGAATCCGCATGCATCGTTGCTGCCTGTTCCGGCTGACAAGTCAAAGATTGATCAATCAATCAATCTTTGATCACTTCTTAGTCAATATATGGTGTTTAAACTTTGAAAATATATGACCGCTCTAGGAAGCTTTCTTGTAAAGCCGGAGGTCGCGGGTTCGAATCCCGCCGAAACAAAAAAATATATTTCAATGTTCCTGGGTCATGGATGTAGATTCGTAAATATATGTATAATTAATGTATAGAAAAATCTTAAATATATGTATAGTTTAAAAATATTGAATATACTTCCCGTTGTCTGGTGGCTAAGTTCTTCAGATACTTACCACGGGCCGAAATTGACGTGGCGTGAAGCGTCCATAGATTTAAAAAAGACCCAGATACTCGAGTAGGCTTGTTACCAGAGGCCTATTAGTATATAGTACTGAAAATGTCCCGAACAGTAATCCAGTCTTAATAAGGAACCTTGAGCGACGTCGGATAAAAAATTCCCCGTCATCGAATGCAACGAATAGCCTACAAATCAATATTGTAATACACAAGATAGGAGAAATAAATTGCTCGGTCCTCGGCGGGGGTGCGCGGGGCACGACGCGAGGGGGCTTCAAATTGGATTGGAGGAAGTTATATTAGATTGAATTTCTTGCCACCTTGTTTAATTTAGTAAGAGCGAGACACCAATCGTTCGAAATCATCGAACATTAAAAAAATTTGCAAGTGGCATTTCCGGTTTGGGTTGGCTTGGGTGGCTGTTTTTAGGATAATTGGGGATTACGGCGGTTGGGGGCTGAGGCGGAGTTTATTGGTTACAATATGCTATATTTAGATTCGTCATCAGTATCGTCTAAAACACTGACAAATTACATAAGTACATTAATGAGACCGAAAGACAAAGACACTTATTTATTTTTCATGTTCAAAAGAGTTATTTTTGCTATTTATGTAATTCAAGCACAGAAGGCTAATTATTTCGTAAATAAAACTGTTTATTCTCCAGTTTCAATATATTTTATCTCTTTCGGACACGCATCAAATCGGGCAACCGCAACCATTGAGACTGATCCCTCGGATAACCAACATAACAATATTATTCCTCAATATCATTTGAAATAATTACCTAAAAGGAATATGATCGCTGCATCGCTTTGGTAATTATCTATACGAGACATCCAATGATAATCAATCTGTTTTAAGTAGAACGATACAACGGCATAAATAAACTTAAAATAAAATTATGTGGATTTCGGCGAGCGATTGTATTTTCATACAGTCGCTCGCCGAAAACCACGAAAAAACATACGAGATGGTATGTCGGAATGACTTGATGGAGTGCGGAGTTATTAGGTTCAGTAGTCCTCGGGCCCGCCGAGGTCCTATGAAGCCCTCTTAGGAAATTCGTGCGGAAATCGACCGCACTTCATCTGTACCGATGCGGATTTATTCCATCCGATCGGGGAGACCGGAGAGAAATCATGTTTTTCGCTTTGCCAAACATATTCGCGTTTTGTGACGTGAAATGGATATGTTTTCCGTTGGATGTCGTTAGGGTATGTTGGACCAAACAATGTTATTATGTTCAGTTCTTACATAATTTATCAGTTTAAATTCTATTTTGTTTGACAATTTAATTGTCATTTATTAAGAGGATTAAATATTTGAAGAACATGAAACAATGAGCATCCACGGCTCGCTGAGCAGAAGTCACAATAATAAGTAATATATTGACATTATTCAGTACTTTAGCATGACGACGCGTTACTTTACCGACCAATATTAGTTGATAGTACTCAGTACCACTCGTAGTTCACTTGGTTGTATATTTTTCAATTACGATTCACATGACGATAATCTACTAATTATAATGATGTCAAGCCGAGACCGTAATTTACTATAGACCTATATATTTTAGATGAGGCAAAAAATTCCCACGCTTAAACTGCCCTACTCTTGGAGCAGTTTGGGGCAGTCGAGGTTTGACATTTGTCATCTTGACATTTTGAACAGTTTATTCAGTCTGCTACATGCAGACTTGGTCAAACCTTCTGAAATAAAGATGGCATAACTTTTTCTTGTATGATGATTTTTTGACGTGATAACGTCTTATAATTTGATGGAGCCGGCTGCACGCACGAAAAAACATGACTCATGCGTTACCTGTTACCAGCGTTACCTCGCTAAATATGACGCATTGCCGTTACCTCAGCTAGCCGCGCCTTAGGTATGTAAGCGATGGAACGGAGAGGCGTGGGTGCTTGATGTTATTACTCAGTTCAGCGCCGGACTTCGCGGCAGCAACACGCCTACCTAAGGCGCGGCCAATTAGTTCCGCGCGCACTATAAACATGACGTTGTCACGTTCAACTATCGTCAGTAAACCGACTTTACAGACAACCGATTTTTTCTGTCAAATATACGTCATCCTTAGTTTTGAAATCATTGTTGCTTACAATATTCCGATTGCACTCTAAAACCAGCCGCAGAGTTTATTTGCCACGTGCAGGATTCATCGAAACCGCAGCCGCAAAGTCACTGCACCCCAAATCCCAATTCACTCAAAACTGTTCGCTGACTAAGAGCTCACTAGTCATTATATTGTTGAATCTTCAATTTTGTATCAATGAATAGATATCTATGCGTCGCTGCGTTAATTTCTAAACGTAGTTTTTAGGGTTCCGTACCCAAGGGGTAGAAACCGTAACCCTATTACTGAGACTTAGCTATCAATCCGTCCGTCCATCCGTATTTCTGTCGGCAGCAAAATTTCAACTCTCTAGCTATCAGGGTTCACGAGATACAGTCTCGTGAACCCTGATAGCTAGAGAGTTGAAATTTTCACAGAAGATGTATTTCTGTTGCCGCTATACTAAAACTTAGGTTATATAATAAATGTTAAGTGGGGCTCCCATACAACAAACATGAATTTTTAGACGTTTTGTACTCTTTCCGAGCCAAACTCGCACTTGGCCGGTTTTTGTAAAGATACTCTGAACATATTGCCTCCAATATTTTAAGTAAAATACAGTCTTATTGTTAATATAGGGATACTAATTATGAAATTAACATTATAAATGTACAAAATGAAACATAAAGACAAAGATTGTATTTTAAAATAGCTAAATCCCAAAACCCGAAAACAGCGTATATTATACAAAATTAATAAATTAAAGTCACTCCCGAAACGTCAAGCAGTGGGAGAGCTGATGATGATGAATTATAGCTACACTCTCGATTATGTCAACTTTCAAACGAATCCCGAAATAGCGCTGCATTTTTAAGATAGCTATTCAAAATTGACCTCTATTCAATACACAAAAAGATGCCACGTTTCA
Organism: Phengaris arion; assembly: GCA_963565745.1. Lineage (NCBI taxonomy): Eukaryota > Metazoa > Arthropoda > Insecta > Lepidoptera > Lycaenidae > Phengaris > Phengaris arion. The sequence goes on from OY751442.1 coordinate 3,325,293, forward strand.
TTGTAAGAGTTCGAATGACAAGTGTGTAGTGAATAAAGTTGACTTTATAATAGCTATCGTCAAAATGCAGCGTCGCGTATCGTCGCGGTGTGAACGGGCCCTATCTTGTAGAACATCTGTGTCACAAAAGCATACATCATAGTAATCGCATCCATACATTTGCGCCGGCAGAAGTCAAAATAAACAAGTACAGTTCATATGTCCCCATAATGGACTGTCGTGTCCCCCGTGTCCCTCACGGGTCCACCATTTGTCCCCAATGTCCCCTGATGAAATATGACAGGGACCACGTGGCGATGGTGATGGGCGACATGAATCTGACTTATTATTATTATAATTATAATGTAGTTTTGTGTCGTACTAGAGGGTGCCCGCAACTTCGTGCGCGTTAAAGGAAAAAACCGTATGTTTTGCCGCGAGTAAAAGTAGCCTCCTTCCCCGTGGTCCAATCTATAGTTGTGCAGTAAATTTCATCAAAATCGGTCCAGTAGTTTTTAAGCCTACTCATTGCAAACAAACAAGCAAACCTTCAATCTTTATAATATTAGTATAGATAACGATGTTGATATTCGTTGTAATATATTTGTTGACAACTGTAGCGTTTACATATTTACAATAATTATATTTATAATGCTAGCGACTATATGAAAACTCACGACTGTTGGTACTGTATGTATTATTTAGCTAATCCTTTCGCTTCACCTTAATATTGGCCAACACCCCGCCACCCTGTCCGCCGCCAGTCCAACCGCTTCTGACTGACCTCTACTGTCCACTGTGAAAGTGACAGTAAGTGCTCTAGACAATAAAATAAGTATATTCACAATTCACATACTTTACACTGTATGTACAAGATTACTGATGCAAAAAAAATTAAAAGCTATGAAAGCAAGCAAATAAAATCGAGCCAAATTAATAGCCCGTCTGATGTTTGATGTGAAATTTCAACAGATACATGAAACTGAAAACTATTGACGGCTTAACATTTCACTACGTAGCAATTTACGAGAGGATCTGGGTTCCGCAGTAGCAAGATAGTGTTTTGGGTGCGAATTCGGGCATTTAGTTTTTTATGTTAAAGTAGTAATTGTACTACATTCCATAACTGCACAATGCACATTTCGTCATAGGCTTATTTGTAAATACTTATTATATACCAGCTCAACGAAGCTTAACGAAGTTTCGTGTGCATAGAACTCATAGAACTAACAGAAACGGAACCCTAAGATAAAGTAGCCTATGTTACACCTTATAACATCAGCTATCTGCCAGTGAAAGTCCTGTGAAAATCGGTCTAGCCGTTTCAGAGATTAGCCGGAACAAACAGACAGATAGACAAAAATTTAAAACTTCTCTTTTAAAGCTTTTTACTAGCCAAAAGTGTATCTAGTTAAATGGCCACATTGTTTTGAGATTTTTGAGGCCATTTTGACATTTGAAGTATAGTGAAAACAAGATGGCTGACATTTGAAGTATGATGAAACCAAGATGGCGTAACTTTTTCTTGTATGAATATTCTTTCTGTCAAATGTACGTAATATTCCTTCTTAGTTCTGAAATCATTGCATCTACCCTATTGTCGGTAAAAAAATAGTTTAATAGAGTGAATAAATAAAAAAATATATTTTCCTCCTCTAAGCATATTTTATATTTTCGTATCTGAAAAGCCTCAAACATTTCGTAACACCCAATCTAATGTTTATGGACATAAGATTGTTTGCCGTCGAATAAAATTAAAAACTTTACTGCCTCGGCGTTGCGTAAAAGAATTCCTGATTTTTTTATATTACGCACCTGTCAACAGGCAATGGTGGCCACGGCAACGGCGGGAACACCTTTGTTTGCCGAAGACTCCATAATATTGTTTTCACGAGAAGACGATCTCCAATAAAAACACTGAAGCCACGTAGTAAATATTCATGTCGCCATTTTTATCTTGAATAAAATATTTTTTGTAGATACACGTGCCGTAAAAAACGATGACTTGATTGCTCTAATTCAGTGACAATAATATAAATAATATATTCCATTTTTATTTCAAAGGTTTGGAAAACGAAGATATAGTGCAGAACGGTTTTTTGATTCTCAATTTTGAAAAACATTTAAAACTGTCTGTGTCTGTATTCTGATTTCTGACCCTATACTAGATCAGACGGGGGCCAGCAAACCCACTTTCTATTTACCTCTAATATTATAAGAATAAAATTTCTACAGTACAACCACATTCGGCAATCTTCGCTTTTCATACATCGCCAGTCAATAAAAACTATAATTACCGAGTGACATTAAGAACGTGGTTGTACTGTACACGCCTAATGTCACCTGTTGATCTAAAGGTTAACTTATCTACTACAATTTATTTTTAAACGTATCTTTAACACAACGTTTTCGAATGAAAAGTTCTAAATATTTCAAACCTTTGTTTTAAATAAAATTCAGGATCACTCAAAACGCTTTTGTAAGTTAATTTCACTAAAAATATATATTTTTTGCCACAACGTGCCATAAAAATTCCGCGCTGACGTCGAATTAATTTATCGCCTATTAACAATTTACAAAAAATGTTATCTATTAATTTTGAACAGCGTTGTTGGCTTTTGTACGGGTGCGGGGTTTGATCAATCCCATCACACGGCCAATAAATCAACCAAGAGGCAAACTCGTGTAATTTTTTTTCAAAAATTATCAGTTGAGTTCCAGAGGCGGTGCATCGAACATGCTCGCTTAGCATCTAAAGCTCAAAGTCAATGTTACTTGAATAAATTTGTCTGCCGATAGAGGCTGAGTAGAATCGTCCATAACATTAATATTTTTGTTTAGAAATTTAACAGGAATGGTAGGTTATGTTGTTAAGGCTCTATTTCACGCCCAAATGAGACGATACGCAACGCGGCGCTGCATTTTTTCATGATAGCGATTCAAAATTGAAGTTTATAAACTACACATGAAGATACACGTTTAATTGCAAGATTTCGAATGTCAAACTCACTCAAGACTATTCTGCATAGCGCGGCGCCACACTTTCAATGAAACATGTATCTTTTTGTGTACAGAATAAAGTTCAATTTTGAACCATTACTAACAAAAATCAGGGCCGCGGCGCGTACGATACATGGGTACGTTTCGGTTTGGGTTGACCATTAAATGTAATTACAATTTATATAACATAACCTACCTTTTCTCCTCATAACAAGCTATAACAGCATATTGACAGCAACCAAACAAGTGGAAAAACAAGCGCGAAAGCACAACAAACTAACTCAAATCTCGTTCAATTTCGGTGAACACGAGCAAAGATAATTGTGATATTCCCCTTTTAATAATAATTAAAGATAATTATCAAACCGAAAGTTAGGATCTAAAACAACCGTAAAATTGGAGCCCGACGTACTCGAGATGTAATTTTCTTATAAATATTAGCTTAGGAAACTCCGGGCATTAATAATTCATCGCAAAAGTTACAGGTAAAAAGTGTTAAATAAACTGACTGTGTAATATTCATATTCCTCAGAATCAGGCATCTTGACCTTTTTATCTAGCCTGGAGTTTTTACTTCAATATATACCTCCACTTAATTGTAGTCAATATTATAAAGCCGCTATTTTTGTAGTAGGTTGATGTAGATATACGTCATAATTATCAGCTTGGGCACAATTCTCTCTTTCTCGCATATTCTGATCTCTTAGATTTACATAATCATTAAGAGCTTGGGCATAACTCCTTCTTTCTCCCATGTCCCCATCTCTTAGACTTACGTCATCATTATCAGCTTGGGCATAATTCCCTCTCTCTCCCATGTCCCCATTTCATAGATCAACGACATCATTATAAGCTTGAGCATAGTTGCCTCTCTCTTCCCTATCCCCATCTCTGAGGAGGTATAAGCTGTAGTTCACTACAATAATTTATATAAACACAACCGCTTTCGATTAACTCATCATCAGGTGTTTATATACAAGTTATTGTTAAAACCTAAATAAGGTGGAAAAGTGTATACAAAAGTTGTGTGATATAATTGTGAACATGAATTTCCACCAAGAACCAACAGTACACTCAATCAGCTTCATTCCTCTTTGATTATAATATTATTTCAAGATCATTATCTACAAGTAACAGTACTTTCGAAGTTTGAAATAATGTAATTTATAACAAATCCAAATCGAAATTCTTACATTGTCAATATATTCGAAGAAATACATAATATTATTATGAATGAAATGTATTCGAGAAACATATCGGTTTTCTATAGCGTCTGAATGGGATTTCGTTTTCTTGTCGGCCGGGGCCGCCGCAAAAAAATCCCCTTAATTGCGATTGGGGCTTTTACCGCGGGCCACGAGATAAGAATAATATTTACGGACGCTTCACACCACGTCAATCTGGCACTGTGCTAAATATTTGAAGAACTTGTGTTACAGGTACCAGACATCTGGAAGTATATTTAATACTTTTATACTATACTAATATTTAAGATTTTTATCATATTATACACATATTTAATACACATCCATGACCCAGAAATTTTTTTTCCTTCGGCGGGATTCGTCCGCGACCCACGACCTCCGGCTTGAGTAAGTCAAAATTCAAAGTCAAAGTCAAAAATCTTTATTCAAAATAGATATTTTTATACACTTTCTGAACGTCGATCTACATGATGCCTACCGGCGTCGCCATCGCCTCGCTCTCAAAACTCGCGCAGGGCCATCTTTTATCAAAAAGATGGAAAATTATTCTTTTGAAAATATAATAAAGGCATATTATATAATAATGTTATGACTAAAACTACATAACAAGAGTACAATAATATATATAATTTAGAAGTAGCCTTGCAGAGGGTCACCTTATTCCCAAGGTGTGCTATCATTCATAAAATCATTAACTTTATAATAGGCTTTAGCACACAAACGTTCTTTAACTACTTTTTTAAATTTATTGATTAAAATTTTATTAACGCTTTCTGGGATCTTATTGTATAGGCGTATACACTGGCTTTTAAACGAATTCTTTACTTTACTAAGTCAAGTCACTGGTACATCAAGCTTATGCTTATTTCGGGTATTTCTATTGTGGTTGTCACTTTTCTTTTTGAATAGGTTTAAAATTTTTTTAAATACGAGTATAATACATTTGATAGAACATACTGAGAAGCTACAGTTAAGATTCCAGTTTCTTTAAACTTCTCTCTTAATGACGTGTTGGGGCCAGCTTGTAGATTGCCCAAACAGCTCGCTTCTGCAGCACAAATATAGTATTTATATCGGCAGCATTTCCCCACAGTAGAATGCCATAGGACATTATACTGTGGAAGTAACTAAAATATACAAGTCTTGCTGTGTTTTCGTCTGAAAACTGTCTTATCTTACTTACTGCAAATGCTGCTGAACTGAGTCTGTCAGCCAACCCAGCAATATGAGGGCCCCACTGTAGTTTTTCGTCTAAAGTTATACCTAAAAAGACAGCTGTATCTACTAGTTCCATACCTTTTCCATTCAATAGAACGTTGGTTTTAGTTTGCCTTACATTTGGCAACATGAACTTTATACATTTAGTTTTTTTTCTATTTAACAAAAGATTATTAACACTAAACCATTGTACTATTTTTGAGAGAGCATTATTTACTTCGTCATAGCCTGAGTTTTGGCAATTAATATTAAAAGTAAATGACGTGTCATCGGAAAATAAGGCTATCCCGTTTTTTCCATTAATAAGGTATGGTAGGTCATTTATATAGACTATTAAAAGAAAGGGTCCTAAAATGGATCCTTGTGGGACCCCCATCTAAATTTTGGTACCTGTTGATCTTTTTCCATTTATCTCAACCTTCTGAGTCCTATTTGATAAATAAAATTTTAAGAGGATGAGTGCTGGTCCCCTTACTCCATAGTGGCATAGTTTCCTGATCAACGTTTTGTGCTGCACGCAATCAAATGCCTTAGAGAGATCGCAAAAAACTCCTAGAGCATCCTGCGACTCTTCCCAATAAGACCCCTCCTAAGAAGGAAGAAGAATGGGTAGCTCCAGAAATGTTCATTATTGAATTAGGCTTGCTATTAGCGGTGCCAACTCACCAGTGGCGAAGGCTGGTTCTCCTTTATAGGGAAACCCTAGTCTGTATAATAGGTAGGAATTTGGAAAAGGGTCTGCTAAAGGTAGGTGGTAAGTGAAGCTGATAGGAATGGAGTCATATACCTCTGTGGCTCAGTATTTAGCGCATTGACGCTCGAGCCGGAATTCGCAGGTTTAGAGTCCCGCCAGGAAATAAAAAAGTTTTCTGTGATCCTGGGTCATGAATGTGTATTAAATATGTGTATAATACAATAAATATAAGTGCAGTATAAAAGTATTACATATATTTCCGTTGTCTGGTACCCGTAACACAAGCTCTTCGGATACTTACTACGGAACCAGACTGACGTGGTGTGAAGGGTCCATAGATATTATTATTATTATTATTATAGGAACTCCACGCCACTGCAACTCACAGTATATTCTATAATCGTTGTGTTTGGATGAGTTCAATCCCTTATCTTCGCATATTATGTTGGATATTATTTAAAAATTCCTGTAAAAGAAAGTATATGGAACATAGAACCTATCTATTTTAGATGAGGCATGTCGAGGTAAAAAGATGCTTCAGCGTAAAGTGCCCCACTTTTGGTGTTGGTTGCGGTACGATATTTTTCATATTGACATTTGCTTTCCGCAGTATAATCAGTTCGCATATGATTGACGAAATGATTATAAATGTCGACATTGGGTAACTTTTTCTTGTATGAAGATTTTTTCTATCAAATATACGTCACAGCCCATTCATAGTTTCAAAATCCTTTGAATCCTTTCCGATTTTGAAACTATGAATATGTATTTTCGCTCTTAACTTAACAATTCAATTCCAGGCTTAAATTACGTCTTTTTTTTCAGGAGATCGAGCAGTGCTACTACCACGGCACGGTGAAGGACTACCCGGGCGCGTCAGCCGCCTTCCACACGTGCAACGGAGTGTCCGGCGTCATCCACATCGGCAACGAGACCTTCGTCATCCACCCCTTCTACGGCGGCGATCTATCGGTCAGACTTTCTTTCTTACTTTAGTAGATAAAGTAGAAAAAAAGTAAAGCATAAGTTCATTTTGCAAGGTGCATGTGGTGGTGGATTTTTAGTTGGTTACATCAAAATATGTAGGAAAGCAACAAGTAGATTGTGTAATTAGTCATTTTGAAGACGTGTCAACTTGTAAAATATAAAACTTTTTTTTCTGTATATTTAGACCTTGTATTGACCAATGCTAATATGCGAACGGTAAAAAATAGAGGTATAAAATTACAACCTACTCTCATACCTTGCAAAAAACATCTGCAAAATTTATAAAAATCGGTCGAGCCGTTATTTTATATAGGTATTTTAAGATTTACTCTGTGACTAAGCGCCATGGCACATGCTACAAGTTCCAACGCTCTACGGCCGCTACGGCGTGCTACGCATGCGCTACAATGCTCTACGGCCGCTACACAGATATACGCATTTGCTACATGGCTCTACGACCTCTACAGAGTGCTACGCATGTGCTACAACACTCCGAGTCCGCCACAGCGTGCTACGTATGTGCTACGATTTTCAACAGTTTACGTTTATGTGTTGTCCTTCGAAACTTGCGATATCATTACATCTATCGTTTGGCAGAGTAAATCATAATTTGTATAATAATTATTGTGCTTTAAATACATTCGGATAAACTACCTTTCTTATTATTACAAAGAAGTATCAAGTAATAATATTATAATCTATTTAAACAAAAATTTGCATCGGCCTCTGGTCTATAATGAGAAACCTTTGATGAAAGTTAATTAAGCACTTAACACTCGATGAAATTTAATTTGAAAACTATTGACCCGGAGCTTTTGGATAATTATTGCTACTTTTTCCGTTTCACAGAATCATTTTTGACTCTCTAATAAGATTACTGAGTTTTCGCTTTTATGTTCGTTTTAATGTTCAATTATAAGTTGTAGTATATATTTATAGATCAGTAGTCTTGACTGCGTGGGTAAATAACTTTTAAAACAATATTTTTTATATATCTAAAGAACCATCACGTACAGAATTTAAAATAGTCAATTTCTTCTGTAAAAAGGCAATTTTAAAACACTTTTTTGCGTTAAGACATTGTGCAATGTGAATACACGTTGAAGCATAGTTATATATTTATCACCTTTTAAAATTATTCTTAATATTATCTGCTAACATATTACATCATTAATTGTTATCTTATACTCAGATTTTAATTGAGTATCGTGAAGCCGTGATGAAGATCAATAATAGTAATCATGATCAGCTATTAATTATCTTAATTAAGTTTCGATATTTGAGTCTGTAATTAACTGGGGATCGCGTTACTAATTAAAGGAAATATAATTTACGTATGAACCTTCACACGTGGGGTTTGAGGTTACGTAGTTCTGATATTATTTGATTTATACTTTGATGATATATTTGATTAATCAAGATTTCATTACATATTATTATATACATAGAATTTTAATGTTTGTTAGTTATGAATGATAACAGTATGTATAAGAAAGGGAAGATACATACCTCAAGCATCGTACTATACTAAAGTACTGGCAATTAAAACTCAAATGTGGGTTTAACGTGGGTGGTGTTGGTTTCAAAACGAAAATGTAAAAAACAACATTAGCTCACTTTTATTCTCTGTAGAAATGAAACTAAACACTTCTCAAAATGTAATCACTTTTCACTGTCTGTTAAAAATTAAAACGACTCTGCACTTATCTAACTACTACTCTTTAACAAGAACACAGATAGTTCTCAATACGATAGCTTAGTTGCCGTGATCGTTCCTTGAAGGGCAAATGTGATCACCAACCCCACCAAGACTCTGTCAGCGCCAATCAACATGGCGCTAGTGTTCCCTCCAATTATACTTCCGTACTATTGACTTGTTAGTCAATTCAACAGCTAAATCGTTTACCGCTTCAACAAATATAAAATTAATAATGCCATAATATGTCATTTCTTTCCAGAATTTGTTCCTTTTAAGCAACACTATCAAATGGTGTAATAATACAGGGTTTTTTTCCAAAATCAGTCAGCTATTTAAGTTTTTATCAAAATCAGGCCGCAACTCCTTTTATCATTTTTTGCCATTGATTATAGTTTCGGATTTCACCTTCCTTGCCCCCTGAACTAGAAGTAAATAAACTGTTCAACACTTGAAACAGTCGAATTCAGTACAATAGGTATTGATAAATGCTAGGCGGGGCATGTTGCCCTTTGTGAGACCTGGGCACCTCGATAAGGGCCCATTGTGGCACTGTGACAATATTAACTCGAACAATCGTCCCTTTTATGTCCCTTTAATTAATAGTTTTATCTTAAATTTCGAGGAAATTAGATAGGAATCGTCGTGCGACGTCTGATCAGTAGCACTTAATACTTTGGGTGTTTTAGAAAAATAACTGCCGAAAACAGTACCAAATCGTTTTTGTACAAGATCTGTTAGGGTACAGGTACATTCAAAACCAAATGCTCTACAATGAATCGTTGTTTCTGCTGAAAGGGTATATGTTTGCACACTTTGTAGAAAAAAATAAAAAATAAACACGTTTCATTTTAAACTGTATGGTCTTAGTAAAGATTGAATTAAAAATATTATTTATATTTAGAGCGAGTCCAAATCAAGTAGGTCACGAACGCGTCACGGACCTGACATCACAGTTGCGGCCGACAGGATCCTACTCCACCTGCATACCCGTCCGATACAGCCGTCCAAAACAAAGCCCAGTATTCTCCTCCGCCATAACTCCGCCCGACACAGGTCCCAATGCCCTGCAGTACCCGTCCGAGTCATCCGAAAAAATCTTTGTTAAATATTAACTCATTTCTTATTACTGGGCTTAGCCGATCGGGATACACAATGGAGAGGCAAATTACAAATTGGCATAAGGGATTAAATTGTTTCAAGTTCAGATTATTATACCTATAATTTAATAACTAAAATCTTGCCTAAAATCAGTATCAAAATATTATACAATTTATAAAAAGGTATCTAGAGAACATAAAAATAATAATACATAGACGACTCAATTAAAAATAACACCGAAAAAGGACTAGTTACAGTACAACCACGCGCACGTTGCTAATAACCCTTGGTAATCATCGTTACGCTATGAAATTTACAGACGATGTATGAAATACAACGATTCTCGAAAGACATTGGACACGCGGGTTTACTGTACTTGGGCAATTAGTAATTAATATCATAATATTATGTACTTATATTTTTAATTGAGACTTCTCAAAGAACTTGAAGGATTGTAAAGCAAATGTTTAAGGGGCTTCCTGAGATATCGACTGATTGACTTGGATTTCGTTAGGGTATAATTAATAAAATTATTGTCTACTCCATTTGTTCGATATCGCCTTTCATACGACTTTCGAATATTAATCAACTTTAAAGTGATAAATCACTTTTAACGTTTTAGCAACAATTTGATTGAGTTAGTGTGACAATAGTCGTAACCAATTCGACTTTAAACTCTAGTAGGCTATTTTAGCCGATTAAAATATGACAGACAACTCGGTTTTTTTAAGATTTGAACATTAAAAAACCAAGCAGACTAGATTATGAGCAAAATGTTATGCCATGTGGTAAATATTATTAAAGATGGGCATTTTATCCCATCTATGAAGATGGCCAAACAAAATAATTAATTGTGCCCTTCTCGTTCTATTTACTCTTGATTGAAAATTCAAAAGCAATTTTACTAAAATCTTATTAACCTCGTACATAAAAATCGGCCCTGACCATTCCCACAGCATATAAACTGAAAGTATTCTTGACACATTCAAAGTCAACGATCGGCCATCAAATATTAGCACCTACCATTAGCGCTACCCTCAGCCCGTTATCTTTTGTTCCTTCCTACTAAAGTACCTAAAATAACTCCAAAATTTCCACAAAAATTGGTTTATACCCAAAACAATGTTATAATGAAGTCAGTTACATGGACTCAATGCTTTGGAAGTTCAATAAATTATTCGATCGTGTGTAGTCCTGTCTGACCGCAGCTAGTGTGGTAGTCGAAACAGCACTCCATTGAAGAGAGATCAGCAGCTCTAAAATGGCCACATGAAGTGAATCGTACTATGTATTGAAGAAGTTGCTCTTAAGGTCGTAAGGCCCAAACTAGGCGTAACTACACGGCAGCGTAACTACGTGACACGACACGGTCAAATATTCTTTGTATGAAATTGTATGAGATATAACGCACTACGCAACAGCAGAACTACGCGTCGCGGCTCTCTATTGCGGTATTATTAGTATGGAAATGTCGCGTCGCGTCGCTCCGCTGCCGCTTGGTGCGGTCTCACTTTTAAAGTAACTTTTAACAATTCTCTTATTTGAAAATCAAGCAATGATTCTTGTTGTATGCCATTTTACGCATTTCTATAGAAAACTATCAAAATTGATGAATTTATAATATGATTGGCTATTTTTGATGATTCATCCATATATTATATAGCCATTTTATAATGAAAGAAATTATGAACGTAATACGATATACTCGAAGTTGCCTTTTTAGATCTGCTGAACTGACGATAATGATGATTAAGAGTCTAAATTGCACTCTATTAAAAAACTGTAAATCAAAGTCTATCACTTCAATCTCGAGCCTAATATTAGGTAATGTTAATTGTTATCCGAGAGTAGGCGGAATAGGATGGAATTAAATATAAAACACGTATGTATTAGTATTATTAAGCGCTCAGGAACATACATACGGTTTAGAATTATCTGTGGTATTATTTAGCGCTCAGAATCACATTAGGTCCACTCGATTACGTCTCTGTAATTCACTCAACCGTCGGTATATCGGATTATTAAATTTAATATAAGACAACATTATTGTATGGCCTTCATTTTTTACTCATAGATGATCTTGTTTCAACTGACAGCGATTAAAAATGAAAAAAGCTTCATCGAGTAGGCACATCTTCTTATATATTAAAATGGATTGCAATTTTAATGTCTCGCTAAGACTCGAGAACGGCTGGACCGATTTGGCTAATTTTGGTCTTGAAGTAATTGTGAAAGCTCTGGAAGGCTTAAACGGTAAACGTTGGAAAAATTGCAGGTAGGTGTAGGTGTAGATGTTAGTGTAGGTTGTAGGTGTAGTTAATTATATTTTACTCTATTTAAGACAGAACAACGCGTGTCGGGACAGCTAGTTCTGAATAGAATTAACCGAAATATTAACAGTAAATCACGACAAGATAAGTTTCGTAACGTAAAATCACGGTTAATTTACGCAAACTGTTTTACAATTTCTAAAACCTTGTTCATTTTCCAACCGCCCTTGTCATTAAACTTGCTCCAGGTATCTCATTAGTATTTAACGGAATCACTTAAGGATCTCATGCAATCGAGCTAATAAGCTTAGCGTAATACTGTACTCCCCCGCAACTTTATTGAATAATAAAAGTCCCACTTAATTACGTACCGCGTGGCCACACTACGAGCGGGTCTGTGCAGCTACGTTGACCACGCTTTATAATAATAAGAGAACTGACTTTATTTTATCACCGTGTGAATTATAAAATCCTGATTGTAATGCAGCAAAGGAAATACTCGTATATTAAAGTCGTATATTTACCTGTACTAGAACGTTCTTGTTTCACATAATATGGAAGGAACCAGCTTCATCTAGCTTCTCCTAGATCTAGGCACAGACAGTACTAGAACAAGAAATACTTGATTTAAGATTTAGATCTATAATTATACGAGCGGACCCGACAGACGTTGTCCTGCCGGGCTGATTTGTGAATCTAAACCATCCAGGGCGCCACCCAAACGCATACAATAAAATTCATTCAAATCGGTCCAGCCGTTTAGGAGGAGTTCAGTGCCATACACACGTACAGTAGTACAATTATATATATAAAGGTAAGGTTTATAACAAAACTATTTTTTATTTTTATTTTTCGCAATAATTAAAAAGTTAAATCAAATTATAAATTCATTTCGAATCCAATACCGAAGACACGCCGACAGCTCTCGAACAAACCCGAGCACGTGTGACGTCATAATGTCAGTTTCGTTGTCACTCTAGGGTATCGCAACTGACGATCGTCAGTATTGGCATTCGAAATTCAAAATTATAGTCGTTTTCTTGACTTTTCATTATATATTACAGCTTTAACATTATGACGTCACAACTATAGTGACCGATCGTGGCGCATTCATAGCACGTGTTTATTTTATATTTTTATAAATTTTTTATGGGTTAATTAATTGAAAAAAAAATTTTTTTAAATCTTTTTGCATAAAATATGAGTATTATTAATAATAAAGTTTTAAAATACATTAAAAAATCTATTTTTTTTTTCAAATTCCCAATTATAGTCTATAGCTCGGCACTCATGTTACCTATCCGGTCTCAGGCTTAAGACGATGATAACATCTCTCACTCATCTGCAATATAATATTAATACTCGTAATTGCTCCCACACCGATTTCGGTGGCAGTGGCGGTGGTTTACGCAGGAGTTATTTTTAATAGTGCCCAAGTGTTTACGCAGTACATAAGAACACTGTCCTATGCTTACTTTCATAACCCAGTGGAATGTATTTTGGTTAACTTGTTGGTTAACTTGGCGAGAGACCAGGCGCAGAACCAACATTTTACATGCCCATCCGACACATGGATCAACAATCTTGTCAGACAATCAGGTGATCAGCCCGCATTGTCCTAACCAGACCTGAAAACAATCTTTTTTGTTGTTCTATCGTGGGAATCGAATCCACGACCTCCAAAGTCGAGAGCCAAGTTTTAAACCTTTGGACCACGGAGGCGTCATCTGTACTAGAATGTGCAGTCACGTTCCATACAGAGACACCAATCAAATTGTAATCGAATAATAAATGCACACGATAGAACATGTCTTCAATATTTATAAGGCAAATGTTGTTTTGTATAAATTTCCACAAAGGCGCCTTTATTGCGATTATAAAATAAAAACCTAAAGTTTTAATTTTTTTTAGAGATATAATGCATGTGTCTTACACGATGGCCTAAAATCTGAAACCCAATTCTAATATTCAACTTAGACTTTCAATTTACTTTCAATGAATTATAAATGTGTCGTCTTGATACCATGAACTGATCGAGTTTGGACCAACCAAAGTGGTTGATATTGGTTTGATGTTTATACGAATACCATTTTGCTATTTTAACATATCTAGATGCAACTATATTAATGTAAGGCTTAATATCAGTATCGACCTACTATTGAAAAGTATCTGATTGGTCCGCTGGTCGTTCTAATTTTCCATTTTGAGGATAGAAGGTACTTTGAATCAGTCGGGCTATAATCAATTCCTGAAGTTGGCTTTCATCGCGCGCGGCCACCGTGACCGAATTCGGTCGTTCAGCTGCACCGTACGTGTACGGTACAACTACGAAGTTGGGACTTACTAGTTCTAATTAACTTTGAAGACAATGACGAGAACTCGCGCCGGACTCGGTACAACTTGAGTTAGAAACGTACCAAATGGTTGTTTAATGTCCAATTTATTAATTTGTTTAACATCGTGGCTGCGTGATACCTGGGTACATTATTTTATATATTGTATCGTCTTTTTTTGTCAATTGTATTGATATATATTTATTTGTGTGGAATATATTACTTAATAAATAAATTAATAAAAATCATGTTGTTGCTTCTGATATGTAGGGTAAGTGTAGGCCTGACATATCTATACTAATATTCTATGGTCATTACATATGAAATTGGTGTTTTGTAAAGGAGGAACACAAAGTCGATTTTTTTTTTTAAATAATATATTTATTTAATCAAAGTAGATACCGTTGCTATCTATGTACTTTTGCCATATCATAGGTAGTTCATTAAATCCTTTACTAAAAAAAACATTTGGAAAGGAATCAATAAAATCTTTGAAGGCGCTTTGGACTGCCCCATCGTAGATGATTTTTTTCCTTTGCAAGAAGTTATTCAAATTTCGAAAAATATAGTAATCTGTTGGAGCAAGGTCCGGGGGGTAGGGTGGATGTCTTAGACATTCCAATTGAAGCTCCTCTAATTTGGTAGCCGTCTGTTGTGCAGTGTGTGATCTAGCGTTGTCCTGAAGCAGCAGTTTCCTAGAGCGAATGACCAACCTCGGTTGTTTAACAGATAGCTTTTCCATCATGATTTGCAGTTGTTGGTAATAGACATCTGCCGTAATCGTCTGGCCAGATTTAAGAAAGCTGTAGTGAACGACACCGGCACTAGTCCACCAAACACTCACAAGTAACTTTTTTAAAGTCAATTTTCGCTTGGGGCAGGCTTTGGCTGGTTCGCCAGGGTTCAGCCAATGCGATGAGCGTTTCCAATTATCGTACAGGATCCACTTTTCATCACAGGTAATGATTCGATATAAAATTCCTTCATTATTGTGCCGGTTGAGTAATGTAACGCAGAAGTCGACGCGCGTTTGTCGGTATGCTGCACTCAATTCATGAGGTACCAACCTTTCAAGCCTTTTCACCTTCCCAATTTGCTTCAAGTAGATTAAAATAGTTTCTTTGGTCTCCGGCTGTCCATGGGGCTTGTTCAGCAGGTCGAAATTTCCAAAGCGAAAACGTTGGAACCAAAAACGCACTGTGTTTTCTTTTGTGACACCGTTGTCATACACATCAATAATCCTTCGAGCCGTTTCTGCAGCACTGGTGCCCAAGTGGAACTCGTACTCGAAAATAATACGATATTTCAAGTTTTCCATTTTGTAAACAGAGTGTCGCAAAGAAAACACCAAAAGAGGAAAAAACAAAAGACGCTTTTCAAAACACAAATGCATTAGTAAATAGAGGTATACATTTGAAATTGGTATTCCTAACCCAAGAAGATATATTTGAGATCAAAGTGACCAGTACAACACAAAACGCCAATTTTCATATGTAAGGACCTAATATTACAAAGAGGAAAGTATTAGTTTGTTTAATTGCATTGAATAAAGTCCGAAACTATTAAACAGATTTTGATAAAATGTGTAAAATTGATAAAATGTGGCACAGATCGAGAGTAGACCACGGGGAAGAACATAGGCTTCTTTTAGCGCGGCAAAATGTCCGGTTCCCGCGCGATAAATGAATTACTGCGCGAACGAAATCTCGGGCAACATCTAGTTGATACTATTAATTCTATGAATTACATGAAATCGCTATCATTAGCACCATATATCTATGCGATGATTACCGGCATTTCCCGTCAGTGTAACCCTACAATTATTATGTTGTAGTAAAGTGTCGTGAAAAAGTTCCAATCACAAAGTTAAATGCAAGCCTGTAAGTTTCAAAACTTGTGCCTCTCTACCTTTTGCTCTAACGTTGCTGCAACCTCCTTTCAAAATTCGTTGCATTTAAAGAAGCAGATGTTTGATTGAAACAATAATAAGTATATTACCTTTACGTATATAACATTCCTTTGAAATTTATAGTAATTGCGTTCGCAGGCTTCAAACAAGAACTTTACAATCGTAAGTCTAAAATTTGCTACTAATAAATAAACTTTTCTAATCGCCAACCCTATAATGTGTTAAAATAAAAATGTGTAATATTCAATGTGACCGTCCTCTTAAGTGTATGATAAAAGTGTTCATAAAAGCTGTAATGTTTCTAAACAGCCTCTCCAATAAAGTAATGCCTACTCCGACGCTGCGTCATTCACCCTTTGATTTATTACGGCAAGTCATTGCACTCTTAAAATAATTGTCATTTATCACAGAACAGCGGCGTCCCGCGTGCGGCGTGCACACGAACAAAACCAGAACATCCATCATCTCTCTGCAATTTTATTAATATTGTTTAACGCTTATTTAATATATAGTACACGGAGCAAATACTAGGAAATACACCGACAGCAATATACAGATTGGATATGAGCCATTAGACAAAGTAACACGGCCACGCATAGAATAGGGTTCCTTATTTACCTTGTATGATATTATTTTTAATATTTTACATATTCACTTTTTGTACGGAGTTGTCCAATTAAACTTATTAAATACAAGTGAGGCGTCTATAACTCCTGAACTGACAAGTAGTTATAAGCCGATAAAGTTTTCCTTCAAAGTTCATCAATATTTTATTCAATATTATTCATCAATAATTTTATTCATCAAAAGACCTATTAATAAATAAATAATATAGTCTTTTATCATTCATTAAATAGGTCACACTATGTATAAAAAAAATTGTTGTTTTATTTTAGCCCTTTGTCAACGTGTTAAAAACACAAATCTATGTAAAGTTATTATCATGTTTCTAGCACTAACCGATCCGTCCGGACGGACGTCATGTCATGACAAAAGCTATAAGACATTTAAACGTTCGAAAACAATTAAATGTGTGAGATTGATATTTAGTCGCTAAATCACGTAGTTATTCTCAAATATTTATTATTTAAATCCTTAAAACTTCGTTAATGTTCTCACATTGCACTTTGTCTAAGCCACCTGAAGTGTCGCAAACGGACATAAACCTATAGAGGTTATATTCTCGTACGTACTCGTATATTACGTATTCTCTAATAATATTATGACTAAGTAATATTATAAAAGTGAAAGTTACTATTTAATTCGGACTATGATTTATTCACGCATAAAGTGCTGAACAGATTTTTAATAAATGCATTATCATAAAGCCTGGACTAGAACAGAAGCTACTTTTTATCTCAAAAATATATAGCTTCGTGCAAGATACAGAGAATCTTTCTGCGTGAATTAAGTCGCGGGCAAAATCTAGTATGCATAACATGTTGGTAATATGTTATGCGTATTATATGCTTGCTATTTCGGAGTAAATATTTATTATTCGTAAAGTAAAATGCTAATACATTTCCTCACTTATGCCACAAGCGCGACACAATGAAAGAACTAATTCGGGAAAATAATATTCCGCGCGTTCGTTCTTGTGATCCTCTTAACGAATAATCTCCTTGTGGACGAAACATTCCCTAATATAACAGCATTTTCGTTCGTCCCAACTCTATTATCTCTTTGAAATGTGTCTGAGTAAACTGTGATGTTCATCATTGTAGATAAAGTACGAGTATACCTACTTGTATAAACAGACGAATCATTCGAACATTGAAACCTGCCTAAACGATTGTTATATTAAATTTATAATTTCCTCTATTCTGTGGTTTAACGTTATCATTATTATTTTTAATTATTATATTAGTGTTTTGTTTAATGTACCGTTGCACTGTTGGAGCAAATACTTAATAAAATAAAAATAAAATGGGTCAAAGATAGAATTTATAATTTACTAATCAATCAAATATATATCAAATTGTTAAGTCGACTGTTGTTTGAAATATTTTGTATGAAATTTCAACGCGTATATAAATGCTCGTGCTAATGCCTGTACATCATTAATCACGCTATTCAGGGCTAGTTGGAGAGCCTGCGTACGATGCACTGAGCCGCAATCAGCAGACTTTAAACGCTATATTAAAAGACATTTTCAACCACAATATACTCTAAGTGCAGCTGAGACATATTGTAAGTGCAGGAATTTAATCAACTGTTTCTTTCGCTTTCATGTTATCAAGTCCATTCTCAGTTTATAATTTACACATTTTTAAATTAGATTATGAGCTATGAATGAAAATATTCTGTATCGTTTTGGGTTTCAGATCCGCAACCTCAAAAACTTCGCAAAAAAAACTCATAACCCAAATTAAAAACTATTACTTTCTTTTTGAGATAAAACCAGCATGAAACATCTTATTTACTCTTATTTCCTTCTGAATATTATATTTAATGTAATTAAAATCTTATCTACAATAAGCGGAAAAAGTGGCACAAGTTTAAATATGATTCGCTGTCAGCATTAACACGGTATCAATTTACAAAAGCACAGTCAGATAGAAATACGAGATATTACGATATTATATATATTACGATATTATATTACGATAGAAATATTGAAACAAAAATAAGAATTTTAATAGGGGTTTTAGGAGAAGTTGCAATATTTTTGCCAAATGTTTCAAATATTTTCACTAATAAAATTTGAAAACTTGATTTAGACTTAATTCAAACGGCTATAACTTATAAGTCATCTCGTACAATTTCTAATTTGGAATTGACTTTGCAAGTTTGCTCATGTGTTAAGTGATTCCGACGAAACTTGTTAAAAACTTCTTGAGCGAACGACTTTCTATTTCTTTTCTACTTGGACTGTTCTTAGTGTATTTTGTAGGTTCTGTTGCTTCGTAATGTAAAAAAGAGTACGTAAAGACGTACGTAAAGAAATGTACGTTTAAAAATACGTTTTTCTACTCTGCTTATAAATTATAAAGAATATTTCGGTAGCATGAAATTAAATATATATATATATATACGTACGTGATATATATATATATATATATATATATATATATATATATATATATATATATATATATATATATATATATATATATATATATATATCACGTACGATTTTAATAATAATTAGTTTAAAATTAATGAGTTGTTTGTTAGCAAAAAATGTGACTTAAAAAAAAACATTTTGACTAGGTAGGTACTATAGAATTACTAAATAGTTGTTGTATTTTGTCAGCGTTGACTACAAATGTTTTATAGATGTTTTTTTTTTTATGAAATTCACATATATCAAGGCGTATTCCTACTACACTGAAGTTATTTGCGCCGACTGTACCGCTGCAGCTAAAACTCTCACGATCCCAGGGCAATTTTCGCGAATTTTCGCCGACAACTTTTCATATCCGCATTTTTTCGATACACATTCCCCGACTCTCCTCGCTCGATGTAGAGAATTTAATATTATGTCGAATATTAGATATACGGTCACCGCGTTTCAGAAATAATCTATTTTTTCTTTTGATGTCTACGTTTGAATGTAATCACATCTTTGTCTTCGATTTCAATTACTCTACTGTATCTATTTCATATTATATTAAGTAGCAAAAACTTTGAAAATAATATCATTTAATAAAAAATTAGTCTTTGATTTGTAGATAGATTTTTTTTTTCAGTAGGTATTTTGTTTTGTTGGAACGCAGTCTCTGATGCGTGGTCCGAACTATAGTGTATATAACTATATAACTAAAGTGATTTTCGTAGTCGATATCGTAATACACACTATACAAATCTAGTTAAAAACAAACTTCCAATGGTCCGTTATAATATTCTGAATCAGAATCTAATTTAGATTCTAGGTAAATACGAAGCACAGATAATTTTGAAATCAGACGGAGAGCAAATCTTTAAACACGCTAATGCCGCAAATGAGCAATGTGTTTTTCGGAATGCTATGTCAATTAGGTCCAAAAAGGGTACGCTTGGTTTCTCGGAATCTACATACAAAATATTCCCCCAGGCTTTGTCTGAACTTGTAATTTATGTGCGTCAAACTCGCTAGAACTTTTAATTGCTTTCTCGCTGATATAACCGCCGACAGGTGATTGTCGACCGTTTAGTTACATTACCCACACTATCATAATATTATATTGTAACCCAAAGCACATGAATATAATAATATCATATTATACTAATTACTTGTAATATTCAATTATGTAAAGTTAAACTATGTTGCTAATAGCACTCTGCAATCTTCGTTCTATGGAAATGACAGACGATGTATGAAAAACGACGATTGCCGAAAGACATTGAGGTCTTGGTCGTACTGTTGGCATATTATTATTGATCTATTCCGCATAGTATACATTTTGGTACACTCAAGCGTTAAGGACTAAATAGCCTGAAATTAAATTTCACATAGCAAACTATAATTCTAGCTCTGCATTAACTGATGCTACATTTTATATACAGATGATTAGATTAGATCTGAACAGAGAATAAGACTAATCTAGCGTAGAAGAATTCCGAATAAAATCTGATATAGCTTTCATAACTAGTTCTACGCTAACTGACGCTTCTATTATGAATGAATGAATTTTATTTATAAGGTCGAAAGCGAGGGCCATACGAGGGCGGGTCAATAAGTCCGTGACTTTTGGAATAAAACACAGATTTTTTGATAAATAAATCATTTTATTTTTCAACGTAGTCCCCCTTGAGCTCTATACACTTTGTCCAACGCTTCTCCAATTTTTTTATCCCTTCCAAAAAATATGCTTTGTCGAGGTCCTCAAAATAGGCCTTTGTTTGCGAGATGACTTCATCATTGGAGTCAAGTCTTTTTCCACCGAGCCATTTTTTCAGGTTTGGGAACAAGAAGTAGTCACTCGGAGCCAAATCTTGAGAATAGGGTGGATGTGGGAGCAATTCATAGCCCAATTCATGGATTTTTGCCATGGCAACTGCACATGTGTGCACCCTTGCATTGTCTTGGTGAAAAAGAACTTTTTTCTTGGCCAAATGAGGTCGGTTTTGTTTTCAAATCCTCATTGAAGCAGTCCAATAAGTTGGCATAATATTCCCCATTAATTGTTCTTCCCTTTTGAAGATAGTCAATGTGGATTATCCCACGTGCATCCCAAAAAACAGTCGCCATAACTTTATTGGCTGACAAACCCACCTTGGCCTTCTTTGGCGCCGATTCACCCTTAGAAACACACTGTTTTGACTGTTGTTTGGTCTCTGGTGTGTTGTGATGGATCCATGTTTCGTCCACGGTTACAAAACGGCGCAAAAACTCCTCCATATTGTGATTAAACAACGCCAAACCTTCCTGTGAAGTTGTTACACGATTGCGTTTGTGGTCGACTGTGAGCAAACGCGGCACCCATCTTGCGGAAAGCTTTCTCATGCCCAAGTGATCATTCAAAATTGAAACCACTGAGCCATGCGAGATGCCTATGGCTTCCACAATCTCTTGCACTTTTAATATTCGGTCGGCCAACACCATATCGTGATTTTTTTCGATTGTTTCGGGTGTAGAGACCTCAACTGGGCGTCCAGGACGTTCGGCATCTTCAATGCTTGTACGGCCACAACGCAATTCAGTAACCACTTTTTTACCATTGAAATCGATGGTGCAGAGTCCCCATAGTATTTATCACGCTTAGCCTTGGTCTCGGTAATGGTTTTTTTTCGCAAAAAAATAATGCTTAATAAGCACACGAAATTCATTTCCATTGTTTCCTTAAGTTACTGGATAGTCTGATAAAGATAGCTGTAAAACACAAACTAACTGACGCAGCAAGTTCAAATTTTGATAGGAGTCAACTGACAGATGCCTGTTGACAGGAGTAGTGTTGCTTTTTCAGTAAGGAGGTTAGAAATTCAAAAAGTCACGGACTTATTGACCCGCCTTAGTAATATACTCATTTTGGTCAGTAAAACTTATAATTTATGTTATTTATAGTAAGTAAAACGTGACATTTTTGTTGTTAATTTACGTACATTCATCACTTCTGCGCCATGGCTTTTGATATGGCCTTATCCTATACTACCTCCCCTCGAATACCATGACGAAACTTTTTTTTACATTGTAGGCCAAACAATGTGCTGAAGCATACGCTACACACATGGCTATCACCTCACTCCTCTGACGGCCCACCGGCCGCCCACATACTGATGGACTCAACAGCACCATATCGTCCGCGTAGCTAATGTTGTGAATGCTAACGCCATCCATATAACAAGCAACTTTGGTGCTGCTGAGCTCACCAATAAGGTAATTAGCATATACGTTAAAAAGAGTCGGTGAGCTCAATCCCTAGCTTAAAAATATTATGTAAGTACAATTCCTGTGCGTTACATATTATATACTTAAAACGCAAACGATTACCAACATCTATAACATAAAGTTGAGCCACTCTCCGCCCCAGTGACCGGTTTGTCCGGTTACCTGCAAGTTGGTTTAATTCCGGGAATCTACCCGGTGGCATGCGGTCCGTATTGAATTAGACACGGGGTGACGTGTAAACGAAGCCGTGGTCAGGACTCTGTTGGTTTGGAGTTTGTGATCAATAAAATGTTTGCTATTTCAAGGGTTTTCGACAAGAAACATAAAGATAAGAACTGTGTAAACATTAAAAGACCACCAAATAAAGTGTACAAGATAATTTTACAAGCTATTTGAACGTCCTTTTATTTAATGACGAGCTTTTTTAATAAAAATGAAGCTTAAAATTTAAAAAAAAAGATTAAAAATTAAATCGAAATCAAAAGATTAAAATTAAATTGTAACAAAATGGTTAATTAAGCATACAAACTTTGTAAACATTGATTCTAAATTTTAAATTTTCGGCGACAAAAACAAGCCAACGGCTCGTTAACCGACCCAACTTTTGGGTAACCCAAAACGATTCGGGTGCTAACTACGCATTACAAGTTCCGAGCGGACCCCGCCTGTCTCCGTCTAGAATCAATTAGGCCAAAGTACCTTGATTAGTTACGGATACCTATAGATTTTGTTTCCGGATATCCCTTTATTAAATAGTTATGCTTATTGATTCTTTGCTTAATAGCAAGGAATCAATAAGGAAGCTATTATTATTAAATTATTATAGTTATTAATATTAATAATAATAAATAATATCTATGGACGCTATTACACCAGGTCAATCTGGTCCCGTGGCAAGTTCTCCGAAGAACTTGTGTTACGGGTACCAGGCAACAGAAATATATTTTAAACTTGTATACTATACATATTATATTTAAGATTTTTATTGCATAATACACATACATATATTTAGTACACATCGATGTGTGGGTCCTCCGATCCTGGGTTATGAATGTGTGTTAAATATGTGTTCCTACACAGAAAACTTTTTGTTCCTTGGCGGGATTCGAACCCGCGACCCCCGGCTTGAGCACCAACGCGCTGAACCACTGAGCCACAGAGGTCGTCAATTGTCACAATATTATTTTCATAGAAGAACGATGATTGCCGAGAGCCATAATTGTCCACGTGGTTTTACTTTTACTTCTTGTTTGTGTCACATTATTTTATACTTACATAATATTTTAGTGTAATATTTAATTGTGAAAACTTTACTGGCTCATTTGGGCTACTTTTGTATATTTTGTTTTATTTATCAAAAGCTGTTTTTTTTTGTCCGTAACAATAAAATTATATCAGTACCTAATCGGGACCAGAAATACACGGTAAACGGTCACATAATAACTACGACATCTTATTCGGAATAGTGAAATTTGTCGTACAATACATTTCGGACCTTCGCAGATAACATCACGATATGTCAGGCCAGGCTCGGCCGTTCTATCTCGACCCGCCCGCGCTGGAAGCCCACCTTCCAACAGACGCTTAAACAATTTATTTTATCGTTACGATCCCTCGCTATCTCTCGTAATAAATCTTCAGAAAAAAGACGAGGGATACGCTGCGATACTCGGACAATTACAACCGCGCTAAGTGGAGTTTAACGCCTCACCGCCCGGTGGCCGACCATTGATGACCAATGATTGTCAATATTGGCTGATTTATGGATCCTCTCGCAAAGTGCGTTTTATAATGCTCAATTGAACAAAAATTTTGTTGATTCTGTAATTTGGTGTCGTATTTTTGAGGCACAAGTAATTTTAGGTACCTGAGCCTTTAGCCAAGTTGCCATCATTAATTACGACGACGAAGTTCGAACACAAAAATGCATGGGATTTAACATGAGCATCGCTATGTCATTTAGCGTTGTTTATGTCAAATTTTATGTCAAATCCCATACGTTTTACGTGGCAACACACAAAACGAAAAAATTGTATAATCAATAACAGGTGACTAATCTCATTTTTCTCTGTGCAAATCGGTTTAAATCTTGAACATCTAGCAGATGTTCAAACGATCATAATAATGTTGCACTTTCCACAGTGATTAATTCGCTTACCACAGCAAAAATCTAAATAGAATAATTAATCAGTTGCTGAATACTGCTGCGGTGTATGCATAATTCCGGCCAGGTACGAGGTACTAGGTTTGCCCTTATTAATTCAGCAGTGAAGCAGTAATACACGGCTCGAGTAGATCTCATTTCAATTTCAATGCCATCGCTTCTTTGCATGCAGTTTATTTGTTCGGTACTTTAATTCATTAGTCGTTTACACTTTCATTTGTTACCGATTATTTTCTACCGTCTAGAAGACTAAACAAAGCTATTTTAAAATTGTAAAATTTTCTTTATTTGTTATTAAACCACAGAATTTTTTCACGGTCAAACGGATTACCAAACGAAATCGTATTTAGCAAGCCATATATTTTGCAATATATGTATTAGAAAACTCCATTAAAGTCTACACCATACAACCTGTAGCGGCCATTAAAGCATACCTATTTAAAAATGGAACGCCACAAACAAAATGGCCGAACGAATTTACTTCTTTTGTAATATATTTCTTTGTTTTAACGGTCTACTACGGCCATTTGAGCTGTATAACACAATAACCATTTTCAGGCATAAAATGCCAAAATAATGGGTCGAGCATTATCGTCCACTTCATAAAAAATAACACGTAAATAATTTGTAGGGGCGGCTTAGCGGTGCGTGGGGCGGGGTCGCGGCCGTACGTCATACGTGCTTGACGGTTTTTATTATTTTGTTATTGGTCTTGTTTTGTTGTTGTTGCAATAAAACAACGTCTTACTCTCACAGATTACAAGATGTTTAGGATCTTTCTCGAGGATATATGCCGATGCACGATGCACGATGCACGATGCACGATGCACGATGACCTTTTACTTTTTATTGGACATGGACGGCTTACAACCTTCCGTAGCTGTGTTACATTAAAAATGCTCAGATTAGACATTACATACAATAGATACTAATTACTTTTGAACGAGAAATAATTAGTAACGCGGTAATCGTTATGCAGTTTAGTTTGGGAACATTATTTTGGTTTCAAAACAGTAGATGTCGAGTAAAAATATTTAATATTTTTTAGCAACAGACTAGCTTGGTCAGAATTTCTCTTGCAAAAATCTCGCACAGATGGGTAGCCTAAGACATGCAGGTTTACGCACCCTTACAAAATATAATTTTGTTTGAAGAAATATTAATACCATTCGGAGCAAAATAGTTCTTATTGTAAGGCAGCAAGGTCGATGCATCGTCGTTATGAGATGACATTTCCTTTCTTCTCGAGCATGAGCACACAAAATGGCCTCTTTTGACAGCTAAAGTAGAACATGGAAAACGTATTTCAAAGTCAAATAGTCTTACAATAATATCCACTACTCCACATCATGGCGGTCCAAGACAAATAGTTTATTTACGTTCAGACTTCAGTCATTTACTTGAAAATTTGATCATTTTTAACAGAAGATTTCCCGGCAGCCATTTTAAAAATATGGCTATTTTTGAAATGTTGACTTCTTTTGACGACTTTGTTACCACGGACTGAAGTTAAGAACTAGTTTTGCAACTAACTGGTTTGGAAGGATATTTTTTCTTTAAAATTATTTCTTCGGATCGCCATGCTAAGCCCGCAGGTAGCGAGGCGTGAATACAACAGACTCGACATCATATCAGCTTCCCTTATGAATATTACTTTATAAATGGCGCTAAGTGCAATAAAAAAAATATATCGTTGTTCTATAAGTATTACAATAGATATTAGCTGACGCGTATTACCATTCCGCAGGTCTCGCGCTTCGCCACTGTTAACGACACAC
Source organism: Phengaris arion (assembly GCA_963565745.1). Taxonomy (NCBI): domain Eukaryota; kingdom Metazoa; phylum Arthropoda; class Insecta; order Lepidoptera; family Lycaenidae; genus Phengaris; species Phengaris arion. The sequence goes on from OY751442.1 coordinate 3,351,937, forward strand.
ATTTTCTCTGTAATCAGATTTTTAGGCGTGTAATATGCAAATGGCCTGAGGCATGTTCCTTCGCCTATTGCCGTAAATCTTCGTTTCAGGTTTTCACGTTTTTTCCCTCCACAAACATACCTTTAGTTATTTATAACCCCGTTGAGGAAGGGATTTGGCCCCTCGGCGATAAATTTAATTAAAACGCCATAAATTGTTTACGTTTTACCGGCCGGATAAAAACATCTGTGAATTTTTGGCCGCTTAATACCTTCATACCAATTTAAAGGTTATTTAATCGTTACAAAGTTGATTTTCGGGATAAGGTTGTTTTTGAGCCGAAAAGATAAATAATAGCTTTTTATGAAGACTATGGCCGTACAAAATTTCATCGAAATCCGTTCAGTAGTTTTTGCGTGAAAGAGTAACAAACGTCCATCAATCCACACATCCATCCATCTATCCTCACAAACTTTCACATTTATTAGTAGCATTCAGATCCAATTTAATCTAAACGTATACAATGAAACGATAGCGCGCTAGAATGCTACCAATTTAAATGTCACTTATTTACAGTGCAATAAAGAATACAATGAAACGTTAATTTGAGCGGAATCGGTCCTTTTGGATCTGAACCCCAATTCTCGTATTTAAAATTGTCCCTCAAGGTATTATCAATTGACTGAAAATTACGAATTGATTGATTTTGAGTTGACCGTGCGAATACAGTGTTCTCTTATTTTATGAATTGAGAGATTAATCACATCACGGTCAATTCTCGATCTACACGTTGGTTCCTGTCATATTTCATCAATTTGACAGCTTACATTTGACATCGTAAGATATAATGTTGCCAATGTATGGTTTTATTATTAAGGTGGCGATTCTGATTTTATTGGGTTAAAGGAGATGATTATCAGCTGTTAATGACAAAGTGAGATTTCGTTTTAAAAATTAGCAGAATGTCATTTTGTATGGAAAAAAAATCGATCAACATATAGTTAAGTTTTGATCTCTTAATATTCGAATCGCTTCAGATTTCTGCATGTGACGTTTATGAAAATACCATTTTACAGTTTTATCACATCGATACTCTAGCGAAACTGTATTATTATAAGTTTTAATTAGCACAAACAAACTTCTGAGTAAAATATTACTACAGTAACTTATGAGTTACTGTAGTTATGATATTATGATATCACATTGAACAGTGAGCCTAGCAGGAACATTTGACAGCGGCTTAAACGTAACGATATCGAATGAGAATTGTATTAAAATCTGCCAAATCATGACAGCGCCCATACAAATTTCATTCGATTACGTTTACGCCGCTGTCAAATGTTCCTGCTAGGGCCCCCGCTGATACACCAGCGTTAAGTTATGACCGCCGTACGCCGCGCGCTGCGCGCAAATATACGATGATATACGGGCGTAGATAACGCACGCACACTACACTTCTCAATGCTGATCAAATTATAAATTCTTGTCATTGTATATTCGACTAAGATAAAATATGATTTAAATTAAATAATGTTTTTTTTTCAACGATTTTTTAATTGTCCATGACAATATAGTAAAAGATTTTGTGGTATCATTTATATAACTTATAATCTTTAATATCTTGTATCTATCTGTCGCAGTATATTGTCTTGAATAGATGCCGATGCTTGTTATTCTGTAATATTTTGTGGGCGAAGAAAATTCGATACTGACTCAAAATTTTTCATGAAATTGTTTACAGTATCAAAATTGAACCCGCTTTGTTTTGCCGCGCCCGCTCCCCGCTTATACTAATATTTGCTGACTCATCTGGTTAATTATTATTGTTTAAAATACAAAAAATAACTGCAGGCACGGTTTAGGTTCAATATGATCGTCATCCAATATTGTAGTAGAGTTTGCGTCACTGCAACAACAAACAAAATATTTTTAGGAAAGCTTCGCAGGAAAATAATAAAAAGAAAAAAAAAATTTAATATTTCTATTGTAAAATTGAGTCATAAAACATGTTCAAAAGTGTAAAAATCGTTTACAAACGAGTAACACGTAGTGAACGTGATTCACGCCTACGAGGCCCGACATAAATCATACTGGCGACCGACAGTCCGACAGACCGGCGGACAGACCCGACAGTTGGACGGCCATTGTCACTTGTAAAAATCTCAATTCATCACAAATATCCCATATATTCATATATCACGACTGACACTAAACTATTGGGCCATAAAAACGAATCAAAAGTATAAGCCTTGCATAAGTATTAAAATCAACTTTTTCAAGATACCAAAGATAGTTTTTGTTGTTACAACGCTTTTACAAAAAAAAATACGCCAACTGATCAAAGTATGTAGACCTCATCTATAAGGACATCATGATGTCCTTGGCTAGATGAATCTTCTTCGTAACTATAAACCACTGCGTCAAATTATAAGTTACTTCTTCATTATGACTACAATATATTATATTTATTATGCAATTGTATCTAGCATCTTTCTTATGCATCTCTGTGCTCTCCCATTTTCATCTTTGGATCTTCTCGTGTTTCTTTTCGCTTTCTTTTTTTCTCGCTATTTGTGTTTGTTGTACTTTAACTGTACATAATATTTACAATTTAACTTTAAATTTGCGGTACATTTTCTGTGTATATCTATACATATAGTATATTTTTTCATATTATCTGTCTTTAACCCTTCTTGTATCATGATCTGTGATTTATACTCGCTTCTATAGCTGCTTTTTTCCAAGTGTTATAAAATATATATATCTTTCTTCTCTTGATGCATTTTGCATGCTGTCAATAAGATGGCGTTTGTTTTCATCTGTATTTACTACTTCTCCTGGTGGGATCCACGCAAGTACTTTGTTCTGTTCTATAGGATTAGACGTACTAGACGGCCCGTATATGACGCCATCTTGTATTATGGTGAGGTTATACTGCTGGTGAAAGCTGCACCTCGAAGTATCTCTATTCTTTCCGAAATCCTGTTCTTTGCTCTAGCTGTGCTGTCTCAAGCAACACATTTTTAGTTTTATTCTCAGGTAAATGTGAATCTCCATCTTCAATATTTATTGTGGACTGTATTCATTTCTGTTCGTTTTTGTAAATTTACTCTGTTCTGTATGTTAAATTTCTGTTATCGCTACCATGTTTTGCCTACTACGGGCCCTTCCAAGAGAAACAGCCGATCAACTCAACAGATTTAATGAAACTGCCCAACTAATACAATTTAACACACTTTATATAGAAAATACACTTTAAATATGGAATACAGACCTACAAAACTATTTGTGCTAAATCGGCGCAACAGTTTGTTTGCATTAAATAGGCTCCGAGACTACTGACCGATTTTGATGAAATTTGGCAGAGATATTGAGTATACAACGGGAAAGGAGATGGGCTACTTTTTATCCCAGAAAAATGTACGGTTACGCAAGATTAACTTTTGTCGCGGGCAACATCCCAACGTTTACAGCAATACATAAAGAGAAATATGACAAGACAAATCACACAGAAATATGACAAGTGAGTCATATTTCTCTTTATGTAAACGCGTCATATTTAACAGTAAGTACTTAGAAAAATTTGATTCATTAGTTTGGAAATCATAAGCTTACTATGTTTCCTATGCATTGGTTTTGGGCGTAAATTCAATTATGTCGATCATCACGCGCCATTGATCGTCCGCAGCTTGTGTCAGTCGCTGAAATAGCACAATTCATAAACCGCACAAATATATACTAATAAGAGAGGAAAGATTTGATTATTTTTTTGATTGCATTTAAGGCCTCCAAACTACTGGGCCGGTTTTGGTGAAACTTGGCATATATATAGTAGACCACGGGGATAATGGGATACTTTTCAATCGCAGCAAAATGTATGGTTCTCGCGAGATTTAGTTTTGAGAACACTAAGCTCGGGAAACATCCAGTCATCTAATAAACCCATCAGAATCTTTGAAGTTAGGTACTTAATAACTTTGCCAGATTGAACCGCTTTACTAATAAAAAAATTCGAATATGCGTAATATTATGCTTATTAGTTAATAGAATCAGGCGTTACTTTGCGGAAATCCATAGCATACAATTTAAGTATATTATGCTTATTGTTTACGCTGTATTTCAGAGCTATTGGCGATGACATATTTTGTGACTGACACATTTAAATTTTACTACACAACTCTGAAGGCGCTAAATTTAACTATAACCATATTACTACCGTTTGAAGTTTGATAACGTAACACCTGTTCAATTAATATTACATCGCGAGGGAGTCACAGATGAACTCTCCGCCAATAACCGCGTAACGACTTCGCGCAATCCCCAGACATTACTCGATACTAAACACGCGGCCTCTCATTTTAAGAATATATTTGGATGTTTGCTTATTTTGATATGGAACTTGGACATATTAAGGTTTTCAATATTAATTTCTCAAATGCTATTATGCCAACTAGTTCTTCCTTTTTATCTCTGAAAACCTAAAGAAGAGATAATAATAGTTTGAAGAAAAGCTTTTACCGACTACGGCAAAGCCAAAAGAGAGGGTAATGATTTTGGCAGTATAATTATGGAGGCATGTTTGTTTTTTGCATTATAGTGTCTTAACTTCTGATCCGATTTTAATGAATGAGGTATCAATAGATTCGTAAATATGTCACGGGTGACAATGGCTATATACTTAACGTAGTCAGAGTGCTAAGTGCCAGTTTTTCTCGTGATCGTGAGCGCGTTTGGCGTTTACTAGTAATTTGTATGTGATTTGTACAGCGCTACCTAGTTGTAAACGCGACAACTAGGTCAAATCACATACAAATTCCTATTAAACGCCAAACGCGCTCACGATCGAATGCGAAAAGACAAACTCACACTTAGCACTCAGATTATTGTTTCTAACTTTTGATTATTTACCTACATTACATTATGTAAAAAAAAAAACTATAAGCTATCTATTATCCGAATATCTATATCGTTTAGCGCTCAGATTAATAACCGAGTTTAGTGTCAATACAAACCTCAACCTCATCTTAATTGCATACTAAAATATATTTTTGACGTGACAACGTCTTATAATTCGATGGAGCCGACTGCACGCACGAAAAACATGACTCATGCGGCGTTACCTCGCTCTGAGTCGTTCCATTTTTTATTATGACGTTGTCACGTTCAACTATCGTCTGTAAATCGACTTTACAGACAACCGATTTTTTTTTTAATTTAGCGTTTTGGATTGCAATGATAAGCTAGAAATTCTATAACAAAATTAAATAATGTACCTAACTATTGTCTATCGTCGGACCGAGCGGAGCCTGTCACAAGATTTCACGTGCCACTGGCGCAGAACAAGGGCGCGACTGTCGACTACGCGCCGGATTAGTGCGGTCGCCGTGTCCGACCCCACGCCACGCCACAGCCCCTACAACAGACTGTTACAGATAGGGCTGCGACTATATGAACCGGAATCCGGAGCGCTGGAGAAAATTCAGAGCACTGAAAATAGAACTCTGGGCTAATACAATAGAGCTGAAAATCGAACACACAAGTGTCGAGTCAAATTTAAATGTCATATATGACAGCTTGACACTCGACATTTCGATTTTCAACTCTATTTTTTTTCCACGCCCGCCAGATAACGGATCATATAGTCTCAAATACTGAAATTAATGTTTATATTTCACGAAAACATACATTACATAATTATATACAAAAAGATACCCGATAACAGAACACGGCACGGCGACTTTACTTTCTACTTTTTCACTTTGCAATAATTCATAACCAATTTAGTGCTTTGAGTTTCCTGACTTGACCTTTTTTACAAGGGACCTGTTTCACAATCTACTGTGTGCTGTGTGCGAGTTTTTGGCACTACTTGCCGTGAAGAAGTTAACTACAATTTGTATGGCATCGAATTATTTACCATTGTTTGCCACTAGGGGCGTTGTGTCGATGCGATACAATTGTAGTTAACTTTTTCACGGCGAGTAGTGACAAAAACTTGCTCACAGCACACTGATAAGTGTCAGATAGCTTGTTTGTATGTTTTGTTTCTGTCGCTCGATATAAAGTAAGCAGCGACAAAACTTCCGAATAAGCAAGCCGACACTTATTAGAAGATTGTGAAACAGTCTTCAGGTTAGCTAGCCTAAGACTACAAAAACAAAGCTAGTAATAAAACAGTCTTATAAAACGCGTTGTCAGGAGCGATTTCTCTGCCGTCCATACTGTTTCAATTTCGATCCTTGACAAATGTCGCCTTACAACGCGTAATGACTGCTGAAATATTGCGTTCGTGTGGAGCTAAGAAACTACACGACGCCAGATGTTTTCCTCCCTCCTGATTTTGGAACATGCCAATTTTTTAATATTATGAACCCCAATTCTCGTATTTAACAAACAATTTCATTTTACATTTAATGAATTATAAACGTATCGTCTTGATATCGTATACTGATTTTTGGAGTTGGGACCAATCAAAACGGGTTTGTCGTTGGTTTCACATTTATGAGAATACCATTTTGCAATTTAAACATAATATTGGGACTGGATCGTAACTGTATTATTGCAGGGTTTAATTAGCAGAATCTTCCCTCTGATTCTGTTCATTCAGGTCAGTTCACCTGATTGTTAGCTATTACCGCCGCTCTTGGATACATATAGTCTCGGAAGAGCTGTCAAAGCGTTGCTGGTATTTCAAACGACTCTACCGTTTACTCCAAAGATTCTACAGTACCACTTTTGACATCTAACTTCTTTTGTTTGAATAGACTGACGAGTAATATGCAACGAAAACATTTTAGCACAAAATTCCTGATATTCAAACTCAGATTTTATTCAACACTTTAAGAGGCAAGTGTTTATATAAGTTTTAATGCACGTAATTCGAACATTCGCGAATATACGAGGATATACCTCTATATACGCGGTAAAGTACCTATCCGACTCGACTCGCTCTAGTTTTATTTAAATCTGGATTTGAAACTAAAATTTCTATATACACTCGACAAATAATTTTCAGTACAAAATTGGGTTTCATTAGAGCGTGGTATTGCTATTTTATTTTCTGAATTTGTTTAGATATTCCTGTTTGTATAAAGGGGATTGAATGTAGTCTATATTGTGTAGTGTGAATTCCTAGTCTTTGTTTAGTTGTTTCTCTTAGTTGAGCAGAAAGACTCCACTGTCTACATTATTTTATATTGCTACAATCAATTCTGCATAAATTACAAATAAATTTTCCATGTATAATATTCATCCTTAGCCGATAGTAATTCTTTATATTGGTACTGTGTATAGTGTTTTCATCTTTCATTCTTGATTTAAGAGCTTTGCTCTTATCGATGGAGCTTCCGCCATTTTTCTCTGTCCTCTTTTAGAATCTATGACTCCCAAATAAGACATGACATTTACATTTTCTAACACTAGACTAATATAGTTTTTCTTTGGCCTTGCCGTTCCACTCTTCCCTTCTATGTTTCCTTCTAAAATCGTCTTTATGAATATGTCATGTCATGTCATCTTTTCTCTTCTATTGTCAAGTGTTTTTAATATGTTTCTCTTTTCTCCTATCATCTCTAGCACTTCCTCGTTAGTTTTCTTTTCCTTCTAACTTATTATATGTGTATAGTGTATATTTAATTGTAAAGATACTTATATTGATAACAGATACAGCAGTAGTTAGTCCCAGTATAAGTTAACAGAAAGTGCTGACTGCGATTGTTTGCAGAACAAGCCAACGGACGATTTGTCATCGCCCGGAACTAGTTTAGTCGAAATTAGATTAATGTACTATCTTCTTCTTCAGGGTTATGGTATAACTACACTTTTTACTTTTAAAAATAGACACTCGTACTTACGAGTGTTTATTTTTATTTTTACATGTAGGCAAATATTTAATAGGTAGGTCCATTTTTTCACTTGAAAACTTGCTTGAAATATCGAAAGATGTCATCCTACTAATATTATAAATGTGAAAGTTTGTGAGGATGGATGGACGAATGGACGTCTGTTACTCTTTCACGCAACTACTGAACGGATTCGATCGATCGATTCAGATCGATGAAATTTGGTATGGTAGTAGTTTAGGCTCTGGATTAAAACATAGGTTACTTATTATCCCAAAAAAATAGAGTATTCCCGTTAGATGCTGTATTTATGCGGGTAGAGCCCCAGGCACCAGCTAGTCTTTTTATAATCAATCCGCTGCCTGCGCGTCTGTCATCACTTTCACACTTTTATATCATGTGTACTTAACATTGCCTTTATATTTCTAATTTATAATCCACCAACGTCGTAAATCTATCGAGAGCGTGAGGATATTGAAATAAAGGAACCTCTTCCTGATAATATATTCAGTAAATCGAGGCGACATATTGGGGTAATGATGTAAGTTTCCTTATCCATCACGAGCGGCAGGTACGAGCCTCTGAATTATGTTAAACTAGCTTTGATAATAATACTCTCTCTTGAATGCCGTAGAATTATTTTTACGGGAACAATGAGTAGTGTGTTTGTTAATCCGTAATTCAAACTATCTGTACGTCTAAATTTCGTTCAAATTTGTTCTGTTTTTTTGGTAAAATATTGTAGGCGTTGATATCCTAGAATACCCAGATTTATTATAGTCAAAGTCAAAGTCAAAGTCAACATTTTTTTATTCAAAATAGGTATTTTCATACACTTTCTGAACGTCGATCTACATGATGCCTACCACCGGTTCGGTAACTAGCCCGGCGAGAAGAACCAGCGTAAGAAACTCGCGCGGGGCCATCTTTTATCAAAAAGATGGAAAATTGTTCTTTTAAAATATAAAAAAGGCATATATAACAATGTTATGACTAAAACTACATAACAAGAGTACAATAATATATGTAATTTAGAAGTAGCCTTGCAGGGGGTCACCTCATTCCCATGGTGTGCTATCATTCATAAAATCATTAACTTTATAATAGGCTTTAGCACACAAACGTTAACTTCTTTAACTACTTTTTTAAATTTATTGATTGAAAAATTTTGAACGCTTTCTGGGATCTTATTGTATAGGCGTATACACTGGCCTTTGAACGAGTTCTTTACTTTACTAAGTCTAGTCACTGGTACATCAAGCTTATGTTTATTTCGGGTATTTCTATTGTGGTTGTCACTTTTCTTTTTGAATAGGTTTAAATTTTTTTTAACATATAATACATTTGATGGAACATACTGAGAAGCTACAGTTAAGATTCCAGTTTCTTTAAACTTCTCTCTTAATGAAGTGTTGGGGGCCAGCTTGTAGATTGCCCGAACAGCTCGCTTCTGCAGCACAAATATAGTATTTATATCGGCAGCATTTCCCCACAGTAGAATGCCATAGGACATTATACTGTGGAAGTAACTAAAATATACAAGTCTTGCTGTGTTTTCGTCTGAAAATTGTCTTATTTTACTCACTGCAAATGCTGCTGAACTGAGTCTGTCGGCCAACCCAACAATATGAGGGCCCCACTGTAGTTTTGCGTCTAAAGTTATACCTAGAAAGACAGCTGTATCTACTAGTTCCATACCTTTTCCATTCAATAGAACATTGGTTTCAGTTTGCCTTACATTTGGCAAAGTGAACTTGTATAAAGTTCACTTTGCCTTTAGTTTTTTTGCTATTTAACAAAAGATTATTAACACTAAACCAGTGTTCTATTTTTGAGAGAGCATTATTTACTTCGTCATAGCCTGAGGTTTGGCGATTAATATTAAAAGTAAGTGACGTGTCATCGGCAAATAAGACTATCCCGTTTTTTCCATTAATAATTAATATAGACACAATCATGGCATTCGCTTGGTATCATGGGGCAAATATAAGGCCTACCCAGAGTAAATAACTAATTTGGGGACCGTAAGCTAAAAAAAATACATTATCTATTATTACATACATAGCTTGCCCAACGATATCCAACATCGGAGAGACCAAACTAATCGTGTTAAAAAAAAGGTACAAACACTTTATTATGTCCCCAGCTTAAGAATCCACCCCAGCTCAAGAATAATACTTATTATATAGTCTAGGCGACAAACTGATTTTGTGTCAAATAGACATACTGGTCCTACAACTACGTGTGATACGAGGGCGGGTCAATAAGTCCGTGACTTTTGGAATAAAACACAGATTTTTTGATAAATAAATCATTTTATTTTTCAACGTAGTCCCCCTTGAGCTCTATACACTTTGTCCAACGCTTCTCCAATTTTTTTATCCCTTCCAAAAAATATGATTTGTCGAGGTCCTCAAAATAGGCCTTTGTTTGCGAGATGACTTCATCATTGGAGTCAAATCTTTTTCCACCGAGCCCTTTTTTCAGGTTTGGGAACAAGAAATAGTCACTCGGAGCCAAATCTTGAGAATAGGGTGGATGTGGGAGCAATTCATAGCCCAATTCATGGATTTTTGCCATGGCAACTGCACATGTGTGCACCCTTGCATTGTCTTAGTGAAAAAGAACTTTTTTCTTGGCCAAATGAGGTCGGTTTTTTTTCAAATCCTCATTGAAGCGGTCCAATAAGTTGGCATAATATTCCCCATTAATTGTTCTTCCCTTTTGAAGATAGTCAATGTGGATTATCCCACGTGCATCCCAAAAAACAGTCGCCATAACTTTATTGGCTGACAAACCCACCTTGGCCTTCTTTGGCGCCGATTCACCCTTAGAAACACACTGTTTTGACTGTTGTTTGGTCTCTGGTATATTGTGATGGATCCATGTTTCGTCCACTGTTACAAGACGGCGCAAAAACTCCTCCATATTGTGATTAAACAACGCCAAACCTTCCTGTGAAGTTGTTACACGATTGCGTTTGTGGTCGACTGTGAGCAAACGTGGCACCCATCTTGCGGAAAGCTTTCTCATGCCCAAGTGATCATTCAAAATTGAAACCACTGAGCCATGCGAGATGCCTATGGCTTCCACAATCTCTTGCACTTTCAATCTTCGGTCGGCCAATACCATATCGTGAATTTTTTCGATTGTTTCGGGTGTAGAGACCTCAACTGGGCGTCCAGGACGTTCGGCATCTTCAGTGCTTGTAAGGCTACAAAGAAATTCAGTAAACCACTTTTTTACCATTGAAATCGATGGTGCAGAGTCCCCATAGTATTTATCAAGCTTAGCCTTGGTCTCGGTAATGGTTTTTTTTCGCAAAAAATAATACTTAATAAGCACACGAAATTCACTTTTTTCCATTGTTTCCTTAAGTTACTGGATAGTCTGATAAAGATAGCTGTAAAACACAAACTAACTGACGCAGCAAGTTCAAATTTTGATAGGAGTCAACTGACAGATGCCTGTTGACAGGAGTAGTGTTGCTTTTTCAGTAAGGAGGTTAGAAATTCAAAAAGTCACGGACTTATTGACCCGCCTTAGTACCTCATTGGATTCGGAATCACGTCTAGAAAATTATGCTAGAAGTGCATATTAGCACATAAATAATTGCGATAGTTTTAAACAATTAAAGATGCCAAAAATAGTGTTTTTGGTTTTATGTTAATAGTTTACATGCAAATAATATTTGAGAAATTCGAAAAATATACTGAATCGGAGCAGGATATTTCCTATCAAAAACTCCTTACTACCGGAACTGTAGCTTCATTATTTTTATCTTTAATTGACGGCGAAAACAGGTCTACGTGCATCATTTTTTGGGTACGCGCGCGGTGGTAATAATGGGCACGTCGCATAAAATATTATATATTTCTAAAGCAGTAAATATTATAAAATTGTATTTAGTTTATATTTAAATTAGACAATAATTGGATTATATTAATATATATAGTAGTAACGATTAAAAATATTTACAAACTATAAAAGTACTAAAAAGAAAATTAATACTAGAAAAACTTAAAAAGCTACAAAAAAAACTTAAAAGAAATCTCCTTCTCCTAGGTCGTCCCCACCAGGCAGAGTACCTTTAAGGCTCAAAGAGTTTCCCCGCTGGATTGCGATACTCACTCTTCGGGCCAGACAGGCGCCGGCTCTGGGGTGGTCTCAGGTGACCTCGATAAGTTTTTTGGGAATTTCTCTGAAAAGTTTGTCGCACCCGGATTTAAATGAAAGTGTTTCAACCCCTATCGGTTCAAATATGAGATCCCCACTAAGGTTCTCATATTTGCGCCGGTTGAGGTTCTCGGCGGCCGCACCTGCAGTACTCGAAGTGCCCTGGACGTGGGACGTATGCAACATACACATCAATATGCCCGTATTGGGGGACGGTGATGCTTGTAGCCAAAGGTCCGATTCGCACTTCTCCGCAGCTAAGAGGCGAGCCTGCTCCACAGGACTGGAGGACGTATTAAGAAGATTATCCCGTACCAGTCTGCAGAGGGGCTCGTCCCAGAGCTTTTGGGAAAAAGTCAGGCAATCCGCTAGTTGCGCTCCAGGCGTCCTTGGCCTCGTCCAGAAAGGGAACTATATTAGAGTAGGATGGGTGTTCGTGTATTTTGAAAATGGGACTATGGTTCGTGTGGACTGAGGACAAGAAGGCCGGGAGGGATATGTTGGAAGGTTTTCGAACACCCAGGCCACCGAACCTTACTGGAAGCGTTCCCTGAATCCATGAGTGGTCATCAAAATGTATATTCAAAATCGTGGAGAGCGTGTGTCTTATGGTATCATCCAACTGTTTGAGAAGTTGAGAGGGAACTTCCACAGTTGACAACACCACAACTCGCAAAACATACATAAATTTTGGTACGAAAATGCAATAACAGATTAGGGTAAAAGCGAATGTGACAGTTAATTTGGAGGAGGCGGTCTAAAGTTTTACTAAAATGTTGTAATTTATTATTTATGAATTCCGGGAGAGACTCATCTAAAATAGGTGAGCCCAAAAGGAAGAGCGAATCCTTATCGACGACAGACAGTTGTGGAGCTATTTCTTTGAAGCTGGATATAATCGCGCTTATATCTCCACAACTGTCTGGCACAATAAATAATCATAATAATTAATAGTAAGATTAATTGAAATATATAAATAGTAAATATGAAAAGATTCGATTCCCAAAGGAAAAATAATCATAAAAATTGTGTTTTTCAATAAGGGATTCGAATTTTCTTTTTAGTGCGTTTTAAAACTATGAAGCGAGCATCGTGGGTGTTTTGCTCGGGCATTTGTAATTAAGTACTCTTTCGAATGAATCGATAAAAAGACGATGTCCTATCTTTGGGCCAAATTAAACACTGACCTGTATTTGAAACGAAAATCAGTTTGTCGATTAGACTATACCTACAATATAATTTATCCTCTTTTATTAAATTTTGGTTTTATTTGTTAACTACATTTAATTATTATTTAATTTGTTCTGTATTAATTATTTTAACTATTTATTAATTTTAATGTAAATGATTAATTGACGAGATGACAGTCAAATGGCACCAGACATTATGTAGGACAAGTTTAATAGATATATAGGTAGGTATTATTTAGGAAGCTTGAATAAATTGAATAGATCTCGAAAGATTCCACGCAGGATCCTCAAATGCTGTATACAACATCGTATCAGGTGACGAATCCTGGATATACGCGTACGAAACCGAAACAAAAAACCAGTCACGAGTTTGGGTGTTCGAAAATGAGTTAAAGCCAACAAAAATTGTCCGTTCACGGAGTGTTGCAAAAAAAATAGTGGCCACGTTTGTCTCCAAAACCGGCCATGTTGCGACTATTCCTCTTGAGGGACAAAGAACGGTTAATGCAGAATGGTATGCTAACATTTGTTTGCCATAGGTCGTTTCTGAACTCCGTAAAGAGAACTGCAACCGTCGCATCATCCTCCATCACGACAATGCGAGTTCTCACACCACGCACAGAACAAAAGAGTTTTTAGAGCAAGAAATTATAGAATTATTAGACCATCCGCCGTACAGCCCCGACCTAAGCCCTAATGATTTCTATACTTTCCCTAAAATAAAGAATAAATTGCGTGGTCAGAGATTTTCATCACCTGAAGAAGCTGTGGACGCCTACAAAACGGCCATTTTGGAGACCCCAACTTCCGAATGGAATGGTTGCTTCAGGAATGGTTGCTTAAAAGGAAGATTTATTTAGGTAGGAAAAACTTTTTGGTTTTTCTGGCGATTTTTATTTGACTGTAGTGAGTCTAAAAGGGACTGAAAAAACATTCCGTATTTGTATGCAACTACACCGTAAAATATGAAAGAATCATATTTCAATTTTCTTTTAAAAACTTTTTATTACGTATCTCAAAACAAAACTTCGACAAAACAAAACAAATCTACGATATTGAATTTTCATTACGATATTGCTTTGGGTACAAAATTTTATTACAGGAGAGCACAATGGAAACAACGCTATTGTTTGCCGGTACTTTTGAAATTGTTAGCAATACTGACGTGGTTCTATACCAGATAGGATTGAACTTTCATCGCCCAAATGCAGTGGGTCGATTATTTCGACAGTGACGATATGATATAACTTAAATCAACATTGAAAGAAACCTATAATTTAAAGTGCCCGAAAAAAAACTTACATCTTTTATATTTGATACGCAGTGAACAATTTATTTACTTTCTATAAGTTTCAATATTTTACAAAACTTTAAATCCATTAAAATATTGCTTGTACAGAAATAATCTGTTACAAACTTTTTCAAACTGCAATGAATTTAGTCGGACAGGGGCGTAGTCAGAAACGAGTTGGCAGAGTTGGCCCCAGAGTTGCCCCGGGTGGAGTCGCCCCCAGTTTTGCCCCGGGTGTAATCTATGGGGCGCAGTTCCCGCGCGGGCACGGGACGACATAACTTGTTCGTGTTTATCGCACGTTTATTGTTTGCATTGACATTACTGGGCGAAGTTTTTGTTGTTCTCCGCGATTTATTCTCTGCGGTTTATAATGCGTCGCAACAAAACGATTATTATTAAAGTCCACCTGCAGCCCAATTCTAGTAACTTTTTGTGATCACAATTCTATTTCGGTCCGCGCGTTGTCTCGCTCGCTCACGCGCGATAGACGCATGTGTTAATGCGCAGGCCGAAACAGGATTATGATCTGAAATAGTTACGAGAATTGGGCTTCTGGTGTAGCGTAGAATGTAAACGTCCGCATGTCCGGACTAAACGCCTAGTGTCAAAGTACCTTGTGTGACCTTACGCTAAGTGTAGACTGTAGCCCGCGGGCCTTCGTCATGCGGCCCCTGAGCTAATTTAGCGGTCGACTCGGTAATCGCGCGGTCGGCTTTTATGTGGCTCTGATTTTTCTGAATACACCTCAAACCATCTAATCAATAAGGGATTGTTTACAAATAAAAACACTTGCGCGCTTTATTAACGTCGTCATGTACACGCGCGTGTACGTCGCGTTTATGACAATATTATGACAGTAACGTTTGAAAAACACTTTTGGGGTTTGTGGTCGAATTGTAGATTTTTATAGATGTGCGGCCCGTTAGGGTTTTGCGAAAATAAAAAATGGCACACAATCTTGAAAAGGTTGGACGATAGGCAGTATAGTGTATGACTACTGTAACATTACGAGCATAATATGTAGATAAGAGCGTGTGTTATTGTTTTAATATTCAGTTACTCATTGCTATGTCTATTAGTTTTTGTAAACGAACCGCACGTTGGAACTAATTCTAGTACGGCACAAAATAAAGCAATTTAGTGTTTGGAAATGCCCTATCGACTCGAAATCGACATGATTGGTATCGCAGCAAGAATTCGCTTTGAGTGATTCGTGGTAACATGGCGAAAAGTAATATGCATCTATCACAGACTGTGCCTAAACCAGATTGCTGTCAAATGCTGAATAGTTTTCTTTACATGAACTTTTAAATCCACCATTCACTGCATAACGGTACCTAAGAAACGCAATGTTATTGCTTATTAATATTTGGTCATTACATATGAAATTTGCGGTTTTTAAAGGAGGAACATAAAGTCGATTTTGTTTTTGGTATAATCATAGTATATACCATTGATATCTATGCACTTTTGCCATCTCATGGGTAGTTTATTGATTCCTTTACAAAAAAAACTTTGGACTTTGGGAAGGCGCTTTGGACTGCCCCATCGGAATTGAACTTTTCCCTTGGAAGAAGTTATTCAAATTAAAAAAAAAATGGTAAATTGTTGGAGCAAGATCTGGGGAGTACAGTGGATGTCTTAGACATGCCAATTGGAGCTCCTCTAATTTGGTAGCTATATGTTGTGCAGTGTGTGGTCTAGCGTTGTCCTGTAGCAGCAGAGCCTAGAGCGAATAACCAACCTCGGATGTTTAGCAGCTAGCTTTTCAATCATGATTTGCAGTTGCTGTCAATGGACATCTGCCGTAATCATCTGGCCAGTCGTTCACTACAGCAAGAAAGCTGTAGTGAACGACACCGGCACTAGTCCACCAAACGTTCACAAGTAACTTTTTTTGAGTCAATTTTGGCTTGGGGCAGGCTTTGGCTGGTTCGCTAGGGTTCAGCCATTGCGATGAGCATTTCCGATTATCGTACAGGATCCACTTTTCGTCACAGGTAATTATTCGATTTGAAATCAATTATCGATATTATACGATATTCGATTTATTATCAACTTTGGTCTCCGGCCGTCCACGGGGCTTGTTCTGCAGGTCGAAATTTCCAGAACGAAAACGTTGGAACTAAAAACGCGCTGTGTTTTCTTTTGTGACACCGCCGCCATACACATCATTAATCCTTCGAGCCATTTCTGCAGCACTGGTGCCACGGTGGAACTCGTACTCGAAAACAATACGATATTTCAAGTTTTCCATTTTGTAAACAGAGTGACGGAAAGATAACCAAAAGAGGAAAAAACAAATGAATTACGGTTTTCGAAACACAAATTCATGAGTAAATAACGGTATAAATTTGAAATATGTTTAGGTACAAATTAGAAATATGTACAGTAATTTGCTATAGTATGTTTCAAATAAGTATATAACAAGCCTCTAATAACAGTATACTAAGAGTAAACAGATATGCACTTATTATATTTTGGTTAGTACCATAAAACAGGTATCAATGTGAATTAATTTTATAAAGCCAACACTGTCAGAATTGCAGATACACACACACCGAGTCATATACTCACAGCTAGTTTGAGCGTAGAAGTTGGAACCCGCGGTCGCTCCAGCCAGACTGTTTACCACAGATTAAAGAGGATCAGATAAATAGCTACATAACAGCCATCGATTTAATTGCACTACTACAAGCACACGGTGTGTCCACGATTGTGTGGGAAAATTGCGGGCCGTTGTTGAAAGAGACTTCGAAATTTTCAAATTTGGAACGATTTGGAATTGATGTGGACCGTTCTATGAAAGCTTCTTCTCTGTACGTAAGTATATATTTTTTCTACTCTGTGCTGTTCTTTACGATCATTTAGATTTGTACGGAGTTTTTCCGGGGAGTTCAATGGGTGATGTTGTGGAATTTGTCTATAAATCTCACTAATATGTCTATAAATATCACTTCATAAATTTGTGTTATTTCGGTTCTTAATGTGTAATATTGGTAGAATATTAACCATTAAATATTCGTTATCATGCACAAGTGTGGGCAAGTGGGACAACTTCTAAAAACGTGCTATTTTGTGTTTCCCGCCAAAACTCCCTAGGAACTTTCAGTAAAGCTTCTACCACTTTACTGAATCGACTGACATGACTCATAGACTGTACTGACTATATATTTGGACTTTGACTAGGCTTTAGACTTGACAATATAGGAATACGGTGTTGAAAATTGAAACGAAAGTTCTATTTCCCGCCTTTTTAACTTGACACTGGCAAATGGTTATAAGCCGATGCCATATATAAATAAAAAAAAAAAAATGTACGTCATGAGCTGGACAGCTGTGATGATTTTGTGATTATTTCATCGATTAATGGATTTAACCGACGCCCGAAATTAATAACGTATCTAAAATCTTAGATTGACTTCAATCTTAGATTCTCATACAAAAATTGACGTAAATAGACATGAAGTTAATCCTAGGATCGTTGAAATGTATTGAAATCTTGATCTCAGATAGATCTAAACTGAGATTAAGATTGATATATTATTGATAGATAATTTCGGGCGTAAATTGTTACGACGGCTAATAGGGATGTGGTTGACCATTTGAAAGCTTTATGATGTTTATTCTTATGGGACATAAAATTGCTATGGTATTTACTATATTCGACACAGAAAACATACATGACATACAAATCTATTGCAGAAAAGGAGTCTTGATTTAACTGTTTATTTAGGTACCACAATAGTGTTAACATATGCAAAGTTGGTAATAAATATTATACTCTTTTCCATATATTAGACGTCTCACAGTGCTATTATGTATGTGACTATGTAATGACCCCAGTTGTGGTACTGACAAAACGAAGATTGGAGAAAATTTTACTTTTAGACGAAATACAAGTAGATACTGTTAGGCTGGTATATGATCCGGAATCCGGATGGCCGAGGAAAATTCAGAGCATGGGAAATAGAACTCTGCGCTTACGCAATAGAGCTGACAATCGAACACACAAGTGTCTAGTCAAATGTCAATGTCATAAATGACAGCTCGACACTCGACACTTCCATTTTCAAGTCTATTGTATTAGCAAAGACTACTATTTACAGTGGTCTGAAATTTAGAAAAAACAGAGAAAATATACGACGTGACGAAAAAAACCTGAGAGGTGTCAAGGGACACCCGGATAGAACGAAGTTCCTTTCGCTTAATTAGTGAAGGAATTGTAATAAAATTTTATTTTTTTTAAGTTATAATATTTTTTTTTATTATAAACAAATATAATGTAATATAAACTTAATCAGTAGGCTCAATTTTAGTAATAATTGAGAGAGAGAGAGAGAGAGAGAAATAGACAGAGAACACGCGCACGTCGCACGGCTTACAACTATAGCAAAAAGTGTCGTTACAACTTTTAGTCTTAATTTTTTCTGTCTAGCCCCTTTTCGCAACACGCAATAAGGAACTTCGTTCCAAAAATTCTAGTGAACATGTTTTGGAAATCTGAAAAAGGTAATTGGACTAGAGCCGTCAAAAGCAAAACAGACTTCAGCATGATTTTCAAACAATAATGCACCTTCCGCTCTGGAAATTAGTGTGAAATTCAAACGGTCTTTCTCAGGTGTTATGGAGAAATATCGCCAACATTAGATGTCATATGGAACATATTTACGGCGGTACGTATGTTTCTCCGCCGTCTTTATTATTAATGGCCTTAAACGAACATTATTTTCGGAGCTGATGAATAAGACGTGTTTCGTGACTTGAATAAATTTAACCAGCAATTTTAACAAAAATGTAACATAACCAGCAATTTACGAGTACATTAAAATTTAAATATATTTACTCTCATGAATATATTTGAATAGAATTAAAATTATTGGATACAAATGCTTACAGAAGGTTCATCGGTTGCAATCTAACTGGATTTTATGGAACTAGTCAGTTACTTGCTCAATAGTTCATCATAAATTAGATACCCAATTTTTGATGAAGCTACATTACCTAGTGTGTAATATTATCCTCAATAAGCTTAAAAGTTGGTTACCAAATAATAGGTAATGTAGACTTATATTTTAGGATAACATTTTCAATGAAGTCTTATAAAATATTTTCCCCTACTTCCAAGTATTCTCTAGTAAATATTGTTCTAAGGAGCGAGCGTTGCAATAAAGTAGTTATGTACCGTGTCCATACCGCTCTATTAACGCAAGCATTCTAAAACAGAAGCTCAATCGTGTGGCGAAATCGCGAGTAGGTGCGAGAAATATGCAATTTCCCGCGCTTTCTCGCCCTCACCCGCTAAATTGGCGCCATTTCTCTTCCCGATGACCGCCATCTTACGCAGCGCCACGCTCCGATTTAAAGAAAACTTTACCCTCATAATATAATACTATCTGGCAAAATATACAATTTTGTTGATATTTTATCGTGACGCTGAAAGTACTAAGATTTCACATGTACCTAGGTAGTGCTGGTGGATTACATTTTTATATGTACAAAAGTAACATAAAAACCAAATTATCTCATTATAGGTACCACCTTCCTATCAACATATAGGAAGGTTAGTAATGTTATTTCATATTATTTGCCCATGTTGTGTATCAACATTTGGTCATTTTTGTTTAATTGAAGTTACTGGTTTAATTAAAGTAATATTCGGGTATAGGGTAAATTCACACCGCGACGACACGCGACGCTACGCGGCGCTGCATTTGAAAGATAGCTATTCAAAATTGAACTTTTATATGAACTTAAATAAATTGGACGTATCAGCGAAAAAAATTCTAAGCTGAAATAAAAATTCTCGGTCAGTACCTACTTCAATAAGATTGTATTCGGGGAACCGCATTATTCATGAAAACGTCGTTATTATTCTATGTTTGTACAGAATTTTTTTCACCACTCAACCTCTTTATCCTCTTTCATGCATTGAAATTTTAGCAATCATAGAATAAATTCCGGCCCGGACCGCGGCGGGCGGTGGCGCACTCAATCACTAACGCGGCTTTGGTACCTACTACCCCGCGCCCGCCCGGCGCTCCACGCAAAACCGAACGTGATTGGGGCCTTTAATTCGATTTATAGATTACCTTCACCTGGCAACACTGAATGGGAAGCGATTCGTGTTCGGCTTTTCATCACTCCCCAGTTCGCTCACATGCCTATATTTTATTCATTATCTGTGGCGGGGAACGCCGAAATCAAATTATATCGGAAAATTGATTACGTTTGTTTTATCAATAAACGAAAAGTATGTTTTCAACTTTTTCCGCAATCGGCAAATTCTTTATATGTTATATGTATTAGACCGAAAAATTATGTTGTTCGCAATTTCATTCAGTTTCGACAACTTTATCCTCATACTTCGACGTCAATAGGAAAAAAATCGAAATTCCAACCGTCCTAATACACTATTTCTTATACTATCCTCTAAAATATTGAATACTGAGCCTTGATGTCTACGGAACTAATTACGAGTAAATAGCGTATAGCAAATAGCAGCAAAAGTTTCATATAAAATACTTCACAAGCAAGTTGCGAATTTCAGAATTTCTATATTCGTAAGATTGCAAGCCAAGTGCAGTGCTGCTTGTAGGGTTATTATTAATGGTTCTTTTAAGCTATTGCATAGCTTCTATCGCGGGCCTTGAGCGCGGGGACCGAATCCAGAAATTCCGTAACGAAAAAACCTCACGCTCCGTGCATCGTCTAACGTCGTTTCAGTTCGGCAGTCTTCGACACGGCGTTGTGTGCGTGCGATTAGACGTATTGTACAACTCTACGAAACTCGCACGAATCGAGACGAGCTGCTCCGAAATCGGACGAATACATAAGCAGCTGTTTATGAGAAAGTATATAGGTGTATAGGTATTTATGTACAACAGTGAATAGCTGTACTTGTAAAATTTGTGTATAAAGTGTTTTGAATATGAATGAACAAAGTGCATTTATTATTAATGAAGAAAGTCACGAAAAAATAGTGAAAGAAAAAGAGTGAGTACTCTATATACATACATTTTATTATTATCACAAATGCTTGCTATGCAATAGCTTTACCGCGGCAGTCCCCGAGTGCCACACGTCTTTTTTTTAAATTTTCTTATTTTGAATTAAATTAAGAAATTGAACTTATAGGGTGACACACCCAATTACCAGCACTGCACCAAATTATCAGCACCCTGAACAAATAGTAGAATTATAAGCTTCTCACTAATTAATTTTTGTTTCCACTTAATAAAAAGAAAAATTTAATGTTTCTGGAATCTACTGCCGGCGACACCACACTTTTTAGGCTCACGTGTTTTCATATTATGCAATTTTTGACGTTTTACATATTTTTACTGAAACTTTTGGTATGTCTCTTATCTGAGATGTTTTATGAGGCTTCCTATATAACAAAAGGGAGTTAAAGTTATAGTAAAATTAATAATAAAACATAATATGGTGCTGACATCTGGGTCCAATATTTTGCTAATTCCAATTTATTAACACTAATGGCTTAATATGGAATAAATGAAGGTTACATCAACGTTTTAAAAACTCTTTAAGTTGCATAGTATTTATATGGGGACACTTGGAACAAATGCGTGTCTTTAGTTTTAGCAGGTAAATGAGTACTTATTTTTTTAGTGATATTCTGTTGGTTGTTGCAGATTCTTGAAGCTTGATAAACTCCACGTCTTTCAGTACCATTTTTTTAAATAGGATCCATAATATGTAGGAAATAAGGGGAAAAACAAAAAAAGGGATCAATTCTCTCTAATTTCCCGTACTATAAACTATAACTCAATAGTAAATAAAATAAATAAATAAAATAAAATAAAAATAAAATGTTTTTATTTCGGTCAACGGTGTTAGTAAACATTTTTACTTAGAAGCTATGTTAGTATATTAAAACTTGGTTTTTAAAATCTAGTTGTATGAGTGACACCAATATTTACACGCGTACAATATAATTATTATACGTGATATTGGTATCCTTGGTGAGGTGGATGCGAGTCCAGTGCTGCATGATAGCACTGTCCACGTCCAGCCTTCCCGCTACTATCTTCAGGAGACTGTTGGCGCTGCCACGCATCCGCTGTATCAGAGATGCTACACATTTCCTAATGACAGCTGAGAAGCTATCAACTTCAGCTGAAGCTAGTTTTGAAACTTTTTCTAGTCTCACACATCTTGTTATATACATAATATCCAGTTCTAGGTTTATTATACAGTATCCAATATTTAAACCAAAAACGAGCCTCACTATGTGCAGCCATTACATATTTATTCCAGCCACATACATACTTATTTTTATATTTACTAGGTTTTTGTTTAGCACTATATATAGACGCTTCACTTAGGATGGTTATGAGTCTATTATACATATCTAGCAACACATTTTTATGACAAGAAATATCACACAAAGTATCGGCACAGTTTGTAAGAGCCTCGGGAAATCAATTTCTTTTAATTTTTAATTACAAAATTATTTGTATAATAATAGTATTTTTACCATAGTCATTTTCTTTGATGCTATATTAAGACTTAAGAATATTAGTGGAATTAAAAATACATTAAAACTTGGAATATATACTAAGCATAATGAGAAAGACTTGGCTAATTAATAAGAACTAAGGTTTTTTTTTTTTAATGACCGATTATTATGAAACTTTGAATATCAAACAAGATATAAAAAATAAATTATTCTCTAAACATTGTTTGATTTCATACTAACTACCTAATTTCATTACCACTACCACAGTGCTGATAATTATTAATTGGGTAGCCCGGTACTTATAATTGGTGATGAGGGTGCTTATAAATGGTGACAGGGTAATTTTTTAGTTATGCTCATTTTATAAAATGTGGATAAACATAAACTATTTTATGAAATAAAAATCAGGTATTTATTAAATAATGGACCCCGAAAACTCGTCATTGCGGGTAAAAAAGTATTTTCCTCTGTAATAATCGGGGTTAAATTAGGACTATCTCTTTAAGTGCTGATGGTGCTTCCATACTAAATCGACTTGAAAAGTCTACCTGTAGAAAAAAAACTTTGGTAAGTATAACTAATATTACCTATAGTAAGTACAGAGTAATATTTACCTACAGAAAATTATTTTTTTATCATTATTAATTGATTTTTGTAGCATTTATAGCAATCTTCATCATACACAAATCCCCGTAAAATAAATAAGCAAACAAATATGGCGGCGCGGGGCATATGCCGTTCAACCAATCAGCGTGCAAGTTGCGTTCCGTTTTACAATTTGACGACTTTCAGTTCGCTAAATTATAATATAACGAAAATTAATGTGTAAAACTGTAAGCACAATGTTTATTTCACAATCTGTCGACATTTTATAATCAAAGCATAAGTAGTTTCCGACAGATGGCGTTATGTACAAAAGCATGTCGTGACGAGACCTTGAAATTTCACTCCCAACGATATGATAAAGAGGTTAAATTCAAAAACAATCGCAGGTAATATTTGTGAACAAATAACGTAAGCAAATTTCGAATTCGGAAAACATAATAATCTTTATTCATTAATGGCCAGTATTCCGACCCAATAACTTATCAAACAGCTACTATTTTGCTAATAAACATGGATATTTGCTTATTTCGATACAAATATTAATTAGCTCCACGAGTTCCAATTAGCGAATAGCTTTTGCTTATTTTTATAATGGCGGAGAAAACTGATGACTTGATATGTATGTATGAGATAAAATATATTATTCCTTCTCGTAAACGTTGCTTAGTGTATTACATTCTCTTTGCCTCGTTAAGGATTGGATCTCATCTTTTCTAAGGCCTAACGACCTCAGGCTGGGACTATAAGATCCTGAATCCGGCGGGCCTGGGAAAACACAGAGCACTGCAAATAGTACTTTGCGCTAATACAATAGAGCTGAAAATCAAACTAACAAGTGTCGAGTTAAATGTCAATGTCATATATGACAGCGGGACTTTCGACACTTTGATTTTCAACTCTATTGTATTAGTGCAGAGTTCTATTTTCAGTGCTTTAAATTTTCCCTAGCCCGCCGGATTCCGGATCATGTAGTCCCAGCCTAAGAGGTTAAATTTGACACGTAAGTTTGGCTAGGTCTAACTATTTGCAATTCAATCATTTAAATTAATTGTCCACATCGAATTTACAATACGATATTGATTTTCATTGTTATATTTTGTAAAAATATCCAATTGGCAAACTCCTTTAATAGCTGCCTCAGCTGGACACTTTTTACGATTTCGGATCAGTGTTGGCACCAAGGCTATACAAATACTTACTACAATAAGGCTATTTTACCATAGTGATACAGTTACCACGTAGAGCTCCGTGGCCTGGTGGGTTAGACCATTTGATTCGCACTCGAGAAAGTGCAGGTTCGATTCCCAGGTAGTGGTGTGTACCAATGAGACTTTCTCATATCTCCAGTACATTATACGGACTCTCTAACGGTGAAGGAAAACATCGTGAGGAAACACGCACATGGTTGGCCCCAGACGTATTGACCAGTCGTTCCTCTGGACTAGGCTGACTGTGTTGTGAGCATGCCGTATGTGCTTGGGCAACAATACAACATTCAAAAACCCACTGTCCCAGGCACTACAGTATTTCATGGGTGGTTACTTCGCTCGGAGTATACTGTATAAATCATCCAATGACGGATGAAAAGGTTTTATTTTTACAGTTACCACCGATCTTGCCCGTAATTGACAGTAATTAACACACATATCGCCTTGTTTCAGCAGAAGCACCCACATGTGATCTTCGAGGCACGCACCAAGGCGAACAAGGGTTGCGCCAACAAGCTGGAGTTCCGGCCCAAGAGCCGCCGCACCAAGCACGTCTCCTACCTCGAGACCCCGCTCGCTGATGATCCCAAGCACATGTGAGTTCCTCACGATAATACACACACGACTCTGAACACCGACTATAACAATTGCCAGAAGTTCTACGAGGGCGGGTCAATAAGTCCGTGACTTTTGGAATAAAACACAGATTTTTTGATAAATAAATCATTTTATTTTTCAACGTAGTCCCTCTTGAGCTCTATACACTTTGTCCAACGCTTCTCCAATTTTTTTATCCCTTCCAAAAAATATGATTTGTCGAGGTCCTCAAAATAGGCCTTTGTTTGCGAGATGACTTCATCATTGGAGTCAAATCTTTTTCCACCGAGCCATTTTTTCAGGTTTGGGAACAAGAAGTAGTCACTCGGAGCCAAATCTTGAGAATAGGGTGGATGTGGGAGCAATTCATAGCCCAATTCATGGATTTTTGCCATGGCAACTGCACATGTGTGCTCCCTTGCATTGTCTTGGTGAAAAAGAACTTTTTTCTTGGCCAAATGAGGTCGGTTTTGTTTTCAAATCCTCATTGAAGCGGTCCAATAAGTTGGCATAATATTCCCCATTAATTGTTCTTCCCTTTTGAAGATAGTCAATGTGGATTATCCCACGTGCATCCCAAAAAACAGTCGCCATAACTTTATTGGCTGACAAACCCATCTTGGCCTTCTTTGGCGCCGATTCACCCTTAGAAACACACTGTTTTGACTGTTGTTTGGTCTCTGGTGTGTTGTGATGGATCCATGTTTCGTCCACGGTTAAAAAACTCCTCCATATTGTGATTAAACAACGCCAAACCTTCCTGTGAAGTTGTTACACGATTGCGTTTGTGGTCGACTGT
This sequence comes from Phengaris arion, assembly GCA_963565745.1. Classification (NCBI taxonomy): domain Eukaryota; kingdom Metazoa; phylum Arthropoda; class Insecta; order Lepidoptera; family Lycaenidae; genus Phengaris; species Phengaris arion. The sequence continues at coordinate 3,378,109 of OY751442.1, forward strand.
GAGCAAACGCGGCACCCATCTTGCGGAAAGCTTTCTCATGCCCAAGTGATCATTTAAAATTGAAACCACTGAGCCATGCGAGATGCCTATGGCTTCCACAATCTCTTGCACTTTCAATCTTCGGTCGGCCAACACCATATCGTGAATTTTTTCGATTGTTTCGGGTGTAGAGACCTCAACTGGGCGTCCAGGACGTTCGGCATCTTCAGTGCTTGTACGGCCACAACTAAATTCAGTAAACCACTTTTTTACCATTGAAATCGATGGTCCAGAGTCCCCATAGTATTTATCAAGCTTAGCCTTGGTCTCGGTAATGGTTTTTTTTCGCAAAAAATAACACTTAATAAGCACACGAAATTCACTTTTTTCCATTGTTTCCTTAAGTTACGGGATAGTCTGATAAAGATAGCTGTAAAACACAAACTAACTGACGCAGCAAGTTCAAATTTTGATAGGAGTCAACTGACAGATGCCTGTTGACAGGAGTAGTATTGCTTTTTCAGTAAGGAGGTTAGAAATTCAAAAAGTCACGGACTTATTGACCCGCCTTAGTATTAAATCCATATTACAAATTAGGCCGTAGCTTAGGTAGACAGTAATTCAAACTTTGCAGTTAGAATAGAATAGAATACGTTTATTTTATAATCATACAATACACATCAAAATGAAATTCAAAAGAAAAAACTAAAATTAGGCACATTATTATAATAAATACTATGCACGTTGTGTGATGCCAAAATTTACCCTAGCTCAGCTATACGCAGCAAGCAAGCCTGCTGCACTAGTATTCTGCAAGCCACATGTATTCACCACATAAAAACAAACAACAATGAGGGTTTTTGATATTTTGTCTGCCGGTAAGTGGTATCAAAAACGGTCAATAAGAATTTTCGATTATTTTTCTGTCACCAGGCGGCGCTTGGTAGCCCGATGGTCCTTGTCGTGTCAAAAAGCTGTCAGATGTCACGAATTAAATATACAAGACACTAATAAGAAATTACGGCAAAATCGAGTGCTTTGCGCCTTACCTAAGGAATAAGAATAAAAAACAAAAGAAATCAAAAAATTAAAATGTCTATAGTCTATGGGTATTTTGACAAAGTGACATTTGACTTTCCACAGATCACATGCTCTCAGTAATAGGTACCACTTATCATCTATGCCATATGCTACAGTAGTTGTTCATAATTTCACGTTAAGTTTTGAATGACAGTCTACAGTGCTTAATTGTATTAAACTAGTTCTACTAGTTCTGATACTGTTAAAATTCTGATAACCTTAACTAAAAAAAAAAAACTTTTAATAACATAAATATAGATGAAGTAGACACAATAAAATTTCTAAGATTAATGTTTGACCAACACTGTAACTGGAAAGCGCATGTGGACTATATCTGTAGCCAGCTGGACAAATTCGTTTATGCACTGCGACGTTTAGTAAAGACCGTGTCAATGTCTGCAGCTCTTTGTGCATATCACGTATCTTCCGTCATATCATAATATGGTCTTATAATCTGGGGCAACTCTGTTGAATTCAATACAGCTTTCAAATTACAAAAGAAATGCATAAGAGCTATATGTAATGTAGGACCACTTGAAAGTTGCAAACTGTTATTTAAAAAGCTGAGTCTACTTACGTTGCCATGCCATTAGAGACATGTGTATGTTTGTCAAAAAGAACCCCAAATATTTTGTACAAAACAAAGACATTAACATGACTAACAGATCACAACGTTATCCCAATAAATTAGTTATCCCTAAGTGTGCGTGTCAAAAGACTCCCTATTTTATGGCTATTAAATTATTTAATAAATTGCCAAAAGATTTTGATAAACTTAACGTAACAACTTTTAAGAGAAAATTTAATGACTGGCTTTTAGACAAATGTTTTTATTACGTAAAGTTATTTTTTTTTTTTATTAATATATGGTATCGGCTTATAACCATTTGCCAGTGTCAGGTTAAAAAGGCGGGAAATAGAACTTTCGTTTCAATTTTCAACACCGTATTCCTAAATCGTCAAGTCTAAAGTCTCGTCAAGTCAAAGTCCAAATATGTAATCAGTACAGTCTATGAGTAATGTCACTCGATTCAGTAAAGTGGTAGAAGCTTTACTGAAAGTTGCTAGGGGGTTTTGGCGGGAAACACAAAATAGCACGTTTTTAGAAGTTGTACCACTTGCCCACACTTGTGCACGATAACGATTATTATTATATAATAATATGGTTAATATTCTACCTATATTACACATTAAGAACCGAAATAACACTTATTTATGAAATTTTACAAATTCCACAACATCACTCATTGAACTCCCCGGCAAAACCCCAAAGTAATATTATCTGGATATTTTTTTTTTTAAATATTAAAGTAAATGACATAGATATGTTGTTTTCTTCCTTTTTGTTTGTTTTTCTTGAAATTGTGTATTTTCTTTTTATGACATTAAAATATTTCATTTTTAAATGAAAATTAATAATTATCATACATATTTTTATTATTGACATTTGCATACTATTAATTTTTTTTAAAAATCAAGGTCAACATTTTTTATTCAAAATAGGTATTTTTATACAATTTCTAAACGTCTATCTACATGATGCCTACCACTGGTTCGGGAACTAGCCCGGCGAGAAGAACTGGCATAAGAAACTTGAGTTTTTGAGAGAAATAGAGAGAGTAACTGAGAGAATTTAGTTAAGTGACATGAACCTGAAATGTATATTATTATCGAAGACCAAATTTTACATTCACTCTGGTAAAAAAACGATTATTATTATTATAAAAGAAAAAAAATACTTTATTTCAAAATGTTTAAAATAATCTGTCATTCTGATAAATTGGTGTCGATATGGAAGTGTTTTTTTTAATTGTCGGCGCCATGGCACCCGCCACACGTCACACGCACAATTCCATTTTCAAATATCACTTTGGAACGTTTTAATGATCGGAAAATGGAACCGAACATTTAGATAAACTTTGTGTTACTATTTTGAACTACAAATAAAATTATTTTTATTATCAAATATTTCTGTTTGTATTAAATGGTAGATACTACACTAACGCTAAAACTGTAGCCTAATATTATATTAAATTAATGATAAAAAGGGATAAATAAGTTATAATATAAAAAATCGACATAGTCGATAAGGAAATAATAAATATTTGTATAGACCCGTATAAAATGCATTAAAATATTTTGCAGTGACTTTTTAACAAATTTCGAGAATAATGCAGTTAAAAAAAGTTTCTCGCGAACAGTCGATTTTTGGAATGTCCAAGCGCTCACAAAAACTTTTCCTGATGAATCTGGCGTATAGAAAAATTGTTTGCGATTGTTTTATAAGTTCAACAAGCATCGGAATATGTTTGAATTTTTAGCTCTCGGCTCTTTTATTTTATTCCACTCTAGTTTTCCCTTTGAAATTGAAAATATATTGACCAAATTTGATACGCAGAATAAATTCAAATTAGACTATGGTAATGACGGGATCAAAAATACTGGCTGAATATAAAAATTATTTGTCCATTATTATGAATATTTCATGGATAGCATTTCGATTGAAGATCTTTAAAAAAATAAAAGAATCGTTTCTACATTGAAATTAAATATTTTTTACAAAGGACATGGTCAAAAATCCTTACAAAAAATATGTCGACAGCTACAAAATGTTTGGCAATTGGTTCACTTTAAGTCATGTTTGGGCAATCATAAGGGGCAACGTTACGGGGTTTCTCCTTTTTATTATTCTTGCTCATAACTTCTATACCCGGCGTATATCGGGATTTGCCCATTTTATTGACATCAAAAAATTATGATTTATAGTGAACATAATATTAACAACCATTTCGTTGCTGTCGACTCTGGGTAATTTTTGCTCAGCTCCTTTTGTGTTGTGATTTGTGAATAAGTCATTTGAACCAAAAACATCATGTAAATACTCGTATTGAATCTTGAACCACACAACGTACTAAAGGTAATGAGAGCTTATATTAATATAATCTTTATATAGGTATATAAAATTCTCGGCTTGACTAATTTTTATGAAATTTTAGAGAGTATATTTGGTAGGTCTGAGAATAGGTTTTAACTATTTTTATTGTCCTAAGTGTTATCACTTATGACTTGTCAATTATTATTTTTTTAATAATATCCATAGACCCTTTCACATCACGTCAATCTGGCCACGTTGTACGTTATTTAAGAGCTTTCGTTACGGGTACCTGACAGCGGAAATATATTTAATACTTTTATACTAAACTTAAATTTAAGATTTTTATTATATTAGGTCATTACATATGAAATTAGCGTTTTGTGAAGGGGGAACATAAAATCGATTTTTTTAAACATAATAAGTATATTTATTTATTCAAAGTATATACCATTGCTATCTATGCACTTTTGCTTCTCATAGGTAGTTTATATTAGTAGATTCCTTTACTAAAAAACCATTTTCCTTGCAGTTATCCAAGTTATCCAAATTTCTAAAAAAATAGTAATTTGTTGGAGCAAGGTCCGGGGAGTATGGTGGTTGTCTAAACATTCCAATTGAAGCTCCTCTAATTAGATAGCCGTCTGTTGTGCAGTGTGTGGTCTAGCGTTGTCCTGAAACAGCAGTGGCCTAGAGCGAATGACCAACCTCGGTTGTTTAGCAGCTAGCTTTTCCATCATGATTTGCAGTTGCTGGCAGGCTGTAATCGCCTGGCCAGATTTAAGAAATTTATACTGAACGACACCGGCACTAGTCCACCAAACGCTCACAAGTAACTTTTTTGAGTCAATTTTCGCTTGGGGCAGGCTTTGGCTGGTACGTCAGGGTTCAGTCATTGCAATGAGCGTTTCCGATTATCGTACAGGATCCACTTTTCATCACACATAATTAACACATCATTAATCCTTCGAGCCGTTTCTGCAGCACTGGTGCCACGGTGGAACTCGTACTCGAAAATAATATGTAAGGACCTAATATTATTATACACATTTAATACACATCCATGACCCAGGAACACCGAAAACTTTTTGTTCCCTGGCGTGATTCGAACCCGTGACCTCCGGCTTAAGCGTCAATGTGTTAACCACTGAGCCACAGAGATCGTTTTATTTAATTTTAATTAAAATTCATAATAATATAATAACCCACAATTTTCACTCTTCTAATACAACCCCGGTCGGTCACTCTTATATTGTGTGTGCTCTTTCATACATCAATATCATCATCATTTCTCTTTTATAGGTTGTAGGTGTAGGTAGTATGTGTAGGCTGTAGATGTAGGTGGTATGTGTAGATAGTAACCCCCTTACTAATAAAAATATTTACACAACGGATAAGCAATACAATGTTTTGTCCTTGTCTGCCAAGCGACTTTTTCCACGTATCAATAAGACAAAACATTGTATTACTTATCCACTGTTTAAATATTTTTATTAGTAAGGGAGCATGTGTATGACGTATGTATATTATTTGTTCCAGTTCATAAATTATTAAGTCAGAACAACGTCTGTTGGGTCAGCTAGTAATAATAATAAAAGCTCTCGTTACCTTCAGAATGTTACCATAAACCTCGAAAAAACAATCATTATTATGGTTATCTTCTTATATGTAGTTGTACTTACCATAACATTTTTTGAATTGTCTGACCGGGCCGCCTACCGAATTTGACCTTAAGAGATCGAAATCACGTAATTAACGACCGGTTTCAATAACCCACCTTTCTGTTACAGGTGTTTTTAGTATTAAATATAATATACATCTATCTTATTACGCGACGAAAGAAAAAACATTCTACTACTATTTGTATGTAGAAGTTTGTGAGGATGGATAGATGGATGTTTGTTACTATTTCACGCAAAAACTATAGAACGGATTTCGATCAAATTTGGTACGGTAGTAGTTTAAGCTCTAGATTAAGACATAGGCTACATTTTATCACGAAAAAGAACAGTATTCGCGTTTGATACTGTATTTACGCGGGTGAAGCTGCGGGCAGAAGCTAGTTTATTATATACTAGCTATTTCCCGCAGCTCCGCCCACGTAAATACAGTATCCCGCGGGAACACTGTACTTTTCCGGGATAAAAAGTAGCCTATGTTTTAATCCAGAGCTCAAGCTACTACCATACCAAATGTCATCAAAATCCGTTCAGTAGTTTTCGCGTGAAAGCGTAACAAACAAACTTACATTCACATTTATAATATCAGTAGGGTGTTATGAATGAAATAAAATATACAAGATTTGCTCGTTTAAAATATAAGATTTTATCCCACGTGATCTTAATATAAAACCGCATTAAGTAAGTTATCGAAGTTTAATAATATAAGTATTTCCGCTTGAACCGTGGTAGCTTTTTCTGTTGACTTTCCTAAAAAAGCATGTTAAGTTTCATTTGGAAATAAAATTCATTGAGAAACATTTTAGAAGCCAAGATTGATTGATTAATTTTAGAAGAAGGCCAGAGATTCCCAACACAACATTTAGTAGGTACGTCAATAAGTCCATACAGTTTCAATAGTCTATATCCAAAATAACTCAAAATAGGGTAATACGTTTAGAGATCGCAGGTTGAATATAAAAGCCTTTATCCCGCTAACAAATTGGGTTCCGCTGAATGATTTACGCGGGGCGCCGCACAAAGCCGGGATGAAATGGCGGGATGAGGATATACTGCCGTGTCCGATACCGGTTGTGACGTCACACATCACACTGTAATGGTTGTCATAATATTTACTATCGCCCTTTGTTACATTACATAGCGGATACTGTAGTCTCTTTCACATACAATATGTACATTATACAGCCACCGACAAACCTGGTGTACCACTTTTGGACCTTATTGCCAGAGTAATATGGTCGAAATGTGGAACATCGAGACCGTACGTCATAAATGGAATAGCTCCCGTCACACGTACAGTTCTGACCGCGGAAAATAGCACGCGGCGTTCCAACTTCCAACCCGCGCCCCAAACCGAACGTACAAACGCGCGGGGCCGACAAGCCGAACTGGCATGTCTATGACAGCGCATTTTCCACAGCTAGAACCGCGCATTACCACTTGCTATGATGTACTTTGACGTATTATGTAAGACGCCGGCCGCGGCAGTCCAACCCAACATAATGTCAATATACAAACGCATGGTACTGTGAGCGAGGTAACGTGTGTAACTTTATTTTTATTAATTTTATATATTTCAAACATTATTTTAAAAAATATTAGCTTTCTGCACACCTTCCTCAAAAAAAAGCATTAACTGTACCAAATTTCATACTCCCCCGTTCGCACAATTCTCGTAAAACTGTACTCCAAAGTTTTCGCTTCACGTATTAACATATATCATTAACTTGCATTTCACAACTTATTGTAAAACATTCGTTTCTGAAACTGTACGCGAAGTGGGGCACACTTTAAAACAGTTTAAAATATTTCAAATTATAGTGTATTAAAAAAGTTATATTATCTCGTAATACTTGTCTTATTCCTATAATTCCTTGCTTGCTTGCGAATGTCTAGATTCGAATCCCGCCAAAGGATAAAAAAAAGTATTCATTATTCCTGACTCATGGACGTGTAATAAAAATCTTAAATACGTGTAGGTATAGTATAAAAGCATTAAATATTTTTCCGTTGTCTGGTACCCGTAACACAACTTCTTCGAGATCTTACGACGGGATCAGATTGACGTGATCAGGAGGCGTCCATAGATATTATTATCATTCTAATATTTTTGTGATTAAGATCATAGCAGATAAATATTTATAAAAAGCAAAGTCGCGAATTAACCTGCTTAAAATATAATATACTATTGTGATTTAAATATACCACTGCAAATTCTTGGCCGGTGGTTACTGGAGCATAAAACGTCTCGGTCGGTCAATTCTCGGAGACAATTTCCATTGTCCCTGGTCCCCGAAGCCGACGTAACCTAAATTTTAATCATAATTTCCCTCACAATAGACCCGAATGTGTGGTATAACTTAATGCGAGGTATTAATTCTAGGGACAGAGGTCGATCCCCTATGTCTCACGTTTTTAGTCCTTTGTTTTTCAAGATTTATCTGTTTAATATCTAGAAAATGAGGTGTACAATAATAATATAATATCTATGGACGCTTCCACAGTCAAGCTAGTCCTGTACTAAGTATCTGAAGGACTGGTATCACAGGTACCAGACAACGGAAATATATTTAATAATGTTATAATACACATCTTATCTCGGAGGCTTATTAGAATGATAAAATAATAAAAAATGAATAAAAAATTATAGGCCGTTAGCCGTATTGGACATTTAGAAATCGAAATCAATTATAGCTTATTACGCGACGGAAAAAAATTACGTATACAACTTTTAAATGTGCAGTTTTCCAGGTATAAGATCTAGCTAGACCGATTTTTGCCCCAAAAACTCCCCGCATACTAATTTTCATGGAAATACTTGCAGCCGTTTCCGAGATTCCGATTATAAATATACAAGATTTATTCGTTAAAAGTATAAGATAATATTTTATAATACGAACGCCTATTTTAAGTTGCTTTGTCATCGTAAAGTTTTAGTATGTGATAACTCAATAATCAAAATCTGAATAAATAAAGCCTCTTCTCAATTCATGTGTAACTTAGATTATTGTCGACCGTATTGCCACATATTGCCACATATTACAAGTTAAATATGTGAATTTTATATTATACTAGATATTTCCCACGAATTCGTACGTGCAAAATGTACGTAAATCCCGCGGGAACCGTACACGATTTAAAGCCTATGTCCTTCTCCGTGGTCTATTTTACATCTGTGCCATATTTCATGATGATCGGTTAAGTAGTTTTTACGTGAAAGCATAACAACCGAACAAATAAACTCACATACACATTTATAATATTAAGTAAGGATGACACATATTATTGTACCACGGAACATTTTGTCGCTGTCGCTCGTAAGTTTTTGCAGACCCCTCTCTCTTCGCTCTCGCGCGACATAATTTATTAAGGATCACAGTGACAAACGAAGTGAGCAGCCGGTCTAAACGGTTCCAGAGATGACAAAAACAATGCTTCTCCAAACGAAGACGTGGACAGTTGTTATGTTTTATACAGGTCTCACTTGTCCGCTCTTAAAATGAAATAAACAAGAGAATTGTTTTATAAGCCAGTTACACATATAAGTTTAGATACTGTTTCACTTCCCTAAAAGCTTGATAATGTGTATTTTTATATAGAAGTTCGCAAGTGCATTTCGGCAAATAAAAAATGGACAAGTATGCTTGCAACTATTTTTAGTTATCCCATGCCAATGCTGTCCTTATGACTCTTTAGAGACTAGAAAGATATCTTCTAAGAGACATCTAAATTTAACACCACCTGATTGTTAAGTTTCGTCGCCTCTTAAAAGCTGTCTTCCAGGTTTAACGGCTAGCCATTTCTCACCTTTTGAAGAGATTAAGACATAAACAGACAGTGTTCAGGTGTACTTTTATAGTCGGTGTAGTATCTGGTTTAATGTATTTCTATATCTTATCGTATCTTTTAAAAAGTATGAAAACGTGTGACCAAAATATAATATTATAGTAAATAATAACTACTTACTACTCACTAATATAGTTTCTATGTAAGTGGTAGCTACGTATCATCATCATCATATATATTAATAAGAGACGCAAAAAATTCTGACCTCTTTTTACGAAAATTATGCAAACGGAGATGTATGAAATTTGGCACAGTTAAAGTTTATGTGGAGGAAGGTGTGTAGGAGGCTAATATTTTTAAAAATCATGCTTACATGCAACATGCAATTAATAAAACACACTAAATCAAATTAGTAACTCCCACTACCACGCATTTGTATAATAATATTTATAGACCCTGTTGGTTTGACTATTGATTTGATTTGTTAATCTTTCTTTCACATTCCAGACACAACATTTTCATATTTTTTATTGCGTATCTAAGTAAGAGGTGAAAGTTCTTTCGCTAATAAAGTTCAAGCATAATAAAAAATGACAGATTTAGACCACTAGGCGTCCTCTAGTATATTAAAATAGGAAAGGCAATGTCCCCAATAACATTACGAGTAAGTCATTACCAAAGGACTGAAGCGGTAGATACTAATTTCGTAATGTCTTTTGGCACTCCCCTAATGAGAGTCAGGTAAAGATATGCGAATTACTGTGGAGTTATTGCTGATAACGTTAAGCTTCACACTTTACACCAAAAAGGTCCAATGCACATTATTTCCAAATTCACAGATAATAAAATCGTCGGACACCAAGTAATTAGGAAGGGAAATGGGCCACTTTGTTATTTGTGATTAATGATACTTCTGCGGAGCTTAACGCAGATACCTAAAGAGCTAGATGTTTTTAAATCTCAATTTTTTGAAAGAGTACTTACTTACCTCTATTTATTTTTGGGATCTGAACCAACCTACAAATAAAAGTATATTTTTTTTATAAAAACTATAACTCGACTACATAAATTTTATAGCCTTGTTACCTGGCCTTTTAATTATTACGAATCTATCGATACTATATTTTTTAATATCGGATAAGAAGTTGAGGCGCTACAGTGGAACAAACATACATATATACATACAAAACTGCAACCTCACTACAGCAGTGGGGATGTTTTGCTGCGTGGGAACAGATGCACTTTTGCCACCAATAATCTGCCTAGCTTTTGCCTACACTGGCCTTTAATAGAAAGAACTGCACTTTTAAAATTGCAACTATAGTGCCTAGTACTATAGTTATATATAGTACCTAGAGATTTTAAATAAAAAATATTATAAGAAATTTAACTTTTTTTTCTGAAACGTGGAAAGTCGATAAAATTTGTAAAAAATCGTTTCATATATCAAATCTCTAACTTTTATAGTTTTGAAAAAAAAAACTAGGTACGTAAGTGTTGTACTTTTTTGCATGCCAGTATATATTATATAATTTTTGTGTTATCAGGAACCCATCAAAAGTAAAGGATGAGCGCGCGTGGCGATGGTGGCAGCACGCGGGGCTGCGCACGCTGCGGCGGCGGCGGCGCGACGTGCGCGAGACCACCAAGTACATCGAGACCGCGCTCGTCATCGACAAGGCCATGTTCGACCGCCGCAACGGCAGCTCGAGGGCTGAGGTGGTGCATGATGCGATACAGGTCGCCAACATCGCTGACCTGGTAAGTCCTAAGATAGCCTTCTGATCACAGCGACCGCGACCAGCAAAATAGCGAATATAGAAATACCAGGTTGTCTGGCCACGGCCACAGTACGCGAGACGCGTTTAACTAACTTAACTAAGCAGTGAGTCGTGTGACCCGATCGCGGGTCGCTGTCGTGAAGATCGGAATGGTAGCATCCGATCTTCTATTTTATTTGATTTAGAGATTTCAGCAATTTTAATTTGTAGCCCGGCAGCCTTGCAACTGTGATATCTACGCTTGGGCCGAGCGCGGCTCTTAAATATATGGCCGCTCGTATTCAATAGCAGCCCGTTAGTCTTCATACTATTCTCTAATTAGGTTCCCAGACGGCAAGCCTAATAACATAATATTCCAATAGGTTATTCAGAATGAAAAAAATGGTAAAAAATCGGGTTGAACTACGTTACTATGTCAAGTTACTCCTGCAATCTTCAATAGCGAAACTATGGCAAGTTAACTACTCATTTTTATTAAACAATTAAGATTATATAAATTGTGAATGTTTAAAATATTGATTTAGCCCAAGCGCGCACTGGCGGCCAGGGCGCGGCGGCCACCGAAATGTAATGCATTGTATCATCAGTGCGCGCACTTGGCCGCCACCAGCCAGCGGCTGCTTTTATACATTTCGGTGGCTGCCGCTGCCTGGTGGCGTGCGCTTGGACTCATGGTTAGTTAAATGTCAAAGACATTGGGAATTTTACTATGAAAATTACACACGGCGACCAAAGATAAATGAATTAGGTTTTATGTAAGCGTAATTTCATCTGGCTTACAACTTACCATAACGAGGTGTGGTAAATACTGTGATATTTTAACTCATTTCAACGAATATAAATTTAAAGATTCACATTTAATTGATTATCGTCACTTCTCCGTAGATCATAATTAAATTAATTACGGGAAGTGAAATGTGAATGAAAATTGTAGGTACAATCTCTCTTAGATTGTACCTTTATATATTTGTGGTCGCCACTATTTTAAACAGCGGGTAAAAATGTCCAATTACTTTTCTAATTATTCAAATATTAAAGTAATATAAAAAGGTGACCAGCAGAGATAATAATGAAGTTGCCGCGAATATAATTAGCCGTTTTAGTAGTATAAAGCGGCACGTACCGCGCGACCTTCTGCCGTCCAATTACCTCCGTTATTTCAGTCACCCGCTGAATATCAAATAGAAGGGATTTTTTACTGCGACTCGTTTATCGCTAGCTCCATCGCGCGACTTTATTGCAGACATAATCTACATCCAACTTCTCATAAAAATGCTCTGGTGCATGGTGCAATATATTTATATATATTCTCGAAAGTATTCAGCTCCTGAAAATGCTTTAGCGGTTCGAAATTAAACGTATGCTTATCCTTATAGAAAAACCAGCGTGAGTCAATCGCGGATCCACCTATATGGACAGTGTAGGCACGCCCACAACCCTATTTGATTTGTGACAGCATTATTTTATAGTCTGTTGATATCGATAGGGATAATCGTGTTTCGACAGGCAGGAAGCAGTTCGCTTTGATTTGGTACGATCGACGGCAACATTTTCTAATAATAACAGTAGGTTTTGGATGATCGTGTCTATTGATTGTAGATCGTAGCAAGCTGCATAGGAATTTCGTACTCTTATTCGCTCATGGCCGATTTTTGGTTGGCTGTGACCACAACCTTTTTAGGGCTCCTTAATACATAAGGAATCCTTCTAGTTTCACTCTGTCCGTCCCGTCTGTCTGTCTGTCTGTCTGTCAACGCTTCTATCTTCTGCAATTATGAATATAAATGGATGAAAGTTGATATCGTTATAGACTGTGTATAGATCTCGGTTTTGGCATCATAAAATAATTATAATTTTATATTTTAGGGGTGGCTCTCCATACATGTGAAGTGGGGATGAAATTATTTTTTTCATTCTACCCCATCGTGTAGGGTATTGACTATCGTGACTATAGTGAATAGGCCTTTTTAAATAACGGCAAGGTTTTATACATGACTTTTTACAAAGTCAACCATTTTCGAGTAATCGGCCTCCAAAGTGGTTTATAAGTTGATCTCCCCCCCTGGCATTTCTAAACTATGAGACTTAGAAAAAAGTTAAAGCTCTTTAGGAAATTTATTTTGAAAGAAATCGGACAGTAACTTTTTAAGTATTTTGAAAAAAAAACATATTACGCATTTACAGTTACAGACCCTCCTTAGACATGTCCTGACATGCTCTTGGTTAGGCTGCTTGGAGGCAGGATCCGCTCTTGGCGGGAGTTTAATATTATTTCACTAACTAAAGTTTAAAAGCCACGCTACGTAAATGTCTCCCGTATGTTAATTTGGTTAGTTAACAAATAGATTTTCACGTGTGGCCAATCACCACTCACTGCCAGTTAATGTATACGGGCGCTAGCGAGGATTATACTCCACACATTATCTAGGTACTTATAAATTTGAGAACTCCTGCCTGTTATCGTACAAACTTCTGCGTGCGATATAAACTCATGGAGGTAGTCGAATATCGAACCTACAAACCTACATTATTACGTACATACGATAATGTAAAGTATTTATCCTTGTCATAAATTATTTTAGAAGTTAAATTAGATCTGATTTACGCGGAATAATAACATTACATGATATACCGCCAATATCTATTTGTTTAAAAAACTAAGGGGAAAAGTAGCAGCTTTTGATTTTAAATCTGAATAGGAAAAAGATTTGCAATGAATGAACTATGATGTCAATCATCCACTGATTGACTTGTTATATATTACAAATTGTCTTGTTATGTGTTAATGTAACGGTGTTTCTAATAATTAAGATAGTAGGTACGTAAGGTTTTATAGAAAATATGTTAAGCGTACTAACCCCACAAAATTTATTTTCTTGCCGACGTGAATTGTATTTTAATCTTTATTGACGTCAAAAAGTGTTTTGTAAACCTATTTTGAATAAATTATTTTTGATTTGATTTGATTTGAATTAAAATATAAATCGTTTATATAAAGATAATGCATATGAAATAAATAAATTCCTTATTGACACAGAGGAGTTTTACATATCTGTACTAGTGTAAACTGTATTGCAGAGGCCAGTGTCCTCGCCCATGAAGATACATGTTATGCCAATATAGATTTAAAACAATTTAAAAGAAATATAAAAAAAGAAAAATGACTCATCAATTATTAACATTTGATAGGTAAATTATATGAGCAGTTGACGATCGTATGTAGACTTCAATTCTCTCTTTTCTTGTATTTATTTAAACAATTAGGTACCCGCTGAAGTTTGTTTCCCACTCCCATAAACAATATCCGATTTTTATTCATGAATTTCGAATGTTCCAGTACTTCCGCACGCTGAACACGCGCGTGTCGCTGGTGTACATCGAGTCGTGGCAGGGCGCGGACCAGGCCGACATCGACCGGCGGCAGGACATCACGCGCGCCATACAGAAGTTCAGCGACTACTCCGCCAGGAAACTGTTCAAAGTCGAGAAGGACACCACGCAGCTGCTCACGTATGTCTCACCCTTTAGTAAATTAGTAGAGTAAGGGAGTGGTCTACCACTCCCTTACTTACTTACGTAGTCTTACTCTAGTAAGACTACGTAAGTATATAATACGTATACTCCAACCGCCAACAAACTGCCCCACAGCTTGGCGATTTATGTAATGACTGTAAAAGATGTTATTTTTTGTGTTAATAAAAAAGAAATTAAAAAAAGTATTTGTACTTTGTGGCTTAATACATTTTTTTTTAAGTATTTCTACTCTGTGGTAAGACTACGAGGACGTAGCTGACTGTAATTAATTTTTCTTAGGGGCTGTAAAATTAATTCCAGCCAGCTACGAACTCGTAGCTAGCTAAGAAACACACGCGTATCTGGCTACGCCGCTACACTAACCCTCTTATTAATAAAAATATTTACACCTCGGATACGCGAATCCATGGTGCTATCTTGTCTGATATGTTGGAGAAGCCACTTGACAGACAAAGACGGCAAAAAAACATCGGACGTCCGATGTTTTTTTTAAACTATTAAAAAAAATATTTGTTACAATGTAATAACTTAATCTATAAGAAAAGTCAAAATACAAAGTATGGGGACATCTTATTCTCAAGGCGTGCATTCGTTGATAAAATCATTGACCTTATAATTACCAAGGGGGAGATTTTGAACGTTTTCTGGGATTATATTGTACAGTTATACGTATGTACATCGAATTGTATCTATTAAAGGCTCACAATAGTAATTTCGTTTATGTGTAAAGATCTAATTTACGCAGATTAAAAACATACATACAGGAAAGTATCAGTTAAAATAACATATAAGAACACCCCCTAATTTCACAATAAAATGCTGTTTTACTCTATCCAAGATTTCTCTTTTTTTACTTCAACGTAATGTGTTTTTTAATGTGCCACGAGCAAACCATATTGTGATCTAGCGGCTATACTGTGATCTAGTGGCTATACTGTGATCTAGTGGCTATATTGTGATATAGTGGCTATATTCTGATCTAGAGGCTATACTGTGATCTAGTGGCTATACTGTGATCTAGTAACTATATTGTGATCTAGTGGCTATATTGTGATCTAGTGGCTATATTGTGATCTAGAGGCTATACTGTGATCTAGTAGCTATATTGTGATCTAGTGGCTATATTGTAATCTAGTGGCTATATTGTGATCTAGTGGCTATATTGTGATCTAGTGGCTATATTGTGATCTTGTGGCTATATTGTGATCTAGTGGGTATATTGTGATCTACTGGCTATATTTTGATCTAGTGGCTATATTGTGATCTATTGGCTATATTGTGATCTAGTGGCTATACTGTGATCTAGTGACTATATTTTACCGTTTTAAGAAGAACCTATAAATAAACATTTTCACTTCGCTTGACTAAGTCTATGCTTTTAATTTAATTGAGTAGATATAAAGTAGTATTATAAAGAGTTCACTCATGTATTTAATGACTAAATGCTGAGGGTCTTAATTGGATGAAAAACGAGATTCTTGTAAATGAATAATGTAAGCGTCAAACGACGCCGCCATGGATCCTCACCTTAATTATGCCGTTTGCATTTGTATACAAACTCGAAAATCTGCTTACGTTTAAAACTTCAACAAAATTGCAAGATACACCGCAACATTTTAGCTTGTAGAACATAAACTCCGCTTTCAGTATTTGTGTGGCTGTTTACTTTATTAATTACGTTGTTGTGTATACTTCAACACAATTCACGGTAATATAGAATCTAGTTTTCGCATGTAAATAAAATTGTGTGCATACTTTAATGAGCGTGGGATAAGTCCACGGACTTTGTTTTGTTTGTTAGATTGTAAAATATCTAACTCAAAAAGGTTTTTCTACAACTAACAAATATACACAAAGCTACTGTAAATAAAAGTGAAATTAGTTCATAATCCGAAGTAGCATAGCAATATTCGCGACAAAACGCAAAGGAAAAACAAAAGTGTCGTGAAAACATTTAGAAAGAAGCTAAGTAGTTTATTATGGAGATGTGTCACTCGAGCTGCGTCAGTTAGACTTCAGGGCCTATTTTTTGTTCCATTGTGCCGGCGTGACCTACATGTGTCAGTTTTGTGACGAGCCTCGCGAGAGTTAGGGGAGTATTAACACGGTTTCATCTGCAAACGCTAAGAATATGACGATTGTTCATTATTTCTGGTGGGGGAAAATTCTGCCTTTAGTAAGGCTATTTCGATTAGTTTTATTGGCATACCTTTTTTTATGAAGTGGACTATTACAACGAGCGAGCGAACTGAGCGATTACTGCCCATAGACACTCGTAACGCAAACATGCGTTCCTGGTCCTTAAATTCCCTAACCCCCCTTGGGCCTCCGATTTATTTACAGATCAAATCATTATTTGTACAATCGCCAAATTGTCACCACGTTAATAAATGTTGACAGAAATATTACACATCAAAAACGCCGCATGTTCTAATCTATACTAATATTATAAAGAGGAAAGATTTGTTTGTTTGTATGTTTTTTGCTTGCATCGAATAAACTTCGAAACTATTGGACCGATTTCGAATAAATTTGGCACAAATATAGAGACCACAGAGAAGGATATAGCCGTTTATCGCGGCAAAATGCACGGTTCCCGTGAAATTTCCATTTGCGCGTACGAAGTCGCGGGCAATATCTATTATTAATAAAAATTCTCGAGTCACAGTGTTTGTAACCAAACTTCTCCGAATAGGCTTGATCGATTTTTAGTTCCGTATTATACACAAAGGGTAGAAACAGGTCCCTATTTACTGAGAATTCGCTGTCAGTCTGTCTGATTGCCAGTCACCAGGCTGTAACTCGTGAACCGTGATGGCTAGACAGATGAAATTTTACAGATGTTGTTATTCTGTTGCCGGTATAACAACAAATACTAAAAACAGAATAAAATAAATGTGTAACAAACGTGATTTTTCTGCCGTTTTCTGCTCGATATTTATAAAGTTAATAACGGCAACCGGTGGACTCTTAAAATATTCACAGAATATTTGTATAGTATATATATAGTTGTATATTTTCTTTAAAATAAATGATAAAATAAAATATTTAAGTCCCATACAAGAAACTTGATATTTTGTCGCTATTTTTTGCTCGATATTATTACTTGTGCTCGATATTAGTACTAATAGTTGTAAATACAATGGTACCTTTCGTGCACGAGTCCGACTCGCATTTGTCCGGCATTTATATAACTGAAAATATGTCGTAAACTATATTTTATAAGCCTAGGTGATAATTTATATGTCAGAACAGCGTTTGCTGGGTCATCTAGGGGGCAATTGTATTGTTTCAGTGGGCTCACGTTCCCCGGTGGCGAGTCGGGCATCTCCGTGCCGGACACGATGTGCACGCCCAAGTCCGTGGGCATCTCCGTCGACACGAACACCTACGAGCCGCACCTGCTGGCCGGCACCATGGCGCACATGATCGGGCACAACATCGGTAAGCACCTACTACAAAGATTTCAAAACTGGGGATGGGCAATGACATTTGACAGGACAAATCTTTACACAAGAAAAAGTTACGCCATCTTGATTTCACCATTTCTCAAATGACAAAATGGCCCCAAAATCCCCCAAAATTGAGGCCATTTTTGGGGGTTTTTGGGGCAACTGGGGTCAGTTTTTGCTTCGACATGCCTCGTCTATAATATATACGTCTATGGCTTACTAGTAATTAAGATGAGGACGACGTGAAACTCGAGGTTTTATCGGAAGTATTTTGTCGTATGAATATAACGACCCCACCCCTCACTTCCAAATGCTAGCATTGGGCTACAAATTTGCTCTGCCTACCCCTATAGGGCTACGGAGTCACTTCCAACCCACTCCTGTTAAAAATAGTCGTGAGCATATTGTGTATGTATGTGTGTATTTTTCAGCATACTATATTATTATATTAATAAGTGTACCAAAAACTTTAAATACAGTTTTTCGAGAATTGTGCATGAGAAAGAATATTATATTTGGCACAGTTAAAGTTTAGGTGTGCAGAGAGCTTATATTTTCTTCAAAGATTTAAGCTTTAAAGAAGCTTAGAAATACATGAAAAAATATTAACAAAACAAACTACTTCAGATTATTAACACACGCTACCGTACGATAGATACAATTTTGTTACACGTTGAGCTTTGTCAATCTGTGATAACATTTACATTTTTTCTATCTAAGAGGCAAAAGAATCCTTTCAAAATTGAAACTTAAAAATTATATCGGCAAATTTCGACCACAGAGCAACCTCTAAGTAATATTAAATGTGCTGCATAAGTAACAATGTTGATCTAACTAAACACTTCGGTGGCAGTGCTCTAGCGACCGTAATATCGAGCGACTGATAAATCCTCTTATCAAGTCTACAGCTCCGTGTGTAAACTACTTAAGCCCCTGATCTCGGATCTGTTCGAATGCATTTGTTGCGTCTGTAGGCGCCACCGATAGATAGGTTCAGAATAATATTTACTAATAGAATATGATAATGCCAGTTTAGAATTGCTAATACACATTCGGCATTAATACGTGATGAAAACGGTGAAAGGATATCCGAATATACTAGTAGCTGCTATAAGAAGCTATATAGTGAAGCTTTCAGGTATGTGAAGGATAAACTCTTTGCAATTAGATTAATTTACTGATTAAAGCTGCATGCACCCGCTATTCCTTTGTAACTTTGTTAAATTCACAGACTAATTATTTTTCTAAGAATTTCCTAAACCTGACAGCATTTTTAATGTTAAATCAACTGAGATATTTACATTAAAGAGCAAAATACGTTTTACAAGTTCCGTCAGCTTTGACCTAAATAACGTTTCATTTTCCCCATTAACATCCTTTAATTTTTCGGAATTTAGATTAAGGGCGTATTTGACAATTTAGTGATAAGTATCAGATAGCTTATTGGCATGTTTAGTCTCTGTCACACGATATAAAGTAAGCCGAAACAAAACTTCCTTATATCTGACACAGGACACTTAATAGAACTTAGAAGATTGCGAAAAGGGCCCTTAGTAACGTGACATCATTTTGCTGCATACTTCTAACTATATTGCTTAAAATATTGTCTGGTACCTAGAAAACAAGTTTGCTATGAGTACAAACGGGTACGAATATTATCATTTTAGACTGACTTGACCAAATTCATCCTACTCATATTTATTTGAATCTGTGGTTGTCCAGGCATGGGCCACGACGACGGGCGCGAGCAGTGCTTCTGCCGGGACTGGCACGGCTGCATCATGGCGCAGTCCATAGTCGGCCTGGAGAACGTCCAGCCGTACAAGTTCTCCGACTGCTCGCGCAACGACTACAGCAACGAGCTCAAGATCGGCCAGGGGCTGTGTCTGCTGAACAAGCCCAATGAGGTGAGGACTGAGGAGTAACTAGCAATGTGATTTTATCTACAGCAAAATATATAAAGAGTCGTGATGCATATCAGCATAAGTTAAAAATATCGTAAATTTTTCAGAAAAGTGGCATAATTGACGTACTCTGTGGCTCAGTGGTTAGCGCGTCGACGCTCAAGCCGGAGGTCGCGGGTTCGAATCCCGCCGAAGGGACAAAAACTTTTCTGTGTTCCTGTGTCATGGATGTGCATTAAATATGTGTATATTAAAATAAATTAAATACCTGTAGGTATAGTATAAAAGTATTAAATATATTTCCGTTGTCTGGTACCCGCAAACACAAGTTTTTCTAGAACTTACTACGGGATCAGATTGACGTGGTGTAAAAGCGTCCATAGACATTACTATTATAATCGTAGTCTAGAGAACAAGTGTATACAGTTTGTCGAAATTTATGACAACTTGAAAATTATTACGAACATTCAGAACAATATTGCAAAAAAAAATATTCCACTTCTTATTCTAGTGCGTATTCTTTTTAGAAGAACGGTACTGTTGATCCCCTAGTGACTACTGTCTATGCCCTATAGACATCATCGCATAAAACTGTATAAATAACTGATTTATCACATTCACATAATAAATAACTCCACTATATAATCCACGTTTTAATATAGAAACAACACGTTAACACAATGCTTTAATAAAGCGGTGGCGAGTGCTGACATAATCTAAGCTCGCCAGTATCCGCGCTATGCCCGCCTAACGCCGCGCTGGCTAAAATTCCCGGCGAAACATCGCCCGAGTTCCAGCGGTGCGTGCTAAATGATGGCGTACTAATACACACCTCAAAATGCACTACGATATAGTAATAATAGACTAGCCAGATAACTGACAAAGTTTACGGTACAGTGGGCCTAGCAGGAACATTTGATAGCCGCGTAAACGCAACGTCAACGAATGAGAATTGTATGAAAATCTGCCAAAATCATGACAGCGCCCATACAAGTTTCATTCGATGTTACGTTTACGCCGCAGTCAAATGTTCCTGCTAGGCCCCCTGAACGTTCAAGAAGTGAAATAGAATGTTGCAATTAAAATCAACATGAATAAAGGAAATATCGAAGACCATTGTCCGTCACAATAAAGCAATTTGTCTCAATTAGCACTGTAAACTATTCAGTAATTATAGTCCGGTGTCTCCGAACGTCTTCTGTCATTAAAAAGTAATAATTACCGACGCTGTGACAGAGACAATGGAGAGGTGTATGCAAAAGATATCCACGGTCGAAATTAATCACTACCGCATTGTTTGTCGTCTCGGGGCACTCCTTTTAATAAAAGTTATGTTAATACCGGCTACCCGCACAAAATTATCTCCCGTTTGAGAATATATAATAGAATCTACCCGGGCCCAGTTTATTGGAATAAATTTACATAGCGCCGCCGCTGACGGTCTCGATTCCGTTTACATATTTATCGCGGGCCGATTGACGATTTTTTCGTTCCGTCTGTAGGTACCTACTGTTCGACGGGAACGATGATTTTATGAGGGGTTTTATTGTTTTAATTAAGTTTAGAACGCTATCAAATTGGGATTTATAATTATTTGCGAGGCGCGCTTCGTAATTTAGTTCACCTTATCGCTAGTCGCAATTATATGATTCTTACTACACCAAAATAATATGACTATGGGACATTATCACCGTGGCAGAGCCATGCTTCGGCACGAAGATGCCAGCTCGTCCGGTTTTCACTGCCTCACCGAAAACCGACGTGAAATAACGCTTGCGTTGTGTTTCGCTGAGTGATTGAGGTAACCGGGGGCCCAAAGGGCGTTGGGGATTTTAAAGTACCTGGAACGCAAATGCAACACCTCTGAGTTGCGAGTGTCCATGGGCGGCGGTAATAGCTTACTATCAGGCGATTCGTCTGCTTGTTTCCTGATCCATTTCGTTTAGGAGCTGAAGGCCGCTCTCAGTGACATTAAGGAGTTACTTGGTAGGGATATTGTCATAAATTCCTTAATATATTTTCTTTATATCAATATCTCACCTAAGTAGCTCCTTAAGTTAGCATTGACTGAGCGAGTGCGGCCGTGAATAATATGCTGACGTAGTGTAGGCTTACTAGTACAGACGTCGTATCCGTATACAAAATATACTGAAACTTCACAATGTATATATTCACCGCTGACCAAATGTCAATTGCGTCGGATTTGTGTACTGCGGCGTGCAAGGGGGCGTAGTCGCTCGCATGGTGGCTATCTACCGATTAAATTTTTTCACAATATAATATGTAATCGTCGAGAGGAACAATCGCAACCACCTCCTACGCACTCAAAACCGTTCTCCGTTTCTCTTTTGTTTTCTGACGTAGCCGATGACATCGAATTCTTAATATAACTATTCAAATCTTGTGTACCTGGACTCTCCAAAGACTCCAGCCACAGTTATCCGCTACAGTACTCTATCCTGATCTAATTAAATCTAAATGTAGACGAATATACAATAATGCACTATAATTCTACTAATTGAAATGTCAAATGGGATCAAAACAGAGTATAGAAAGTGATTTCTTCTAAAACTGAACCCCAATTCCCGTTACTAATACTTTATTGACCTTTATTGAATGATATATGAATCGTCTTGATATCATAAACTCATTTTTCAAGTTTGGACCAATCAAAACGGGTTTGACGCTGGTTTGACGTTTATGAAATAGCATTATGAGCGTTTGTGAGAATAGCATGTCGGCACTGGATTGTAAATTTATTATCGCGAGATTTGATTAGCAGCATCGACCTTCAGGTATGTTCCCATTGGCTCAATATAACACACTAAACGTACATTGTAGCTGGTGGTGCACCGGCAATGCGGCAACGGCAAGCTGGATGAGGGCGAGGAGTGCGACTGCGGCACCATCTCCGAGTGCCAGAGCCTCAACCCCTGCTGCGACCCCTTCACCTGCCGCCTCACCAAGGAGGCCCAGTGCGCCTCGGGCGAGTGCTGCGAGCGGTGCCAGGTAAAGCCAGAGTATAAGATTAAAAGTAATGTAAGTGAAATGATATAATTTTAGGGGGCAAAAGAAAAAAGTCTACTTTCTTCCAATCCACATTTAATAACAATAAAGTCTGAAATACATCAACTGAGAAAGTAACGCTTCTGGGTGGCCTTATTGGGGGACACCCGAGATTATTACATGTAAAGTTAGTAACATGCTAAATGCTATGATGTGCTAGAACTACATTTTCTAATACTATGCTATAATTACTATCTAGCATCTTATTAACACACTTCATAAGATTATTTATATTAGCCTTAACGAGACTACAGTAAAAAGAAGGCTACTTTCAAGGTCCACATGGTTAAAGCCATCCATAAGTCTCTTTCATTCCTGCGTTACTGCTATGTTTACTTTATTAGTCGTTTTTTAAAGAAATTCTATATTAACTAACCTAACCTAACCAAGAGCATGACATGTCATGGCATGACAGGACCTGTCTAAGCAGGGTTCCGTAACTATCGCGTAAAAGTTTTTTTTAAATTACTTCAAAATTTACTGTCCGATTTCGTTTAGAGTAATTTTACTAAAGAGTTTTTAGCACGATCTATCAGCATGGAAAATCGCAAGTTTCTAAGTCTTATAGTTTAGAAATACCAGGGTGAGACAAAACACTTTGGAGGCCGATTATTGATATAAATGGTTGATTTTGTGAAAAAATCATGTATGAAACGTTCCCTTTATTTTAAAAGACCTATTCAACGATACCCCACACGATGGGGTAGAATAAAAAATATATTCTTGGTATATGGGGTATGGGGTAGAATAAATAAAGACGTACAGAGCGAAACTATAAGGGTTCGTTATGTATTACGGAACCCTAAAAAGTAGAAGATATTAAAGTATAGATGTCCCATGTTCAATGAAGTAACGTACGTGTGCTTTCCTGTATATCGAGTCAAAAAGTGTCTGCAGCTAAATGGCTCCAAACATGGGGTAATTTGGGGCAATTTAGCTTAGATCGTCTTAACTTTTTGACATATATCGCTTTCCGCAGTATATTCAGTATTTTGAAATCAAGATGGCGTAACTTTTTGTATGAATATATTTTCAGTCAAATGTACCTCATAGCCCATCCTTAGTTCTAAAATCGTTGGTTTAACACTATTTATGAAACCTGATTGCAGTTGAAACCTCGCGGCGTGATCTGCCGCGACGCGACGAACGAGTGCGACCTAGAGGAGACGTGCACGGGCCTGTCCGGCGCGTGTCCGGCTGACGCGCACCGGAAGAACGGCGAGGCGTGCGAGTCCGGCAAGGGCTACTGCTTCGCCGGACAGTGCCCCACCCTCGCGCTGCAGTGCGAGAAGATCTGGGGCACCGGCTCCATCGGCGCGGATAAAGAGTGCTTCGAACAGTTCAACTCGAAAGGCGCGGTCACCGGACACTGCGGGAAGGATAGCAGTGGACATTATATTAAATGCGACGTAGAGTGAGTATACCTTCATGAAAATTATTGTGACATCCGAAGCCTAAATCACGTAACTATTTGTGATATAATCCTGTTTCGCTGTCTCACAATATAGTCCGAAACAGGACTATATCACAAATAGTCACCTGAATTGGGAATTCTGATTGGAGGTTATTGAGTCATTACAATAGTACATAAAGTTTATAATATGCTAGTGCCATATCGCTGTACCTACCTATGAATATAATATAAAGTATATGTTAAGACCCAGAAAATAAAATGGAGTATTGCTCTCTTGTCCCATCTAACCTTATAGGTTTCATAGGTAATAAGGTTAGATGGGACAAGAGAGCTTAAAGGTTGTTAACTTTTATCGGGCCTAGCCATCTTGATCATGTGCGTAGATTTAGAAAAGACTTCTTCAATTTGGAAAGTCATCAAATAATGTTTATTGCTTAAATCTGAGCTCACTGATGATCCCAATCAACGCGTGAAGTTGGAAACTTTATGATTATGTCAAGTAGAAAATTTTACTCATTTATATGAGCATAGAACTTTCCAGATAGAATTTTCAAGTCGCATCGTACTTTACGTCATGTCTGAAAACTTGTTATTGCCCGAAGCGTGTTCCTTAACTTTTACTTTTGTCTCAGTTCCGCGCACTCCGAAGTAGCTAATACCATTGTTTACACCTGCAAGTTAACTATGTAACACAATATTAGGATATAAAATATGAAGTATAGTTTATACTTCGCCGACTACTTAATTCTAACTTCTTGATATTTTATTCATGTCCCTTGAATAATAAGCTGGACGAATGATTTTTTTTATTACGTAAATGAGTAGTAAGTACTCTTGAATATAGTAGCATCTTAGGAACATATAACATCAGGAAACAGTAAATAAAATGTACAATATTATATTCATAGGTAGGTACAGCGATTTGTTTACAAAATTTTGCATAGCTCGTGAAAATGCTCCATACGAATGTCGTACCTTACGGTGACGTCACGGTTACGTAAAAGTGTATGAAATAAAATAAAATGTATAAAAATGGATATGAAGCTAGAATAGACTTATTAGTAGATAGACAATGCAGCAAGAGGCCTTATAGATGCACTATAGAAGACAAAAAGGAGATAGAACAGCAGATTGCAAAACTGCTAGATAATAAGCTAATAGAATAATCTTATAGTTCATTTGCAGCACTGGTAACATTAGCATTTAAAAAAGAAGATAATAAAAAAACAAGATTATGTACAGACTTTAGAGACCTGAATAAAATTGTAGTACCACAAGCTCATTTCCTATTAATTGAAGATTTAGTGATAATGACTAGGAACTGCAAGTATTTTACAACTCTAGATGTAAATTCAGCTTTTTGGTCTATACCATTACGAGTCGAAGATAGAAAAACAGCTGGGTTTGTAACACAAGAAGGACATTACCAGTGAACATGCCTTCCCTTTGGCTTGAAAACGTCATCAGCAATTTTTCAAAGGGTACTGAGCAACATATTAAGAAAATATAAACTTACTAACTTTACGGTTAATTACATTGATGACATTTTAATTTTTTAAAAGGATTTCGATGAACATATCAATCACTTAAGCAGTTGTTGGAGGCCATAATAAAAGAAGGATTGCGTCTAAAATTTACAAAGTGCACTTTTGCCTCAGGTTCTGTAAAATATTTAGGACACATAATTCAGAACAACTCCGTACAATCATTAAAGGATAATATAATTTCAGTGCAAAATTTTCCAATTCCTAAAAATCGGAAGAATGTTAGACAATTTTTAGGAAAGATAAATTTTTATCATGAATACATCCCAAGAAAAGCAATAATTTTAGATCCTTTATATCAGTCACTAAGTAAAGGGCAGACATTTTTTTGGTCTAATGAATGCCAAAAATCTTTTGAGATGATAAAAAACTTCCTATGCTCAAAACCGATATTGGAGATTTTCGATCAAATTTAATTACCTATTAATATTTATACAGACGCATCTATAGAAATAGTTGGCGCTGTTTTAAAACAGGTACAGCCAAATGGTAAAGAAAAACCTGTGGCTTATTTTTCGGAGAAATTAACCGAAACTCAAAAGAAAAAGAAAGCTATTTATTTAGAACTGTTGGCAATAAAAGAAGCGGTAACGTATTGGCCATATTGGTTAATAGGGAAACCATTTACAGTTTTTTTTAGATCACAAACATTAATTTAAAATCGAGAACCGACGAAGAACTTGGTGACCTATCTTATTATCTTTCACAATATGAATTTAAAATAATATACTCTCCTGGGAAGAATAATTTAGAGGCAGACTGTTTAAGTAGGAACCCAGTACTGAATTCTGATGAAAACACAGATGAACAACTAAGACATTTTAAAAGATCATGAAAGAAATAAAGAAATACAAGAAAAAAAATGTAAAATTATGAATAAACAAAACGTATACTTCAAAAAGGTTGGAAAACGAGATAAAATAATTTTATCAGAGGAAAAAAGTTAAACATTTTTGAAAAATATCCATGAAAATATGTGTCATATTGGAATCAACCAAATTCAGAAGACTGTTGGTAAATTTTATTCAATTAGAAATTTATCCAATAATACAAAGAAAATTTGCAGAAATTGTGAAATTTGTATAAAAAAAAACTTGAGAGGTGTCAAGGGACACCCGTATGGAACAAAGTTATAATATATATATATATAGGGTTGCTTGCTGCTCGCAGTGTTGCCGCCGCGAAGTCCGGCTCCGTACTGAGTAAGAACATCAAGCGCTCCTAAGGCCCGGCTAGCTAGTCACAATATGTAACAGTCATAACAGTCACAATGTGTAATTGCAAAATTCTACATTATTGTCAAGGTGATAAGGTCGTTTTTTGTATCATTCTTAATAGTCGTTATTACATTTTAATTTCGAGTGGCAAAAAGTGTCGTCTAGCCCTAATACAATTCTCAACGCGTCATAAGGAACTTCGTTCCAATAAGTCAAAAGGATATGATAAATTTGGATACATGTCTCATCTAGGACCAGCCACTGAACCTTTTGATATAATGTCTATTGACACAATAGGAGGATTTGGAGGTTCGAGATCATCAAAGAAATATCTACATTTATTAGTGGACCATTTTACTAGATTTGCATTTATTCTCACATCAAAAACTCAAACCGCTAATGATTTCATTAAACTACTATCGAATATAACGGAAACGGATGAAATTGGTATGATTTTGACTGATCAATATCCGAGAATTATTTCAAGTGCTTTCAAAACATTTTTAAATGACAAAAATATACCCGTGGTATTTACAGCAGTTAACTGTCCGGTCTCTAATGGCTTAAATGAACGTCTTAATCAAACATTGGTGAATAAAATCAGGTGTAAAATTAATGAAACAGGCAAGAAAAATGGCATGGACAAACGTAGCTAAAGAGTGTGTTAGTAAATATAATGAGACCATTCACACAGTTACAGGATTTTCACCAAAATATCTTTTATATGGAACAAATAACGTAACAATTTTACCAAAGGAATTGAGGAGCAGCACATCAAAGGATGATTGGATAAAAGATAAGAAAATTGCTTTTGATAATACAATAAAATCTCATAATTATAACAAACACCTATTTGATATAAATCGGAAACAATGAAATTTTAATGAAGGAGATTTAGTTTATGTTGAAAATGGGAATAGATTAAATAGATCAAAATTAGATGAATTAAATATTGGACCATATCGAATAATCGAAAAAGTGTCTAATTCTATGTATAAGCTAGATACAGGTCATAGAAAAACTGAATCAAATCTCTTTCATGTTACTAAACTGATTCCTGTACCTGTATTCGATTTAGAGGAATCTTAAAAAAAAGAGGATTTTACTTTAGATAGAGGTGAGATTTAAAAAAATTGGAATTTTTTTCCTTGAAAGGGGAGATGTAAATAATAAACTAAGTTTTTATTTAAAGTAGTGTTATGTGATAGATATTTAAATATTTTTAGAAGAAATTATTTTAAAGTCTGATTGAGATTGTCAAATTTTATTAAAATGGCAAAATGGTAAAAGCAAAGAATATAAAGATGTACAAAAGATTTTAATTTAATACCATACTGGAGGAATAACAATTGTCCTAATTGTCGTTCTCGTATTTACAGGTATGATAATATGTTATTTAATGTAGTTTTTAGTTTGTTTAAAAGTAATGTTTTTGATATCGACTTATAATAAACTCGTATTTACAGAGAAACAAAATAGTTTATTTTTCCTCCAATATATTATCTTATATATATTAAACTGAATATTTTACATTTTCTATCTACGTCCTCTCACAAGGGCCCGGCCCTCGGGCGGGGAACCATGGTCAGGGAGGGGCTGGAGCCCCTCTACATGGGGTGGGAATATATTTTACGTGTAGTCGTCTCCCCTATTTTATGAATATCTCTTTATTGCTCTCCAGGAACGTTCGCTGCGGTTCGCTGCAGTGTCAGGCCGGCAACAGGTACCCGGTGGTGCCCGGTATGGACGAGTACTACACGCGGACTGTGATCACGATCAAAGGCAACGAGTACGACTGCAAGTAAGTACAAAGCGCCCGTCGAAACCTCCCCCGTAACACAGATTAAAGAAAGAGGAACAGATATACAGCTACATAGTAAGCTTTCGATTTAATTGCACTACTACAAGCGTACAGTGTGTCTACGATTGTGTGGAAAAGTTGTGGCTCGTTGAAGGGGACGTCAAAATTTTCAAAATTGGATCGTTCTATGAAAGCTGTTTCTCTGTACGTAATTATATAATATATTATCTACGATGTGCCTATATTATGTATTTTTTATAATTATATATTTACCTCAACGTCAGAACAGCACTGAATTATTCTAGAATGTTCGACAGCAAAGAAAAAATAGAAAACAAACATCTGAATCATTTTACAAATTCATGTTTTATTCACCTTTAGTTTTCAGAATGTGTAATTTATTAATCAGCAGAGAACACACGTATTTCTCATAATATGTCGTAGACATCCACTAAGAATGGATTTTTCAAAATTCAACCTCCAAGGGAGTAAAATAGGGGATAAAAATGTGTATGAAACCTCTTATTCCTAGAACATATTTGCATGATATTTCGTATGAATTGAGTACAGGAAGAATAATGAGTTACGTTTTTCAGCGTTATCTCAAATTCAGCCCCTAGGAGGGTAAAATATGGGATGAAAATTTTAAATTATTATAAAGATATCGTTTAAAATTTTACGCAGACAAATGCTAGTATTAGTATAAATACTAATTTGATTTAACAAAATCTCCAACTTTATCTGGAGGAATCTTATCGAATTTAAAATTTCCTGTTATTCA
The DNA here is from genome assembly GCA_963565745.1 of Phengaris arion. Taxonomy (NCBI): domain Eukaryota; kingdom Metazoa; phylum Arthropoda; class Insecta; order Lepidoptera; family Lycaenidae; genus Phengaris; species Phengaris arion. Next base: position 3,407,999 of record OY751442.1, read on the forward strand.
TTGCCTCATCAGAAGACTTAATCTTCAGACAGTGATGCAGACCTACGCGGAACTCGTGGCCGAATACTGAATCTCTAATCAAAATTAAGAGCCCTCCTATTCACAGTCTGTCGGCTATCTCTGCTAAATGAAATGAAAAGGACAGCATGTAATAAATATAATCGTAATACCTATGGATGCTTCCACACCACGTCAATCTGGTCATATACTAAGTATCCGAAGAACTTGTACCAGACAACGAAAATATATTTAATACTGTTATACTATACATAATATATTTAAGGTTTTTATTATAATATACATATATTTAATACACATCCAAGACCCAGGAACACAGAAAAACTTTTTGTCCCTTCAGCGATGATCCGAACCCGCGACCTCCGGCTTAAGCGCCGACGCGCTAACCACTGAGCCACAGAGATCGTCAAACTTCTTGAATTGAGTGTCACTTAATTTAACCATCGTTTCAGTATTCGGCCGTTAGCATAGACGTATATATTATTATAGACGAGGCATGTCGAGGCAAAAACTGTCCCCACTTAAATGGCCCCACATTTAGGGTTGTTTTGACATTTGAGGTATGGTGAAATCAAGATGGCGTAACTTTATCGTGTATGAAGATTTGCTGTGTCAAAAATACGTCATAGCCTATCTTTAGTTTTGAAATCTTTGGCCGTAAGTCCCCCCGCTTGCATGTTCCAGGGCGATCACCGGTCTGGCGGACAACTCGGACTCGCCCGTGGGTCCGCTGGGGCTGGTGCGCGACGGAACGCCGTGCGGCGACAACCTCATCTGCGTGAACCAGACCTGCACCTCCATCTTCCCCTACATCGACCACACCAAGTGCCCCTCCGACCACAACAACAACGAGTGCTCGGCCCGAGGAGTGAGTATTCTCTGCAGCTGCTAGCACTACTGTTTTATTAGCGTTTACGATTACGCACTGTTTAGTTTAAGTAACTCTCCGAACTGTTTTTTGCCATCGCCAGACTTTATTATTATTATTAATTATTATTTATTTATTCAAGATACACTTTTTACAATATACTGTAATACGCCAAACTGTAAAACACGAGATGATTTTTTACTTTGAGTATAACAAATATTTTTAGTCTTTACGCAAGCAGTGAATCATGCGCCCAAAGTATCTGTAATTGATTTTCGGATACGTTATATATTTAGTGTCTGTATTCTTTAGGATATCAAAAATAACCTGATGAATACTATTAGGTTTCTTATTTATGGTAGGTATATGTATGACACTATAAGTTAAAAATTTTTGAAAATCCAAGCATTTCTTTTAATTTTTGTTTTAATTTAATTTAAAACTTAATTTTCTTTTCCTCTCTTAAAAGTTTAAATTTATTACATAACTTTGGCACAATATACTTTCTAGTCCTTTCCCCATCATAATTACTAACTTTTACCTGCTCCAACTTTCCTTTATTTTTTGTTATATTATTTTAAATATATTTTCTTTGTTTTAAATTCCTCTCTATAATATTATGTTTCTATTGCTATCAAATATTTAACCTTTTCACTAACTGGCATAATTTCACACTCGTGCAATAGCTTATTACAGTCATATCTATACGTAACCCTTATTCTTTTATCTACGATAATTTTTAAGAATCTTAACTGTATCTTTTGAATTTGTTCAACATAGGTTTCAAATGCGATATTTTCTATCGTATGCTAATACAGGTATTGATAAATATTATGATAATATGTATCAATATATTTAAGTGTTACGAGAATTGCCCAACCAGATGAGTGTGAAATTTGGCCGGTAAATTAAATTTTATGCGGAGGGCGGTGTGCAGAAAGCTAATATTTTTTTAAATAATACTTAGAAATACGTAAAAATTAATAAAAATAAAAACAACACACACTGCCTAACTCACACAACCATGCGTCTGTATAATAACAGTTATAGGCGCTGCTTCTTTGTGCTGGTTTGACACAACTGTCAAGCTTTCTTTTACATTGCACAGACAACATTTACTCATTTATTATTGCGTATATAAAAGGCAAAAGAACCCTAGTAAAGTTGAAACTTGAAAAAAAATAGATTATGAATTATAGTCGAATTTCGACCACAGGGCGACCTCTATTAAGTAAGAATTAGATATGTGTGTTTCTGGAGTAGTTTGTGCAACAACTCCACAGGCAATACATTTTAAGAGATTAAATTTCACATCAAAATCACTTAAATAATTTCAGAATTAACATTACCATTTAATGGGTACTTATTTGTCCAGCTCAGAACTAACAATTAGTTCAATAAAGATGGAATACCATCGGCGGGAAAGTTTAGAGCTTATGTAATAGTTATAGTCCATGATATAGCCGGCGACCGGCGGGGTCCGGCGACTGCGTTTAGTTGAATTTGCTTTAATCGGCGGTAGTCAGTTCGGACATCATTAGTTATAACGTGTCCCGAGTCCAGCTCACCCTGCGGTACAATGTCTAGACTGAGGCGAGTTGTAAAATATTTTTTGCTTATGGTGTCTCTGTAAGGCCGGAGAAAATGCAGAGCACGGAAAATAGAACTCTGACTTTATACAGAGTTTATTTATATAGAGTTAAAAATCGAGTGTCGAGCTGTCATATATAAGGCGTTTTGCCATTTGACTCGACACTTGTGTATTCAATTTTCAGCTCTTCTGTATTAGCGCAGAGATCTATGTCGTTATCATCATCATTACGTAATGAATCATTGTTTTTAACTCCCGTCGATATCAGATGCGTGTTATAATCATGCAACTCATTTAAAGAAGTTTGTGATAAGAATTTATTATCATATATTATGTATTGTAGAATTGCGCGCTCATGTTCATGCTGTAATACTTGATCTAAGGTCTTCTGTCATTCTTCTGTGAGAAGATGAAATGCGCCTTTCTAGTTAAATCTCATAAGTTTAGTGTTTGGTCCACACGTATTGTCCCGCACGGTAATTAGCGCCTCCTAGAGGATCACGCACAGCAACTTCCCCGGCTTTACAAATTACTCCAAACGCTGTTTGTTCTAAAGCGCTATCCTACAATTGTGGAACTTCAGTGCAGACGTGGGAGGAGTATTATTTATATTTGCTAAGAACTGTTACAACAAACACGCTAAAGTTCTTCAACTATTCGTGCGCTTTATTTTAAGTCGCCGAAATAGCTTGTAATCTTGTCAGGTTTATTATAATTAAATTTTCGATAAAATAGTAATTTGTGAACCTTGAACCACCGACGATTCCAAAAGGAAATTATGAATATGAATACCTACATAAGTAATAATCGATTACAGTTTCTTGATGTAGTCCTTGCAAATATTTTCATTACAAAACAACATAATATCGTTACTATATATTACTTATTACGTGAAAAAAAACAGTATTTTGTGAACGGCGGAGTGTGAAATTTGGCACAGATAAAGTTTATTGTTTTTTAAATATAATTCTTGAAATACATAAAACTTAATTAAAAGTTACATACACCACCTCAGTTACACTACCATGAGTTTGTATAATAACAGTAGGTATTGGTTTAACACAATTGCCAATCATTCTTTCACATTCCATAGCAATATTTACTTATTTTTATTGCGTATCTAAGAGGTAAAAGAACCCCTTAAAATGTTGGAACTTAAAAATTAAATATTATTGTCGAATTTCGACCACTAGCCAACCTCTAGTCTTCTTAAATCTATAAACTGACATTCCCACATACCCTAAATCAAACCTGAATTTCGTGTACAACTGCATTATTTCCCGACAAAGACAATGCGACACGAAACAGCGTGAGTCGAGGAGCGTTAATCCGAAAACTTCCCGGCGAATCCAAGTCCAATTTGCACGGCTACATTATCAACCCGTCCATTACTGTAACTGACTATTGTGCGGATTGTTCTGGCCGTGCAGTTGAATTAGGAACTAACTCTGCCAACGTAAATAACGTACGAGGCCGCTCCGCTAATCTTTGATATATTATTCCGCTGGACTCAACTGTTTGTTCTTTGTGATGCTTTAACTTTGCAATAAAATGAATATATTTCTATCTTTGAAAACAAATAGATAAACGCATATTTAAAGAACAACTGAACCTGCACTAGTTACGTGCAGCTGCAGTTCCGCGCACTTTGAATATTGATCTAACTAAACGATAAATATTAAAGCATATTCGTTAAGAATCTTCACAGAAATAATTAAAATATTTCGAAGCACAAGCACAGGCATTGCACAAGTTATTACAATATTGTAATACACTGAAGCCACGAAAGCTGTAACAATGTAGGGACGCAAAGAAGTTGGTGAACAATTTAAATTATTTGCTTTATACACTAACTTGGGTGTTGTTGTTCAGGTGCCGCGAGTTTTAACTAAATTTGTATCGCTCTTAACAATATACAAATTGAATGGGGAACCCTAGGGGACATTATTGTTCAAATTCTGTTTAACATTTCATCGTATTATTTTAATGGAAGACTTTAATTCGTTTTCGTCATGAACATCAGCTTTACATTTCACATTAATGTTTTACGCAATGGGTGTATTTTATTATCGTTGTCTTGAATTTATTTACGAATTATTTTTAGTGTAACTCAATCTAGCCACCCAGGAGTTGCAGTGGTATGTGTGGTAGGCTAATAATTGCCCGGATAAAAAAGGGTGCCTTGCAAAGATGGACTTCCAAATGCTGGAATTGCTAAGTTATGAGCTTCCTTCACTGAACGAATTGTCAATTTATATTGATCTGTTTCCTAATATATTTTTATTATCAACTTCTTATAATCTAATTGATTTTTTGTTGCCACCAGTATGTTAACCCTCAATGGTCGCATCTTTCAGGTGTGCTCCAACTCGAACAAATGCGTGTGCAACCGTGGCTGGACGGGGCCGGACTGTTCTCAGCCGGATGCTCTACCCCCCTCACCCACGCCGTGGGTGCCCGAGAACGTCACTAAGGCCGCCTACAACATGACCAAAAAGGAGACGCCATATGGTGAGTCGACCCCAGTAGCGGATCCCACTTCTGCTTCAGCTAGTTCCTATTTTGTTCCGTGTTTGTAGATCCTTGTATATTGTATACGAATTTTGGGTCCTTACCCATTCTGACACCTATACATTAAAGTATATATCTGATATTGAAACGATACGAGTACCATATTAAGGTTATATTATTGTCATTAATTAGAAAGCAATAACGTGTAACGTAATATAAATTATGTTGCATAGTAAAATGTAAAAGTAACTAGTAAGCAAGTAAGTATTTAACATATAAATGTATACAAAACATAAATTTTATTCATACATAATTTAATTAGTAACCTGCTGATCTAAAGCCTTTCATTACTTGTGAGAATCTGGTTTTACATAATTGAGCCTTATAAGAGTAAAGGGATAACTGAAAAGGAAAAGTGATAATAAATAACATTAAAACTTTTCTGTTATTACCGTTAGTCGCTTCGCTTCTTATGTTTGAGTTCTCCTTACATTGTCTTATGTCCTACTGTGTACTAATGTGTTGCTGGTTTATGTTCACAGGTGCCTATCTACTTGTATAATATTGCTATAATCTATTTTCGTTTACTGTATTACAATTGGCCTTACGAACTCGAGCACTGCTCTTCAAAATCTGAAACTCAAAAAATATTGAAGCGCGTTCAGTAACTTTTGAAAACACGATCAACTTCAGTTAACGTTTGCAGTCGGTATTATTCACTTACGTCAATTTCTTTTAAGACTCGTAAATTAAACCTTTTTTTGTGTAAATATAAAAGCTTTAGACTATGTTACCTATAGTCTAAAGTTGACAACCGACCCAGAGTAAGTCGCGGTGTAACCACAGAGTAAATAATATGTGGTGTGACCGAGCCGGCCCGCGCCGCGTTGTCGTGAGTGATGTAGGGAGAGCAATGTTCGACGGGCGTGGTATGCGGGCGGCGCCGTCTAACGCGCGGGACCCCTCTCTTGCAGGTGAGCACGAGGGCAATAAGATGAGCACCATGAACATGGTGTTGTTATTACTCGCTGTCGTGCTCTCGGTGTTCGTGGGTTTCGCCTGGATGGCGTACTGCTTCAGGTAACCCCGGTAACTCGGTGTTGTCGCACTGTGTCGCTCGTGCCTGCCGTGTCGTGTTTGTGTGTCGGGTCCCGACGGCGCCGCTCGCGTCGCCCCCCCCTGCCCCGCGCCGGGGGGGGCGGCCCCGCGTCGGCCCGCGCGTGACGTACTTTTCTCTTTGGGCGCAGAGAACTACCACGGCTCGAACACGGTATTCCTCGTGGCGGTCCTCATGTCTGTGGTAGGGGGGGTATTCATAGTATTTGCCCTGAGCGCTCTCTGCTACAGGTCAGTCGTAGTACACAAAAACTTCTCCCTGTGCCTAAGGTTAGTGAGCAGAAAACAGACCAAAGGTAGTCTTTAAGGAGAAATTTAAATCGTCACCTTCGTATACTTGTATGTTTAATATAGACGTTAGCGTTGGTGTTTCCGTTTTCAAAGTCGGCAATTGATTTTTATTTGTTCTTGTTTTCCGTTGTTTTGGTGATTTTTATGTCGTTTCCGTTGTGGTCGTAGAGCTAGCTGGCGGGTGTGGCGCCTCAACTGCATTTGATCTGTGGTTCTGTGGCTCTGTGCTCGCGGCGGCCGGCCCGCGGCCGCTCGCTCGTGTCTCCCGCCGCGCGCCGCTGCCCGGCCCCCGCCCACCGCGCGCCCCGCGCCCGCGCCCGCGCCGAGCGAGGGCCGCCGTCCGGCCGCCCCGCTGCATGCCGACGAGGCTTTCCACGTTGTACTCGAGCGACACCTCGATTTAAACCCTTAAGATTCTGGGCTCTTGGATGTATGCATTGGCTTATGTGAACTGTGAATCGTTTTCGTTTCCTTTCTTGGTCAGAGATCGTAGCGCCGGGCGCCACCGACAGCGACCCGACGCCGCGATCGCCTCTATATCTCTCTCCTTAGTCGATAATAACACGAAAGCATAAACCGTAGGTATGCTCTCATCGTAGTGCCATTGTCATTGTATATGCATTAAAACTTTACAAAACAAACTAATTGCAATATACAAATCTCGAATAGAGAAGATATAGTTGGCTCGACTACACCACCGATCATTCTCATTTCCACTAATTATATATAAACTTTTGCACGAAAAGCGAATGTGCGATGCACGGAAACTTCTTTCAAGCAGCTGTCTATATAGCTAGAACCGCCTACTGTTATATTTAAGCTAACGTGGTCTGTCCATTAAAAATCGAAGCTCTATTTTGGAACACGTTTACCTAAGACACAGGAATTATTTTTAATGGAGGGAGCACCTAAGTTAAGCTAATATTGACCTAATGTAATTTATTAATAAATAATTTAATCATAAACATTTTTTATGAGGAATGAAACGAAAAAAATAAATTTAAAGTATAAATATCTTATAAAATATCCAAAAGCACCAGCGAGTAAATCTCAATGATAAACATAAATAGAATTGGGTTTCGTTCATTCATTAATCAGTAAAAAAAATCAGTCTAGTCGACATTACTCATGTTGTTAAATTGAACACCCTGTTTGGATGAAAGCTGACAGCTTTGTACTTTAGTAGCATTGGAATCAGATATCGATTTAGCTAAATCTTTGATCAACACTGAAACTTTCTAGACAAATGAAAGGTCACTATGTAACTGCTGTAGGTAAAACATAGCTCTTGCACTCGCTACAGTATGCTTAATCTATGCAATAGTGCTACTGTATAAATAGCATCAACGGCTCCTTTAAATAATAAAAAGGAACCACTAGCGGACCATCTCGGGCGATCATCAGGATTCATGAGAGTCACTGTAAGCTTTCATTCATACATCGATATAACCATTCGGAAACGAAAACACGCAATCAAAATTGACCCGTGAGGTGTTCTCGATTCCGTTAAGTTAGAACTCCCCGAGCTTGTAAACGTAATCGATTTATCTGAGTGTGCGTTCCCACGCCACGCCTGCATCAGGAAAAAGAGTACCCTGCCGAAGTACGACCCGCCCTATGTGAAGAAACCCATCGCCAAGAGCTTCCCCGCCGGCTCCACTACCTCCAACAACTCCCAGGAGGACATCTCCATGGACGGAGGCAAGCTGCACTCCTTCAACAATACTTTTAGGTGTGTATAGTATTATGAAGTATTTGCTACTCCTTACTGTCTCTTCTAACACTATCTATTCGTGCTCTGGATCCGATACTAAATAAAATGTTTATTTTAGCGTCGACTACTGACACAGTAGAAGTATCTAAAGCACGTTTATGTATATTCTCTACATTAAGACTATGTTTCCTTTTCTAAACGGATCCGGTGTTAACAGAAACCTGCTCAGGTACGTCAGCCGCTTGGCGCCGAGCCGCCTCACCGCTAACTAACTATCGCTCACGAATTCGCTTACTCACTTTCAGCTTGATCGCGATAACGCTTTGAAAAGTGTGTTTGAATGAGACGATAAACACATATACCCGACGACACGCTTATTCTAGCTATTGTGTGACACACGATAGAAATGCACCTAAATATTTTATAGATTAGAGTTTTTGGTCCTATGGAGAACGATTTTACAGACCCACAAATAGACACAAAATAACTGCGTGGCCGATCCCAAAAATGAGAGAAATTATCATTAGTTTAAACAATATTTACGAATTCCCCAGCCGCGGAGACTCCCAGCGCGTAATCTTCAGACATGGCAATCACATGTCGGGGGCAGGCAATACGAGCAGATACCCGTGAGTTCACTATCACTTCTCTTCCGAAGCCCTCGTCTACATTGAGTACATCTGATAGACCTTTCTACAAACGCAATCTCACTAGTCCTATTTCTAGACTATTCGAGTAGAATAGAAGCTACAGCTCTAAGCAAATAATAAAAAACGACATACCTCTTTAGATTTCCATCAGCATGTATGCAGATCATTTTTGCTGGAAGTTTTAAAAACTTTATATTTGATAAAAGTTTTTAATACTCGATCGCTTTTATTTCAGAGACCATAAACAAATGAAACGTGTACACTCTGGCAGCGAAGACGAACCAACGCACTCAGGTAATAATTTTATCGTATACTTTCATTGAACTAGCATACGAGAATCTAGTAGCTAGAATCGTGGTACATGTTATTAGCTACCGAAGAACTTTTTCTAAAAGGTCTGTTGCATTCACTTCCAGGGGAAGAAGATATAGCATTTATAGACGTGCCTTCAAACTCCATGTCGAAGCTGCCAGAGAAGGGTATCCTGAAGAAGCACGGGTACGGCGCCGTGGACGGCAAGGACAAGTGGGGGGATGACTCCGAGCAGCTGGAGGCCGGCTCCCAGTCTGACGGACAAGAGCCGGGACAGGCAGTCGCCGATATGGAGTATAAATTTAAGGTAACTAACTCGAATTCTTATGATAAAGAAAGGAGTACAAGCATGGTGCTGAACGATTATTCTATCAACGATTAATCTATGATAAGTAACTGCAAAACCAATTTAACGAAAACGTGACTGATTTTTTAAAGTGAGAACATTAGATTTTCTCTTTAAAAAACGTTGAATTATCTGAAAATCAAAAGTTCTTATCATTTTAACTCTATATTTACTAAAATGTAATATTTATCTCCTTCAGGATTTAAACGGTTATCATGAAAATATCATAGTGGCTTTAAAAACGGCCGCGGCGCACCGAGCGAGTGCCGGCACAGCGGTCGGCTCCGGCGATCTGCGGGCGCTGCAGGAGTACGAATACAACAGAGAGCGAGCGCCCAGCGCTGAAAAGATCCACGAGGCGGAGCTGCGCCGGCAGCGGGGGGAGGAGGAGGAGGATGAGGCGCCGCAGTGCGGGCCCATCCGGATACGGAACCTGGAGGACCTCATCCGGCAGCTGGAGCACCACTCCAGCCGGCACATGAGCCCGTCCGGCTCGGAGGACATCCGGATGTCGGAGACGGAGGCGGACCGACACTACCGCGGCGAGCCCGGTGAAGTGCCACCGTAAGTTGCCACTTCATAATATTATGAATAAACTTACTTTTAAATTATTATCGGTTTCATTTTTCTTAACAGATCTCCCAGCAAGAACATAGAACTGCATTTATTCGAATCCTGAATACTAATTATTTCGCCTCATTAACAATCATAACCTTATTGTCACTCGCTCACCGGCTCCGAATGCTTTAACTTTTTAAAGAATTTATTCAATATTCTCCTTAATAAAAACCGACCGATGTGTTTACCACACCTGATAAGAGAATGCTTTAAATTCAAGGAGAGGTCGCGGGCGGCTGGTCGGGGGCGAGGAGTTCGGGTACCCGCGGTACCGCACGGGCAGCGCGAGGCACCACGGTGGGCTATTCCCCGCGCACGCGCCACACACGCCGCACGCCGCGCTGGCAACACCGTTGGCGAGCATGCACGCGCGCGTGCCGGACGACGACGCGCTCTACGAGACCGCCGACGCCGAGCGCCTGCGTGATGCGCCCGACAGCGAGAGGTGAGAGGCTTAGGTCTACACGACACGCTTGACCATAATTGATACAGTTATAGTGTTTAACCTACAATCCGCGCTTACTCCGAGGAATCGGTGGCTATGGAAAGGGGAGGAAACCGTTTCTTCGGAGTTCACGCGCGGATTGTACTTGGGCATCGTTCACATCACATACCGTTGACTGTTACTGTACCGTACGACTGTCATAGTCACTGTTCCTAATGGACAGATTAGTAGCATACTGTTGGTTTGGTGTGAACGTAGCTTTAGTTCCCGGTGTGGAAAGAATAAATTCCACAATAACTAATTGGGATTTTACTAAACCCAAATGCACGGACCTTGAGCAATTGAGAGAGAGATTCTCTCAGACAATGGCACGACAACTGTATTAATTATAGTGACTGCTCTCTTCTGTTAGGAGATGAATGAAGGGTCGGCAAACCTATTATCTGAGACAACGCAATCGAAAACTGATAAAATACCAATAACTCTTGCGATACTAAATAAAGTGGTACTAATAATAGTTGACACTTTACAGAAGCCTCTTTTAAAGCTTACCATAAAATATTCTGATTTAGGAGATCCGATTGTTTAGATCACTAGAAGATTCTGATTCGGTTGTGGTACGGAGGAATTTTAGCTGGCTTCTGCCGTGGTAGCTCTTGAGCGCATTCACAGCTTAATAGCTTTTTTTCAATGCAATGATCATAAAAGTAATATCTCTGCTCAAGTTACGCAACACATGCCACATAGCTGCTAGTTTGCCGACCCCTGATCAACCGCCGCTTCCCACTGTCCACACACGGTCACTGTCACTACACAATCACTTTATTTTCATTTCTTTTTTTTTGTTTTTTGAGCTTTCATTAGTAATTATTTTATTTCTAGCGTTATCTCGAAATCGTGTGATATTCGATAACATGCACTCTATTTATTATAATGTAAGGAACATTATAGCTAGTTCATCACCTAGTATGATACATTATTTCCTTTAATTTAATTTGGTAACACGTTGTTTTGCTTACATGCCATCTTGGGTATCGATGCACCAGCTGAAATATTTCATTAAGAGTATACCCAATATTTTATGAAAATGTTTTCAACAACGAATGGAATATCGTCGATGTTTGTCGTACGAGTGGATTATATTGAGTTGTGGATTGTTTTTATTAACTTTTGTTTTAATAACACATTTTATTGCAGCATCACACATTTTCAACTCGGCGCGGATTCCCCCACCTGTAACTTCCAAATTTTCATTCGCTAAATTATAAAGATCACCTCCATCGACCGATCGGCACAAACTATCGGCCGCCAGGGGGGAGTCCGCCGCAAGACGCTCCTAGACTCTCCGTTTCTCTTCTCTATCATTTTCTAGTGATGAATTTATTCAAGCTCAACAACAGTTAGCCCGGTGGGCGAGTGAAGAGGCCGTGCCGTCGGCGCGCGACTACTTCCCCTCGCCGCGCGCAGCACACTCCCCGCGCTCCCCGCGCTCGCCCGCCAGCTCCGAGAGCGAGCGGCCGGCCACCTTCCCCGAGTACACGCACTGACCCCCGCCGGCCCCGCCCCGGGTCGCCCCCGCGCGTGTGAATACGTAACGTTACGAGTAGCCGTCGAGTGTATATATTTCATTGCACAGTATGTTAATGGATATGACTGACCTACGATAGGATATAGAGTCGAGTCGCGCGCCGGGCCGCCGCCGCCGCCTCGCCTCATGTTTATATTCGTTTTAAATCGATACGCTTTATAATTCTATCTGAACGAGCGCGCGGCGGCGGCGGCCCAGCGCCGCGTAGAGTTAACGTAAGTCGTCGTGTACGGACTCGTGTGTCGGCGCCGGGGTCCCGGCACTCCCGGCCTCCGCGCGCCGAGCTCGCCGAAGCGGCGCGGCTCGGTAGCTCGCATTTAGATAGGCGTAACAAATTGAGCGGACAAACTGTAAAGCTTTACCTAACACTTAGTTTGGACGTCGTCGCGCGAGCTCGGCGCGGCCAGCGTTTGTTTGTTGCGTTACTGTGTGTGGTGCGAAGGCGGGCATCGCTACCGTCCCGGAGAGAACACAGTCTCATACTACATACACCTCTCCGAATTACGCCCAACTTCACGATACATGTTGCAGCTTGTGCCTCCGTTCCGACGAACGTATGCTGACGTTGACACCGCTCATTTGTGTCCCAGTTCCGCTGATGTTACGTTGAGCGCCGCTAACCGTTCTATGATTTCTGATCCACGAGTTTAATGTTCAACGTTAGTGTACTTTGTCGTGATGTAAACAATATCTCGAACGGTCCGAAGTTAGGTGTTTTCTTCACAAAGACCGCTGCTGTGCTACAGCGCTCCGATGGCGTAGCGTGTAAAAAGTATAACGTACTTTAGTGAAAACAAACACCAATGTGGATGAATAAATGTCAGAAAATGTTAATAAATAATTTTCGTTGTTAGATTAATCGTAAAGCTAGTTCGGAGATCTCGAGCCGTGCACGTATAACGTTTTTGTATCTAGATCCATAAATACACATATTCTAAAATAGCGACATTAATGTGAATATAAGTTATTTCAAATTTTATCAGAATATATATGATATATATTATATTAAAACGAATTTAAACAGATGTACCTACTAGAGAACGATGTGTGTTGAGTATTTAGGACCGTCGCCCGCGGTGGGGCGCGGCGCGGCGCGTGCGCAGCGGGGCGCGCTCGGGACGCACCGCGGGCCGGTCGTGGATGTTACAGTTACATGTTTCTGTTTATTTTATTGTAACAATTTAGGAAGTTATCGTTTCATTCGGATTACGCTAGGCTAGGCGGCATCGCCGCGAATGTAACTGGTAGGGTGAAGTTAAAATATTGAATTGTTAATATTCGTCTAGAGGAAGTGGGCCGACATGGGGACCGCCACTCACGTTATGTTCGCCGATTACACGTTTAGACTACTTCCGTAAAGTTTATTTTGCGAGGACGTCTCTCAAAGCCGTGGCCGTCCCCGCGTCGGCCGATGTGCACGATATTCGGCCGCACGGCCTGTTTTAAAATAATTAATGTAATAGATAAACGTTATTATGTACGAGTAAGTTATTATAGATCAAACAGGGTAGCCACGATTGCAGCACTCTGTATCTGGACGAGACACTCGCGCGCCGCGCGGTGGGCCCCGCGCGCCCTCGCTACTCAATACTGATGAAATAGGATAAATGTTGTCTACTCTAGCGTTCACACGATAATCTAGGTCGTTAATTTTGTCGCACAGTTCGCGCTCAATATTTTACATAGGTTTAAAAATTTATAAATAGTTTGCCTAAAGCACATACGGATTCATAAGCACAACTAAAGAGACGGAATCTCCGTTGCCACAGTGTAGCTCTAGCCCTGACGGGAGCTGCGCGTCTCCGGCGGCGGCGGCCCGGCGGCGGCGGGTGTCGGGTCCAGAGGGCGTCGCGTGCGCGCGCGCACGTGCACACACGTGGTAGACACAAGCACAATAAGTAGAAGCGGCCAAATATTAGTGGAATAGTAGCAACGATGAGACTATAAAAATAATAATCGGCGCCAAAGGTTATCCGTTCCGTCGTCGGGATCGTCCGGCCCGAGTCGCGCGTCTACCACGTGCGTGGCGACGCGCAGGCCTAATTCGTCAATTGACGGCGCCGTACTCGGCAATTGCTCACGGTAGCGCTCTGGTGTGTTGGGAATTTTCGTAATCGTCCGTGTGGCAACACTGAATGCTTATGCGATTCTGAGGCGCGTCTGAATTTGTAAATACACCTAGTGTACCGCAATTTTATGAAGTCTTAGTTAATATTATTATAATTTAAAAAAAAAAACAAAGGCAATAACAACTTGCAGCTGTCTACAATGTAAAGTTCAATGTTAATAATATAGTTAAACAAATACATTTACACAGAATTGTTTTTGTGTTAGTAAAAATATTTTTATTGTTCAAAAATAATAAATGCTTGGTAAAACAACATTTCAAACTCATAATATTATAAATGGTTAGTTATTATAGCAACACTACCCTCTCTGACTGGCGCTACGGATTATCGCGCAGCAACACCGTAAGAGTGTTTTCCCATTATCCTATCCGATATCCGATAAATCCAATATTGACAAAGACAGAAGAATGTCAGGTATATGTCTCAATATGATACATATACCTGTCTTTGTCATTATCGGACCGATGACGGATTCGGATCGGATAATGGGAAAACGGTCTTAGCCGTTAGCTGTCTATTAATGTTCTAAATTTAAATTAAGGTGAACGATTTTAAGACTAAGATGATTAGATGCCTCATTGTAAATGAATAGGACCGAAATATAAATATTTAGGTGGTTGCGAGTTGCGATGGGTGAATGAATAGTTAATCGAATTGTCTATTAGTATTACTAGAGTCGATGTGGTTCCGTGTACGTTTGTTATGAGTGTCATTATGTGAATAAATATTAATGATCGTACGAGAGTGTTGCCATTACAAAAATTTTCAAACACTACCACTACCGAATTCCTGATTTAGGTAATCTATTGGTAAGTGATATTATGTAATATAAATACGAATTTTAAACGATACAAACGTTAAGACGTTGAATGGTTCTGTTTTATTTGTGTCCCTGTAAATACATTTGCTATATAATTTACTAAATGAATGTAACATATTATTAATGAAAGAAAATAGATGAAACAAATTTTTTTCCTTGTTTTATTTCATCGACCCACGAACACATCTTTCCTCTATATAGAGTCTACGCTAGGACACTGTAACAGCTGGCACAGTCAGTAAGTACAAGTAATTAAGATCAATAAAATGTGTGAGATTATATGAGGAAAAACGGCATACAAATTACAATATATTCTATTATTGTCTTTGGGTAAAAATATATAAGTCATTTATAAGTGGCCTTGTTATTGGCTTTTTTTAAAGAAAAGTTATTGTTATTATTAGCTAACTGTAAGTTTCCCGAATAAATTTAAAAAAAAAATCTTTGACAATGTTGCTCCACCTGGCAATAGTGGGTTACGTTTACTTGGTTAGACCCAGGCTACCACTCATGTGTGACAGCCCTAATGTTACTGCCCTGCACAGAACTTAAAAAAAGAGCAACAGATAAACAGCTACATTTTTAATTTGATTGCACTACTACAAGCATAGAGTGTGTCCAAGATTGTTTGGAAAAACGTGGGCCGTTGAACGTTAAAATTTTAAAATCGATTTGGATCGTTCTATGAAATCAGGAAATTTAGTCAAGATGCATTCGATAATTTCGACGGCGAATTTCGAAAACAAAATGTATGGAATTTGACATAAGGCATCGCAAGCGACATGTCACTTGGCGATGACTTGTGTCAAATCCTATGCATTTTTGATTTCGAACTTCGCCGTCGAAATTATCGAATGCATCTTGACTAAAGGATCTGCTTCTCTGTACATAATATATTTTCTACTTTGTGCTTCCTAGTGCCTATAGTTTGGTACATCAATGGTAATTGGTAAGTTTCGAAATTATGAAAGTAGACTTTACTTATATTAAGTTGCTACTGTGCTCGAGCCTGTGTACATACGTAAAAACGCTTGAGGTGTACGCAAGCCACAGTAAGCTAAGGGATAGTCCAGAAAAATAATACCAATAAAAGTAGCATCTTATTTTAATTTCAATGCTCACATTTTGAAAATAACACAAGTAATTATTGTAATAGGATGTTGGTTTAAAATTTTATTGTAATTTAAAAAGTTATTCAAAAAATTTTAGAAAAGTATGTAAAGCAGGCAAAGCTCTTAATATAAAAGATAGAATCAGAAATTCTAATTACAAAATAAAAACCACATGGAAAATAATTGCTTGTGAGACTGGAAAGTCACCTGTCGTAGCTCTGACTTTGAACTTTGTATTAATAATAAAAAGATTACTTCTGAAAGTCTTTGAGAAGTTTTTTGCTGACATTCCGGTCTCAACTACATAATGCCTAAATTCTTCGCCTGCAGCTGCTGAAAATGTACTCGGAGATAACGTCAAGGAATGTAATGTCAATTTTAAATTTAGAGAAATTGGTTCCAGAGATATTATAAATACATTTAAGTTGTTAAATAATAAAAATACTACCGATCTCTGGGGTATGTCTACTAGAATTATCAAATCAATAATTGACATTGCAGCTCCTTACCTAGCCATAATATTCAACAATTGTATAAAAAGTGGTGTATTATATTATTAATGAAGCATAGTAAGGTTATGCCTCTTTTCAAAGCTGGAATTAAGTCTGACCCAGCAAATTATAGACCGATATCGATACTACCAACTTTTAGTAAAATATTTGAAAAAAATATCTTAAATCAACTAACAGTACACTTTAATACAAATAATAATTTATTGCATACTATACAATCCGGTTTTACTAAAGCTCGGTCTACTACAGATGCAGGTATCGAGCTTTTTAGTATATTCGAGGCTTGGTAGGAGGCGCACGATGCATTAAGGCTTTTTTGCGACCTTTCCAAAGCATTTGATTGTGTAGACTATGCTACACTAGTCAGAAAATTACACCACTATGGCACAAGGGACTCAGATCTTAATCTTTTGAGTTCTTATCTTAAAAATAGGACTCAAAATAAATAGTAAAAAGTCCACAGGGATCTATTTTAGGTCCATTACTTTTTCTCATCTACATAAATGACTTGCCTTATCTAGTTCAAGATAGGCATGAGATAGTACTCTTTGCCGATGACACTTCACTAACTAATATTTAAAGTGAAGCGACAACAATCAAATTACAACGAGCTAAGCAGTGCTATTTCAATTATAGTAAACTGGTTTAGTGTTAATAATTTACTTTTAAATGCAATTAAATAAAATGTTTAAATTTTTGTTTTAGCTTGCCAAATGTTAGGCAAGTACAAACCAATTTACTACTCAATGATGATAAAATGAACTTGGTAGACTCCACTGTATTCCTAGGTATTACGCTAGATTGTAAATTACAGTGGGTCTTCATGATGAATATAGCATAACACATGAGATGAAGATAGCACCTAGAACCATTTCACCAATGATGACTTAGGACTTGCAGCCTATAAACAGCCATACTGGTCATTTCTTAAATGATAATTTAAAAAAGAATAGGGTGGTTAAATCGAAACAACTACGGAAGCGGTACGCAAAGGAAGGTTACAGAAAAAAATTGTTTACGAATGAGAATTTTTTTATAATTGTGCAACATTTTAACAACACACACTATCCGACTTCAGTGATGATTTGGTGAGGTATTAGCTATGAAGGAGTGACTGAGCCATACTTTTGTGAAAAAAGTATCAAAACATCGGCACAAGTGTATCAAGATACCATTCTTGAGAAGGTAGTGAAAACCCCTTAGCAACGCCATGTTCAATAACCATATGGTCCTTTCAGCAAGACTCGGCGGCGGGACATAAAGCTCGGTCTACGCAGTCTTGGCTGTAAAGGATCGTTTCGGACTTCATCAGACCTGAAGACTGGCCGTCGTCTAGTCCCGATCTTAATCCGCTGGATTATGATTGATGGTCAGTTTTAGAGAGTACGGCTTGCTCTAAGCGCCATGATAATTTGGAGTCCCTAAAACAATCCGTAAGATTGGCAGTGAAGAATTTTCTCATGGAATGAGTGCGTGCTTCTATTGATAACTAGCCTCAACGTTTAAAGGACTGTATTGCAGCCAATAGAGACCACTAGGTTTTATATTTATGTATTAAACTAACACACTATAAAAGTAATAAATGTTATTTGCAATAGATTTTTTTTTTATTTGTTTCAGTATTTATGGCAAGACTAGGTATTTTGGATAATTTATTATACGTTACAAAAAACTTAAGCAATTTCAAGAAGAAAAGTGATAATCATTGTATCAACACTATAAATAAGCATAAGCTAGATGTACCAGTGATAAGATTTAGCAAAGTAAGTAAATCTTTTAAGGGCCAATGTATATTAATACCTATACAATAGAAAACGTTCAAAACCTTTCTATTAATAAATTTTAAAAAAGTAGTCAAAGAACGTTTGTGTGCTAAATCTCATTATAAAGTAAATGATTTTGTTAACGATTGCAAGCTTGTTAAGTTTCATTTGTAAATTAAAAAAATCATTTTATTTGTGTGAAAAAAATAATGCATAATATAACTTGAATAGTTTTTACAATAGAAAAAGATACGAATGCTTAGAACAAATTATTATGCAATACTTCCTGCTAGCTGCAGTCAAAGGTAAGTATTTTGTTAGTAATAAAATATTTTAAACAACAATATTCTTCAACACTGTTAAACATCACAATTACACAATTATAATATAAAATAATTCAAAACTAAAACTACGAATTATCCCAAATTGTCAATTATATTGGTAAATCTATACTCTCACTCCTTCGCCTTATAACAAACTTGGCGAAGTCATCCTTCTCTGCGCTGTAGGGGCCGACAGGCTTGCACTGGGCCGCGGTGGCCGCCTGCTGGATCTGCTCGCCGAAGCCACGCACGTCCTCGCGCTTTAGCTCCACCATGTACTTGCAGGACTCCATGATGACGGTCGCGTCGTCGCGCGCCATCGACCACACGCTCGGCTTGAGCCGCGGCAGCAGGTTGTGCCCCACGAACACCCCGTGGAAAAGACCTTGGAACTGCGGCTTGTGGGGGTATTGGTCCAGAGCGGACAGCGACAAAAAATGCACTTTGCCGTAGTCCACGTTTATATACGTTTCGCGATCCTCCCGGAGCAGCAGAGGCGCCTCGGGGCCCGACTCGGAAATTTTCGCATCCAAAGCGGACAGAACGGCCATACCTAGGTTCTGTTGGTTGTCTGTAATCATCGCTTTCGCGTCGAATTTCTGTCGGTTTTCGATCTCGTACAACATCCGCATCACGTTCCGCTCGGCGACATCCGTGGCGCGCTTGTGGTTGACGCCGTGCGATGACTTCAGCATGTCCTTGTCCTCGCAATCCAGGCCGAAGGCGACGTAAGGCGATGTGACCAGGTCGCCTAGGTACCCGCGGTGCAGGTACCGGTCCCCGCACTTGTACACTCCCGCTGCAAACGAAACGTTTGGCCGGCACACCTCCGTCTCCAGCCAAGTGTACGCCACCCCGTGCTCCCGGAAGTGCTTGTACTCCTGGAAACAGATCTGACCGGCTATTTCCTTCAGACGCATGTGGTAGTCCCAGTCGAACACGCCGGCTCTGTTGTCGTACCTCAGTCCGAGACCGTGCCTCAAACGATGCTCCCACAGCTCGCACGCGTTGAATTGGTTTGTGTTACCTGTTGTCCAGAAACAAAATAAATTTTCTAGGTAGTCCCTCTCGCGGTACTTTAGCTGATCCACGGAAATGCACGGCAGGAGGCAGCTCATGTAATCTGGGTTAGAAATCATCCCCACCAATTGTCTCGCTTTTGCTATCGTGTATCTGGACGTCGAGGGCCGGAGTAAGATGTTACCGTAGACTTCGAGAAATCTTCGCGTCTTCTCTAGGAGCCCACATCGCGTGGTCTTCTCTAAAGCCAAACTGAGCAGGAGCAGCTGTCTGGCAATGAGCTCCGGGCAGCCGTCCACGACGAACAGGTTCATGTATCGACGCTTGTGCCGATAAGCCTGCGATAGCGTTTTGATGAGGTGGCGCGCGTCACAGCCGCCAATCACAAGGAAATTCAGTTCGAACGCGTTTTGGTCCCCCTGCCGGAGGTACTCCTGCTGGAGGTCCAGGGCCGGACTTACTCCCCAGAACATCGCGACTGACGGACCGAGCTGCGGCGTGGAAATGGCTCGCCTGTCAATGTCATGGCAACGGAGATAATTGTCTGCTGAAGCGCGCTTGTTAATAGGGCGTTGCCATGGCGACCGGCTATTCGCGGCCGTACTATTTTATTTTCATAACCCGCAAGGGTTATCAACATAACGTCGATTGAATAATTAGGTATATAAGTAACGCTAAGATTTTTCAACACCACAGGTGTTGAAAAATCTTAGCGATATTTTAAGAATACACAATTTACATTTACCTAAATAACTTACCTAATAAAATCACACGGTAACCATACATGTTGCTGCGATAAAAGTAGCCTTTGTGTTAATCCAGAGCTTAAACTACTACCATACCAAATTTCAATAAAAAAATATTTATTGCGTGAAAGAATACCAAACATCGACACATCCATTAATACAAACTTTCGCATTTCTAATATAAAACTATAATCATATATATTAATTAATGGTTTATGAGAATTGTGCAAACAGAGGAGTAAGAAAGGTGTGCAGAAAGCTAATATATTTTGAATAATGCTTAAAAATACATAAAATTTATAAAAATAAAGTTACACACTGTTCAAAGTTTCTTTTTTCATCTTATAGTTTTAAAGAATTTAAACAGTTTAATAAATAAGAATGAGGCATTTGACCAACCTTACTATAATGTATACAATGACAAAAACCTACCTTCTTTACCGAAAATGTATGTATTTGCTAAGTCACAATCAAAATTCGGTAGTTTTACTGCAAACACCTTAACATTCTATTAGCGCAGAGTTCTATTTACAGTGCAGATTTTTCTGTTACAACTACAAAAACTCTCGCGCACGTAAGTGTGTTTACCCACGAGGGCTAACGCGAATAGATTTAATAGAACAATAGAGGCGAGTAGGATTCTATAATCTAGGGATCTATTGCATCGATTTTATTTCAAAATAGTCGAAAAACTCAAGAGGGCACTGCAGTATAAATTTGCTTGTGCAAAACTCAAGAGGGCGCTGCAGTATAGATTTGCACCAAAACTACCAGTCCGATTTTGATATGGATTTCGGTAATAGGTTTTTGGTTACTGACAATGTTTTCTATAACATTATACCTAAGTATCAACCTACTGTTTTTATTCTACGTTATGATATCGAGTTGAGATACCTATACCTACATATATGTTACAAAACCCTGGGCAAAGTTTATTTGTTAATACTTAAGCAGGATATCTGATGATCCACGAGCATGAAATTTTACAAGTTTATACCTCATTAGGTGGTTTAGTAATAACGCCCAGTTATACCAACTTGTAAACACTTGTCGCCTTGTTAATTCAAACCATTTTCGGTGTTTTATTATTGACAAAAAGAGAGGTGTTATAAGTTTGACATGTCTGTCTGTGTGTCTGTCCGTGGCATCGTAACTCCTAAACGAGAGGTCCGATTAAGATGCGGTTTTCTAAGCGACGCGACGTCCAAAAAAAGGATGCGGTTTTACGTTCGTCTGTATATTATGCAGCTTTATGTTATTTTTTTTGTTTCAAAGCTGATCGAGAAGTGTCTTTACCATGGCGCACATGTGTATTAAATATGTGTATTAATTTTTATTATATAATAAAAATCTTAAAATATATACATGATGTTTTTTCAGTCACTGTCCAAACTTTCAGGAGTAAATATACTCTAGAATATAAGCAACTTTTACTATGGGGTCAACTTTCCAACTTGAAAAAAAAAACTGCTGCTTTCTACAAAATGCTATCTATGTATGCCGTAGCCCTATCATCATCTCTCTAAAATTTACATTTGGAGTTTATCTCATGGGCTGACAATTAATCCGAACCAAATTTAGGCAATTATCATTGGTGGCGTTAAGCAGATGGATAACCTAAAACAACTTACAGTTCCTCAATTTTTTTTAAATAATATACTAAATTAACTAGAGTCGTTAAAAATCTAGGTGTCTGCTTTGATTCTTCCTTGTCCTAGACACCTCACATATCTGAGATTAGCCGAAAGGTTTACGCAGCATCTGGGTAACTCAGAAGACTAAAAAATTACTACCTTTAGAAACAAAGATTGACTTGTGCAGTCGCTACTCTTGCCGATCCTTGACTACGCGGACGTCTGCCTCATTAATCTCTATGATAAATTAATCAATAAACTCCAATGTATCCAAAACCTCTGCGTTCAATTCATTTACGGTTTGCGCAAGTTTGATCATGTAACCGTCACACAAGTTCAGACTTCAGCTTAAGTTGCTACCCATCAGACTGAGTCGCGAGGAGCATATTTTGACTCTCCTATAAAAATCTCTGTATGACCCTCATGCACCAGTATATCTCAAGGAACGCTTCAAATTCTTTGGTACTAGTCACAGCCTTTGCCTTCGCTCTGATAGGGACAACACTTTGGAGGTACCTCTTGCTTTACTATATCTGGCTACTACTATAATTCCTTTACCGTAAAGGCCTCAATCCTTTGGAACTCACTGCCATGTGACATATGACACTACAATTCAATTGCAATTTTTAAATCTAGATTGCACAAACATCTATCTACAAAACGACTAGATTGAAACTATATTTATGTAGTCTATATATTAATATTTATTAATTTATTACACATAAATAATTTAGTATCTATTAAGTTTATGTACAGTATGTAGTTGTATGTATTTGTAGTTAATATCTTATATTTTATGTTCAGTTATCGTAATTATACCACTTCCGCTTACATTTAAGTTTTCCGTTGACACGAAGGTTGTCTGGAAGAGATCGCTTCAAGCGATAAGATCGCCTTTGCCCACGCTCTGTCTAACCGTTTTTATGGCTAAGTCTATTACTTTGTAATTTGTAAGCAATGAAGTGTTTTATTATTACTAGGCATTATGACAATATTGCCTAGACTTGGTAACGTTAAGTTGATGCTGCAGCATCACCTGGAATCCATAGGATACCAACTCCTTACAAAATTACAGTAGAGGTTTCGTGTTTGAGCTCATTTTAGTGATCTCAGTGAATAGGATATAGATAAATAGTGAGCATTTGCACCTGATGATGTAGCATTACTTGGAATCTGCAGAAAACCCAACTCTTCATTAACGTACAGCAGACGTATCGTGTTTGGGCTCATTACGTTCGGCTCGGCTCATCGGCATACGGCTCATCAACGGTACAAATACGTAGCTATCAATTATTGTTCCTGATTGGGCTACAGAACATGGCGTGGCGAAATAACGTCGTTGCCACGCTAACGACAACGAACGACGGCAGTTGGTCAATTAAACACTCACACTAATTTACACCTTTTATTTTTCACTATATCCTATCCTCATATATTATAGATTAGTATTTTTTGATATCCCACAGATGGGATAGATATCACAAAATGAATTGGTCCCCTAAAATCACTAATACTCTGAAATTATTCAAGAAAATGTTTTTACTTTTTCTAAATAAAAACCCGAAGTACCAGCTGGTTAAATAAATAAAGCATTTTACTTTATTTACTAAGAGATATGGAGTGATTTTAAAAAGTGGGGCTACTATCCTGGTTTTCCACTTTTACGTACTATAAAACACACAGAGTTAATTTTACTACAACCAAGAAGTCTTAAGTATCTCAGCTAGGTGACATATTATACCTACTTTTCTTTTCAAAACGAGCATGAAGCGGCACAAGCGGCACGCAACATCAACGACGTTTACGGAGCTAACACTACAAACCAACGCACCACCTGTTATTGGTTTTCTCACTTCCGTTCTGGAAATTTCGACCTGAAAAATGAACCTCGCGGTCGTCCGAAGACTTTGGTCGACAATGACGAATTAAAGGCGATTGTGGAAGCTGATGATACACAATCTACGGCTGAATTAGCAGTAGCTTTCGACGTTAGCGTCAAAACAATATTGGTCCATTTGCGTCAAATTGGCAAGGTAAAAAAGCTTGACAAATGGGTGCCCCGCGAACTCAATGATCGCCAGCGCGAAGTACGCGTCGAGACGTGCCTTGCACTGCTCAACAGACACACAAATGAAGGAATTTTGCGATGGAAAATGGATTCTGTTTGATAACCGCAAGCGCTCAGCAAGTTGGTTGGATCCTGCTTCAGCACCTAAATAATGCGCTAAACGAAAACTTACCCCTAGAAAAGTGATGGTCACTATTTGATGGTATAGCGCCGCACACTGGTCCGAAAGTGAAATAAATGGGACATTAAGAATTTTCGGATCGAAGGTCAACGGATCAGGCTGATTATTTTTTTTGTAGACATCTGATGCAATTACAAGTCACTTTTATAGATGTCGTTTTTTTCAAATATGCCGTATCTACAGAGATAAAAAATAATTATTATTTTTTTGTATGGACGAAATCATAATTTTGTTCATTTTATTCCAAGATTCAAACGTATTCAAAATAAATCATAGCACAGCTTATAGAGGGACTCTTGTCGTACATTTGTATCATAGACACTTAACTGCGATTTTTGCGCCTTTAGGAGCAACAGGTACTTTAATTTTTATTGTTTTGTATAATTTATTTTTGAGTATTTCATATGGATTTTAATAAGTATTGTTAAGGATAGACAAATACTAATGTTTTCTTTATTGACAAGTAACTCTTACTAATGTTTTATTCATAAAAAAGCCTATATGTATATCCTTAAACTAAACAAATTAAAGTAGAAATCTCAAAACAAGTACGTGCAGGTAAATTATTTTATGGCTCATCTAGTTTGCAAACATTGTTTGGTAATGACTCATTGTCTAATTACTCCATTACTTGGAATTTGGGATCTGTTTTGTCATTTAGCGCTAGCGAATGCTTCGAAAACGCTAAATCACAAATAAGCATATAGATTGCAATTCAAATTTTCCCTTCGTACTTTTACGGACTTCGGAAAGTCAAAACACAAACTTATATAAACTAAATATAGTTAATGTTTTAACAATAATGGAAATCTCAAAACGTGTTTATACATGTAAATTATTTCTTCGATCGTGGCAAAACGAGACACAATAGCCTTTCTATTGTTATCGCGGTCACATGCGACCGCTTGGGGCTCGAAGGAATTGCGTGAGTCATCCGTATTGCAAGCATTTTTTTATAACTCATTGTCTAATTACCCCCACTACTTGAAGTAATATCAGGCTTGCGTGATCGGTTTTCATTCATTACGCGTCTTGTGCTCGTAAAAACAACAACTTTTCATCAACTATCACCATATATTTTAATTTTTTTATTACCCATACAAATAATTATTTTTGTATTTTTTTTACCAAGATGGCTACGTTTGTAACTAATTTGGATATTTTTAAATTTTTTATAAATAGTAGGTGCCTTAAAAATAGTGATTTATTATTTCAAACCATTATTAAATATATTCTAAGTGAAATTCCAAATGAAGAGCTCAGTATTATCAAAAAGTTTTGCCAAAATTACACGTCAAACCTAGCTAGAAGATGGGAAGAATCAAGTAGGAATAAACACTTTGGTGAATCAACTAATAACAAAAAGTGGTTGGAGTCTAAAATTGTGTGGCCAACTTCTACTTCTGTGAATTTCCCTATGTTATTTGATCCAGAATATACCA
Organism: Phengaris arion; assembly: GCA_963565745.1. NCBI lineage: Eukaryota > Metazoa > Arthropoda > Insecta > Lepidoptera > Lycaenidae > Phengaris > Phengaris arion. The sequence goes on from OY751442.1 coordinate 3,433,817, forward strand.
TAGAAGACGTAGAAGTAGAAGAAGAGCATAATTTATCATATGGAGAGGAAGCGGATGCATCTACAGAAGCTGCTACAAATACCCCTAGCTCAAGAACTAAAAGACCATTTGAAGATTTATCAAATAAACAGAAGAAAAGACGTTATTTGTCTCTTTTGGAGCATTCCGAAGAAGAACTGTTCTATGCTCTTGCTACAAAACTGAAAGAAAACGGGCGAACCGTTTGTGCTCAAGTTATTAAGTGCCTCTCTAATAAGCCATAAAAAGTGCAAGAAGTAAGTGACTTTTTATTCAAAGACTGTAATCAATCGGTTACTGAGGAAGAAACTCTAGCCCTTGTCACTGCATTAAGTTTATCAAAATGGCAGTATCTCACTTTGAGGTCTACTTTAAATACAAATGGCATAACGGCTTTTCCATCTTACCATAAGTTACTGTTAAAGAAGAAAGAATTTTATCCAGCTAAGGAAGATATTACCATATCAGAATCAGGAGCGAAAATTAAATTAAAAGCAGTTTTAGATTTAACAGCTGAGAAGATTGTGAAAGTGATCGGTTCGAATATTAATAGTGGTGTTTTGAAGTTGAAGTAAATGGGGCTGTGATGGAGCTTCGTCACAAAGTTGTTATAAACAAAAACCAACTGGTGATATTTTTTCAGAATCTTCTGTATTTATGGTTAGTTTTGTACCACTTCGCCTTATGAGTGACGATGTCATAGTATGGGAAAATACGCGCCCTTCGTCAACAAGCTATTGTAGACCAATCATGTTCGAATTCAAACAAGAAACAAAAGAATATATTCAGCAAGTAGAAGCAACAATAGAAGAAGAAATTCAGAACCTTATACCGACGAAACTATTAAATGGCGAATTTGAAGTTTTTCATGAGTTGCATATGACGATGATCGATGGCAAAGTATGCACAGCACTTTCTGAGACAGATTCTGCAGCCAATTGTAACATATGCTTAACAACTCCGAAAGACATAAACAACTTGAACCACGTTTTTAACAAACCAGTGAACGATGATATGTACAAATATGGTTTATTTCTCTTCACATGTGGATGCGATGCATGGAATGTATTTTGCATATATCTTACAACTTAGATTTTAAAAAATGGGCGGCTCGAGGAGGTGAGAACAAACTGCTACGAAAAACAAGAAAAGAGTTGACGCAGAATGAGTTTTTTGTTGTAACTGGTTTAATGATTGATATCGTCAAACAAGGCTTTGGGACAACAAATGACGGCAATACAGCAACACGTTTTGAGATTTCCACTATTGTTAATACATCAACTATATTTAGTTTATATAAGTTTGTGTTTTGACTTTCCGAAGTCCGTAAAAGTACGAAGGGAAAATTTGAATTGCAATCTATATGCTTATTTGTGATTTAGCGTTTTCGAAGCATTCGCTAGCGCTAAATGACAAAACAGATCCCAAATTCCAAGTAATAGAGTAATTAGACAGTGAGTCATTACCAAACAATGTTTGCAAACTAGATGAGCCATAAAATAATTTACCTGCACGTACTTGTTTTGAGATATATCCTTAAACTAAACAAATTAAAGTAGTTTTGAGATTTCTACTTTAATTTGTTTAGTTTAAGGACATACATATAGGCTTTTTTATGAATAAGACATTAGTAAGAGTTACTTGTCAATAAAGAAAACATTAGTATTTGTCTATCCTTAACAATATTTATTAAAATCCATATGAAATACTCAAAAATAAATTATACAAAACAATAAAAATTAAAGTACCTGTTGCTCCTAAAGGCGCAAAAATCGCAGTTGAGTGTCTATGATACAAATGTACGACAAGAGTTCCTCTATAAGCTGTGCTATGATTTATTTTGAATACGTTTGAATCTTGGAATAAAATGACAAAATTATGATTTCTTCCATACAAAAAAAATTAATTATTTTTTATCTCTGTGGATACGGCATATTTGAAAAAAACGACATCTATAAAAATGACTTGTAATTGCATCAGCTGTCTACAATAAAAATCAGCCTGATCTGTTGACCTTCGATGCGAAAATTCTTAATGTCCCGTTTATTTCACTTTCGGACCAGTGTGCGCCGGTGTGATTCATCACAGCTTCTTACCAAACGGGGTGAGCATTACTGCAGATGTGTACTGTGAAGAACTGAACACAATGATGGAGAAGCTGACACAGCGATTGACCAACCAGCATTGGTCAATCGCTCGTCACCGCTGCTCCTGCACGACAACGCGCGACCTCATACTGCACCGCAGACGGTCTCCAAGTTGCAAGTACTACTTTCTTTTTCCAGAATTTGGTTAACTTCTTGGCTGGAAAAAAATTAAATACCCGAGAGGCAGTACAAAATGCCTTTGAAGAATTTGTTGCCTCCCGTCCAGCTGATTTCTTTAAGAAGGGCATCAATAAACTGCCACTGCGTTGGCAAAGATGCATTGGTTGCATGGGTGATTACTTCGATTAATACAAATGAAAAATACATGAAAAAACATCGTTTAAATTTTCTCATACAAAACGGCAATTTCATAGGTAAATACCTAATATGATAATGGTGATATTAGCAAGTACTATGGACAAATGAAACAGTTAAAATTTTAGGAATCAATAAATAGAGAAATTTTCACAATTTATTAACCTACTTAATTACAATAATTGAATGCATATGGTACAAACATAGTATGGGAGGAACATAGAAAACGTCTTACAAAATAATTTAAAAAGTAAATGATATAAATAACTTAAATACGATACAATATAATACCCTTGATTCTAGCACTATATTATTACATATTATTTACATATTTTGTAATGATTAGTCATCATTACAAAATATAAAACGTAAGCTTATATTAGGGCATAGACTAATCATTAAGCAAGCGCCTATGTAAGTTTTAAAAGTTGCAAAATAACAAGAAAAAAAATAAAAGTCACAAAAATGTTTCTAGATTACATGTTTTTGACAGGCTTGTTTCAGTAAAGAACAATATTAATCGTATCTACCATCCATCTAAAGACAAGCATTTTATAGCTCCAAGCTTGGCTCCACGATTCTAATGTGTTCCGAGACGTAAACTACGGAACCCTAAAAAGTCCTACAAAAGATAGTATTGATGCGTTTTTTAAGGTGAATGCTGATATAAACGGTTTCAGGGTTCTGTATCAAAAGGGTAAAAACGGGACCCTATTACAGAGACTCCGCTGTCCGTCCGCCCGTCTGACGATCTCTCCGCCTGTCTGTCACCAGGCTACATATGATCTACTGCTTATGTTAAGACGTTACGGCAGAAAAATAATAAAAAAAAATCGAAAAAAATAGGTAAGGAGGTCATTGACCTCATACAGCTGATTGGATTTATATTATTTAGGCAAATTATTTGCTTTCGCTGTTTCTGTGAGGTTTATGACCTTAGCGCGTTAGAGAACGCAATGTGATTTTATTTAGTGTAATAATAATATATTTTATTCTTATTTTTTCTTTTTTTCTGCTTAAATGTCTTTACATAAGTAATAGATCATATGCCCAAAATATCCGTATTTGATTTTACCAAACCTTATATAATTATATAATTAGTAAAATAACGAAACTATTCCTTGAACTTTTGTTTATAGATGTGTATTACAGTCCTGCGAGTTTATAGATGTGTATTACAGTCCTGCGAGTTTATAGATGTGTATTACAGTCCTGCGAGTTTATAGATGTGTATTACAGTCCTGCGAGTTTATAGATGTGTATTTCAGTCCTGCGACTTTATAGATGTGTATTACAGTCGTGCGAGTTTAAAGATGTGTATTACAGTCCTGCGAGTTTATAGATGTGTATTACAGTCCTGCGAGTTTATAGATGTGTATTAAGTCCTGGAAGTTTATAGATGTGTATTACAGTCCTGCGAGTTTATAGATGTGTATTTCAGTCCTGCGAGTTTATAGATGTGTATTACAGTCGTGCGAGTTTATAGATGTGTATTACAGTCCTGCGAGTTTATAGATGTGTATTACAGTCCTGCGAGTTTATAGATGTGTATTTCAGTCCTGCGAGTTTATATATGTGTATTACAGTCGTGCGAGTTTATAGATGTGTATTACAGTCCTGCGAGTTTATAGATGTGTATTACAGTCCTGCGACTTTATAGATGTGTATTACAGTCCTGCGAGTTTATAGATGTGTATTACAGTCCTGCGAGTTTTAGGATAGGTACTATTTACGTATTAAGGCAAAACTTATATTTACACATAGACTGGACTAGAGAAAATAAATATTAAGATCCGTTCACACCGCGACGATATGCGACGCTACGCGGCGCTGCATTTTTAAGATAGCTATTTAAAATTGCACTTTATTCACTACACAAAAAGACACACGTTTCAAACGACATCAGTCACACACTGCACATGCGCTGTGCAGCGGGGTACAACCTGACATTCGAACTCTTACAATGAAACGTGTGACTTCTTGTATAATTAATAAAGTTGAATTTTGAATAGCTATCTCAAAAATTCTGCGCTATATCCCATAACGTTTCGTTTCGGTGTGAATTGACCCTTAGGACAATACAATTAATTTTAACAATAAGTAGGGTGTTAATTTTATTTTAGTTGCACTAATTCAAATTCAACGACACACAGTAACCATAAGCGCGCATTGGCGGCCATCCGCAGCGGCCAGGCTGCGGCGGCCACCAAAATGTATGCGGCCAAGTGCGCGCACTGATGATAGAATGCATACATTCGGTGGCCGCCGCCAGGCCGTAGGCCGCAGGCCGCCAGTGCGCGCTTGGGCTAACACACATTTTATTAGGTAGGTAAAACCTAAAAAATGTGATGCTACTCTATGCTTCAATAACAGTCAACAATTCGGAGTCATAATAATATTACATCTAAAGGGCCATAATTACCGCCCAGCCTGCAAGTCCAATGCCGCGGCCTTGCAGCGGATTTGTAGGAAACATTATAAATTATTGACACTATTGACACGAATGTCAGTCATGAGGATGTGCAGGGTGGACGGTGATGGCACTTTAGATATTTGGTGACGATACAAACGAGAAAGTTCAAAGTGGTCACACAATAGGATTACTACAGATGGCCGCCGTCGTTATTTCAGCGGTAGTCAAACACCATATTTACTGACCGCATTCTTTGGTTTATGTCAGGAAAATCTAGTTTCGTCTTTGGACGCGAGGACTTTTGGCTTGGAAACCTTTGCTTCGAGCGTGACGGGCGCGTTGGCGGCGCGCCACTCCGCGCTGCGGTTAGTGTACGTGGATGACGTAACTGGCACCTTGCGCGTCTGCTTGATGTGAAGCTTATTCAGCCACAGGTCGCGCGTCTTGTGGTTCCCAATCACGAAAAATACGAACAGTATGAATCCTTGGAACGTCGTAGTTAACGTGAAAAGATACGCTGCGACCACGTTACTAGCGAACAAGCCAAAGACCCACGGCAGCCCGAACAGGAACACCAGCATACAACTCACTGAAGCACACCTAAGCGCCTCGTTGCTCTCGCCGTGCCTCTGAATCCTCCTCGAGACAAACACGGAACGGACTATCAACGCAAATAGTATCCAGTTTGTTACAAGAATGGCCGATATTGGCGCGTACACAGTCAGCCAGAAACCCAGACCTGAAGGATAGCAGAAAGTGCCACTGGGTGTCTTCTCCTCGAATGTTCTAGCGTAGGAGTGTCGGGAGACAGACAAAAGGACGCCGACGATGACGCAGGGCGCGCCCCATGAGAACGCCGCCGCCTTCAGCAACTTGTGGGAGGCGTCCCGCGAGAATACCAGCACCAGCCGCCGGTACGCAAGCACCGCTGCCACAAGCATCCAGCAGAAGGATGCCAGCACAGCGTAGTGTAGCAATATGCCAACCAGCAGACAAGCCGTATCATACTGATCGAAATTCAAGAATATAACTAGCAAGAAACTCAGGACTAAAACAAAAATCGCCATACATAGTTGAAGCCAAATTTTGTTGCTGTACTCTCGGCGCCAAGATCTGAAGATTAGGGCGGTGACGCCGATCATGACGAGTCCTAGTATAGAGAGAAAACAGCCGACGACTGATATTATTTCTAAAGCACTTTCGTCGGCTTCAGAGAACACCGCTTTCGGCGCGAGGACCTCAGCGAAGTGCGTCAGGTGGTTACACCTGCACGTGTCCAAAATTCCGTCCTCGGTCGCCCGGATGAAGGTGCACCCCTCTTGGGACCAGTAGCCGGTGACGATGTTCTCGTTCACGTTCTCCAAGAAGTGCCAGTACGCGCACGACCGACTCTCGTTCCTCGCCAGCGCCGTAGCTATCGGGCTGAGATGAATGTCTATTACCTGTCACAAAAGAACAATATCTAAGTATTCCTTCTCGATAAATATTACTTGCTATTGTGTCGTTTATGCGTTTATACTGTAGATTCCATAATTTCTGACAGTTTCGTGTATGAAGGCTATATGCTAAGATATTTATTTTGCAAGATCTTTTTCCACTCTTGTTCATTTATTTGTGCTAATAATTCAATTTATCTAAATTCTAAAGTATATAAGGAGGAGTGAACTGCTCATGATGAACATTAAATTAAAAAAAAACTTTACACCCATTTTTTTTACATAACGTGCTTCCCTCTCTATAATCTCACCTCTCCTCCGTGGAAGTGGGTGACGTTCTCAATGTTGACGCTGAGTACGCGGCTGTTGACTGTATAGCCGTGTGAATGGAAAGCGCGGGCATTGCGAAAGATCACAAAACTGACGCGCCGCTGCGCCTCCGACACCGACGAGGGTAGCTTCACCACCACCTCGCTCTCACCAGCACTCAGAATCATGGAGTTCGGTTCCTCTGTAATAGCGAGATTCGTAAGTAGCGCGAAAAACACCTGCCTTTATCTTAAGTTCAATAATCAATATATTTACCTGATATAAACTCGAAATCTTGATCTTGGAACGTTTTGTTTACGATGGAGATGCGAAAGCCGCGGACGGGATTGTCTGGCTGCACGTCGGCCATGAGCAGCGCGATGTTGGGCCGCACTGCCCGCCCCAGTCTAGTTTCATTCAGCACCACGGTGGAGCCCAGCTGATCCAGTCGGTGCAGCAGCTGTCCGGGGATCTCTAGGTCGTCGTCGTGTTCCTCAAGAATGCTGTCCACCTGGAAAAGCATTGTTCAAAGGCAACTTAAACTCTGGACCAGTGTCGGGTCAATCATCCCAGTATTTGTGCAGACTCTGATAGATTAAAAAATAAAACACCATATTTTAATAATTGAGCTTCTCAGATATTTTATATTGAACTCAGTTTGATAGTCAGACAGATTTGATAGTATATGATAAATTACATATTATATTATGTCGCTTTTTATGTTTCCTAAGTTTAAAAATGCTGTACCCGCTCATCCTACCATTAAAATAAATAAAAAACTTGTCGTCTACTAGGTACTGCTACTATCCACGATGCTAGAGTAAGTACACATTTAGTATTGGGCTAATAGTAAGGGGCTCTCCTACTACAGCGCGGCGGGACGAAGCGGGCCCAACGCAGATTAAAATCACAGAGTAAAAATATCCAGTGTGTTTCGTCTCTAGGTTAAGATATTTATCAGTAGATTGAATAGGTTTAATTTTACCGACAAAACATCCCCCTTTGGGGTCGCAACGCTCAAGCTACAAACAATGGAATATTTTATGTTTTGTGTTATAAGCTGAGTATGTTACTACCTGAAGTGGTATAAATCTAAATGAAAAATTGTATTTATGATCTACACACATCAAGAGGGTCTCATGTTACACCTCATAATATTTTTTACATCATTGAATTATTTATTATTTACTAAGTAAATACATAAAAATTCTTGAGACGAATGGATACATTTCAGTGGAACAAAAAATAGAAAATACAAGGTATAAAACCACATGTTTTTTCAGTCAGTGTTCAACAGGAATGAATATAATCTTTTACTATGGGATCAACTTTCCTATTTGAAAAAAAAATCTGTTGTTTCATACAAAAGGGCTTTGGCATAGATAGCATTTTATAGGAAACAGCTGATTTTTGGATACTGGGTGTATGTGAATCTTGATCATATTTGTAAGGGGACCCACGTACTTATTTAAAACACGTTTTCTGTAATTTTTTTCGATACAAAAAAAAACATAAAATAAACTTAAGTATTATAATAGATATTCTTGGAGTTGTAACTGTATTATTTGTGAACAAAAAAATTAATTACCGTTTCGTAATACACAATAAAAGGAAGGGAATTGTCGTTTTTATTTTTCGATTGAAATAAGATATTTGTTAGGATTAATTTATTTCAATAATATATTTCAATAAATAAGATAACCAAAGCAGAGTTTAACCTGAATTTAAACGATACGGCGCGATTGGCCTGCAGGAACATTCCACTGCGGAGGAACCACGTAACGCAACGTTATCAAATAAGAATTCTTGAAATATTATGTTCATGTTGTCAATATTTTTGCGGGCCCTTGAAATTGGAATCCAATACCTGCAAATTATGAAATTACTTTTACTACATTTTACTTATTCGCAATACTAACAAAGGTTCAACTAAATGTAAAATTTGATCATGTATGTGGTAAAACTGTACAATAGTATATTAAAAATAAAGTATAAATATTATGTACCTACCTATTTTAAGCTATATAGTTTCTACTGAGTAGAACTTAGAAGAAAACGTATTGTCTGTATTTTAATAAATAAAATATCAAGTATAAAATATAAGTAAGTAAATTGTATAATAAAGGTAAGCAATAATGTGACTTTGTTTAAAATATATTGCGTGCATTATTGAACATTCGATTTCTATTTTGCAAATAACAGAATATTGTAATAGTTGAAATTAATTTTTAAACTTATAGAATTTTGAATTTTAAAATTTAAAAATATTTTTTTTATTCTATTTTTGCATCACCAATCAATCATAGGCGATATGTGAAAGAATACACACGTTATAAGAGCGAGCCAGTTATATGGTTTGCACTGACGATATTTAGGTATAATTTTGAATTTCGAACGCCCATACTTACGATCGCCAGTTGTGACATCCTGGTAGGCGTTTTGATAAATAGACCTATGTTATTTTTTTTTTTTTATTTATATATGGCATCGGCTTAAAACCATTTTCCAGTGTCAAGTTAAAAAGGCGGGAAATAGAACTTTCGTTTCAACACCGTATTCCTATATCGTCAAGTCTAAAGTCTAGTCAAAGTCCAAATATATAGTCAGTACAGTCTATGAGTCATGTCAGTCGATTCAGTAAAGTGGTAGAAGCTTTACTGAAAGTTCCTAGGGAGTTTTAGCGGGAAACACAAAATTGCACATTTTTAGAAGTTGTACCACTTGCCCACACTTGTGCACGTTAACGAATATTTATTGGTTAATATTCTACCAATATTACACATTATGAACTGAAATAACACAAATTTATGAAGACATACGAATTCCACAACGTCACCCAATGAACTCCCCGGCAAAACTCTGCCTATGCTATTTTGTTCCGCACTCCGGCCGTCAAAAATCATTCGAATTTATTGTTAAAAGTCCATTCAAAGTTATTTTACCTCCGACTTGACCTTTATGCCAACGACATAAGGATTTTAAATTGTCATGTTTTTTGTCATGTCGTGTAAAACTAATATTTTATATAAGTCGCAATTTGATATCGGATACTCAGTAGCGCAGTTACGAAGGCCATCGGCTTTTTAAGTTATTGACCAATTGGTCCCGGGTTCGAAACCCGGTCAGACGATTTTTTTAAATTCTTTTTCTGTCTTTTTCTTTTGTAATGTTTATTTTTTTCTCGCACTAAACTCCGAGCAATGCTTGTTCTCCCAGGTACTATAATACATTGTGGAAAGCTGTATACCTAATTATTTATTTTATTATTAGTTTCTCAAAGTTGTTGTAAATTTTAGTCGAAATTATAAAAAAAATATGAAGATATTGATGAAAGAGAAGATGAAGAAATGAAAGTACAAAAACCCTCTTTTTAATATAAGTACCTGGGAGACCGAGCTGTTCTCGGAGTTTTAGTACAACAATAAAATAATTAAAAAAAAACATAGATACTGACGTAAGGGTGTCGAAATTATTGATATATTGTTGCACGACGAAAGAATAAAACATCTTATGCTTAAAAATTTACAACATTGATTGACAACAGAATGGATAATAATATATATAAATATTATTTTGTTTGTTTGTAAAGTGAATTTAATTATATCAATTATTATAATCAATTCTAATCCTAATAAATAAGCCCTTCACCACGAGTATTAGGAACATGTATTCAGCAAACTACGTTTATAATTCACGCGTTGTATTAATTGATTTATTTTATTATTAAATAATAGAGACTATGCGGTTAAATCACTAATGTCAAAAACTAAAACTAAGTATTTGAAATTGTATTTTTTTTGGTGTTAGATAATCGAAGTTTTATGTGGAAGGCTATTGGATATCAAATTTTATTGTGTATTTATGTATTGTATAAAATCAGACGACAAAAATTAGCTTTGTGCTACGCGAACGGAGTTGCGGGCAAAAGCAAGCTTAGATTTTGTAACCGCTGAAAAATGCGAAATATAAAATGTTGAAATGTCGTCTTAGAGTGAAACGTTAATGTGTGTAATGTGTATGTTGTAGTGCGCGTATATTCCGCAGTACTTCGACCGCATATTGTAATATAATAATATTATTTTTGCATTTTATTCTTTAAAACATACATGAAAAAGGCACAAATTTGGAATAAAGATTCTTTATGACTTAACAATATTGAATACGTGAACTTTATTTAACAATTATTATGTCTCTTTTAGCGTTTTTAGCTTGGGGAAACTAAAAAGCTTAATTTCTGGAATCGCAATGGCTAAATTTGACACAAAATTAGTAGGAATTAGACCTATTTTAGTGGTTTTAGTCGGAAAATAGTCATTTATCACACTTTAGAAGTTAGTTTGTACTGGACGAAAATGACGTGGATTATGTTTTCATACTCTGGAGGCTGCCCCAGATATGATACCATGCGTATTTTAAACTTTAAATAGATTTTTACACTTTTATGGCCATTTAAAAAAATCAACAACAAATTATGGAATTGCTCGAATTGCAAGAGGCAGAAATTGCACAAACTTAATAATCACCTCCCTAGGGACTACTCTACATACGCAATAATTTAGCGACTTTAAAAAAAATCCCTTCTAACTATTTATTTTACGTTATGATTAGTTTCCCGAAGTTGTCGTAAATATTAGTGCAGATTATAAAAAAAATGGCTAAAAAAAATACGGAGAGCAATAACGCAAAAATATGTAGTGATATATTATTATTTATTTAAAAAAGAAGGATGATAAGAAATATATTAATTTGTAATGAGATTTGAACCTAGACGCTACGCTTTGCCCCAGGCAGGCAAAAAACCGCAAGTCTATAAAGCACCTTAATAAATTGATCAAATTACGCATTGTACATTATGGACACATCACTTTGACGTAATTCGCGCGAAGCATCCCGCAGTTATGGGAGCGGCACGACCTCCACTCATCTCCTTCACTCACCCCCTTGAATACTTCATAGTTGGCGACTCACCTCGCTTTAACGAGCTAGATTAAATACTATTTACAAAATAAGAAAAAAAATGTAAATAAATAAATTTTTTTTTTGCGATACAATTTCAATTGCATTTTGCGGCCCCAAAAGGGGGTGTTTTGTCGATGAAAATAAACCTATTATCATTTATCTGCTGTTATATAAATATCTTGTCCTCGTGACGAAACACACTGTATACTTTGCTTACTTAGCACATAAGCGTCAGTTCACACCGAGACACGACGCGACGCACCCGGTGCTGCATTTTAACCGACTTCAAAAAATGAGGCGATTACTAAGATAGCTATTAAAAAATTGAACTTCATTCACTACACGGCTTTAAATGGTCATTCTCCTAAAAATAGAATTAGGGCCCCAATTCTCATACCCCGAATCTCGGTTCGATTATCGCGTGGACTCAAGGCATAGGCGTCAAGTCATGCTCTCGAGAGACTGACAGACTGACAACCGAACTGAAATTCGAGATATGAGAATTGGGGCCCTGAACACTGGTTACCTGGTCGAAAACATCCTCGATGTCTTCGACGGACACGTCCGACTTGTTGACGAGCAGGTCCAGTTCATTCATTACTTGCTGAAGCTGCAAATCGCGCTGTAACACACAAACATCATAATAAAAAACTTAAGATTGATAAATAAAGTTGATTTAAAAATATGTATTTTTGTTTTTTAATGGGATATAATTAATCTTGCGAACAAAAAATAAGTTGGCGACTGCACATGAGCATACTGTATTACTGAATTTGGTAGCGAATTAATGTGTTGGCGACTAAATTACTAAACTGCCGAAAGGACTCAGGTGACAAAAAATACAAAAATCGGCAGATAAAAATTGTTGAAATTTAATCCAAATTGGCACCGAAATTTATAAGTTGGCGACTATTTTACGATGTAAGCACCTATAAAATCAGATTGGGTTGATAAATTAATGGTTGCTAAAAATTAAATTTGCAGGTTACGGAAAATCCCATTTTTGGATACTGTTGGAGTTTTCCATTAGTATATGTGGTCGTTTTCAAGCTTTTTGGGGTGCAGGGTGATTGCATATGGCAATTGTCAACTTTGAGATACGAGCCATGTTTAAAGCTATAGAAATGTTGGAAAATTCAGAATTTTTAAATGTCTTTTTCTCCCATCATGAAGAAAAAATGTGGTTGCGGAGTTACTAAGGGGGAGGAATTTTTCATTATTTTTCAGTAGCATGCACCGTTTCCGAAATAGACGCGATTATAGAAATAAATATGGCAATGCCTATTTTGAGCTACGAGCGTTGATGTATAAAGCTATAGAAATGTTGGACAATTCAAGATTTTCAAATTTCTTCCTCTCCCATCATGAAGAAAATATGTGGTTGCCGGGTTACTAAGGGAAAGGAAATTTTCATTCTTTTTTCAGTAGGCTGCACCGTTTCTGAGTTAGAAGCAATTTTATTTAAAAAAATGTAAATTTTCATTGTGATACTTGCGATGTATAAAGCTATTATTGATATGTTGGAAAATTCATGATTTTCAAATTCATTCTTATCCCATCATGAAGAAAATATGTGGTGGCGGGGTTACTAAAGCGAGGATATTTTCATTATTTTTTGAGTACGATGCACCGTTTCCGAAATAGAAGCGATTATAGAAAAAAATATAGCAATGTCTACTTTGTGATACGAGCGATGTATAAAGCTATTATTGATATGTTGGAAAATTCATGATTTTCAAATTTATTCTTATCCCATCATGAAGAAAATATGTGGTTGCGAGGTTACTAAGGGGAGGATATTTTCATTATTTTTTCAGTACGATGCACCGTTTCCGAAATAGAAGCGATTATAGAAAAAAATATAGCAATGCCTACTTTGTGATACGAGCGATTTATAAAGCTATAGAAATTGGACAATTTAGGATTTTCAAATATCTTTCTCTCCCATCATGAAGAAAGTATGTGGTTGCGAGGTTACTAAGGGGAGGAATTTTTCATTATCTTTTCTGTAGGACGCACCATTTTTAATATAGAAGAACTTTACAGAAATAAAAATATATCCGCCATTTTGAAATTTCAAAGTAAATGATTTTTTTGTAATTAACATTCACTAAACCTAGAAAAGGATACCTAGATTCATTTTAATAAAAATAAATGTCCGCTATCTTTGAAATTCATAATGGATATCATTATTGTGTTCAGCATCCCTAAAAACCTCGAATAAGACACCTGTATCAATTTTACAGAAAAATAAATATTCCCCATTTTGAAATTTCAAATCGAATGAATTTTTGTAATCAGTGACCTACCTAGAAAAGGACACCATTGTATTAATTTTTTTAATGTTTACTATCTTGGAACTACAAAATGGATAACTTTTTTGTAATCAGCAGCCCCAGAAACCTACAAAAGGACACCCATATTCATTTTTATAAAATAAAGTATGTCCGCCATCTTGGAATTTCAAATCTGTTTTCGTATCCAGCACCCCCAAAAAACTTGGAAACACCACCCATACATAGATTTCAAAACTAAGGATAGGCTATGACGTTTATTACCATATTTGACAGAACAAATCTTCATACAAGAAAAATGTACACCATTTTGGTTTTCACCACACCTCAAATGTCAGGCATCTTGATTTCACCATACTTCAAATGTCAAAATGGCCCCGAAAACTCCAAAAGTGGGGCCATTTAAGTAGAGACAATTTTTTCCTCGTCTATAATATATACGTCTATGCACCCATATTAATTTTACGAAAAATAAATATCCCCCATTTTTAAATTTCAAAATGAATCTACACAATATCTACTAAACCCCCCGAAACCGAGAAAAAAATTTAATGAATTTATTTTAAAAATTAATTAAATATTTATCACAGTAATAAAACACAGGACTTCTTGCACTATTTCCACCTTAATAAGTATTTTACATTAATTTTAATATATTACACGATCGGTTTCGACAATGTCATAATCAGGTGTAGGTAGATTAAAATTTTTAAAAATTTTGTAAACATTGTGCAAAAAATTATGCTGCAATCATGAAATTTTTACAATTTTGTGCAACTTAATTTAAAATTTTATACCAACTTATTCTATTTTCTACTGTATATCACAAATTAATATGAGTATATAATAATATTATAACACATTAGATTGATAAATTAATAACTTATTGATTTGTAATGTCATAGAATTATATAATTATATAGAATGGATGTCAGAATATAAAATTAAAAATACTACTATCACCAATGATTCAATTAAATTAAAATGTCCATAATACTTAATAATCTAAGATATTGTAAATAATGGCAAATAAATTATATGAAATTGAAACATGTCAAAATTAAAATGAATAAGTTATGTCAAAAATTCATCCAAAATTAATACCAATGTCAAAAATTCATATAAATTGAATTAATGGTGAAATGTATAACATAGTATAACCTATAAATAATAATTAAACTAAATGTCTTGCAATAAATATGGAGCTCGAAAGGCATGTCTGGTCATTTAGTAAGATCCCACATTTTTTGTCTGTTAATTTCAAGCGCTTCCAATGCATTCATCTTCCTGCTTTTTGGTAATATATGTAAATATTTTATATTTTTATCGGGGTGAAAGTTGTGTCCATTATGCTATTCATTATGTTTTTGCGTGTGTTTATAGATGGATTCGCTGAGACATGCTGTAAATATTATATATGTATTCTGTAGACAGGTCGATTTCGGCGGGATTTTGGGTATCATTTAATTCTTTAGGGAGCATATAAGTTGTGCCTTGTATGTATGTAGGCTGGTAATATGTAGGGTGAGCTGGAGAATGAGTTGATGTGTTTGTGTAGAAGCATATGAGTACATGTTAGCTTTTTGTACCAGAAGTTATGAATGTTGTCAGATCCTGTAGCCTTCCAGTTATGTGTCCTATTTATTACAGTCTTTAAAAGATCTAAATCTGTCTATTCCAATTTCATCTCTGGTATGTTTTCTAACCTTTCTTTGTCCTTCTCTATCCAATAATTTTGTTTATGTTCAATCGGCGTAGACCATTTATTTAAACAAAACTCTAGTAAATATTGAGCACTCGGCGATACCGCGTTACCCTTACGTCACTAATTGTATTCTTCGACAGATTTCTATAAAATAATTTTTCATTATTATAAAATTCCTTATACTGTTTTTTTCTTATTGTTGTTTCTTTATATCTGTTAATACGGTTAACTAGGGTGTTAAGTTTTTGTTTTAATGTGTCAAGGAAGTGTGAAATATCTATGTTTTCTGATTCATGTTTGGAGTGTATTTTGTATTGTTCTTTAAGTTTATTTACATGGGCCTCTAAAGCTGGTGATCGTATTCCCCTTATATTCTGTAAGCCTTCCTATGTTTGCTCTCAAATTACTAACTCTCGCTTCTAAGCGTCTTTGCCACCAGGGTCTTTTGTTTTTTTATTTATTGTGTCACTATCTATAAAAATCCTGGCACCACTAAATTTAACAGTGGTGAATGCTGCGCTGTAAATTATATTTTGTAGTGTAATGAAATCTGATTCTGCGTATAAGATTTGAGGTAAAATATATGTATTTAGGTCGTTTATAATAGTTAACAATTTTTTTGAATATTTAAGTTTTGGTAGTCGTGGTCGTGTTTAAATGTATCTATAGTTTCATTAAGTATTCTTGTTGTTCTTCTAGTTGTTTTATAAGGTCTGGTGTTAAAGTGTGATTCCGTCTGTTATGCGTTGTATTTTGTGTAGTGCTGGAGTTAGGTTCATCATTAGCAGTTTGTGGTTGTCTTTGCTGATAATTATTTGTAATTGTCGTCTCATTGATGTTAATAGTCCTATCAAGCTGTCCTGTGTCTTCAGGTAAGTATTCTGTTATTTTATATATATGTTCTTTAATATTTTCCAAATGATCTAATGATAAATGTCGATTATTTACTATGGATCTACGTTGATCCGCTTTCTTTCTTTGATTCTTTGAGCTTTATTATTATTATTAAAATATTTCATGACGTATAAAAAAGATCATAACAGCGTAAGTATTGCTTTTAAATTATGTCAGGCGCTGCAACCCAAACAAAATGCTACAGAGAAATTGTACTATCCTAATGCAGGGGGTAAACAAGAATCTGCGCGTACAATATAATAACGCATGCCCTGGTGCGCGCCATAGCGGACCGCTGGAACTCGCCACTGCTGCAGCGATGGATTAAACTCCATGCGCTGAACTAGTGCGGGGCACAGCCAGGGGCTCCGTGTTAAATTTTTTTTTTTTGAATATTATATATTCTTTCTTTTGTAATTTTATAACTTTTTTAGTGGCTAAACATATGGACTTGGTCTGAAATAAATGTTTTTATATATTTATTTATTTAATACTATTATAAATGTAAAAGTTTGTGAGGATGAATGGATTGATGCATGTTTGTTACTCTTTCAAACAAAAACTAATGAACAGATTTTGATAAAAATTGGAATGGTAGCAGTTTAGCCTCTTTATAAAAACATAGGCTACTTTTTATCCTGCAAACGTATAGTGTTCCCGTAGGATACTGTATTTACGCAAGCAAAGCCGCGGGCAAAATCTAGTGGCTAATAATATAAATAATATAGCCTATAAAGCAGATGTACATATTGAGTACATCACGGCTGTGTAACATCTATTTTCACTGCATAGCTGAAAAAGTACCAAGAGAAACAAATAAACACGTTAGAAGAACTTCACCACTCTTACCGGGATGGCTGTTGTGGTGGGTAAGTCGGTGGTGACGGGCGGTGCGACGGTCGGCGTCGGCATCGTGGTGGGCCTGGGCGGGCGGGGCGGCACGACGGTCACAGTCGTGGGCGCCGCAGTGGTCACCACCGTGGGCTCCAGCGTGGGCTTCTCGTCCGTGGTCAACGGTACGGTAAAGTTTGGTGTTAGCTCTGTGGACTCCTCCGAGCTCTCGCAACTCCACGTGCTAGTGTTGTTCGCCGGCTACGAGCGTTAGCTGTTAGTACTTATTAATTCGTGCTGTGTTTTACAGTTACTATAAATAAAGATGACAAGGTCAACACAATTTGAACTTTTTGTGCCACAAATACTTTTCTTATATTTTTTTGCTTAGTTGGGTGGTAATTAAAATATTTATTTGAGCTAAGAGTTTTAAATACTAACTCGATGCAATGTATGCTCGCTTTTTACGTTCATAACTCATAATTTAAACCATTCCCAAATAATATTTGTAGGTAACTACTACTACTACGCTACGCTACTCATGTGATAATTACTAAAATGGTAGGTTTTATAATACTTTGACTGTTATTTCTAAATAAAATTGCTCGCTCGCTTTTAACGTAAACATTCATAATTTGTGTTTGGTTTTCTCTGAATTAGGCGATAAGGCAATAGGATGGATACCTCATTTAAAGAGGGAACTTAAAAAAAACATGTTATACGGTTCGTTCCAATCGCTTACTGTTAATTTTCCCTCCGGCTCAACTGGACATAATCTCAAGAGGACGTATTCGCAATATGACATTAAGTTTACTAGATTTTGCACGCGGCTTCGCCCACGTATAGGTGGGCGTAGTCGGCGTTGCACGAATTATGGTGGTCGCACACTATTTCTCGAGTCTAGCGGACCGTAGACAAAGAATATGTATTACTAACGTAAAGAATCGTCACTCCACCGATTTACACTAATGACAGCTTGCGACTGTATGCTGTGCTTTTACATAATTGACAGTATAATTTCATAATATCTGTGGTAGGTTTGTCTGACGCGACGTTTTAAATCATTTTGTCAACATTGCTGACAATCGCCAGTGCTCGAGCTGTCATTTGTTGACAGTGTCGCCCCTGTGCCGTAGATGACAAGTCACGCGTGAAGTCACGTAGACGTAGACACGTTGCGGTCGTCATAGCCTATTCTTACGACGGTCGTGACTCATATCTGCGTTTATTTTTCAATTTGCTGTTATCAAAGTTGTTAAACCTGTCCTCTGACTCGAATGTCAAGATTAATTAACGAATGCTGTCTGTCTTTTTTCCACCATTTAAGAGATCATCTTAAGTCTTACTAAAATTTGAAATCGTCATAAAAAATCGGTTGCCTGTAAAGTCGGTTTACTGACGATAGTTGAACGTGACAACGTCATGTTTATAGTGCGCGTGGAACTAATTGGCCGCGCCTTAGGTAGGTGTGTTGCCGCCGCGAAGTCCGGCGCCGAACTGAGTAATAACATCAAGCGCCCCCATCTCTCAGTCCCACCACTCACATACCTAAGGCGCGGCTAGCTGAGGTAACGGCAATGCGTCATATTTAGCGAGGTAACGCTGGTAACAGGTAACGCATGAGTCATGTTTTTTCGTGCGTGCAGCCGGCTCCATCAAATTATAAGACGTTATCACGTCAAAATCATTGTTATCCTTTCAACATTAATCATTTTTTAATTAATATCAGGTTTCTTTTTTTATTTATTTTATCAATGATTTTTTTTTATTGGTATTTTAATTATTAATTTTTAACTTTTATTAATTTTTGATTAATTATTATTAATTTACTTTAAAGATCGTTTATATCAATTTTAGTAATATAATATTATAAAGTATATAAATATATATAATTCAATTAGCTTTGTAAATTTTAAATACGTATTTCGAAAATTCAATTTACTACTTAATTATTTTTTTGCGAATTGTAATGCATGAATTTTGTTTATTTTAATATTAATTCTTTGTATGCAGGTTGTGTTTGTCTTTAAGAAATTGATATACGTTTCATTGTGATTTTAATTGTATTTTTTAAATGTATTACGTGTAATCAATAGGCTAGTTGACAAAATTTGGAAATTCGTTTAAAACTATAGCTTAGCATCTATTTTACCCCAAAAATACATTATTTTAAGAAAAATAGGTCTTTTACATTAGTATTTTGGAGTTTTTAGAAATTAACTTGAAATCGACCGCGAAAAAGGCCAAGACTGTCATGGCGTCTTGAATGACGTCACACCTCGCGAAACAGCCGTGTTTGTTTATGACAGTCAATTGTGTTTTTTATTAAATAATGAATTCCTCGTTTTATAAATATTGTGTAGTGCCTCAATGTAAAAGAACAACGATAAAAACGCCAAACAAATTATTCATATATGTACCTAACAATAAACAAATACGAAGAAAGTGGTTAGAAATGGCAAGGAGGCAAGATGCTCTTACTTTATCAACTACTTCCACAATTTATTTCTGTGTTTATTTCTAAAATCTTCAGCAAAACCGATGAATTTGGTTGTAAAAGAGGGCTGCCCTTGGATAAATCTTTTGCTGTCATATATTTAAGAGTACTGCCAACTCTCGATAATTTTGATTTCCGAAAATCACAGCTACAACTTACAAGTGTTTCGCGAGGTGTGACGTCACGCTTCTCTGATTGGTGTTTAATGTCACGTGATAAAACGCCTCATTATGTCGATTTTATTTTCCAAAAATATTAATAATCTTTTATTATTTTAATAAAAAAGTTGTTTTCTTGTTCACTAATTATCATGGTTAATCATTAGAAACTCTAAGCCATCCGATTTATTCTTAGTGAAAACAAGTTGGCAAACATAATAAAATAAATAAAAAAATAAACATTTAAAACCATATTCTAAATTCATACATTTATTTATATCATGGAGTGTACAATTCTGTCTACTAGCGATTGTGTCTTCTAAGGAATCCATCTAGTTTCTACTGTGTCCCGTTGCGCCGAGGGGAAGAAATTTATGATGAAGCGATAAAATATTGTCTATAATATTATGTAAGTTGAACGGAAATTCTTGCTATATTTACCACATTTTTTAATCAAATCTATGACTGGCTCCTGTACCAAATCCTGTAACCGCGCCTGATACTAATAACTATTCCTTTAAAATAATATATTTCTTTGGATATTTATTTCCGGACAAAATATACATATTTCGTATATACCTAGTATAGAATTATGAGATCAATCATAAAAAAGGCTGAGATCCGATACAAAATTCTTGCTGTTTGGTTAAGGGTACCTAGCATATGGCAAGATTTCATACATTCCTTTTTTACAGAGTCAACTATTGTCGAGTAATCAGCCTCCAAAGTGGTTTATAAGTTTATGTCCTTGTGCCCCCCCCCCCCCCCCGCATAACTAAACTGATATTATATAGGAGATAGAAACTTATGATGATAGTTACGGAACCCTCTATAGACATGTCGTCTTAGTTAGGTTTTTTCCTAGATTCTTATACCCAGAGTTTAATGTATAAGTTTTTAAGTTTATATCGTGTTTTTATTTTTTAACCTTTTTCCAATTTACTGTTACACTGGTTTGGCAAGGTTTAAGACCTGACCTAAATGACCAAATGACCAGGGTTTTTTTCCCCTACTCCTTAAACGTTAAACTAACACTATATCAAAATTTTAAATGCCCTCAAACATGTTTTTTGGGGATTAAAAAATTCACTTGTCATAAATTTGTATATTGACTTAGCCCTGTTCCTGACCAGCCAGACCTGCAGTCTCATGTTGAGGTACAATAGGAGAAGTATAGGACAAGGTTTCAGCTTGCCTCAAACACCTGTTCTAAATTTCCTAGCAGCTCTTGGGCTATTAACAGAATTCGTGTGTCAAGATCAGTGCTGTTAGATAGTTTTTGACCTCGTGCTAGGCGTTGGTTAGGTGTTAATAAACGCTCCGCGCGGCCGATCACTTTTCGCCTTTCTTACCTGAAATTCGCTAGACCGTTTGTTAGATTCTATTCATGATGTTAGAATATTTAAAAAAGCGATTGCCGTGCAAGAAAGCATGTATTAATATTATTAGCACTTCCAGAAAAAATAAGCAGTTGTATGTATGACGATGGAACTGACTGACCTTACTACCGGCGGTAGCAGTCGGGGGGGCATGGGGCGTGGTGGTGGGGGGAGCGTCGCAGCCCTCCGTGCTCTTCAACAACCATTCCACCCCCTCCATGAATTCTCCGACGCATTCGTAGTTAAGACACTCGCTAGCATTTACAGAGCCCCCTGTTGAGAAGTAGACGAATTTATATTATTATTCCGCAATGTATTTGCGTAAACCAACAACAAGAGTGAGCCCGTGGCACCTGACTGCGTCATATTTTACCTAAAGAGGTGTCGGGAAGTTGTAACAAGCTCGCGCAGTAGTACACCGGCTTGACGGACAGGATCCGCACGCCCTGCCACGTGCCTGGCGACACGCGGCCCATGTGATTCGGATCCAGCATGGCGTGGCCCAGCACAGTCCGGGAGTCCAAGTAGAATCGCTTCAGGTCAAAATCCACGTTTTTCACAACATTATAACTACCGGGATTCTTCTCCATGAAATCTGTCAAGTCTGTCTCTGCACTTTTCCCGTTCAATGTGCCGTATAATCTCTCGTATTGGAACTTGTAGTAAAGGTACTTTTTTAATTTTATGGTCCATATTGTTTTGAATATGTTGGTAAAATTGTTCGGGTTATACGGTTCATTGAGTTCAATTTTGATCGCAAAAACATTCTTCACATTCTTTGAGTCTCGTTTATTTATATATAGAATCTTATTGGACTCGGTGGGTACAAAGTTCATTACGTCTTTATGTGAGCACCAGTAGTAACCATTTTTATTTAATCGATACGTGTATGGACCTTTCCTTGTCACTTTTATCGCATATCTTGTAACCGAGTCAGTGTAGCACACGATGTCGTTCTGGTCTATCGTGTCATTCACCGTTACTCTCATCAGCTTACTTTCACTGTAATAATCAAAAGATAAATACTATAAACCGACTACGCAAATTATAATTATGGCCTATGTTACCCGAGTAATCATTACGAATCTGTTGACACCTCATTCATTTAAATCGGGTCGGTAGTTTAGGCGCTACGATGGAACAAACATACATACATAAACTGTCAAAATCATTAACCTTCCATTTGGCTTAGCCGTTGTCACTTACTAGTCGACGGATATGCGCATGTCGAGGTTCCTGAGTGGCACGACGCGCTCACAGGCCACGTCGTGGAACACGTAGGTGCTGTTGACCAGGTACCAGGCGGACTTGTGCTGGGCTCCAAATGACTCGTAGTACTGGCTCACGTTCACCTTCAAAAAGTTCCGCATCGACCGTGGAACCTACACAGACATAATATATTTTACTCTCAATACTTCGGACGAATTTAATACAATCCAAATATTTTTTATAACTTTAAAAACTACATACCACTGAACTGCCATTCAGTACGTCGTATTGCAGCGAATCAGCGCTAATTTTGACTCCCAATGGCATTACTTTGTTTTTAAACTTGGGACTGTTGGCGTATCTCCACCCCATGTATAGAAGCGAGCTGGCCCGGTCGCTGCAGAGACCGCGCGCCTGGCTCCACGTGGCCCGCACCGAGCCGCCGCTCACGCCCTCCAGAGCCACCAGACACGTCGATATCGGGCTCCGAAACCTGAACGAGCCCTCGAAATCTTCGCACCCCTCGTTGCTCATGTCGTCTGCATCCGAATAGGGCTTCACAAAACAGTATCTGTAATGCTTTTCCGAGCATTTTACTATGTTGAAGGTACTGTACGGATCTAGGACAGCGCACCATTCCTCGTCCAAGTTTATATCATGATTGATTGTTAAATTAGTCATTTCGAGTTCATCTCCAAATTTATCCGTGTGAGATGTGTCTGTTAACAGTCCACCTGGATATAATGATCTGTATTCAGTCCAGATTTGTTTTGGAGCCGTTATGTTGAGATCGTGATACAGTTTGACACTGAACATATTTCCGATGCAGTCCTCGTAAACGTCTTCGAAGCCTTCGGGTCCCTTGAGTCTGTGACATATCGGGCGTCCTCTGCTTTTGGTATGCGATAGCTGGAAACCGATCGGACATTTCTCATCTTCCGAATCTTCATGACTGAGTAGTACCTGGCACAGCAGCAAAAGCACTATACCAACAAACTGACAGCAGTGCATCTGGAGAGAATAAAATTCAAAATATTACGTAACCCCCAAATTGTCTAGTAGTGAGCGAGCTAATGATTTTTATTAATTAATAGCTACTAATATTAAGAATACTCTCGAAAACGTCAGCTTTTAACAAGAAATGCATCTAAATCGGATTTTTCGTTTAGGAGCTATGATGCCATGGACAGACGCACAGACAGACATACACATTAAACTTTTTTGCGTCGGGGTTTAAAAACAAGTCTTGTTTCAAAACCAAGACTAATTCTCCTTGGCGTGCATACTCGTATATCCAATCCGATTCACAAAATAATCTTTTTTATAGGATATAATATTATAATTGATTTAAAATTATAAAAGATTTAGTAACAGTTCTGGGGCACGACAGTGCCCCCGCCAAAACGAGCCAAGTGAAGCACAAGATCACCTTTTCTCGAAGCATTTCGTCGATTTTTTGAACCCTCATAACTTGGGTTTGTACCAGATAAATGACATTTTCAAGGTATGTTCCGAGTAGCGGCCTTATTAAACATATAAATTTTTGATTGCATAGATCTTATACTTTAGATTTTATTGTTTATTGCCAAGAAGTTATCCAAATTCTGGAAAAAGTCTATAGTCTGTAGGCGCAAGGTCTGGTGAGTATGGCGGATAACGGAGAGCTTCCAACCCCAGTTCTTGCAACTTGGAGACCGTCTGCTATGCAGTATGAGGTCGCGCATTATCGTGCAGGAGCATCGGAGACGAGCGATTGACCAATGCTGGTTGGAGATGTGCCAGCTTCTCCATCATTGTGTTCAGTTCTGCACTGTACACATCTGCAGTAATGCTCACCCCGTTTGGTAAGAAGCTGAGATGAATCACACCGGCGCTAGACCACCAAACAGTGACCATCACTTTTCTAGGGGTAAGTTTTCGTTTAGGGTATTGTTTAGGTGCTGAAGCAGGATCCAACCAACTTGCTGAGCGCTTGCGGTTATCAAACAGAATCCAGTTTTCATCGCAGGTTGTTACCTGCGATGAAAACTGGGATGCGGTTCAAAATTCCTTCATTTGTGTGTCTGTTGAGCAGTGCAAGGCACGTCTCGACGCGTACTTCGCGCTGGCGATCATTGAGTTTGTGGGACACCCATTTGTCAAGCTTTTTTACCTTGCCAATTTGACGCAAATGGACCAATATTGTTTTGACGCTAACGTCGAAAGCTGCTGCTAATTCAGCCGTAGATTGTGTATCATCAGCTTCCACAATCGCCTTTAATTCGTCATTGTCAACCAAAGTCTTCGGACGACCGCGAGGTTCATTTTTCAGGTCGAAATTTCCAGAACGGAAGCGAGCAAACCAATAATAGGTGGTGCGTTGATTTGTAGTGTTAGCTCCGTAAACGTCGTTGATGTTGCGTGCCGCTTGTGCCGCGTTGCTGCCACGACGGTACTCATATTCCATAATTACTCGAATTTTAACGTATCCATGATGACGAAAAAAATTGAAATGCGATGAAAATGTAACACTAATCAATAAACAAATGACTACTTTTGGAAAAAGAATCCATGTTTTTAAAATAAAATTAATTTGAAATTAGAATTCTTAGCTAAACAAAAATTATTTTGATTTGAAATGGCCAGTACTGCAGAACGGCAATTTCATAGGTAAAGACCACCACGAAGAGAAAGAGAAGAGAAGAGATAATAAGCCACTAAACAGTCAAATTTGTTTTAGTTTTTGTAAATCAAATATTTACTGTATTAACTTAGCTTAGAAGAAAATTAAATCTGGTAAAAAGCGCCATCTAGGAAAACACATAGCTAATAAATATAATATCAATGTATTGTGTATTCAAGCAGTACATATTATTTTGACTGATTTAGTTTGTGAAGTTAGTCTTGTAGAGTTGGGGCGTGAAGAGTCAGAAGCTTGGTTTTACATGAGATCTGATAACTATAAGAGTAAGATAAGAGTGCGAGTTATATTGTATCGTCTTGGCAATATTTTAACATGAATATGTTTTTGGTGAGATATATTTGTCTGCAATGTTACAGGCCCGATTATACTTAGGGTGGGTCTATATTGTCCGGAATGCGGAAAGCCTGAAAAATTGTATTAGTACAAAGTTCTATTTTCAGTACTCTGAATTTTCTTCGGCCATTCGGATTCCGGATCATATAGTCCCAGCGATCACGAACGAAGCTTCAACATTTTGATTAGACAAGAGCATGACTAGGAGTAGGTACTCGGTATCTGACAGCGGTAACAGTTGCGTTTATCTTGAAAATTGAAATGCGCCACATTGTTCGCGGAAAAGCCGATATAAAATTAATTAAGAGCATTAAACCAACATAATTATTATCCAGGTATGATTTAATAACAACTATCTTAACACCGTTTCAGGGTTCCGTAGTACTTTGAGTACTTGAGGTTCCTTGAGGAACCCTTATAATTTCGCTCTGTCAGTCCGTCTGTCTGTCTGTCTGTCAGTCCGTCTGTCTGTCTGTCTGTCCACTCTAATAACTTCTGTAATTATGCACATAAATGTATGAAATTTGGTATAGTTATAGGTTGTGTGTAGATCTCAGTTTTGGCATGTTAAAATAATAATTATTTTATATTTTAGGTCTCCCCATACGAGTGAAGTGGGGATGCAATTTATTTTTTCTTAAAATCCATCCCATCATGTGGGGTATCGTCGAATAGGTGTTTTTAAAATAAAGGCAACGTTTCATACAAGACTTTTTTAAATGCAAACCATTTTCGAGTAATCGACCTCCACGGTGGTTTACAAGTTCCAGGTGGCATTTCTAAACTATGAAACTTACAATTTTCCATGCTGATAGATCATGATATAATGAAAACCATGTGGTCCGCACGAGTATAGACAGTCAAGTATATGGGAGACTTCGATTACATCAAGGAAACCGCCACTCTAAGATTCTCTTGATGGCACGTAAAAACATAATCGAGCGTAATCCTGTTCCAGTAAAGTGGTCCGCTATCGCGATTGCCCACTAAACGCTTAATAATCGACGTGGAATGGCTAAGTATCGCCGATCGCAGATAAGATACCTGCAGCCACAGAGTAGAAGCTATATAATTATACTTACGTACAGATAAACAACTTTCATAGAACAATCAAAATCGAACTTAATTTGAAAATTTTGACGTCCCCTTCACGCCCACAATTTTTCCACACAATTCCACACAAAGATAACTATGTACTGTTTTATCTTTTCCTCTTTATTTAATCTGTAGGCCAAGCAGGAACATTTGTAAAAATCCTAACGTTACGTAAAGTGTCATCGAGACGAATACTTCAGAATATTTAGGGACCTAGCAGAAAGCGCTTTGTTATCGTTCCGTGAACACAAGAGAAGACGCAATCCTACGTAAAGAATTATGAACGAATGAAAGATACCTATATCATATCATATGCTGCGGCCTTCGTCTACTAAATAAAACTCTAGAGCTCCTTTCAATAGCTTCCATTGAAATGCCAATTTCATGAGTCTAGTTCACTTACCTTAAACATTGTTCTAAATTTTTTTTCTAACATCAGTGAATTTATTTTCGATAACATTATAAAGGTATGAGGGGCTACGAGCAGATGAATCATCGAGTAGTAAGCGTTTACTGCCGTCAAAGATACCCATAACATGTGAGAACTCGAGAAGTCAGTCATATTTGTGTTGCCTTCCTTTGGTCGTACTAAAGGTCGCAATGGAATTGAGCACTTATTTACATATAGATTATATGTCTAATACGTGGAAAAAAAAACTTTCAGTACAGTTTTTCGAGAACTATGCAATCGGAGGAGCATGAATTTGGCCGATTAATTAATGTTTATGTGAAAGAAGGTGTGCAGAAAGCTAATACTATAACATACTTTAAACGAGACAATCTCATATATATATAATTGGTATCTCGAAAACGGCTGCAAGTATTTCCATGACATTTAGTCTGCAGGTACTTTCGGGGGAGAAAAATCGATTTAGCTAGGTCTTATCCCTGTGAAATTGCGCATTTTATGCAATTTATGTTTTTTCTTTCGTCGTGCAACAATATATCAATAATTTCGATTATATGATGTCAGTCAGATTGGCAGTTTGGTATGCGTATGTATAATTTTTGCTTTGTTCGAAAATTGGGAAAGTGGTGGGTTCGAATCCCGGTCAGATAAATATTTTTGTGATTCTTTTTATTTATTTTTTTCAATTTATCAGAACTCCGAACATAAATCAGTTGCCCAGGTATTTAATAAGGGTGAATTTTGACCACAGTGCGACCTCTAGTTTAGATAGCTTTACGGAATGAAGCGTGTAACGGCTAAGGTGAAGCATTCACAGGGCGTGGTGGACTGTAGCACTTGACCTTAGGGCGCTACGCACCACCGCATGACTCACGGCCCACGGCGGGCCATGCACCAAGCGATTCATAACGTTTTGCATGTTTCGATTGTTTCGATTTTTTTATGGTATCGAGCAAACATCCTACAAAGTAGATAATACTATGGTAGATATTTTAAGGTATCGAGCATTTGCTAGATATTAATAGTATATTAATTATCCTATGAAATTAAAGTTAGTTTTTATATATTTTTTTAATTCAATACAACTTTATACAAATTCAGAGCACTGGACATAGAACTCTGCCCTTATACTATAGAGTTGAAAATCGAAGTGTCGAGTATCCAGATGTCGTTTAATATGACATTGACAATTGACTCGACACTCAACACTTCGTTTTTCAACTCTATTGTATTAGCGCAGGGTTCTATTTTCAGTGCTCTGAATTTCCCGGGGCCCGCCGGATTCTGAATCATATTATAGTCGCACCTAAGTCTTCATTTTAAAGCAAAACATATTACTCTACTACTATAACTCCTTTACCGTAAAGTCCTCAATCCTTTGGAACTCACTGCCACCTGACATACGACACTCCAATTCAATTGCAATTTTTAAATCTAAATAGCACAAACATCTTCTACAAAACGACTAGATTGTAACTATATTTATGTATTCTATATATTAATATTTATTAATTTATTATACACATAAATACTATGTATGTATCTATGTATATTATAGCATCATGGTTTAGTATCTATTATGTCTATGTACAGTATGTAGATGTATGTATTTGTAATTAATTTCTTATATTTTATGTTTAGTTATATTAATTATACCACTTACATTTAAGATGTTTAGATTATACACAACACGCCAAACTTTCACATTTATAATAGTAGTAGGACATTTCTTACATGAAGTATAGAGTTCAAACACCCAAAATAAAGTACAAATTACAATACTGTATAATAAAGCACGGTTGGCAACCCTACATTTATAGGAGTGGGTGTAGTCAATCCAACATTTTAGCTCTTCGCTATCGAAGCCGAATTGTGAACCCTCATATTTCCGTCAAGCTAACGTAGTAACGTAGTAAAGAATGGTTATTTATATAACCGTGCTTGACTATTATGTATTTCCTTCCTATTGAGCGATTAAGCTGTAATTTTATGACGCAGGTAGACTGGATTATTATTATGTATAATAATTACAGCCGAAGGGTTTATCCAAAGTTGACACAGATAATGTTATTTACCTCAAAGTATGATGCATTTTTGAAATAAAAATTCTTTACGCACGCTTGACTTGGGGAGTAAGCTGGTGAATGCATGACGAGAGCGTTACGAAAAAAGTGATCGGGCGAGGCGAATGGAAGTTGAGGGGGAGATATAAGTTATTGAAGATGAAAAGAGAAAGTCGAGTTACGATTCGTACATTACTGTAGAAGCACTTGCAGTGCGCGCGAACTGTAGTGTAGTGAATAATTGTCGTTATAATATTTTATGTGTAATATTTTTATAACCTTTATAACTTCTTAGGTCAGCATTTTGTCTATTTTGCGCAACGGTTTCGTTTTATGTATGTTCATATATTTATGTATTTTTTATTGGAGTTTATTCCTTAAGAATCGATTTTCATATAAGGCCCCCGGTATGAAAAAAATATGAGCAGTAACATCTACTGAACGAATGACAGCGTTACGTTTTCGTGCGCAACCTATTCTGCGCACCTGTCATTTTTTTTCACATGGCGCGAATTTTTGAACTCAAATCGATCGCTAAAGTTTTTGTTCCTTCTAAGGGACGTGTTTTACTTTTTAGAGTAAACTCCAGTCGTGCGTCGGAGTTGACTTACACTTTTTTTATTAATAAATTGGATCCTGAATCGACTTGACGTTTCTATCAACCCTGACCAATGTGGCCTCACTAAGTCACATCTCAAAGTGTTTACTCCTAGACACATCGCATGGCGACCCTGCCATCAACGTAACCTCCAACCTATAACTCTACCATCAACGTGATCCTGCTATCAACGCGACTCAATCGACGTGACTTGTCTCTCCCTGTACTTCGAAGATTATGGGCAAAACGCAGAGCAAGGAATATATGGTGATTGCGTAGTCTACGCAGGCGCTGGCGGTGACAACCACGCAAAGGCTGCAGCGGAGCACATACAGGCCAACAACGTTCTTCTTTCCATCATATGTGCCTGTCTCCTGCTGGCTGTACTAGTTGGATTCTTCTGACTGTACAAGAGGCTGCGCACTGGCTGGATGCAAAAGCAAATGCGGAATTAAGCCCTGGGGGTCTAAAAAGGCCACTTTAGGTGTTTTATATTATGTTTTATACATTTTTTTCCATACAAAAATCGTGAAATTGTAATTAGCTACATGATTCATCTGATTGCATAATATTAGAAAACATCAATTTTGACAGTTGTCAATAGAAATGCGTAAAATGGCGCACATAATACGAGTTGAAAAAAATATATGAATCTTAATATGATACACCTAAAGTAGCCTTTTTAGACCCCCTGGTGTCCTGTCCCGTATGAGCTACCGTCGTTGCCGGGAAATCCAAGAAGGTGCAATGAATGAGTTAAAGATGTAAAGAAGTCCACTAGGTATAAATTATTATGCTGTTATTTTTGAATAGATTATTTTTTGGCTATAATAATTATGTGGTTAAGATCATGAGTATAAAATTTGAATTATCTAAAATGTATGAAGGGTTAAATTATTATAACGATTATATTACTAAACTAGGACGAGAAGAAAATGTCAAAACTTTGAGAGTAAGATATCAGAAGCTAAGTGTTTGTATAGAAATTTTAAAAATATTTTGAATAATTTGTCTGAAGATATTTCTAATAAATTATTAATTTTGTGTTGTTCACAGAAGGATGCAATACTAAAGTATTAAATTTTGAAACGGATTCTAATTTAGATCTAGAAAGTAGTATACCAATAAAAATGTCAACTGAAAAGTTTGTCTTAAAGATGGCTGTTAGCCATTTACCAAAAATGAACAATGACGAAAATGTAACTCGAGAATTAATTGACGCGATTGAGTTATATGAGTCAATGCTTGATGATAATGGAAAACAGATGTTAATGAAATTTGTTTTGAAAAATAGGTTAAACCTAATCTTTGCTCCATAGCAAAGATGCGTTTAGCTACTTCTTTTAATTCAGTCGAGTTATTATTAGGAGATATGCGAACATATTTACTAACTCGCAAATTTGACACGGCCTTACAGTCTAGTTTACAAAGAGCTAGGGAAAGTGAAAAGTCTGTTAAAGAGTTTGACGAGTAAATCGAGAAATTATTTGTAGAATTAACTATTTCACAGGCAAACAGCAATGAAAATGCCTATAAGGTATTGTGCCTTCTTAACGAGAAATATGTTTTTCAGAGGGTTTGAGAAGCCAACGTTTATCGACAATTATACGGAATTTAACATCTGTAAAAGATGCTATCAGAGTAGCCGAAGATAAGACTACTTCAACTTCGCACCACCAGTTTATGTCTTATGATCGCCAATCACCTCGTTTTAATAATAGAAATCGATTTCTTTATATAGGACGTGGATTTCGAGGACAAAATTATTATAATTATTTTCCAAGCTACAGGGAAATGTCGTAATCGCATCATTTTCCTTGCCAGTTTGGATATAGTAGGTACCTATAATGAGTAGACATCATATATTTTAACTATGTTCACCTAATTTAATATATTTTTTTTTTGTTTTCTGTTTGCCAAAGTTATCTGTTTTTCAGAAGTCCTCTTGATAGTTTATTATAATACTTAGAATAAATAACAATGGTATTATAATAGTCTATTTAACTTGCAACGTTTTTATAATGTTTCTACTACCATAAGAACTAAGAAGTGGGAAAATGACGTCAATGTAGGTACAGTTAATGTCTACCAATTTAAGTGCCTAAATAGTATGTCGCCAGATGCACGGTAAACATAGAACAAGATTATATATATGTCACCGTAAAATTGTAAATACCGTAAGATTGTAATATAACTAGCGAGATTATATAATGTTGACAGATTGTGAAATAAACATTCTGCTTCCAATTTTACTCATTATTTTTCGTTCGTATGGCCGTGTAATTTCACAGTGTCACGGACATACATGTAATGAAACTACGCCTTACCTTGTAAGGCGAGCTGTCGCGGTGTGTGGTTTTTTATCTATGTAGTGTGTACCTACACGCGCACTTCATACATAAAAACCGGCCTCAGTTTTTTACAAAGCTAAGTCTTCACTTTTTGGTCTGAGTAAACCAATTAATTATTTACCAAAGTAATTAGAGGACACTTCCGTAAGCTGGCCATGACAGAATCGATCACGTGATTTTGCTAATTATGATTAAACTAGCTGTTGCCCGCGGCTCCGCCCGCGTAAATACAGTATCCCTCGGGTACACTGTACTTTCTCGGGATAAAAAGTAGTCAATGTTTTAATTTAGAGCCTAAACTACTACTATACCAAATTTCATCGAAATCCGTTCAGTAGTTCTGCATGAAAGAGTAACAAACATCCATCCATTCTCACAAACTTTCACATTTGTAATATTAGTAGGATTGGGAGCATTTGGCTCGCGCGATCACGTGCGTGCCGTGGGTGCAGCAGGTGCAGGGGTTGCAGTTAATCATTTACGATATAACTAAATAGTTACTGCCAAGGGCGCAGAATTGGATACCTGTCAACGCTCAAGGTGTAATTAATATACACTTAACGGTATCTAGAGGTTCTCCTCTTCGATTCCTCTCCTCTTCGATTAATTCGCATGATCTCTAGTATGTTCCTTATATACAGTGACGGGTTACACTCTTATAGAACAGATAAAAAACATACATACATACAGACATAGACGGCCAAAATTCCTTTGCTCCGGCTATTATAACAAATCTATTGACACCCCTATTTATTAAAATCAAACCACTAATTTAAGTGCTACGGTGAAAAAAACATACATACAGACATAGACTGACAAAATTCCTTTGCTTCCTTTTGGCTTCGCCGTAGTCGGGTAATAACGCTACCATTGTATTTAGCCTAGTAAGACGGTACTGGAGATCCATGGGATGTTGAGGATTGAAAAGACCGGCATTAAAGGCACGTTGTAAGTTGTAATTCTTGAGTGCAGCAAATGCCTGTGCGCGGCAGTAGTCGCTAACCAGAAGACGATCTCATTATAGAGCTTCAGAAATAAATCAGAAAATAAATGTTTAAGTGAAGTCCCATATTATAACAAGTAACTTCTGCGTAGCCGAACTGGTTTCAACGAAGACCAGCCACCGCCATCAAAATTCGAAGTCGGTTTGGGAGCTATTATTGTATTTATCTGTAATCACGTGTATTTCTTACTTATTATTTATGGCGTGACTTCATTTTAGCGACGTCGCGTCGCAGTTTTGTATACAAGACATATTTCAATGACTTAGTTCAGTCATTGAAATATGACTTTATTAATGACTTAACTAAGTCATTGAAATATGTCACCAATGCTAGGGCATCAGCTGATTTGATCACATTGGGAATTTATTATGTCTTGACTCATTTGACAAATAAAGAGGATAGCGATAGATAAGATACGGACACAAACAAACAGACGTGATGCATATAGCGTCACACAAACAACGAGAGAAGATAGTTTTGAATTCAGAGCGACAGATTTAAAAACGTACGGTATTATTTTATACTAGACTATATATTTCCCGCGGCTCCGCCCGCAAAAATACAGTTTCCTACGGGAACACTGTACTATTTCGGGATAAAAAGTAGCCTATGTGTTAATCCAGAGCTTAAACTAGTACAATACAAAATTTTATAAAAATCCGTTCAGTGGCTTTTGCGTGAAAGAGAAACAAACATCCATCCATCCTCACAAACATTCACATTTATAATATTAGTAGGAAGTAGTATGTTGCCCGCACAAAAGGAAAGTTCGCGGGAACCATGCATTTGTCCGCGATAAAAAGTAGCCTATGTCATTCCCCGTGGTCTAGTCTATATCTGTGCCAAAATTCATCAAAATTAGTCCAGTAGTTTTGGAGCCTATTCGATGCAAACAAACAAACAAACTTTTCCTTCCTATAATATTAATAATTAATATAAGGTTTGCTAAAATCAATTACGGATATTTTTAGCATATGCTTATATAAAGACATTTAGGCAGAAAATAATTTAAAATTTTCGAATAAAATATATTATACAATATAAAATTTCATTGCGCTCCATAGAGAGCGCCATAGCGCTGAGGTCATTTACCTCACAGAAAGAGCTGACTTTAAAGCGAAAGAAAAGTCTTTGCCTAACTAATAACAATCAGCTGTGTGAGGTCAAAGGCCGTAGCGCAGCAACAAACATAGCAACATAGCAACTTTTATTAAGTAGTATTTTCTTTTCGAATTTTTTGATTATTTTTCTGCCTAAATGTCTTTACATATAAACAGTAGATGCATATGATGCCCAAAATATCCGTAATTGTTTTTACCAAACCTTATATATCTATACTAATATTATAAAGAGGAAACTTTTGTTTGTATGTTTCTTTGCAAGGAATAGGCTCCGAATCTACCGGATCGATTTTGATGAAATTTGGCACAGACATAGAGTAGACCACGGGGAAGGGTATATAATATATAAAGGCTGCTTTTTACCACAAAATGTACGGTTTCCTCGAGATTAACTTTTCACGCACAAAGTCGCGGGCAACATCTGGTAATATTATTTAAGTTAGTTGGGGCAAGAGGGCTCACTTACTTTACTTAACATCTCTTTCTAGGTACTTCTGGGTCAAGAGGAACATACCTTTTGTATAGCATTTGGCTATTTTTACTCAATCCGACAATAAATTATCTATCCTCAATTCCGGAATCTATCTACGATTGCTTCATATCGGCCGATCGTAGCGTTAAATAGAGTATCGGTCGGTCACAGTTTATGCCTTAAAAATAGATAGAAAGTACGATCTTGACTTTACCCAAGATCATTTTTATTTAATTCTAGACTATATTTTTAATATTGAACGTGAATGAGGTTTCTTTCTTAACAATCCTCGCCATTATCATTGTTCAATTATGTACTTATATAGAACTATAATAGCAAGAATAGGCTATAACTACACTTTTTTTCAAATATATTTTGAAATGTTCGTATCAATTTGTTAGGCATCTAGTATTATTATTTCCTGGAAATAATATCTCTTTATGCAAAGAAAAAATTATTAAATTTTAAACTATAAATGTTTGCACCAAAACGACAGCCACCATTATCGTGACGTCATAAGAACAGAAACAAATAAATGTCATATTATGTGCGTGTGTAGTGTATTAAGTTTAGATTTAACTTTCGCTGTTGATTATTCGATTTTTAAGTTCTTATGACGTCACTTACAAGAAAAATATGGCGGCTAGCGTTTTCGGTCACATGACATACAAATCATAAAACTAGAGTTTTATTTTCGAAATTATAAATTAATCGGAAATTTATACAAAAAAATAGTGTTGTATTCGTATTTCTTACGATAGAAACTATATAAATAACAACTTTATATCATTTGATTTTGATAGATGAAACTAGCCTATTGTTAACAAAATAATTTAATTATATTACTATGGTAGGTGGTCTGGTTAAGTTATTTCAGTACCGAAACCTAACAAGGCGCATTGAAACTTTAAGGAAAAAGCGATATTTTCCTGAAGTCCGAAAATAACATGATTAGTTTTAAATGAGACACATTACGCACTTTACACAGAAACTGCGACGCGCCGCTCTACTTTTAAGAAAGCGATTCAAAATTGAACTTTATTTACTACACAAGAAGATTCACGTGACACTTTTCATTGCGAGAGCAGTGCCGCGCTACGCAGCGCGCTGCAGCTCGAAATTCCGAGCTCGAATAAATCCAAAAATCCCCTCTTGGGCTAGCCAAAAACATTATAACAAATTGAATGTTACTAGCAGGTTGTAAAATTTGAAACAAACTCCAAAACAGACGATATCCTACTGTATGTTGCGTTTAACGTTTTACCTCTCAACTCTTGTAAGGTAATGATACGAGGGCGGGTCAATAAGTCCGTGACTTTTGGAATAAAACACAGATTTTTTGATAAATAAATCATTTTATTTTTCAACGAAGTCCCCCTTGAGCTCTATACACTTTGTCCAACGCTTCTCCAATTTTTTTATCCTTTCCAAAAAATATGATTTGTCGAGGTCCTCAAAATAGGCCTTTGTTTGCGAGATGACTTCATCATTGGAGTCAAATCTTTTTCCACCGAGCCATTTTTTCAGGTTTGGGAACAAGAAGTAGTCACTCGGAGCCAAATCTGGAAAATAGGGTGGATGTGGGAGCAATTCATAGCCTAATTCATGGATTTTTGCCATGGCAACTGCACATGTGCAGCCCTTGCATTGTCTTGGTGAAAAAGAACTTTTTTCTTGGCTAAATGAGGTCGGTTTTTTTTCAAATCCTCATTGAAGCGGTCCAATAAGTTGGCATAATATTCCCCATTAATTGTTCTTCCCTTTTGAAGATAGTCAATGTGGATTATCCCACGTGCATCCCAAAAAACAGTCGCCATAACTTTATTGGCTGACAAACCCACCTTGGCCTTCTTTGGCGCCGATTCACCCTTAGAAACCCACTGTTTTGACTGTTGTTTGGTCTCTGGTGTGTTGTGATGGATCCATGTTTCGTCCACGGTTACAAAACGGCGCAAAAACTCCTCCATATTGTGATTAAACAACGCCAAACCTTCCTGTGAAGTTGTTACACGATTGCGTTTGTGGTCGACTGTGAGCAAACGCGGCACCCATCTTGCGGAAAGCTTTCTCATGCCCAAGTGATCATTCAAAATTGAAACCACTGAGCCATGCGAGATGCCTATGGCTTCCACAATCTCTTGCACTTTCAATCTTCGGTCGGCCAACACCCTATCGTGAATTTTTTCGATTGTTTCGGGTGTAGAGACCTCAACTGGGCGTCCAGGACGTTCGGCATCTTCAGTGCTTGTACGGCCACAACGAAATTCAGTAAACCACTTTTTTACCATTGAAATCGATGGTGCAGAGTCCCCATAGTATTTATCAAGCGTTTTTTTTCGCAAAAAATAATGCTTAATAAGCACACGAAATTCACTTCTTTCCATTGTTTCCTTAAGTTACTGGATAGTCTGATAAAGATAGCTGTAAAACACAAACTAACTGACGCAGCAAGTTCAAATTTTGATAGGAGTCAACTGACAGATGCCTGTTGACAGGAGTAGTGTTGCTTTTTCAGTAAGGAGGTTAGAAATTCAAAAAGTCACGGACTTATTGACCCGCCTTAGTACCAATAAAAATGTCAACTGAAAAGTTCAAATTTTGATAGGAGTCAACTGCCAGATGCCTGTTGACAGAAGTAGTGTTGCTTTTTCAGTAAGGAGGTTAGAAATTCAAAAAGTCACGGACTTATTGACCCGCCTTAGTATATATAAAGGCACCTTTACATATAGTAAAAGTAGGTTTAGGTAAGGATTAAAGTGAGATATCTGCACCACTTGACTACTGTGCCTCAGAGGTTATCGCGTTGGCACTTAAGCCGGTCGCGGGTTCGAATCCCGCTGAAGGCACAAAAAGTTTTGGAACGAAGTTCCTTATGGCGCGTTGTGAATTGTATAGGGGCTAGACGGATTAATATAGGCACGACACTTTTTGCCACTCGAAATCACAATGTAATAACGACTATTGATAATGATACAAAAAACGACCTTATCACCTTGACAATAATGTAGAATTTTGCAATTACACATTGTGACTGTTATGACTGTTACATATTGTGACTAGCTAGCCGAGCGCCGGCCGAGACGGACTTCGCGGCGGCAACACTGCGAGCAGCAAGCAACCCGCCCCCTCACCCCTGTCCCTACCTAAGGCGCGGCCAGCAAGTTCCGCGCGCACTATATATACTTAGTTCAACTATTTGTTTTGTATAATATAATATATTATATCTATACAGATAAACAAAATTGAAGTGTCTGTTTGTAATTTAAAATTAACAGCTTTTATTTTCACTTAATGCATTTAAAAGTATGATCGGTACTTACAATAAAATATACTAACGATTTATATTTTATTGTAAGTACCGATCATACTTTTAAAAGCATGTCTGTGTGTTTGTTCCGGTATATATATATATATATATATTTTGTACAGGACAAGAGTAACGTGTGAAGCGTCCATAGTTATTATTATTATTTTTACCAGACTTACTAAAGGCCGTATACTCAAGCGCTACTTAATTAAGTAGCAAGCAAGTCACATGGTAATGTCCTTGTCATCCTGACAAACGGAGTGATTTAGGAGGCCCTTTAGCAGCGTTTATGTATTTGACAATAAGTTAAACAAAAAAATACATTTTACTTTAAACAAGATAGTAAGTACGTAACTAAAGATACCTGCTAAAGATCAATTGAAGTAAACTGTATTACATGTAAGAATTTTAATTAGTTAATTAAGTAATAATATTTATTATGCAAGATTATCGATAAGTAATTACAATTCCTTCTACAATAACTGCAAATTAAATAACAAGATAATAACACAATAGAAATATATTATATATATTTCCCTTGTGATAATAACTGCAATTTTATAAAAAAAACTATGACCCCACTATGTAATATAATATGTTAACCAGGCTATTTATTAAAATCGGACCAGTAATTTGCTACGGTGCAGTGGAACAAACATATATACATACATAGACTGCCAAAATCATTACCCTCACTTTTGGCTTCGCCGCAGTCAGGTAAAAATGAAAGTACAAAAACATATTATGTATAATATGAACACCAGATCACCTCCAAACAGACGTTAAGGTTGGGGTAATTACTCGTAGGCCTAGTCAAAGGGTTAAACTGTTTTTAATTTAAAAAATATTATCAAAATATGTCACTTTCAATTCAGGTCTTATGTATTTCTTTCTATACATTACAATGTTTTTATTTCGTTCTATAATATTTTATAAATTGTTGTTATGTAGTCTGCTGTCTGCTATCAGTGTATCGTTTGATACGCGCTAATATTTTTATCATAACATTATTATCCGTATCTGCGTAATCAGACGGCAAACTCCTAATAGCGCCATTCACACGTAAAGTTCGGACCGCGGGGAACAGCACGCGACGTTCCAACGTGCATGTAGATGCACGGGGCTGACAGTCTAATCTGGCATATCGATGCGAGTGCAGAATAAAAAATGTCGCTTTGGAGGGTCGACTTACTACTGACAGCAAAACCTATAAAATTTATACGTTTGCGTGGAACTAACCGAGCCGCAGGCCAAAACGTGAGCGCATTTTTAATCGTTTTTAGAATGACAGTTTTATCTGCAGTCCAAATCGCATATAATATCCATAAGTGGTTTGGAACGCAGTCTCAGATGCGCGGTCCGAACTGTACCGTATGGAGGGCGCTAATATAATATACCTACACTCTTTTTTCTCATTCTGTAGGTTTTATCGTTCATATATTTTTTATTGGTTATTTTAGTTTATCATTATCATAACAGGCATAAACAATGCAAATATTTTATTTCCCACTTCCATTTTGAAAATCGGTCCACAGACGGCGGAATTATCGTTGAACGTTAAAAAAATAAATATATAAATACAGCCCAATGCAGAAAGAAAGAAAGAAATTTAGAAATTCTTAGTCTTCGCCCAGTTTCTGATTTTTTCCTCTGCACGCCTCAAAATATTTAAACGCAAAGAAAGTAAGCGCATTGACTGCAGTCATGGTTGAACTACGTGAGTATATTGTGTGCGTGCGTACGATTCAACTGCGCTAGTAAGCGATTTTCATCTTATGCCTGATCGGGCGGCAAGTTGTTCGATTGTACGTCTATTCTCTAATCTCTCTATCCTAGAGATAACTCGCTCATTCCATTACGATGTATTATAAAGAATGATTGTATATTTTAAAGTACTAGATGAATTTCATATCCCGCGGACATAGATAAATGATTGTGAGATCTGTGCCCGCGGATTACCTGAAATATTTCAAACGCATTGAAATTATTCTAACATACGCCTCACAAACATTATCAAATTAGGCAGTTACAAATCTGCTTTTTATTTATTATTTTATCTTATTATTATACAACGTGTAAAATAAAGGAGTGATAATATTTAAAGGTGAATATATGTCCCTTATATATCCCTAGTTCACTGTGTAGCACACACAGTGAACTAGGGATATATAAGGGGAAGGGATATATAGGGATATATATATAAGTCACAAAGTAACAGCGCTGGAAGTGTTACTTTTTACTTTCATACATTTTTATTTCATCAGCGTATCATGAAAAATGTTGACAACCCTAGTAACAAGTGTCTTATCAGTGTTAGCGCTAGGACATTGACATGGACATCAGATTTTTAGAGTTCTAGGGTTATTTTTAGGGTAGCCCCGCGCGAGTTTCTTACCGGCATATATATATATATATATATATATATATATATGTATGTATGTATATGTATGTATGTATATGTATGAGGTATTGTATTGTATATATATATATACAATACAATACCTCTGAGGGCTGTCACTTAAATATTTTTTGCGATATTTCAAATTGGTTTTTCTCCAAAATTATATGGTTTACAAACTTTTGCTACTGCTTATCCGATAATATTTAAACTAAATTACTTAAAAAATATCACTCCGATTTGTTAAACCCTGTAAACAAAAATAGTACCTTGTACCTACCTAGTACAAGGTACTATTTTTGTCTAAAGTAGGTACATACACTCATAATATTGAAATAATAATTATATTAATGTCATAAATACAACATGAATATGATTATTTTGACGTAGGGATGTGCCGAGTGCCGACCCACTGGCTTCAGGTTTACAGTTCCAACATTTATTATAACTGCATTATTAATGGCAACGAGGTTCGCCATCCATCAGGTTAGAGTGGCCCTTAGGGTTCTCGCGTGATTTGCTCTGTGGCCCCCGCGGGCTCTAGCAGGGGGTAGCAGTGGCGTGGGGTTCCTATTGCTCCATTCCTATCGGCTTTCTTACCACTTACCTTTTGAAGACCTTCATCAAAATCCCTACTAATATATAATTATACAGGCTAGGGCTTCTCTATGAAAATGAACCAGCCTGCGCCACTAGTGGTTAGATTGTACGTAGCTACAGTCACTTCAGAGTTATTTTACCTCTGACAGGACCTTTATCCCTACGACTTAAGGATCACTCTCATATAATTAGTTATTTCCGTGGTAAAATAGCTATTTTACCACGGAAATTCTATGAGAGTGAGCTCTGAAGGGATTGTATTAGAGTCGACATGAAAAAATCTGCCATACTTCTTATAAAGCGCGCGTCGAAGAGACAAAAAATAGTTTGCGCGCAACAAACGTAATGTTTAAGCGAAGGAATGCAACGGAATTCTATAATCTTATCACATTACTCAGACGTAAGTGCCAGGTGCCGACATAACGCCTGCGGGTTGGGCACACAAAAACATACTCGGTGGCATTACGAAAATACAAATGCTGTTAATCATTATTATGAATAGCGTGATATTATGTCTAGATAGTTGTACATAGACAATTTCTTTTATCTCAATCCCTAGTCCCGACGATATTATAAGTGTGACTAGTTGAAAATTTCATTCTAAATTAATCATATTGTCGTTTATTGGCCACACTAAATTAGATAATTATTGTAAAATAGCATTTATATATTAATTGAATTTTATTAAGACTTCACAGAATTATCATCAATTCGAGACAAAATATCACGACCTTGTATAATAATATGACGCCTGCAATGCGATTCAGTAAATAAAAAAAACTACGAAACGGGCCATGAATAAACACAGGTGCTTAAATAATTTGAATGCACAACATTTCTTACACTATTCACGTCGGAATATCTGAAAAAAGAACCGTGCTATAAAAATTCTCGAACTGTCGTTAATATTTTTGGCATTAGCGCTACGTGGCGAAAATCTTGTCGCCACCCGCCGCGCTTTCCATACCTTAAATTAATATTATGGTCATAACTCGTACATATGAAATTGGCGTTTTGTAAAGGAGGAACTTAGAGTCGATTTTTTTCAAACATAATATATTTATTTAATCAAAGTTGCTATACCACTGCTATCTATGCACTTTTGCCATCTCATAGGTAGTTCATTGATTCCTTTACTTTTTAGTACAACCATTCGAACAGGAATCAATAAAATCTTTGATGGCGCTTTGGACTGCCCCATCGGAGTTGAATTTTTTCCCTTGCAAGAAGTTATACAAATTTCGAAAAAAAATAGTAATCTGTTGGAGCAAGGTCCGGGGAGTACGGTGAATGTCTTAGACATTCTAATTAAGCTCCTCTAATTTGGTAGCCGTCTGTTGTGCAGCGTGTGATCTAGCGTTGTCCTGAAGCAGCAGTGGCCTAGAGCGAATGACCAACCTCGGTTGTATAGGAGCTAGCTTTTCCATCATGATTTGCAGTTGCTGGCAATGGACATCTGCCGTAATCGTCTGGCCAGATTTAAGAAAGCTGTAGTGAACGACACCGGCATTAGTCCACCAAACGCTCACAAGTAACTTTTTTTTGGTCAATTTTCGCTTGGGGCAGGCTTCGGCTGGTTCGCTAGGGTTCTGCCATCGCGATGAACGTTTCTGATTATCTTACAGGATCCACTTTTCATCACAGGTAATGATTTGATTTAAAATCCCTTCATTATTGTGCCGGTTGAGTAATGTAACGCAGCAGTCGACGCGCGTTTGTCGGTTTGTTGCACTCAATTCATGAGGTACCTTTCAAGCTTTTTCACCATCCCAATTTGCTTCAAGTGGATTAAAACAGTTTTATCACTAATCCCCGAAACCTGCAGCTAACTCGGACGTGGTTTGCGATAGATCCGCTTCCACAATAGCCTTCAATTCTTCGTTATCAACTTTAGTCTCCGGCCGTCCACGGGGCTTGTTCTGCAGGTCGAAATTTCCAGAACGAAAACGTTGGAACCAGAAACACGCACTGTGTTTTCTTTTGCGACACCGCCGCCATACACATCATTAATCCTTCGATCTGTTTCTGCAGCACTGGTGCCACGGTAGAACTCGTACTCGAAAATAATACGATATTTCAAGTTTTCCATTTTGTAAACAGAGTGACGCAAAGAAAAAACCAAAAGAGGAAAAAACAAATGAATTACGGTTTTCGAAACACAAATGCATAAGTAAATAGCGGTATAAATTTTAAATTGGAATTCCTAACCATAGAAGATATATTTGAGATCAAAGTGGACCTAATATCATACATTTATTATGTCTATACAATTATACATTATATTATTATGCTATAACGCGACAAATTGCTCAATTTTGCCGTGACTTTGATTTCCCTACAAGCAGTTTGTGACAAGTATTTGTCTCTGCAGGCTTGGCATGCGCACCCTAGGAACACCGAAGAACCGACAAAATGACAGATTGAAGAAACATCAATACCATTTGGAGCAAAATAGGTCTTATTGTAAGGCAGCAAGATCGATGCATCGTCGTTATGAGGAACAATATTTCTTCTCTTCCCGAGCAGAAAATGGCCTGTTTTGACAGCTAAAGTAGAAACGTTTTCTTATTTCAATGTCAAATAGTATTACAATAATGTCAACTACTCCACATCATGGCGGTCAAGACAAATAGTTTCTTTACGTTCAATCATTTACTTGAAAATGTGATTATTTTTGATAGAAGATTTCCCGGTAGCCATTTTAAAAATATGGCTATTTAGAAATGTTGACTTCTATTAACGGCCTTGATATCATGGATTAAGAACTATTTTGAA
This sequence comes from Phengaris arion, assembly GCA_963565745.1. Lineage (NCBI taxonomy): Eukaryota > Metazoa > Arthropoda > Insecta > Lepidoptera > Lycaenidae > Phengaris > Phengaris arion. Next base: position 3,477,590 of record OY751442.1, read on the forward strand.
ACGGACTGTTTTGGATAGAATATTTCTTCTTTAAAATTATTTCTTCGGATCGCCATGCTAAGCTCGCTGGTTGCGCAACCGCTGACGTCTGCAACCATCCTCATTATCCGCACGTGAGGCGGGTGCACGTGGACCATCGAGCATTGAGCAGAAAAGTGTCTCAGCTCTCCATAGGTGCTCAATATCTGCTCAATGCTGTGTTTGATACCATGATCCCATTGACTTTTCATCGCTTCACAATCCCTGGATGATTGCTACAAGATAGACTTTTTTTATTTTTTTTATTAACACAAAAATAATATATTTTACAGTCATTACATAAATCGCCAAACTGTGGACCAGTTTGTTGGCGGTTGGAGTATTCTAAATAAAATAATTACACCTCTATTTTAAACAATTTTGATCAAACAAAATAAAATATATGACAAATATTATTTCTAACATCTAATGATATTTTTAATTAATACTTATACTTATAGTTATTTTCCTTCTTTACTACTTTATTGCCATTTATTAGAAAATAGTAGTACTATTTTCTACTAAATACTAGTGTTTCCAATAAATAACTTTTCAGCCTTTTCTTTAAAGTTGACAAGTTTAATTTTTTATTTCTTAAGAAATCTATTTTTAATATTTGACAATACATATTTACCTTGTGTTACTTTTCTTGTATTATATATTGTATGCTCTATATTTTCTCTATATTAATTTATACTATACTGCTCTAGCGCTACAGTGTAATCAACGTTTGCATGCACTGGTTATCTCATATAGGTACTTTAAATAATTCGTTGTAGTCTTGTTTATATTTTACCTTTTACTTTATCATTTACCTGATAATTAATGAGTCCCACTGAAATTATATATCAATTTATTTGGAAAAAATATTTGCCTTAGCTGTTTCATTTGTGTAAAATGGGCTAACTAGATCCTAACTAGAGAAGAGTGACGTTCACACCTATATCAAGGATGAATATCTCTTCGAAGCTACTTTACCAAAAAAATGTCACGAAATGTTCCAATGTAATTATTTAGCATTCAGGTTATAAAGATGATTTAGTATTGCAAAGAACTTCGGAGGTCAGCCTTGGAGGTCATCGTGGCGCTAAACACGGCCGACAATAATATGTCTATCGTCGCTTTTGACGCTATAATATGCATTCAATTTAGCATTTTAGGCAAATTGAAGCTGTATACGGAATGGCCATGAGAACTGGACAAAAACTGATAGAGATTGTGTAGGGATTTTCTTTTTTCGTTTCTTGGCTAAATTATTTTGAGGTTATTTTTACAAACTAAATTATATTGGTATAAGATCCGTGTGTTTACGTGTAATTTGTAAATGACCACGGTTAATATTAATTAGTGGAAATTTCGGGAAAATTACAATAAACCGCGATAAAATCTGGAAAAGGAGTTACAGTTGTCGCGCTGCGATAAGTATAGAAAACAAAATGTAGATAATAGTCTAAGATACCTACCTACATTTTCCTATTACGTTAAAATATTGCACAACACTTTTCGTCACACTAGCACTACGGCAAGGTAAACAATGATCGGTGAATCAGCGAGTGTTTAACTTACGTTTCATTTTTAACTCGTAAACATTTCAAAAACTGGAAAAAAAATGAAGCAGCGCGCTACACAAAAGAGCTACAGTCGGTCGTTCGTTTGCGCCAAGCCTTAGGTTTACAATAATTTTGGAAAATTACCATAAAATATTAATAAAAATAATTCAAATTTAGAATTTATTTTATAATAACTACCACCGCACTGTCTCAACTGACAGATACAAATTCTTACTGCCGAATACTCAAAGTTTATTTTAGCCTCTTGGCTCTTCGCCCTGTGGTCACATGCTGAACTTGTTATTTCGTCAAAAAGAGAGCATCGGACTGTAATTTAGGGAGTGCCTAAACTTAATTATCGTATAAGAATTCGACCGTTAGTCTAAGCGCCTTTACACTCGTGCCGTAGCCCCGGCGGTGGCGCAAATGATTACATACATATCAAAAGAGCAACGGCATGGCACCGCGGGTGCTGCGGCTCCTATGTAAGCATACATATTTTGGATTGTCAAACAGTTAAATTTATTTATTGTATAATTATAGTTCATTCGTGCTAAGTTTGCAGTGAGTCAGCAGTACAAATGTCAAAATGTTTTGGTCAAAATTGGTGAATTAGAACACGGCATAATCACAAATTAAAGACGCACAGATAAACAGCTACATAGTAAGCTCGCGATTTGTTTGCTCTACTACAAACGTACGGTGAATGTATGCGTGTCCACAAATTTCATATCGCGTACATGGCAATAGTGGAAAAATGCAGAAATTTACCTGTCCCAAGAATAATAATAAGTAAGTAAATATTTAATTTTGATATAGTAGGCGTCTTGTTTCATTATAAGAGAGTCCATAGCCTAGTGAATAGTCCCCCTGAGTCACACATGTGATGTGATGCTGCAGGTTCGATGCCGGGTTGTGGTGTACCAATTAGACTTTCTCAATTACCGTATACTGACGCTAGACTTAGTTTAATTTACCGCTATTTTCTGTGACAACAACAAATTCAATCGTTCTATGAAAGCTGTACCTAAATTCGTAAGTATTTATAATTTACTCTGTGGCTTATGCGTCATAGATCAGTTTTAATATTTGCACTAATTACTCACTGCAAACTTAATGCGAATGTCTTGATTGTGACGTCAAATCCGTTCCGTCTGTCGCATAGATCTCTGTCTAAACAGTCGCAGTGCTTACTTTCTCGGGGAATGTTTGCGAGATACTCGACTGATATCGCTCGATTTACATACCGCAGCGTGACGACTCTTTATATGATGATACTAGCTGGTGCCCGCAATTTTGTTTGCGTGGAAGGAACTATGAATGGAAACAACTAAGATAAAAGGATCCTAAGTTACTCCTTATAACATCAGCTATCTGCCAGTGAATTCTCAGTCAGAGATAGACATACAGAAAGGCGGCAGACCGACAAAAACTAAAATATATATTTTTTGTTAATGTACCATAAATACTATCATATTAATATGAATTTACTGTAAAGCTGTTAATTTGAAATTATAAACAGATACTTCAATTTTATACTCCGTTATCAAATTTAGCTAAATGTTAACAAAAACAACAAAAGAACACAATATATATATTTGATGTAGAAGAACGGCCAAGCTACATAATATTTTACTAAGATGTAGGTATTTTTGTAGCTATTTCGTGAGATTGGGGCTTGTAGAAATTGAAGCTTGGCTCTACAGTCTACATAATATCTAATATCTTCTTGGCAATATTTTGTGCGGTATTAGAAGACAAGATACGAGTATGAGTTTGTTATATTTCTCAGCATATATTTGTCAGCTCATTTGATTATTAAAATATGTATGTAAACATGTATATGTATTATGTATGTACGAGGAAAAACGACACTCCTGCGAGAGCCAGTCGTCTGCCTACCGCCACCTAACGAGGGTGTGATACCTCAATATAATCTAACCGTGTTATCGTTTAAAATGTAAGCCATGCTAGAGAGCATGGCCTCGCAGAAATCTAGTGTAAAATACCGTCCAAGTACAAGAAGCGGTACCCTAGCACTTGACTTTTATTTGGTGTTGTGGGAGAATGGCCGCTATTCGCTTACAATCACGCATGCGTCTGCCTTTTTTCTGGTCTTTCGACAAAAGTGACTGATTAGCAAACCGATAAACTGCCAGTTTATGTTACTTGTTGTCTATTGAATCAAGTATTATTTTTAAGAATATATTATTTAATCAAGGAGTACCTAGTGTTATGAGCACTTTACGATAAAAACTATCGCCATACAGCAAACTTAACACCGCGTTTGAAATTATTGTAACTACAGCACATCAACGTTTAACTTCAAACATCGCAACAATAATGGCCATTAGCCGAAGTATTATCATAAAACATGGATAAAAATGTAACGCGTCTTCGTACAAGTGCATTAAACTAATAACCTTCAACAATGAGGAGTTTAAAGACAACAATTCTCAGGGAAGTCGTTGATGTCGTTATCCTAGGTTGTTGCAATGCTGTTAGTAACACGGGAAAAATGTTTTTTCATTCAAACAGCCAGTTCAACAAATCTAGCAACTTTATAGATGATACTTGTCTGATCTAGACAAGTTTCATCTGTAAAGTTGTTTCTTTTTTTCAGCCAATACGGGACAAATGTTTATGTGTAAGACTAATAATACGTAATGTTAGTATTTTAACACGGAACTAAAAAAAACAAGATTAATTAGTAGCAAATTTGATATTTTTCTGAGGATCGCGCGAGTTTTAGGGCGCCCGAGCTCATTTTTACGTAATGGGATATTGCGAGCATACACGATGCTCGCAATATCGCATGAGTTCTGAGTACTTTTAAACCCTAGATCGCTCGATTTACGAAACAGCGCTTGTCCCGGTTCACTTTTTAATATCTAATACCTAAAATATGAGACGTCCCTGTAAATATGGGACGTCTGACATCCTTAATCATCTGTCATACAATTGAAATTTAGTTACATATAATTCCGTGCATTCAGCATTACGCCAGCGATCGTCACATGAAGAAAAGTGCAATAATGCGGTGCAGCACGCAACTGCGGTAGAAAACAGCGCGTCAGGCGAGCAGGGAAAGTTGTACTTGATGCTTGGTACTTTGTACATTCGGGGGCAAGGCTCAGAGTAAAAACTATGTCAGGTGCGCATTCCACGTACACTGTGTAACTCACCGAAAATGGCTGCGGCTAGGAAATGTTTTGTTTTTAATTTAAAAATATGTACTGTATGAGTGGAAGTCGAGTAAGTAATAACCTACACGATTTTGCAGTGCTTCGGTAACCTGACTGAGATCAAATAAGGAACATTATCTAATCAGCCAACACCACTTTTGTCTACCCTCGAGGTGGAGGCGTTCTGGTCGTCGGGTGTAGTTTACCGAAGGTTCCGGGGAGACTCCCCAAAGAAGCGCGCATCATTTTACTGAAATAGACAATACCTACGTGATAAACTATTTTTTTAGTGTGTGTGTTGTGAGAGTGTGTGTAATAATATACTATAGTACATAATTGTTAAATGTATATTCGTTGTCTGATTGCCATAAAACAAGTCTTAACTTAGCATGAGATTATATTAATGTGATGTGTATTACATGTTTATTCTATTGTTTATTTTATGTGTGTTTAATAAAGATTTAATTTGAAAGAATTTGAAATTTGATTTGAAAGGTTCTGCCTGACGGCGGATCTGTGCCTGAGGTTTAATTCAAATTACATCTGTAAAGCTTTAAATGGCGCCTTTTATCAGCCGAGTGACACAATGTCGTAAAACAATTCACTACAGAAGGAATGATAAAACACATATTCTCACAGATAAATCATTAGAAGCAAGTGACAAATCTTTTTGTTTGAGCAAAAGTTTTTTTCTATACTGAATGACATACCTACTCGTAGATTCCAGTGCAATGGTTTTATATCAGCTATTGTTTGGTCGTTTCAACGGTCGTTTTTTTACATAAGTATTTACTATGCGCTCGAGTAGGTTCGGTTATGTAAGTAAGAGGAACTCTAGACGCCTCTACCATAATATCTTATACTTTAAACGAGCTAATCTTGTACCTATGTAATCGGAATCTCGGAAACGACTGCAAGTATTAGGTACCATGAAATTTAGCATGCATAGAGTTTTGTGGGAGTATAATCGAGCTAGTATCCTCCCTGCAAACTGCGCATTTTTAAGCTATACCTACCTATATGTTTTTTCTTTCGTCGTGCAACAATATATCAATATACCATAATTTCGCCTCAATTATGTCTGTCTGATTGGCAGTATGATTATGTTGTATGGGTAATTTTTGCTTTGCTCGGAAATCCGAAATGTGGTGGGTTTGAATCCCGGTCAGATAAATGTTTTGTGAATCTGTTTTTTTCTACTAGAACTCCGAGCAAAGCTCGGTTACCCAGGGACCTACTTTTTTATTATCAGCTAACATTTACGAACATATTATGTACCCTTTTAAAATAAACTGAAACTACTTAACTCTGTAAAATACTAGGTAGATGTTAATAGGTAGATTTTAATGCTTACTCGAAAGTATTTTAATATAAACATTTTAAAAACTTAAAACTCTGAGTGTCTACTAATCATAATATTTTGTAGGTCGCTGGCAATTATATATATTATGTCGTTAGTACTGAAAATTGTTCATTCAATTTTTAAAGCAATTAAAATGTAAACAATTGCTATCATTACTTATCTTATCATAACTATGTTTTGCAAAAGCAAGATTTCAATTTTGCTCAAATTCAAAATGGCTTACCTATTTATAACTAAACTTTAAAATCAAATATTAAACACCACAAAAACTTTCATAGCACTTAAAAACTTCACACAAAACCCGAAGCGGCCGAGTTTATTTTGCAAACAAACACGCACACCGCGCCACGCGAGAGTTGAGATCACACTGAAATTTAATGAGATAAAGAGTATAAGACTACAGACAACGTCGGTCCAGGCACGTACGTGTCTGCCGTCGCCGACTGCGCAGGAGCCTTTCAGGCGGCTTTTATGTTTAAAGGGATACCCCCAAGTATCTGAAATTACTGTAAGGAAATACCTTATTACTGCGTTGCGTCAACGCAACGTGAAAATGACGTCGACAAGCCATGAATGAAATGGCTGTCCGACGCTATTTTTGCGATGCGTTGTCGCGATGCAGTGTCGCCCAAACATATTATTAACCTTTAACTACTGAAAAAACACATTTTTAACCGAAATCAAAAAAAAGGAGGCATTCGGCTGTATACGAGGGCGGGTCAATAAGTCCGTGACTTTTGGAATAAAACACAGATTTTTTGATAAATAAATCATTTTATTTTTCAACGTAGTCCCCCTTGAGCTCTATACACTTTGTCCAACGCTTCTCCAATTTTTTTTATCTCTTCCAAAAAATATGATTTGTCGAGGTCCTCAAAATAGGCCTTTGTTTGCGAGATGACTTCATCATTGGAGTCAAATCTTTTTCCACCGAGCCATTTTTTCAGGTTTGGGAACAAGAAGTAGTCACTCGGAGCCAAATCTTGAGAATAGGGTGGATGTGGGAGCAATTCATAGCCCAATTCCTGGATTTTTGCCATGGCAACTGCACATGTGTGCACCCTTGCATTGTCTTAGTGAAAAAGAACTTTTTTCTTGGCCAAATGAGGTCGGTTTTTTTTCAAATCCTTATTGAAGCGGCCCAATAAGTTGGCATAATATTCCCCATTAATTATTCTTCCCTTTTGAAGATAGTCAATGTGGATTATCCCACGTGCATCCCAAAAAACAGTCGCCATAACTTTATTGGCTGACAAACCCACCTTGGCCTTCTTTGGCGCCGATTCACCCTTAGAAACACACTGTTTTGACTGTTGTTTGGTCTCTGATGTATTGTGATGGATCCATGTTTCGTCCACGGTTAAAAAACTCCTCCATACTGTGATTAAACAACGCCAAACCTTCCTGTGAAGTTGTTACACGATTGCGTTTGTGGTCGACTGTGAGCAAACGCGGCACCCATCTTGCGGAAAGCTTTCTCATGCCCAAGTGATCATTCAAAATTGAAACCACTGAGCCATGCGAGATGCCTATGGCTTCCACAATCTCTTGCAATTTCAATCTTCGGTCGGCCAACACCATATCGTGAATTTTTTCGATTGTTTCGGGTGTAGAGACCTCAACTGGGCGTCCAGGACGTTCGGCATCTTCAGTGCTTGTAAGGCCACAACGAAATTCAGTAAACCACTTTTTTACCATTGAAATCGATGGTGCAGAGTCCCCATAGTATTTATCAAGCTTAGCCTTGGTATCGGTAATGGTTTTTTTTCGCAAAAAATAATGCTTAATAAGCACACGAAATTCACTTTTTTCCATTGTTTCCTTAAGTTACTGGATAGTCTGATAAAGATAGCTGTAAAACACAAACTAACTGACGCAGCAAGTTCAAATTTTGATAGGAGTCAACTGACAGATGCCTGTTGACAGGAGTAGTGTTGCTTTTTCAGTAAGGAGGTTAGAAATTCAAAAAGTCACGGACTTATTGACCCGCCTTAGTATTATATATTTTTATTTTTTTTTGTATGTTCAAGGATAATGCCGCCGTCTGTGGACTGATTTTCAAAATTCTTTTTTTAATGCAAATAGTATAATCCCAAGGTAGCCTCGTTTTTACCAAAGTGATGACCTGATGATGGGATCCATGAGTAATCGAGGGAACTTTTTGAAATTTATATGGACACATATGGTGATTTCGAATTTTTCTGAAGTAGTCCAAGCATATTCTACCAAAAAGTAAGATTTTGCACCAAGGTATACCCTGGATCCAAAAATACTAAACAGAACTCCGGAGTCCTTATAGATACATCTTTGGGGATTCCGGCGTTGTTTAAAGAACTGCAAGCATATGCCATCATACCACTTACAGTAATCATCATCATCATCATCATCATCATCATCACCACAACCATCTTCACAAGAAACACCAACATATTATTATGATGACATACTTATTACTTATGAGAGTTTTGTGCGCCGATATCAATGTCTTTGAAATTTTGCTATTGCTAAAATTATATTCATGATCATCATCATCACTGTAATATAATTATTTAATGCTTACTGCTACATTTTTTCCGTCGACTATTACAATAGATAATAATAATTATTTAATAATATTGTATCTAATCAATATTATCACTGGTGATTGTTTAGGACTTAGGTCAACAGATCGGTAATGCTTATTTGGGGAAATACCGTGGTATTCGGCCTCTCAGAAAACTGGCATAAAAGAACGCTCGAGTTTGTTTTGCTGAGAGAGTGAGAATAGCAGAAGCTTTTTTGTATTTATAACTTTCTGAAAATATGTTAATAATAATAATATAATAAATATAATTAAAAAGAGAAAAAATGTTATTTTTAAACAAAAAACTTCTTTTTTAAAGTTTTAAACCATTTATCTACTCAATCTTCATAATTTTGAAGTCGGTACCAGCCAACTTGAACGTGAGTTCTATAAAATATTGTCTTATCAGGATGTTGTTCGGGCTGGTACCGATTTTAAAATTATGAAGATTGAGTAGAGAAATGGTTAAAATTTTAGCCGAATTTAAAAGGGAAATTATTTAGGAAATAAGATTTATTTCATACTTTTTATGCATTTTTACTTTGTAAAATTAACTTTTTTTATTTTTTGTTTTTTATGTTGCAAGGGATTCCCGGACCCCTTTTTGTAATATATCCCAAATTAAATAGATATTCGCTATTCTATCCAATAAAATAAAAAAGAAACGTCTCAAAGGAAGAACTGCATCACAGTGACCAGCGACCACTTAAGCCATCATTAGTGCACTGGTTCATGACTCATGAATCATGAGACATGATATGTTCTATTCCCATTGTAATAATATCTTATACTTAAAACGTGACGATTATATATATTAAATATACAAGATATTTAATAATAGGTCCTTACCTATGAAATTGCCGTTCTGCAGTACTGGCCATTTCAAATCAAAATAATTTTTGCTTGGCTAAGAATTCTAATTTCAAATTAATTTTATTTTAAAAACATGGAATTCTTTTTCCAAAAGTAGTCATTTGTTTATTGATTAGTGTTACATTTTCATCACATTTTAATCTTTTTCGTCATCATGGATACGTTAAAAATTCGAGTCGTGGCAGCAACGCGGCACAAGCGGCACGCAACATCAACGACGTTTACGGAGCTAACACTACAAACCAACGCACCACCTGTTATTGGTTTGCTCACTTCCGTTCTGGAAATTTCGACCTGAAAAATGAACCTCGCGGTCGTCCGAAGACTTTGGTCGACAATGACGAATTAAAGGCGATTGTGGAAGCTGATGATACACAATCTACGGCTGAATTAGCAGCAGCTTTCGACGTTAGCGTCAAAACAATATTGGTCCATTTGCGTCAAATTGGTAAGGTAAAAAAGCTTGACAAATGGGTGCCCCACGAACTCAATGATCGACAGCGCGAAGTATGCGTCGAGACGTGCCTTGCACTGCTCAACAGACACACAAATGAAGGAATTTTGAACCGCATTGTTACCTGCGATGAAAAATGGATTCTGTTTGATAACCGCAAGCGCTCAGCAAATTGGTTGGATCCTGATTCAGCACCTAAACAATGCCCTAAACGAAAACTTACCCCTAGAAGAGTGATGGTCACTGTTTGGTGGTCTAGCGCCGGTGTGATTCATCACAGCTTCTTATCAAACAGGGTGAGCATTACTGCAGATGTGTACTGTGAAGAAAAAAATTCAATACCCGAGAGGCAGTACAAAATGCCTTTGAATAATTTGTTGCCTCCCGTCCAGCTGATTTCTTTAAGAAGAGCATCAATTAACTGCCACTGCGTTGGCAAAGATGCATTGATTGCATGGGTGATTACTTCGATTAATACAATTAAAAAATTCGATTAAATTTTTTCATACAAAACGGCAATTTCATTGGTAAAGATTTCATAGCTAATAATATATATAATCTCTCTCTATAGGGTTCTCGAAAACGGCTTCGACTATTACCATGAAATGCAGATATTTTTGTGGGAGAAAATTATTCCTTAAGGCGCGTCTCCTGGTCATGTTTTTTCGAAACATTACACAGAAAACATGAAACAAAAAAATTGTTTTCATACACAAGCTATCTCCAGCTATAGAAAATATTTTTGATTGAAACAAAACATTTTGTGTTGACAAGATCATGAGTTCCGATGAGGAAGACGTAAGCACTCGCAGTTTCAGCGATTGCAGATGCAGAATCTAGAAGAAAACAAAGGGGGTTTTAAATGGCCACTTTAGGTGTTTCATATATTTTTTTCACTCATATCATGTGCGCCATTTTCGGACCCCCAAATTTCGGTTTAGGCCATATTTAGGTACTGACCCGTAATTTTAGTATTTATCAGGAGTTACGAATAGAAGACCGATTTGGGATTGATAAATAATTTCTTCCGTATTTCTATGTTTAACGGTCATGTAACAGTTGATAAGAAATGAAACATTCCTTCGCCTCTGTGACCGCGCGGGGAATGTCTTCCGTCCGTCTCGGAAGACAAAAACATTGTGTATTCCTACACAAATGTAGCCACTAGCCACGCCACGGCCACGCCCCAATGTTTCGATTTTTTGTGTAATATTTCGAAAAAAACAAGCGCAGGAGACGCGCCTTTTTCTTCATTATTCCTGGGAAACTGCGCATTTTTAAGCTATATATTATGTTTTGTCCTTCTTGTGCATGTTGTGTTGGTTAAAGAAGTTATTATTTTATTATTCCAATATAGAACATTTTCAGTTCATAAGTATAGGCGGAAAACTGTACTACATATACCTACCGGCTACCACATACGTGAGTCTGTTGTGACTTGTACCTCGTCCAGTTTTTCAGTTATTCCAATTTGACTTATTGTACATAAGCCATGTGTGTATATTTTGGAAGGTCGGTTATGACTGGTTATGATTGGGTATATTTCACCAAAATAATATTATAAGAAATGTATGTACATAACATGCTTGACTTTAAGACGCTTAGAGAAAGTTCTAAAACTGGCCAAGGTACAACACACCCGATGTACCTTGGCCAGTACCATGTTTGTCTTTTGACGATATCTAATGACATCATATTTAACGAAGAAATAAATAATTATTATAATTAGTACAAATAGTTAAAATGTCAACATTTAAATTATAGTATGAACGGAAGGAAAGCTGAATATGGATCAAAAAACCAGAATCCAAAAACTATGCCGCAAAGTTGGACACAGTACTTTTTCGATGGCAGTACATTACCACATTACAATCCAAGCTTACATTAAGCCTCCAAGACCAACATGACCTAGCTCAACAACTACATGATATCAAAATGAAGTCATCAAATTTAAGTGCTGTGGCCATTTACCCATACAACAAGTCCAAAACCACTGATGAGACAAAAGCTCTTGTCCAAAAAATTGTTTGTCCGGTAGAACTGAAACTTCAAGTAAGAGGTCTGCGAAAAACCAAGAATGCTGGAGTAATTATCAGCACAGAGTCTAGGGAAGACAGTGAAAAACTTAAAATTTCGGCAATTTTAAAGAACTCTGACCTATCCATTGATAGTTGAGCCTCGCAAAAGAAATTCAAGGATTGTAATTGTTGGTTTCCCGTCAGGTATGCAAAAAAAGAACTACTGATGTGTCTCTACCAGCAGAATCTTGCAAAGCATGAGTTAAAAATTTACTAATTTTTAGTTCAGTCCAAACTAAGCCATAAATCTGGTAAGAAAGATGCAGAGTCATGCAACTTTATCATCGAGGTTTCAGCTGTAATTCGTAAAGCACTGATATCCAAAAACAGTCTTTATAAATTGGTCGTCCTGTCCTGTTAGGGACTTCAGTTTGGTGACTCGTTACTTTAAGTGTCAGTAATATGGTCACGCAGCAAAGTCATGTAGAGAAGCCAATTGCACCTGCAGTCACTGCGGAAGTATGGACCAGTCAATCAAGGATTGCCTTAAAAAGGCAGAGGAAGAGAAATTCGCGACGTGTCTGCAATTTAAGAAACCCAGCAACCACACCACAGGCTCACCTGACTGCCCGGCAAAAATTATAGCTGAAAAAATGTATATAAATTCAATTAATTATGAGGGCGTCTAAGAATGCGGCATTACGAGTATTATTGTTTAATTTGAAGACCCTAAACCTTTTTATACATTTTAATAGTTTTCAATATTACCTATAAAAATGAATACTGTAATACAGGACTTAGATAACTTCTCGGTATCAGAATCTAGTTAAGTGATCCAGAAAATTAAAAAAAAAATACTAACATTACTAATTTTGAATAAGGAATACTAACACTTATGGATGTAGTTTTATATCTGAAATAAATGATTATTATTATTATTATAAACTTTACTTAGCTAGTTTTAACAATCCATTACAATTTTAACATAAAATATACGTAGTTTATATTTATAAAAAATCACGACTTTAGCATTTTTCTACAAAGGTATTGGCTTTTAAAAAATTACAACATTCCACTAATTATTATAATATAATTAAAATAATTATAAATAATATAATATAATTAAAATACTACCCGGTTACATTGTGCACAATAGTAGTACTAACTATAACCAGAATGACGGAGTGGTAGTCTATACAAAAGAAGATTTAAAAATTTCAGTTGCCGAACCAGACATAACCGAGTGTAATATATTGCTTATAACAGTTGGATCCGATTATGCCTCCTAGCTTTGTATAGACTCCTCCTTCAGAAATACGGATAGCTTTATTAACTCCCTTAATAGTACATTACAGAAACTATCATGTTTTCAAAATATAATTTTAATAGGTGAAATTAATATCAATATCCATCCAACATCTTCCGATTCAGCTACGGCAGAATACCTTAACATTTGTGCTTTTCATGACTAACACACTCTCTCACTCTCTGCACATACCCTCCACCTTATCAAAGTGGCTCATTAAAGTCAAAAATTCCATCATCTACAATTGTTTCCAATTCAGCTATTACTGATCATAATGTTGCCCTACTAACCTTAAATACTAATTTACCTAAGCATAACAAAATGTAAACTGATTCTAAATTAAATATAAATACGAGGGCGGGTCAATAAGTCCGTGACTTTTGGAATAAAACACAGATTTTTTGATAAATAAATCATTTTATTTTTCAACGTAGTCCCCCTTGAGCTCTATACACTTTGTCCAACGCTTCTCCAATTTTTTTATCCCTTCCAAAAAATATGATTTGTCGAGGTCCTCAAAATAGCCTTTGTTTGCGAGATGACTTCATCATTGGAGTCAAATCTTTTTCCACCGAGCCATTTTTTCAGGTTTGGGAACAAGAAGTAGTCACTCGGAGCCAAATCTGGAGAATAGGGATGTGGGAGCAATTCATAGCCCAATTCATGGTTTTTTGCCATGGCAACTGCACATGTGTGCACCCTTGCATTGTCTTGGTGAAAAAGAACTTTTTTCTTGGCCAAATGAGGTCGGTTTTTTTTCAAATCCTCATTGAAGCGGTCCAATAAGTTGGCATAATATTCCCCATTAATTGTTCTTCCCTTTTGAAGATAGTCAATGTGGATTATCCCACGTGCATCCTAAAAAACAGTCGCCGTAACTTTATTGGCTGACAGACCCACCTTGGCCTTCTTTGGCGCCGATTCACCCTTAGAAACCCACTGTTTTGACTGTTGTTTGGTCTTTGGTGTGTTGTGATGGATCCATGTTTCGTCCACGATTACAAAACGGTGCAAAAACTCCTCCATATTGTGATTAAACAACGCCAAACCTTCCTGTGAAGTTGTTACACGATTGCGTTTGTGGTCGACTTGCGGAAAGCTTTCTCATGCCCAAGTGATCATTCAAAATTGAAACCACTGAGCCATGCGAGATGCCTATGGCTTCCACAATCTCTTGCACTTTCAATCTTTGGTCGGCCAACACCATATCGTGAATTTTTTCGATTGTTTCGGGTGTAGAGACCTCAACTGGGCGTCCAGGACGTTCGGCATCTTCAGTGCTTGTACGGCCACAACGAAATTCAGTAAACCACTTTTTTACCATTGAAATCGATGGTGCAGAGTCCCCATAGTATTTATCAAGCTTAGCCTTGGTCTCGGTAATGGTTTTTTTTCGCAAAAATAATGCTTAACACGAAATTCACTTTTTTCCATTGTTTCCTTAAGTTACTGGATAGTCTGATAAAGATAGCTGTAAAACACAAACTAACTGACGCAGCAAGTTCAAATTTTGATAGGAGTCAACTGACAGATGCCTGTTGACAGGAGTAGTGTTGCTTTTTCAGTAAGGAGGTTAGAAATTCAAAAAGTCACGGACTTATTGACCCGCCTTAGTAAACTAGAAAAAGATTTATGCAATATCGACTTCGCTCCAATTTACAAATCTAATGACACAGAGTTTTGCACGCTTTACTTACTATATAATATTAAACATGCATTTTAGAATAATACACTCACCTATCGACTAAGTAATAAAAAATATAATATAAAACCATGAATTACGCCAGGTTTTATTCGTTGTATTAGGCACAGAGGCAAACTACATATGCTAGCTAAAGCTAAACCTAAAAATTCAGTCTTGCAATTGTCATACAAACGATTCGAATCGAATCGAAATCAAATTTTTTGTAATGATCTTTTAAGAAAAGTAAAAACTAATTACGAAAAAAAGTTATTGAAAATGCAGTAACAGGGTGAATAACTTTTTTGTTAATGTGGGGACATGTCTGGCGGAAAATAGTTGTTTTCAACCGCAAGGAGGAAACACCGCTTACAACATGACACCGAGCAATTCTCTAACATCTTTCGCATTAATAGACACTGACGAAATTGAGGTAGAACATATTATTATGGGATTGAACAATGACTGCGCTGTAAGATGGGTTATATACTCACCGCTCACTTATATATTTAAAAAATGTTTATCAAATAGATACTTTCCAAATTGTCTGAAAAAACTGTCGTTATTCCTTTACATAAATCAGGTAATAAAGGAGAAATATCAAATTATAGGCCAATTTCACTCCTTCCTTCCGTTTATAAAATATTAGAAAAAATATTAAATATAATCAATATTTAAATAATTGTCAAGTATTTAGAGGATACGTCAATTTTATCCAAGACATAATTTGAATTTCGACCTAAAATGTCTACTGCGGACGCGGTACATACTTACAGACCAGACCATCTGGCCCAAGAACTTAATAAAAGGTAAACATACAATTGGCATCCTCCTAGACCTGTCTAAAGCATTTGACACAGTGTCTATCCCTACACTTTTAAGAAAACTATCCTCTATTGGTATTAGAGGTACTCAATACAATCTCTTCAAAATCTATTTAGAAGATCGTACTCAATGTGTCAAAATTGTTAATGTAATTGCACGACTATTGACCAACTAGAATAATTTCCAATACAAAAATAACGTCCAATCATAAAAATGTCCACTCATAAAAATGTGGTGTTTTACTTAGGCTGGAACCGTGCTCGACCGACGGTCAGCGCTGACCGTCGGTCGAGCACTGTTTCCAGCCTTATAGTTTCGTTATGTCCGTCTGTTAGTTAGGTACTAGGATTTGCACTATTAGAAACCTTTCGAGCTTATTTCAATTATGCATACTCTTTCGATATTTGCCACTTATGCATACTCTTTCGATAGTCGTGCAAATCCTTTCGATATCTGCCACTTGAAACGTTAAAGTCATTAGCTTTTATAATAATTATGTCAAGACTGACTTTGTCAAACTTATTTCTATTGCGGACGTGAAGTAATTTCAATATGGATTTGCGTTTCGTAAAAAATCAAAAAAATAAGGATACCCTTATTTTAGGTGGATATCGTTATAATTTGAATGTGACAAATAAAAACGGCATGTCGATTTGGCGTTGTGTTAATCGATATCATTGTTCTGCTTCATTAACTTTGGACGAAGAAAAAACCAATGTGTTACGTCCATGTAAGCACACTTGTGTAGAAAGTTTTTAAAAAAATGATGTGTACCAGGTTATGAACGCAATAAAAAATGAGGTTTGTGAAGATTTGGCTCCAATTCAAAGCATTTATGATAAACATATGGACAAATTAAAAAAGAAAAAAGGTAAATATATAGATTTCTTGCCGGACTTGAAGGAAGTGCAAGATGGTTTATATAAGCGTAGAAAAAGACACTTGAACAGCGAGCACCTACAATACTCCAATATTTCCGAAGTACAAGTACCGGATGTTGTAGCTAGCACATTTTTGGTATGCAATGATGGCGACGATGACAAAATTTTAATATTTGCTTCGAAGACTGCAAGAAAGGTTTTAAAAAAACCGGGATTTTTCTTAATAGATGGTACATTCAAAACATGCCCATCCCCGTTTTACCAGCTTGTTAGCATGCATCTGGACTTAGGCTCGAATAAAAGGACTAATAACGTTGTGGCTGTTATTTTTGGATTGCTCCCCAATAAAAACGAAGAGAAATATATACGTTTATTTGAACTAATCAAAGAGCATCTTAGGGTCAAATTTGAATCTCTAAAAAGTGACTACGAAATCGCTATTATGAATGCAGCCAGAAAAGTATATCCTGATGCTAATGTTTATGGATGTTTTTTTTCATTTTAAAAAAGCGATTAAGAAGAAAGCGAAAGCAATTGGAATGGACACTAGAGCTGAAAACAGAAAAATTGTAAGGATGGTCTTCGAGAACATCTTTACAATTTTTCTGTTTAAATAAATTTGCACAGCAAGGTTTTACTTTGGTCAAAATAGAGCTTAACAAATACCTACTACCATTAAATTCCAACAAGACTCAATTTATTCGGTACACAAAGCGCAAGGTATTATACAGCCGGACAGATTCATTTTTATACGCGCACCATTATAATAACACCATACAATGCACATGCCCACACATATTACCTGTTAGCAAAATAAAGTACTTGGGTGTGATCATAGACGAAACCCTTTCCTTTAAACAGCATATTAAGTCTCTTACAAATGGAGTACGTAAGCTAATTTTTACTTTTAAAATTCTGCATAATGTTTTAGATCAAAAATTAATAAGTATACATTTTAAAAATTTGTGATTATTTAAACACGTTTAAAACTATAAAACTCCGAATGATGATACAATAAAACTTTTGTCATCCAAAAAAATTCAAACGTTGATAAAATCAAAGACTTGCTTAATACACGACAAACTCTATATTATATAAGGTAGAGACGTAGCGAACACCTGAGGCATTAGAATTTAAAGGCTCAATAATATCTTGAATGATCCTACTGTCCTAAGTACAACTGAGTCCGACATACAACATGTTCCCCTACATGCCACAGAGATATTATAATATTATCATCATTACTCGTTTATATATTTAAATTAGCTTTTGCCCGCAGCTTCGCCCGCCTGGGAGAGTGTTAGTGGCAAAAAACGTCTTTAGCAAATATACCTGCAATATAGTAATAGCACAGACTAAAAATATATGCCTACTTACTTTATAATAAATTTTCACACGTACTTTTTAATTTTAAGATATCCCCTAGATATAATCTCCTAGATAATGATAATTAAATTGTATCCGTCTAAATATAGCTTCTGAAAATACCACATTATTTCAGATAATTTTTTTAAACTTAGAATAGGTATAGTAACCTATCCTTAAAAGATAAACACATCTATGCCATCGCTGACTTTTTTGTAGACCTATAAAGAGAAACAATCCCACCATACATTGTTTTATTATTTATCTCCAACGGGTTAGGTTAGGCAGCGTTTTCGATAAAAGTTCCCAGACGGCTTGATTTTTTCCGACACCTTCAACAATTATCGTCATAAATCAAACAATTTCCACAAAACATTAACTAATTATTATCGACCTAAACCTTCCTAAGAAACCACTCTGTCGGTAAATGTAAACGGCATGAAAATCCTTTCAGTAGTTTTTGAAATTATCGGGAACAAACAGACAGACAGACTAGGCGGAGCATTTAAGTATCCTAAGTCCGTCTCCTGGTTCTAAGCTACCTCCCCGCCAATTTTCAGCCAAATCGGTTCAGCCGTTCTTGAGTTATAAATAGTGTAACTAACACGACTTTCTTTTATATACATAGATATATTATAACGGAAGGGAGGGAAGGTTTATATAATATGTATAACGAAAAGGATTGAGACAAATAAGTCTACTTACATCGACACGCGTCAACATGGTGTCAACAATGCGTGGGATATCTTACTTACTTACTTATGTTAAAGTTAGTTAAGCTGCCTATCAGTTTTACTATCAATATTTCAATAAAGCGTTTTTGTACAATAATAGCTTTATTTAATGCGTCACTACAATGTATATTCTAATGTTCTTTGATGTTTTTCCCGTTGTTATTTCAGCGTTTAACAACAGCTTTTTTTTGTCAATCATTATCAAAACAAATGAAAATATTATACTCTCCAAATTACATATTTTGAATGAGGGTTTTTAAATTCGTACATCTGACAGCTTTTTGACAAGACAAGGACTGTCGGGCTACCAAGCGTCGCCTGGTGACAGAAAAAAATCGAAAATAAGAAATGACTATTTTTGATACTACTTACGCCACCAGATGACGCCTTCTGTGCGTTGGGTCAGCCCCCTAGGTCACTAGAATGCTATTAACTTAAATGTCACTTATTTACCATGCTAGGAACATTAATAAACGAGATGGTTAGGCTGGGACTATTTTGTCCGGAATCCGGTAGGCCGGAGAAAATTCAGAGCATTGAAAATAGAACTCTGAACGAATATAATAGAGCTGTAAATCGAACACACAAGTATCGAGTTAATTGTCAGTGTCATAATATAATCACTTGTATATAAATCATAATATATTATATAAATCACTTGAAAATCGAAGTGTCGAGTGTTGAGATGTCAGCTCGACACTCGACTCGATAACAATTTTGTTATCGAGCAAAGCAGGGCGAAAAGTCAAAAATAACTATCTAGAAAGTTAAGCAATACTTACATAATAAATATAATCTATATTATGCTATACAAATAATATATAGTTACTTATACGAGGGCGGCACTGAAAATTTCGGGAATCAAGGAAGTGACACAACATTACTATTTAAAAATGTATTTATTGCTTTTCGAAGTATTCTCTGCGAAATTTGACACATTTTTCCATACGATGGAACCAATCATTGAAGCAACCATTCCATTCGGAAGTTGGGGTCTCCAAAATGGCAGATTTGTAGGCGTCCACAGCTTCTTCAGGTGATGAAAATCTCTGACCACGCAATTTATTCTTTATTTTAGGGAAAGTATAGAAATCATTAGGGCTTAGGTCGGGGCTGTACGGCGGATGGTCTAATAATTCTATGATTTCTTGCTCTAAAAACTCTTTTGTTCTGTGCGCGGTGTGAGAACTCGCATTGTCGTGATGGAGGATGATGCGGCGGTTGCAGTTCTCTTTACGGAGTTCAGAAACGACCTGTGGCAAACAAATGTTGGCATAACATTCTGCATTAACCGTTCTTTGTCCCTCAAGAGGAATAGTCGCAACATGGCCGGTTTTGGAGACAAACGTGGCCACCATTTTTTTTGCAACACTCCGTGAACGAACAATTTTTGTTGGCTTTAACTCATTTTCGAACACCCAAACTCGTGACTGGTTTTTTGTTGCGGGATCGTACGCGTATATCCAGGATTCGTCACCTCATACGATGTTGTATACAGCATTTGAGGATCCTGCGTGGAATCTTTCGAGAGTTCTGACGCACCAAGTAACGCGAGCCGCTTTTTGCTCTTCACAGAGCAAATGCGGTATCCATCGGGAAAACAACTTTTTTACACCTAATTGTTCATGCATGATTATTTTTATTTGACTCATGCCAATGTATAAAGTTGCCTGAATTTCGCGGTATATCACATGTCGATCTTCCTCAATCAGCATTCAGCTTACGCACAGCAACAACGTTTTCTTGGGTGACTGCAGTTTTTGGACGACCTTGACGGGGATCATCACTGAGCTTGACACGTCCACGTTGAAATTCAGCAAACCAGCGATAAATTGTGGTTTTGGATGGGGCTTCATCACCAAATGCAGAAATCATCCGGTCAACACACTGTTTTTGTATTAAACCACTTCGAATGTCATAATAAATCATCGCTCTAGAATTTTCCCGAGTCAATTTCATTTTCTCAACGACTAAACAAGTTTGACAAGACCTTGTGATAAGACCGAGAATCTTTTTTTAAATAAATAAACAGTATTCAATTTTTAAAACCAAGGAGTTTTAAATTAAAAAGATTTTAATATGATAGGAACAGTGGAAATATTCCATTCCCGATACTTTTAGTGCAGCCTATGTAGTTAATTTAGCGAGCAACTTATGCAGATAGCTATGCAGTTTTGATTTGAAGATAGCAAGAGACTTTGACTCTCGAATGTCACGTGGTAGGTCATTCCACATGAGCGCAGCCTTTACAATAAAAGAACCCCTGAAGTAACCAGACTTTGTAAATGGCACATGAAGTTTCCTATTATATCCAGAGTGTAGTGCACGGCTTTTGTTAGTGCTCTGATAGTGAAAACACTCTTTAGATAGGAGGTAGAGCAAGGGTTAAATAAGACATTAAACATAAAATATAAGAACATGCTCATCCTGACGGAGCCTGATGGGCAGCCAACCAAATCGCTGTCGAAACTCAGAGACATGGTCGAACTTGCGCAGTCCATACACGAACCTAATGCAAACGTTTTGTAACCTTTCTAATTTATTAAGATAATTCTCATTAAGGTCGATCATACAAACATCCGCATAGTCCAGTATCAGTAGAAATAAAAACTGCGCAAGCTCGACTTTTGTCTTTATGGGAAGTAGGTTCTTCCAACGCCCAAGCGCCCCCTACCGCACAAATGAACCTACGACTGACTTCAGAGATGTGGTGAGACCATTTAAGGGTCGAATCAAAATACACACCCAAGTTTTTGACTACATCGCTGCAAGATAATGTAACATTGTCAAATGTAATGCTAGTGATAGCATCATAGTTAGGTCGATTGATCTGTTTTAATCCACCGATGACTATAATTTGCGACACGTTGAGATTGACCATTAAGTCATGACATTGACTCCAATGAATGATTGTTGCAAGGTCTTTATTGATTGTATGAGTGCAAAGTTTGATTTTCAGTACTTTGAATTTTCACGGGGCCGCCGGATTCCAGATCAGAATATAGTCCCAGCCTTATTTTCTGTTTTATTTTTTTCATTTTTCTTCAGAACACTCAGAATATTAGGTATGTCCCAATCCATCTCGTCACAAAGATAACTCGTATCTCCTTGTAAGATGCTTGTCACTGATACCGACTGAAAGAATCGGTCTGATAACATTTTCATGAAAAGTGTTACAAAAATTCCGATCTGCTATCAAATAATTTGTTTAGGTAATATCGTGTGTTATGGATTTATTATTATTTTTTAATTTATTTACCAGGTTTGTAACACATACATACATAGATACTTAGATACAAAGGTCCAAAAGTATTGCTATACCTAACTGCAATAAGCTTCAAAAGTGATACACCACGACTGTCATACATTGTACGTTGTACAATGTACAGCCACCTACAAAAGTCGCTTGCATTTAAAGTTTAATTGGCCTGCATCATCTGGAATTGAGCATATATTACATATTATATTCACGATCTAAATATACATAATTGGCGTATACATAATTAACGACCTCTGTGGCTTAATGGTTGTTCGCACGTTGGCGCTCAAGCCGGAGGTCGCAGGTTCGAATCCTGCCAGGGAACAAAAATCCTGGGTCGTCGATGTGTATTAAATATATGTATTTTAAAATAAAAATCTTAAATATATGTATAGTATAACCGCCTTACTAATAAAAAATTTTAAACAGTGGATAAGCAATACAATGTTTTGTTCTTATCAGCTGATATACGTGGGAAAAGTAGCTTGAGCATCGAAATCTATATAATCCTATCGTTTGTCACAAAAAAAATGAAATATGAAGGATAAACGGACGGTCAGCAAATTTGGCGCTCTATATGACTAGCAAGTAAAAAACACCAGACGAGACTCAAGAGAGTAAGTGACATTACGCCTCCCCCGGAATGGGTGGCCCAGGGATATCAGGGATTTGTAGGGCTCCCGACGTTAGTCACCGGTTTAACCAATCACACTACCTGCGGGTAGCCATCAGCCGCTATGAAAGGGAGTGTCCCGGATCTGTCTGACACCGAAAACCCCCCGCGACCAGCCGGTCTACCTCAAGTGTGACCGGACTTCCAAATAAAACGGGGGAGATTCCGACAACCGAAAGCACCCCTGTCGGTGCTGGGACTTAGCAACCGGCAGCTTAGGTTCCATCCTCTCCCCGGTCCCCATTACACAGGAGGCAGGAGGTCCGTGTAGCGATGCCTTCGCATTCCTGTCCTTCGCAACGCCGGCGCAGAAGAGCATAATAGAGGATGTAGAGTATCCGCTCCTGAAAACTTGAACTGTCAACAGCATCGTAGAAATAAGTTGTCTAGGTCTGAAATTTCGTAGCGATTTGGTAGCGATGATGATAGCGCTATTATGTCTTGACACTCTTGACCTTGCCTGTAGGTACTAAGTACCTACTCCTAAAATATCTCTTAAGTTCTAATTACCTATCCTACCTACTTAGCTTGGCAAAAAAGAGGATGCGATGACAGCAGGAACTGAAAACATTTTCGACTGTATCATCAATAATTATTATTATCCTTATTAGATAGGTATGATATATTTAATTTAAATGTAATAATATAATATTATAATAAATAAATATAGTAAATTTAATTCCAATCTAATAAGGATAAAACATAATACAATCGAAAGTGTTTTAGTTCCTGCTATCATCGCGAAATACTCTTTTTTGTCAAGCTGTAAACGAATAGGGATGTTGCCTAATGTGAAATATCACATTATTATAAATTCAATATTAAAATTGTTGAATAAAGATGCATAAATCTAAAAGAAATAGGTATTTAGATTGACGCTATTAAAAATAATAAGCAAATAAAATATATTACCCTCTCTTTCTCGCAAAACGACTTGTTATTTCACAAGTTGCTACCGTCGTCCGCCATCGTAGACAGAGAATAGAATAGACGAGCTGCTAAAATAATAATAATTACAAGAGTAAGAAAGTGCGAATGTGAAATATGTTGGTGTGAGCAGGACAAAACAACTGTTTTTTGTCTCTTTTTGCGTATGGTTTTATTTTTGTTTGCCACCGGTAAGTGTTGGTGGCAGACACTTTTCGTGCCAAAATATTTTTGTGCTTAGTTTTGTCTATTCGTTTTGAAATTGTGATATTTATTGTTGTAATCGCAGCAATAAGTTTGTAATTATGGTGAATTGCAGTGTTATTGGCTGTAAAAGCCGTAGTGAGCGAAAGGAAGCAAATATAACCTTTCACCGGTAAGTTGCATTTTTGATTAGACCCTGAATGTAAATCTAAAGATACATACAGGGTATAGAACTATCATCTATTTTCTATTAGTATTATTCAAATTTTCATCGAATTTAAAGTTTTTACAATGATAAAATCGCAATAAATAATTGTTATTATGCTACAAAAGTGCGTATGACATTGATGTATATAGAAGCGTATTCATACTCTTTGACATGTTGATATGGTTGGATTATACACATTCAGGGATACCAGCTTCCCACGATTTTTACCACAAATAATAGACTAGACTAAACTCTAGACTAAATCACCCCATATTTATGAAATGTTCCTCATTACAGATTCAACATCAACAAAACCAAACTGTTGCATAGAAACAAAGGAACTTTCGGTATTTACCCCTTTTTTACTATTAATAATATTTAATCAATTGGTATATAACTTTGCTATTACAATAATTATATTCTCAGTGTTACATACACATCTAAAACAAGTACTAACATAATATTATTTAAGATATTTTACGAGAATATTACATATAATTAAAGTGATAAATTTTAAAAATATTTTTTGTTTTTCAGCTTGGTGGTTCCTCAACAACTTTACCCGTCGAAGTTGCTATGGAGATAGAAATTGAAAGCACTTCAGTAAGTAGATTTTTTTTGTATGATGTTTAACAATAACAACAATTAAAGGGAAATTACTTCGTTTATGGGAAATTATTTTTGAGTCTCATTTCACAAGGTATACACAATACTAGTGTATTATAACTGTACATGTTTCTTCAATGAGTGACCTTTTTGAGGTTTTTTGTGTAGTTTTACAAGGACTTTTTTTATTCCAGGCTCAAGAGACACAGTCAGTATTGAAGAGTGAAATAACGCCGCGAAAGCAAAAGCTAATAAAAAAACTGTCAGGAAATTGTATTCCTTTACAACATATTAACATATTACCTCTAACAAAACCTGTGGAAGCAATAAATAGATCATCAGATAAAAGTAGATTAACAGATTACTTAGATGTCAATACCAGAGAAATGGTCTTTTTATTATGAAAGATCACGATTATTTATGTGATCCAAGTATTTTGACTGAATTTTCGAAACGCATAATTACATACATTGCTATATGGTGCTAACACAAACACGCACACACCATGTTTAATTCAGAGGCAGGCCTCTCCTCTTTAATTCTGATGAGTGATGACACAGGGCAAACTATTATCACTATTATTACATATTATACATTTATGTTATGTCCAGTTATATTATATTGTATAGGTACTCTGTAATAACATTATTAATTAAGAATCTCCAAGTTTGTATACATAACACGTATGTTCCATACACATGCTGAATGCTGATTTTTTTATGCTGAATGTGTCAGATCGACACATCGACATTTTAGGATAGTTTAGGACAATTTTATACAAAGGATATCAAAGGAAATTCTGAATAGCCTACAAAGTTTATATTAATTATATAAGAATATTAATTTAAGGATCTCAAATTCACTATTTATGATGCTGGGCTTATTTTGTATGTGCTGTGCTAAATGGTAGCTGCTATTTTTTGTTATAACTCAGCGCGATAATAAACTATTAAATAAAAATTGGTTTTGTTTTCACTTAGATGTGATATTATTATTGTATATTTACTATAGTAAATATGTGAAAAATATATCAGTATGTTTTACCTTCCTTTTAACACAAGATTTTCTCACGTTAGTTTATAGACATTCCAGGCCGAATCACATATAATATGCAACAAGGTAATTCGTGATTGGGAAGATAATTGAAACTGTCAATCTTGACCAAGGTTTATCTGTTTGATCATAATATAGAAAGGATTAGATAAACCCTGGTGTCAAGATTGACAGTTTTAATTGTCTTCACATGTCATCTTGTTGCAATTATTATTTTAAGTGTTTCCGGCTGGAATGTCTATCAACTAACTTAAGAAATATCTTATAATTATGTAAAGATCGTAAACGAGCAGCGCATAGTCTGATGGTATACAATTTTACACCCGCAACACCAGAGATTGTTACAAGTGCGTTCCAGGTCCTAAAAATCCTCAAGCCTCTTTGGGCTCCGGCATCCTCACTAACTCGTCAAAACACAATGCAAACGTGTCTCCAGCAGTCGGATCCGGTACTTTCTGATAAGTAGAACATCCTAAATATAAGGTTGTTCTAAATCAATTAGGAACGGATATTTTGGTCATATAAACTACTACTTATGTCAAGACGTTTAGGGTGAAAAATAATTGAAAGATTCGAAAAAAAAACATAATGAAATAACATTACGCTCATTACGGCGCTGTTAAGGTCATTCAGCTCACACAGCTGATGTATCGATGATATTTAGACAAAGTCTGCTCCCTCTTGAAATCACCTGTTTCTTTGAGTAATGACGTCAAAGCCTTAAAGAACGTAATGTATTTTATATAGTATGTACAATTCCTTTTTATGATTCATTATAGTTTTGCCTAAACGTCTTTACATAAACAATAGATAATATGCTCTAATTATCCGTAATAGATTTTGAACAACCTTAAGAGCCCCCGAGACGATCAAACGGTTTGAATCAAACACGTAAATTTTGGTTTGAGTGAAACCAATTTTATCGTTTACAAAGCTCGTTTGAACGGTTTGTCAAACATTTACGGATTTAAAGCTCGTTTAATGGAATTACTTAACTTTGTTTTGTTGGACAGTGAAGTGACAGTGAAACTGAACAGTGCCGTTTGATAAACCGATCAAACCGACGTCAAACGGTTGCATCAAACACGTAAGGTATGAGTCAAACCGTGTGATCGTCTCGCGGATCCTTAATATAGTCCGTTCAAAGATAATTTACAACTTGGCAAAAAAGGGGTAAAACGCGGTGACAGGAGAAACAAAACATTTTCGACTGTGTCATCTTTTAGCCATAATAGATTTTGATGGTATATTTAATTTAAATATATTCAAATATAATCAATAAATATAGTATAATGCCATTTCAATCTAATATGGATAGAAGAAGTCAAAAAATTTATTAGTTCTACTTGTCACCGCGTCATACTCTTTTTTACCAAGCTGTATCTCAGAGTTTCTCTGTGCATGATCCTTATATTATAGGCATAAAAGGTCGCGTAATATCTGAACGGACTGCTGTAAGTACTAAGTACATTATTTTACCCACATAATGCGGGAAAATTTTCCTTATAGCAATACTATTTGTTATATACATAGCTACAAAGTATGTATATGACATTTTTTCTTTCGCGTTGTATACGCTATTAGCTCCTCTATACCTATACTCTCTCTACGTCCGCCATACATTTTGTGATGACAAATGTATGACGGGTGCAACTCGTGACGTCACAGGCCGATATATCGCTCTCTTTCATATTATAAATTTAAATTGTTTGTATCTTCGTTATTTTTTAATATAATATACAAAAATAGTTTCTGGATTGTTTATTAACATGTTATCTAACATCGAATGGATGAAAAAATTTTTAGGCAACATGCCTATTGATCTATTTCCCGCCTTTTTAACTTGACACTGACAATAGTTTAATGCTATACGACGATTATTTAAAAAAAAGTTTGACATTTCTACAATTTTGAGTTTGGACTGCTTTAAATAAATGTAATTCGAGTTTTACCGGGGAATTGAATGGATGACGTTGTGGTTTTGTATTTCCTGCATAAGGAACTTTCAGCAAAGCTTCTACCACTTTACTGAATCGACTGACATGACTCATGGACTGTATTGACTATTTATTTGGACTTTGACTAGACTTTAGACTTGACGATATAGGAATACGAAGTTGAACATTGAAACGAAAGTTCTATTTCCCGCCTTTTTAACTTGACACTGGCAAATGGTTATAAGCCGATGCCATATATAATAATAAATTTAAAAAAAAAACAATGTCAATGTCACTACAAATTTCGTTTTATTATCAAAGTTTTTGTAGTGATTTTCTTTTTTATCAAATAGCAATAGTGTTCTAACGACTGCAATGCGATAACTTGGGAATAATATATAAAGGTTTTATGTGGTGTGGGCGATTATGTCTAATGTTTGTGCGAGGACGCGGTTTTTCTAAGATGCCGTGCGAAAGTTGTGCTGTGCAGTTCAGTGTATTTAGACGAAAACGGGCATGTTCCGACTGTGAGA
Source organism: Phengaris arion (assembly GCA_963565745.1). Classification (NCBI taxonomy): domain Eukaryota; kingdom Metazoa; phylum Arthropoda; class Insecta; order Lepidoptera; family Lycaenidae; genus Phengaris; species Phengaris arion. The sequence continues at coordinate 3,505,806 of OY751442.1, forward strand.
GATACTACTGCAGCGAGTGTCTTCGCAGGGGAGGTGGCACCATGTGCGGGCCCTGCAGGGTCCTCTCCACCCGTCCCCTGTCGCGTCAAACTATATCACACCTAAAAGTTCGAGACCTTCAATGCTTCCTGCAACGACAAAATATCTCCACCAGAGGATGTGTAGGTAAGAATGAGCACTCTCAAAACCAATGACTTATACTTTTATAAAATTGTTTTTGTAGGTGATAATTCGGCATTGACCATGTTAGGTTGTTTACAATATGGGAATTCCTGCACTGAGTGCTTATTCATGTTCATGGCTACTGCTTACCTCATTCGATGTATTAAATACTAGTATTGTCAAAAGATCTGCTTATTTAAACTTTTAAATGCCAGTTATAAAATATATGACCTTCAGATGTGTATAAGCTTATTACAATGTGTTTGATAGTTACTAAACAAAGAGATACAATAAGCCTAATCCCATTATCATCATGTATTTATATTTATTATAAAGTGGCTTTGTTAGCCAAAAGCTAACAAAGCCACTTGTTATTATTATCTGCTCTATGGGACATTTCACATCAAGCGTACAACCAAAAATAAACAGGTTGTAAATTTTGTTTATACTCTGGTCAGCTATACTTCTAGTGGACGTGGATGTGTACTCACAATGTTTTTTTCGTATCATGCTTTATTGCTGAGTTATTAGCTTTGAAAAAATTACTAAGAGAGAAGTGTGTTATTTTTGGATGCTTAACATTTTCATCAATTCATTTGAAACAAAAACCAAAAAGTCTTGTGTCTTATAGTTAAAAAGTTGAAATTTTAATTTTTTTATTGGATTGTAAAGAATTATTTGCATATAGTAAACCAAAAGTGAAAATTTCAAATCAATGTTTGAGTAACTTCAACCTTTTTATTTTTAAATATTTTTATCTTGAATTAAAGCTTTAAATGTACTAATTCTTCACAAAAATTTTTTAAAGTGATCGCTAATTGTTGTGTGGACTTACAAAAATAGTAACACTTCTAGTTGATGAGCGGTTAAAGATTCAACTAAAAATAAAGGACTCGTACTTAATATCTCAATATAAATAATGTAATACCGAGACAGATAGATAATAGCTGTCTCTTTCTTTTTAGGGTTCTATAGTTCACGTTTCGGAACCCTAAAAATCATAAGTTTTGTGTCCGTCCATTTTCAGACTACCGTACAAATGGTTAGAGCTAGAAAGATTAAACTTTGCAAGAATATGTTTATTTACCACGACAATGAAGTGCTAAAATAAAGTCACTAAAAACATTTTTTTTGGTACCTGTACCTTTTTTTACATGTAAATTGGGATTTTTTTTTCTCGCATCTACCCCATAGTGTGGGGTATCATTAGATAGGTCTTTTATAAACATTGTGAGATTTTTGAGACAATTTTTTTATTTAGGTATCCGTTTGCAAGATATTCAACTTTAAAGCGCTTTATTGTTAAAATGGTCTCTCTAAAAGCTAAACAGCTGGTTCAAAAAATCTGAAAAAATTTCTGATGTCCATGTGCTGAACTTTGAAGGAAAACTATAACGGCTCAAATAACTTTGTTAGGTCAAGAGTTGTAGATACTTAACTTGTAATGGTACAGAACCCTATGTGAGTGAGTCCGACTCGCACTTGGCCGGTTTATTATAGCTACAAGATGGCATTACATACTGGTGTGATTTCACAGTTGTATCATAGTTTATGAAATTACTCTTATATACTCTTTATTATTTATTATAACAAATGCGTATATTTGTAATTAACTTAATACTATAAACTTCCAAAAAAAGGAGGCGGTTATGCATTCGGGTGTGTATATTTTATATTCAACGATAATTCCGCTGTCTGTGGACCGATTTACAAAATTCTTCTTTTGCTGTAAAGGGTATAATCCCAAGTTGGTCCCGTTTTCACCAAAGTGGTGACCTGATGATGGGATCCATGAGGATCCAATGAAAAAGGAGATCCAACTGAGGAACTCCTCAAAATTTATATGGACAGATATACAAGAACTGCAAGCATAAACTATGTCAATTAAAGTAATCATCATCATCACCATCACCATCATCACACCATAAACCATGACATAATTATGATATAATAGGTACTTCTCTAAGATTTTACACCGACACGGTTATCTTTGAACAATGTGTATTTTGTGTATTACTCTGCAGTTTATGAACCGATTTTCAAAATATTTTTTTTCATGTATTGTAATTCGAAAAGATATGCAAGCATATGCCATTATGTAACTTACAGTAATTATCGTCATTACCTTATATACAATACCTAATGGAAGATTGGCGCGTATTCAATTATACATTTGATTGTTTATTTTAAACATTCTTAAAATGTGTTAATAATAAAAATAATTTAACATATATCACTAAAAAGGGAAAAATTATTGTTATTTTTGACGTGATAACATCTTATAATTCGATGGAGCCGGCTGTATGCACGAAAAAACATGACTCATGCGGCGTTACCTCTGAGGCGTTCCATATTTTATTATTATGACGTTGTCACGTTCAACTATAGTCAGTAAACCGACTTTACAGACAACCGATTTTTTAAACAAAAAATTAAACCGACTTCCAAAGTAAAAATGCACAAAAAAGTATGAAATAAAACTTATTTTCGAAACAATTCCCCTTTTAAATTTGGCTGAAATTTTAACTATTTCTCTACTCAATCTTAAAAATACCAGTCAACTTGAATGTGTGTTCTATTTTATATATTGTTTTAACATGATTTTGTTTGGGCTGGTACTGACTTCAAAATTATGAAGATTGAGTAGAGAAATAGTTAAAATTTCATTCAAAATGGGAATTATTTAGAAAATAAGTTTTATTTCATACTTTTTTGTGCATTTTTACTTTGGAAGTCGGTTTATTTTAATTATATTATTTAAAAAATCGTTAAATTTTGTATTTTTTCATGTTAGAATGAACAAATAAAATGTGAGTAGCTTAGTATTTTAGCATGTTAGCGCATAAACCCGATTGCTTAGAAAGTGCTCATAGCTATGTGTATGTACTCTATATGTTCTAAGTCTTTAGTAAACTATTACTCATTATCACTTTTTATTTTGTTTTGTGAAGAATTAGTACATTTAAATAATTAAAGGTTAAAATATTTCAAAATAAAAAGGTCAAAGTAACTCAAATATCAATTTGAAACTTTTACTTCCGGTATACTAATAATTGTAATAGGATATTCAATAGTATAAATAAAGCAATTTTTTTGTATTTCATCTTATCAATATTTACTAATGACATATGAATTCATGTAATGGTTTTAGTCATAGTGGACCATTTTGTTAAAACTAATGAGACAGGTTAAACATGGGTTCTTGATTTTTATATCCTTTGTCTTATAAACTGAGCTGGCATTACCTAAGAAAGATTTTTATCCTTTGTCTCATAAACTGAGTTGGCATTACCTAAGTAAGATTAGAGTTTTCTACATGTCTGTTCTTCGGATTTAGCTTAGGTCATCCTATTATGAGTTTGTGTATTACACTCATATCATTGAATCATAAGGACATATTATATAACATTTAACAATGTTGTTTTAATCATGAATTGACTGCCGAAGCAGCTGCATTTTGGTTGTAAATATCACACTTTTTTACAGAGAAGGAAGAATTGGTGAGCCTATGTGTGTCTCACGTGAACAGCGGCTCGTATCGGCGACGCGGGGCGAGGAGCAACGGCACCTTTGCTGGCACACTCAAAGGGCTCACCAACAACATCAATGAACTGATCAACTCGGCTTTCGATATACGACCCACTGCACAGCCAGCGCCACCACCAACGAGAAGTGTGTATAAATATTATTAACTATTTCCCTTTTGAATATAAAGTAAACCATTGTATTTTTAAATTATATTTATTAGGGATGCGTTTCTAAAATATGTTGTTTGACAGCCTGACATTTCTGTAGAAATGTTTTGTATAATAAATCCAGACATCAACCAAATGAAATTTTAAGCCACGCATTAAAAATGAAAATTTTGGGGAGACTACGCTTTTTCCAAATCAGTTTTTTAATCAAATTCTATGGTGATTATATCTGCTATATTTGGGTATTTTTAAAACAACAAAGAACAGGAAAATAAACCTAGACACAACCCTATAAAACACAATATTTTTAACCCAATTTTAGACAAAGATTACAACTTTAGATAAAGAAGTACCTGCTCTATTTGTGACTATTATTAGTTTTGTAGGATTTGGTTTCATTTGGTTGCAAAATCGACAAAAAAACAGCCAATTTATGTCTAATTTGTAAATGCGCCCTGCAACATACCATAAACATATTACTTAAGGAAGCAAAAGATTGTACATTATAACTTTATACTATGCAGACCTGTCTTTCAGAACCTCTTACAATCTTATTTACATGACACATATTGCCATTAAAGAAATATGCCTTTATCAGACAGACGGACAGACAAAAATTTTAAAAATTGTTTTTTTATTGTTAATATCGTATATACATTCATATGCAATATGTAAAAAGCTGTTAATTTGAAATAACAAACAGACAATTCAATTTTATTTATCTCTATAGAAGATTTAACATTCGTAAATCAGCATTCGTTACATTCATTGAATTACAGGTAGTTGCTTCAACTCTATGCACGACCATGTCAACAGGCCACAAGCCCGGTCACCCCAGCAATCATCTCCAAATAGAACTACAATTCCAGACAATAGATTTACTACACGACCAGGTATGAAGTGTATCTAATAGTCTTCTTTCATTTTAATTTAATTTTATGCTTGGATTTCTGCAAAGTACGAATAATTTTATTATCTATCTAAAGTGAACAGTATTACAGTATAACAGGGGCTTGCGCTCCTTGTAGGCAGAAATGCAGTGCTTTACTTGTCATTCACAGATATTTTAATAAAACGTTCGTACGTTTTAGATGACTTTAATTAATAGTAAATAAATAAATTTAAAAAATATAATAACTTAAAAACGCCTAATATTTTATAAATAGCAACTCATCTCATGCCATTAAGTTCTGCAGGAAATATCATCGCATGTGTGTGTAATTTTCATACTTCGCAAACGCCCATGAATATCGACATGATTATATAGCGGTAACTCATGCGGCAGGCGATGGCCGAACCGAGAGCCGAGCCGAGAGCTTCGGTTCGGCTATCCGATCGCTTCCGAAAACCGCCGAACTGGCTTGTCGGAAATTATTCGTGGCCTATAATCCGAGTAAAAATAATAAGACACGAATCTGATGAATCACGTATGCACGTTATGCATTTTTGTTTAGTAAGGTTTTATTTGTTTAAATAGAAGAAACGTTTTGTGTTTCGCGGGGGCCATATTGCATATTTCATGTGATAAGCATTGTTTACAATTTAATCGCTCCTGTTTATTTATAGTTTTCTTAAAAGATTTTTCATTTTAACATTTGAAAGTGTGTACATTTAACAGTTTCTTACTGAGTTTCTATAATAATACTAGTGATTTGCTTTTACACTAGTAAAACACACACACAGTACACGTTTGTTGATTTTTTTAAATGTTATTTGATTGTGAGGTTTGCGTTGATAATGTGTTTATTAAAAATAACAAGTTCTCACAATTGTCATTCAGTGAAAAGATTAAAATTCTGCCTAAAGGTAGGTGTGTACCCGAGTTACAACAATTAAACCAGCAAAAAAATAATGTAACTCGAAAATTTCATGTTAAAAGTTATGAAACGTATAACTGGCTGTGTGGTTGTGTACACACGATTAAATTATATTGTTTTCCTTGAATATTATTTAGTAATTCTAGTACAGTGTGGACTGATTCGGGATATTCAGATTTAAATAATTTCTATTCCGCGGCCTCACTCACATGGATAAGATATTTGAGGTGGCTGAAATCTTGCGTTTGTTTACATCGGGATATAATAATCTCAAGTTACCGGAACCTTGAATATGTGAAAATTGAAGCTGACTGACTGATGAGTAGTTATAATATTTTAAAATATGCTTATTATTTTACTTATAAGAATTTCTTCCGCCGCGACGATCGATCGCTGTTTTGTCTGCGTTGCCGTAGAAGATGTACATGAATAGTAGTACATCTAAGACTTGCTCTGTTTGCATGGTTTCGACTTAGAGATCCGTCGCTTGGCTGTAGCTATGCTAAAAATCTATAAACGAAAAAGTTTTTGTGACCGAGTACTTCGCCGCATACCCTGTCATAATCCTGTGCACGCCCCTGCAGTATAATATATTTAGGGCGTCCCAAATATAGGCAAAAAAATTTTTTTAGGAAATATAAAACGCATTTTTTCTTCACATTTTTTATAAATGCTAAAACAAGTCTAAATATGATTTTTTATCCTTCTAGGATGATTGCATGACCCGTACCGACTGAGCCGCAAAGTTTACAAAAATCGCGTTCCGTACAGATATTTTTTTCTACTACAACACCAATATAAGTGCAAAAATTAGGTCAATTAGGATCTAAATAAAACAAGTCTGACACGAATACTTATTTTTCAAATAAGTATTCGTGTATGGTAATATATATTAAGTCAAAGAAGCTATTCTCTATCGTCAAATGTAGCAATCAATGGTAAATTTTCTTCTTTTCAACTTCGTCGATACATATAATTAGGTAACAGTTTTCCACCCTGATAGACTGAGATTACTTCAGATAACTTATTTTGTAAGACATTTTGATTGCTTCTGCCCTGGATTCGTACATAGACGAGAAAATCTCGTCTGGCATGCTGCTTCCAGAACTGAGAAACTGTTCTAAGACTAATCTTTTGAATATTCCATGTTATTAACAGAAAACGTAAAAATAACAACTAATAACTCTTTGTTGTAAAACATTATTATATCTTCAAAAGATGAGAATTGATGGAGAAAAAGTATTTTCAAAGAAACAATCATAGCCAGGTCGAACGAAACCATTGTTAAGGTGATGTAGACAAAAAAAATAATAAAGAAAAGGACAAGAAGTTAACTTTCTTCTTCTTGTAATCGGTTTTGTCTAAGTTTTTTTCTTTCTCCGCAAATATTTTGACTAAACCACCTGAGTTTTGAGTGACCTTGCTGTCTTTATTTCTTTGAAAATTATTTGTTTTCCTCAATTATTGTAATCCTTTTCAAGTTGACAGAATATGTTTTATAATTTTATTAAGCATAAAATCTTATTAATATTACGTTATTTTAACTGGCAGTCAGTTTGAATTCATAAATAATGTAAAATACACTTAATATTAGGTCCTTACATATGAAATTGGCGTTTTGTCGTACTGGCCACTTTGATCTCAAATATATCTTCTTTGGTTAGGAATTCCAATTTCAAATTTATACCGCTATTTACTCATGCATTTGTCTTTCGAAAACCGTAATTCGTTTGTTTTTTCCTCTTTTGTCTTTTTTTCTTTGCGTCACTCTAAAAAAATTTGCGCGTGAAAATTTGAAATATCGTATTATTTTCGAGTAAGAGTTCCACCGTGGCACCAGTGCTGCAGAAACGGCTCGAAGGATTAATGATGTGTATGGTGGCGGTGTCACAAAAGAAAACAATGCGTTTTTGGTTCCAACATTTTCGTTCTGGAAATTTCGACCTGCAGAACAAGCCCCGTGGACGGCCAGAGACAAAGTTGTTAATGAAGAATTGAAGGCTATTGTGGAAGTGGATCCATCGCAAACCACGTCCGAGTTAGCTGCAGGCTGCGGTGTTAGTGATAAAACTGTTTTGATCCACTTGAAGCAAATTGGGAAGGTGAAAAAGCTTGAAACCTCATGAATTGAGTGCAGCAAACCGACAAACGCTCGTCGACTGCTGCGTTACAATACTCAACCAGCACTATAATGAATGGGATTTTAAATTTGACATCAATTTACATGTGATGAAAAGTGGATCCTGTACGATAATCGGAAACGCTCATCGCAAGCTAGCTGCGAGGTTGGTCATTCGACGCTAGACCACACACAACAGACGGCTACCAAATTAGAGGAGCTGCAACAGTTGCTCCAACAGATTACCATTTTTTTCGAAATTTGGATAACTTCTTGCAAGGGAAAAAATTCAACTCCGATGGGGCAGTCCAAAGCGTCTTCAAAGATTTTATTGATTCCTGACCCAATAGTTTCTTTAGTAAAGGAATCAATGAACTACCTATAAGATGGCAAAAGTTCATAGATAGCAATGGTATATAGTTTGATTAAATGAATATATTATGTTTAAAAAGAATCGACTTTATGTTCCTCCTTTACAAAACGCCAATTTCATATGTAATGACCTAATATAATAGGACTGCCAAAACTTGACGATTATGTGTTGATTTTACACCATTTATTTGGTGGCTAGGCAGTATTTTTTACCACTCTTGTCTTTTACAGACATCTTTAGGTACGCATTAAATAATTGCGCACAAGAAATCTTAAAAAACCACGTATGAAACGACAAATGAAACATTTAATTACAGGTCATAGGGTTGTCCCCTTGTAGCTATTATGGGAAAATTAAAATCGCAAGTCGGCACGGGTTATCGTTCATAAAATGCGATAATATTTTTTCTAGGCTATACTGGGTAAATACGAACATTTTATGAAGGTATGCGTTAAAAATATCGAACTTGAAATTTCTGGGACACCCTAATATGTATATAATATATAAAAGGCAAAGCTGATTGACTGATGTATCAATGCACAAACCGAAACCTTAAGGCTAGAAATTTGAAATTTTGCACACGTATTTCTTATAGGCGGAGAGGCGGACATCGAGGTGCCGCTGCCGACGCCAGAGACGCCGAGCAGCGCGAGCGCGGGATCCCCGCGCGTCGACACGCACGACTGCTACGAGATAGAGGACGAGGATGACGCCGGCTGGGAGTTCGTCACGCGCCCCGCTGACCCGCTACCCAACGGTCAGTACACGCACAATGGATATGGACTATGGATAAAAATTGCTAACAACCTTTTTTCATACCTACCGAATACACATGCAAAGGAGAATGCCCAAAAGTGGTACCAAAAAGTCTCATGCATCAAGATGAAAATTTTATAGTAATTATTTTTCGAATTTTTTACGTAATTACACGCCAGGAATCCAATTTTTAAACCGGGAATTTAAATTAAAGAATAAAAATTATTAAATGACTTCCTCCGCATTCGGTTATAGAGATGTAGTGCATTATTAGAAACATCAAACAATATATTGTAACAATATCGAGTCATTCGACTAAAACAGTAATTCCAATTTTAATAAATATTACTTGCTTTAATAACAATTTCCGAATGATAATATTATTTATTGATATTATGTATTAGCTTTTCTATATATTGTATGTTAAATAACAGTAAAATTAAGCTAATCCATTACACCTAATCGATTCAGTGCTGCTATTAGACATATAATCGATTTTTTTCATAGACTTCGATTTATCGACCGCATCCCTAAATCGTAGTCATATTTTGTGACATCTGACATTGCGACATTTGCGAATACGTCCGCGGTCCGTCTGTGTTTTATTTTTCAGATTAATTTCACAAAATATAAATAAGCAGGACTTGTTTATAATTTGTGAACTTTTTCTGCGTATATATTTTATTGTGCAAAAATGGCGAGTCGTAGTGTCACCCGATAAAAAAAATGTATCAATTGTTCATTTTTGATACCCAGAAATCCAAATACACATACTTTAGAACAAGTGTCTACTCCAATGATTAACTTATTACAATCGTGGATAACTCTTACTCAGGTAAGCAGATCTTATTTTATTTTCTGAATAAGTAAAGTATATTAAAGTCTAAGAAGGTACCTTCTATTTATTTCCTGACAAATGTTTTTCTAAAAATTATAGAGAAATCTCTGTCATTCCAAAGAAATATTTTAAACTAGTACCTGAAAATATCAGAACAGAAAAAACATTAAAGGCTTTTAAAGACTTAGTCTTTGATTTCACAATTATTGTTCTAGCAGTCAAACCATTTAGAGTATAGGTGTTACTTCTATGAATATATTACAAACACTATTTAATTCATTGTTTTATTACAGCTGACTTCAGATTCTGTGCTCTGTACAGAGTGTTTAACACTGCTTCAAGATAGAGCAAACACAACCAGTGAAGGAAGTTTGTCTTTGCCTGCTTTTGGTCATAGAATAGTATGTTTTTCTTGTGGCCCAGTCTATTCTACTCTCTGTAAGACAAGGTCGACATGAGAGAAACATTATAATTAGACTAGTTCCGCTGCACTTGGTAATTATTTTTGTTTATATTAAATTATATCTTATTGATATTTTTCATTTTTAGTCTCTAATATTTGATACTGCTGGTAGTGCTTTTATTATTGTGTCCTAATAAACATAACACAAATAATTTCATAAAATATTTTTATTTGTTGTCACTATTATTTGTAAGATTTAACATACAATTAATATATTATTATATTACATGTCACTTTTTAGATCTCAAGATTGGAAAGAGTTTGTGATGCTTGCTGAAGGTGAGAGGTGAGAGCTACAAGAGAAGTGTGACATCATGATGAGCAAGACTCCAATCGCCCTGGTCTGTCAAGAGGTATTTTGATAGATGCTGGATCAAGTGCTGATCTCAATATACCTCAGCCGCCTCCTCTTCCTCAATTAAACTATCATACTCATCAATTACGACAAACCCAAAAATTATGTCTTCTGTGTACAAACGTGCTGCAAGTACATCTAATCACTGTATATTTGTTAATTGTTTTGAAATGGAACGTTTACGGTAAACAGTACCTTTATGTATAAAGTATAATTATTGTTATGACAATGTTTGGATAAATCAAAAATACATTCTGTTTGTTTTATTTTTGACTCCAGTCAACAGTATGAGCATATGTGTCCATTGTGAAAAGTATTGTAAGTGACAAAAATGTTACTTACATTTTTGCTTAAATTGCTTAAGAGGAAGTATTCAATAATAATAAATACCCCTAGATAGTAGATACTATAGCGGCGGCTTTCAATCACAACACAGAATGCGGGACTGAATTCGGTGATTATACCATGAACGGGTAACGGGTATTAGGTAAATATATAAATATATACTCTATAATTCCAAATTCTTACTAATATAAGCGCCTTACTCTGTTTTTAGAGCAATAACGTTCGTTCGTGTATGACAATAGGTACTTTGAAGATTTTGAGGTTATTTTCGATTTTATCAAATTACTCTGAAACCCCAGTTTTGTTTACAAAGACATTTTTATAGGAGCTAATATGATAATCATAGACCGTAAAAAACTAAGTTTGGTTTTGACGCAACTTGGTACGGGATTCCATACATTTATGGCCAATGGGTATTTTATCCTTTGATAAAAATCGGTCAAGCCCTTTCGGGGGAGTTCTCTAATAAACTCTGTGACACAAGAATTTTATATGCCAAATGTTTGCTGGCGTATCTATTGGTGTGTTGCAATTAAAAAACTTTCTGTTAATCATTACAGACTCGGAGGCTTTACTGGCGGCGGCGAGCTCCCCCCCGCGGCGCGCGACGTCGGAGCTGGAGCTGCGGTCGCTAGGGGCGGAGGCGTCGCCAGAGTCGCCAATCTCGCCCGGCTCGCCCCGCTCCCCGCCCGCCGCGTCGTCCAGCGGCAGCCTACAGAGCGACCTCGCGCCGCCTGCGCCGCCGCCCCGCGCGCGCTCCGCTTCACACAGCGATCTCAGCTATGATCCGCCTCAAACTGCCGGTGAGGGTTATTTAATGTCATGTGACTGAATACACATGTGGCCTAACACAGCTATATACAAATTTTTGTTTACACAAATCATTTAAATAATAATTTAAACATATAAAATATTTACATAACAACTAATAAATTATTTTACACTTTTAGTAAAAATAGAATAAAATTATTAAAACACTAAACCTATATAAACTATTGCTAGTACATAATATTTTGTCATGTATAGGTAACATGTTACGCAACCGGAGTGCCGCGCTCCGCGCGCCGAGCCTTAAATACCTAGTACCTAACGAATAACAATACATAATAACAGGAATTGTTATCGTTAGGTGTGCGAGCGCTCGGTCGGGTTGCAAATCGTTTTCAGTACGAAATTCACTTCCGTGCGCTGAACCTGTATTGTCAGCTGCCTTGTCGCGACATACGTTTATTACGCGATCTATTGTAATTAGGCTTTAATATTATATTTAAGTAATACCTAATTACTATCCTTTAAATTCTCCTTCTTAAACTGTGTATGGTAATATAAGGTGTGGACTATATTCGCCGTTTTACTGTAAAAAATAAACTATAGTTAAATGTGCTTTGTATTAAGTTATTTATTCAACCTAACATTCAGTACCAATGAGGGTGTTATGAACATCAATCCGAATTTTCTTATCCTTACTAATAATAATATTCTAAATCCGTTAATTAGTACGGCAAAGATGAAATTTTTAGGAAGGACATGTGCTACTCTTTATGGCGGCTAAATGTACGGTTTCTGCGTGACATACGGATTTCTGTGCGTACGTACAGTCACTTTATACTCTAGCTGTATACCTTTAGGTACCCTGCACACAAACCTGGAACAGATGCGATCTCCGGGCGAGCTGGACGCGCTCAGCGTGCGTCAGCTGAAGGAGCTGCTGGTGCGCAACCGCGTGGACTACCGCGGCGCCGTCGAGCGCGGCGACCTCTTGCAGCGCGCGCGCCTGTTGTACGCCGACCACCATAAGTACAGAAGCGGTTAGTATACATTGCCTACTCCCCAATATACAATGTAAACTCTTTGTAACGACACTCCGTAATCCGACGCCCTTAAAAAGTCGAAAAGGTTTGATTTGTTTCTTTTACCTACCTTTAAAATGGTCAAACTCTCAATGTATCGTTACATAAACCTTACACTATATATTGTTATAGTCGCGTTTAATCGCGTCACAAATCGTCAAACTCGAATTTTGAATGGTATTCACTTCTGTAACCTGTTAACTCTGAACAGACATTTCTATATATTATACTAGATATTGACTGCGACTTTATGTGGTCTACTTTATGTACTATAGAGTAGGCCGAATTGCATCAAATCGGTCCAGTACTTTTGGAGCCCATTCAATACAAACAAACAAACAAAGAATCAAATATTTCCTCTTTATAATATTAGTATAGACCATAGATTGTACTATAGATGCGTGCCATCTTCCACAGAGATTGAGAACCTGTCCATGGAGGAGTGCTGTAAAATCTGCATGGCGGCGCCGCTTGAGTGCGTGCTGTTGGAGTGCGGGCACATCGCAGCGTGCACGGCGTGCTCGCGCCAGCTGGCCGAGTGCCCCATATGCCGGCAGTACATCGTGCGTGCTGTGCGCTTCTTCCGCTCCTGAGGAAGTTTTTTGTCCCCCAAGAGGTGTATTATGGCGCGTAGTGTTTTTTCCCCGGGAGGTGTATTGTGCCGCGTAAAGTGGTTTGTCCCCCGAGAGGCGTATTGTTGTGCTGCGTAAGGTGTATTGTCCCGCGCTCATACAATGGTGCCCGTGGCACCGTTGGTTTCATAATATGTCACATAACACATAAAGCCCCACATCTGTACCTATGCAGCCCGTGTACAGTTTCCAAAGTAACCCACTCTCAAATATCGTTTAGACTGCGGGAATGTGTATGATGAAACGCAAAAAAGTAAGATAAATCGTTGACTATTTTAACTGGATATAAAAAACCGTGATATGGTTCCTTTCCGAACCATTGCATTTCTTAAGTCTGGTACGTAAGAATCATTTTTTTAAACTGGGTTGTTGCAACCATTATTTGTAACAAAAGTGTTGCTTACCTTTTGACAATTCTAACTCGTTTAGAACATTAAAGTTGACTTAAAAGCAATTACATAAAATGTTGCAACAGCCCTCGGCAATCTTCGTTTTTCTATAATGGAATTGACAAGCGCTGTATGAAAAACGACGATTGCTGAAAGACATTGAGATCGTGGTCGTACCTACTTTGCGTACTTCAGTGCAAAGCTACTTTCATAAAAGTGATGGATTTGCCCACAAACAGGCACTTCTTTAACGCCCTTCGAGAGAAATATTACCAATGTAATATATAATCTTATGGCTGAATACTTAAATACCACTTAAGATTAAAAAACACCCAATTCAGATGCTTTCCTGCCCATGATAATGATACCTAGCCTTAGGGTCAATTCGCGATAGTCAATAAAATACATGTTTCATTGTAACGGTTTGAATAACATGCGAATGGCAGTGTAGGTATGATGTCATATGAGACATGTATCTTTTTGTGTAGTGGGTAAAGTTCAATTTTGAATAGCTACCTTAAAAATAATATTGTCTCTTCAGTGTGAACAGTAAAGTAAGAAAGAAAAGAAAAGTAAACAATAAGCAATGTTTGAGCATTTGGCCATAAGTCACATAGACAATAGCAGCCGTTGTGTACATTCTAGACTTTATCACAGGGTTTAAAAGTATGATAATAGTGTTTATGTTTATACTATTTATATTCTTTAATTAAAATACATTGGTATTACTTTTTATTATTAGCCCTTGCTTCCAATGACTTTTTTTTTCTTTTTAATGATTTGTTTCTTCAATCTCTGTGCTTTCATTGGCTTGCCTTTTGGCATAGGCCTCCCCTAACTTCTTCCATTTTTGTCTATTTTGTGTTTCTCGGGTCCAGGTTGGGCCCGCATTATTTTTTATGTTGTCACTCCATCTTTTACTTCGTCTTCCTCTATTTCTTTTTCCAGTTACCATACATGCCGTCAAGGGTACTGTACCGTTACTTCTCTTGACCCCTTTTTTTGCTTCACACTCTGTTTTTGTAAATGTGGTCTGCGCTTTTCAATATATCCTCTTAGTAAGCTAATGTTCATTATAATCTTATGCTAGAATTTCTATTAGCTATATAAAGATAAACTTTAAGGCCCGCTTGCACAGATATGGGTTAAACTTAACCCTGGGTTAAATATCATGTTATCTCTCGCATTCTTCGTATTTATGAAAGAGAAGGCATGATATTTTAACCCAGGATTAACTTTAACCGAGATCTGTGCAAGTGGGGCTTAGTCCACTAATGGAAATAATTTTGCCAAAACATTGCAGATTTTTGTCTTAATATAATTGAGATAAGTGAGTCTCCGTTGCCATGCTACATAGTAAAGATAGAATCAATGACTATAACTTTCAATAGCAGTAACAATACATATTAGGATAGCAAATGTGAGCGCCCAGAGCATGTTTATGTATATAATATGTAATGAGGGTTTTTAAATTCGTAACATCTGACAGCTTTTTGATACAAGGACCTTCGGGCTACCAAGCGCCGCCTGGTGACAGAAAAAGAATCGAAAAATCTTATTGACCGTTTTTTATACCACTTACGCCACCAGATGACGCTTTGTGTGCATTAGGTCTGCCCCGTAGCGGCAAAGAAAATATCAAACACCCTCATTAAATGCTACTAAAGCCACAGATTTTCATGAAAATTATACTCCTATCCCCATACTAATAAAAATATTTACACAACTCATTAGCCTTTTCAATGTTGCTGTGTTTGTATGTAAAGTGACTTATCCTACATATCAGACAAAGACAGGAAGATTGATTAGCGTATCCGTTGCGTAAATGTTTAACTACCCAGCATAATTGGCGGCACTATGTGCTAGACAGTCGAGAATGTTTTAAAGACACTTTTTTTAAACTTGCACTACTCTTGCGCTTATTGCTGTGGATTTTGCTAAGGGTATTATTGATAGTTTTATCATTATTTATTAATTATTTAACTTTCAATACATAGCTTTAGGAACCTTTGAAAATCCCGAAGCCTGCTTTAATAACCCCAGTATATCAGGCTAGGGGCCATTATATTTATATCCGTCTAGTTATATTAAAAGGCGAGTTTATTCCACAAATTTCTAGAAATCGTTATTAGACGGTTTTGACTCGTCCAACTTAATCATGACAGAGTTATGTAAATCCTAGAATCCTAGAGTTAGAATAAAGACTTGTATAATACGTTTTCTTGTTACATCTTAATACTTTGAGAAACTATTTTCGTATAATTGTTATTTATGGAACTACAAAAAAAAAATAACACCCGCAAGCTTGTTAAATAAACATTGAAATATTTTCCAAGGCATATTATTCACTAGCTGAATAAAATGGCATGTCTCTTACAAAAGTATGTTATGTAACTTTAGCGAGAACACATCTGTTTTACAAATAAGACAATCTGTTTTAATAAGAAGCTGCAAAGTTTATGAAAATTGTCTTGTGTTCTTTAAAAGCTCATAAGCGTTAATATATATTATTATATATTAATTAGCTCTGTAGGAAGGTGTAGCATAGAACGAAGTCCGTCATGTAGAAACTTGTGCATTGTTGCATATTATCACACGGGATAGGCAGATGTGATAGAAAGCCTACTACAATTTTAGGCCCAGTTTATGTAAAACGTCTAAACCTAGACGCCCTGCCTTCCTCGCACAATTCACCAAACGCAGGAGAATCGAGAAGACACCAATGCACTGTTTTTCTTGATGTAAATTTGGTGTCAAGCTTTTTAACACTTCTGTCGCCCTTTTCGCGGCGAATTGTGCTAGGGTAGCTAGTAGGGTAGCTGTAATTATTATTTTATTATAAAAAATACTCCATTCGCCATTTTTGTTATTGTGAGTAATTCTGTCATACAAGAAAACAAAAATGTTTGGGACTGAGTGAATATAATATTTATGCATGCAATAACTGAAGCTCGATATTTTATGTTACTAGAAGGAATTGAATGTATTCTGAAATAGCTGCTAGATTACCTGGCTAAACACGTTAGGTAATAAAAGCGTATATAATTTTATGCTTGAGATTATATAAATAATAGCTTATATTCACTCGTGTCTTCATTATTATCAAATGGCGAAACTAAAGTACCCCACAAATATTTTACAATCGTTCTCATAATAACACAATTCACAGCTCACGATAAATAAAAAAAATTGATGTTGACATTTTGTGTTCCGACAACAGCAAAGATAAATCGTAAATATTATTTAAAATAACAAAATATTCAATAGTCACCTGTGAAATGATATTCCAACATCTTTTTCTTTTTGGGAACTACTTTTGCAGTGTTTATGAACGCAAGTCGGCATTTTTATGTATTTACTCTACGCCGTATGTTGAAATTCGTGACGTGTATGCGGTACGAAGCTTTGTTCAGCACTGCGGTGAAATCGTAGTAGCTTTTGGTTTCATAGTAGGTTTTGTTGTTACACCCAGATGTTCCGTGCGGTGGTGTTGAGATGAATATATTCGATAACTGTAAGGCAATGTCGAATAGCCAACATTAATAATTATTTACATTTGCTATGAAATAATTAGAATGTTCTTCATGCATCTCGCCAATTTATTGAAATTATAATCC
Organism: Phengaris arion; assembly: GCA_963565745.1. Lineage (NCBI taxonomy): Eukaryota > Metazoa > Arthropoda > Insecta > Lepidoptera > Lycaenidae > Phengaris > Phengaris arion. The sequence goes on from OY751442.1 coordinate 3,523,217, forward strand.
CAAGACAAGAATAAAGTCAACAAGCAAGACTTGCTATTCTTGTCTTGGGAATTGCTAGTACTATTTTTCATCACAAAATGAACTATTATTTAATGTGATATCGCTTGTATTTGTGCGTAATGTGGTATTTACACGGGCGACTAATGCCGCACGAATTCCTCCGCACGGGGAAAATCTACCGTCGTTTCTATTTAGGCGGTCGATTTTCGCCGTGCGGCTTTAGTCACCCGTGTAAAACCCGCATCTAGCGTGTAATTTGTATTATTGTAATAATAAAAACTTTGAAGTTATAAAAGTTATAGAATATTTTATTGTAATAAAATTATTAAATTGATGTGTTGTGTTTATTGTTAATTATATTTTGTAAGATTTTCACGGAATTTCTTAGATTCACAAGCCATGGATTGAGCAACTCTCCATTGAACACAACTTAAAGTGGGCATCAAAAGTCAAATACATATAGGATCAACCTTTATGATAAGTTGTAAGAAAATTAGAGAGAATTTATTAATATTTTTATTTAACAACATAATATGTAACAATAACGATATTATATCATCCATGAGTAATATTTACAAATGCCTGTATGAAGTTTCATGCAAATTAGTAGGTATTCCGGTCGGTCTAGTCGCGGCCGATGGCGTGCGTGTCTGCGGGCGGGTCGACGCGCACGACGGACGCCGCGAGCGCGAGGTACGCCTCGTAGTGCGCGCGCTCCGGCGTCGTGTCATAGTGGTAGTGCCCGCCGTCGCCGTGCGCACTGAACCCGTGGAAGTGCTGCACGCGCAAATCCAGGCCCTGGCGAAGGGTGAGATTGAGTAAATGGTCGGCAAGGTAAAGTTATGTAGTAACGTAGGTATACATGTAGGTACGTATCGAGACGACTTAGCACCTTAACGTCGTAGCAAAATACCACAGATTAATAAATAGTTACTATGTAAAAAATACCTCGACGCGATTCGCCACAGTCCGTATTTAGCATAATGTATTATTTATTTAATGCTTTAGCTACCCAGTGGAGTAAATGAATTTTGTATGACGTAGCTAGTACCAGCAAAAAACTATAGCAAATTCATCCTTATGTCTACAACTTAAAATTCTTCAAAGATAAAAAGACGCGCGAATTAGCGTGCTTGCGCATGATCAATGTTTCTTTTGTTTTGATGACCTCTGTGGCTAAGTGGTTTTTCTGTGTTCCTGGGTCATGGATGAGTATTAAATATACTTCCCGTTGTCTGATAAGTACCCGTAACACAAGTTCTTCGAGAATTAACACAGGACCCTGATTGGCGTGATGTGAAAGCGTCCTTACTTTTTTTTCTATTTTAGAAGGAATGTGTTCATTATTTAAGCGTGAATTTGCTTTAAGTAGGTACTTATAATATATTAATATCACCCTTTTAGAATTTCGCTACGCTGCGCGTCATCTCTGCGCTAGTACGAATTGACCGTACGAAGTTGGGAAGCTTTAAAGACGCATTCACGTCAAAGTGTAGTTACCATGTCGCCAGTGACGAGCGTGCCCACGTGCACGATGGGTGCGCGCATGTCAAAGTAGTGCAGCCAGCCGTCCACGTCGGCGTCCGAGCACAGCGGCGCGGCGGAGAAGTCCGGCATCACGTGGTGCTTCACCGAGCCCTCGCGCAGCAGGAACGTGCCGCCCAGGCCTGAGCGTTATACTAGTGATAAATATACACGCTGCGCCATGTCTGTCATAGTACGTAAGTACTATAGAACTAGTCGCCGCTCGACGATGAAAAACAAAATTACAAGTCTCTCAGGGTTAGTTAATTAAGATATATAACGCTCACCGACGACTTTATCCCCGTAGTGTTCCTTTAGAGTTTCTCTGATGGCGGTGATGAAGTTCGCGGGTCCAATACGCTTCTTAGCCACCACCTTAATTACCTAGAACCGAAATTGTCGATTTCTATAACAAATCTCTTCAGCTTGTATTTTTGCAAGTAACAAGCATATCATTGTAGCTGTGGTACCATTTCAAATAGCTAGTTTGGGGTCCATTGAAATATTATATGGCGAACTATCACTTATCCTAATTCAAAATTAATCCAATTGTAAATTTCTGTATTTAGTCATTTAATATACGCCTATGCATTTAAGTAGTATGTAAAATTAATGTTGTATCGGATATATCATTGTTATGGTTCAGAAATAAAGAAATATCTCATCTCAAGTAAGTAACTAAGTATGTTTTGTAAAAATCTGAAATGTGTAGGCGTTATTCAGGTAACGGCTTTCGCTTATTCAAACCCCACTTAAAGGGCTATCAAGTCACATCATTCTGTCATTCATATAAAATATCATTAACAATTTATTGATTAAGTCCACTTGTCCATGGATCTGAATTAAAATAATGACGGGAAATGAAATTTGAATGAAAATTGTATAATCTAATATTAGAATAATTTAGATTTGTGGTCACCACTTTTTTAAACAGCGGGTCAAAACGCCCTATGTGTCTTAAGTAACATTTGAGAACGACGACCTCTGTGGCTCAGTGGTTAGCGCGTCGGCGCTCGCGGGTTTAAATCCCGCCTTAGCAACAACAAGTTTTCTGTGTGTTCCTGGGTCAGATGTGTATTAAATATGTGTACAGTAAAATTAATATTTCCTGACAACTCGCACTACGCATGGACTGGTCACTGTCGTACAACGCCGCCGGCTTCAAGGCCCTTGTCGAGTTGTTTGGGCGCGCGGTGATGAATAGAATTTAAGTACTTTTTTGAATAATCTGGTCAAAATTTAAGGTCACAAGTTATATTTTTAGAACGATAATCGAACGCTGATTACGCTCTTTAAATATCTATTTTTACTTAACCGAGCATCCTGAATATTTCCGTTGTCTTGTACCCGTAACACAAGTTCTCCGAGAACATTGCACGGCATCAGATTGACGTGGTGTGAATATATTATTATTGGAATAGATATTATTATTGGAATTCGGCTGTTGGTACCTTCCCAGGCCTGCCTTCCGCCAGCAGGTAGTTGCCGAGCAGCGCGGTGCGGGTCTCCGTGTTGGGCAGGCGCTGCTGCTTGTAGCTGCTGCTGCCCTTGGCCGCGCCGACCGGGTCTACTGACACGATGCGCGTGCCCTGCTCTACCTCGCCGTCTTTCATGAAGAGATTTATGATGCCCTGGATAATAGTAATAATACAGTGCAAGTAACATCCTATAAGAAAACGCGTAGACTTGGCGTACGTAGACGTACATAGGCGTACTTATATATATATATTATAGACGAGGCATTTTTAGACAGAAAGTGTATCCAGTTTATTTTGATTTGTTCCATTTTGACATTTGAAACATGGTGAAAACCAAGATGGCGTAGCTTTTTCTTGTATGAAGATTTGTTCCGTCAATGTACGCCATAGCCTATCTTGAGTTTTGAAATCTTTTTTGTGTTGCTTATTTACAGAGATTAGAGAAACAGCTTTCATAAACGATCAATTTGAACATTTTTACGCCCCTTTCAACGGCCCACAAATTTTCACGCAATCGTGGACGTATACTTGTAGTAGTGCAATCAAATCGAAAGCTAATTATTTATATATTATATTATGTTTTCTGGCTGCCCCAGCCTGGCTGCCTGGTGCACGCCAGGGCCTTAATGCTAAGTGGCGCACTTAGAAAATACCTGATGTATATTTTTAAGTAGTCCATCACTTCACAATGTTGTATGAAGTGAACTTTTAACCGCATCAGTGTAATCAGTTGAAAGTCATTGCTTACAATTTTAAAATTTAAATTTTCAGAAGAATTCTAAAAGTTTAAAAAGATTACATGGAGTAGGTACCTCACAGTTAACGCCAAGATAAGGCCACGGGCCGGCGCCGGCGCCGACGAGCAGCGCGGGATCCCGGCGCAGGTGGCGCAGCAGCTCCGCCAGCCCGTACAGCTTGTCGCGGCGAACGGACGGCACCAGGTACGGCGGCCCGCCCAACTCCACCAGCTTCACGTCTCCTGTTAGACCTAAACAACAGAATATGTGTGGACACGTGCTTTAAATGCTTTGCATTTTCTACTGTAAATAAAAAAACGTTGCAGTTAATATTCCAAATTCAAAAAAGCTAGAGGGCAGAAAACTATCACGCGACGGAGATCTTGCGGTGATCCATACTTAAATGGTAGCTAAAGACCGTAATTTTTATTTCAGTTATCTTTTTTCATTAATTTTTTTGTTCTAAATGGTGTTTAAATGCTAGTTAAGTATGTATTTATTTATATAATAGATTTAAATGTAACAAATAGCAGGTGCTATAAAAATCAAAACTAACATTTTCTGTTAGTTATTTTTTTTGTAATTTGTTTTGTAGTTGATAAAAAATATTTATAAATATTTTCCAAAAAATAAACCGAAGATAACATGTAAAACTGCATCATCATCAGTTTATGTTTACGTATGAGTTAGTACAGTAAACTTGTGATAGGAGCTATCAGCTCCCGCGCGTTAAACAGTCAACACTCGAGATAACATCTTGCGTCAATTACATAATTTGCGATAAACAAATAAGTGTTTTGTTAATTGGACACCAAACATAATTTTCACCTTCGACAATATTTACAAGAACTTCATCTATCATTTGTTACAGGTATGAAGAGTTCAACTTTCAAGTTTACAGACTGCCCAGCAATTTATAAGTAGGTAAGTAGCTACTAGCATCTACTAGCTATAAAAGTTAATAGTCGCATTGACAAAATAACAAAAATTTCAAAACTAAAGATAGGCTATGACCACGGCTATGACATACATTTGACAGAACAAATCTTTGTACAAGAAAAAGTTACGCCATCTTGGTTTTCAGCATACCTCAAATGTCAGCCATCTTGATTTACCATACTTCAAATGTCAAAATGGCCCCAAAAACTCCAAAAGTAGGGCCATTTAAGTGGAGACAGTTTGCGTCTCCACTGCGTCGCGTCATGCGACGTCTATATTATATACGTCTAGCAAAATAAGCAAGTTTGTATATTATTTTGAAATAATAATCACAGACCACTAACGTCCCCACTGCTGGTTCGGTCTCTCCTCAATGTGAGGAGAATTAGGCTGCAATGTACTACCCACCAAACAAGTCTACTGCCTGTTGGCAGTAACTTCACATTATTTTGAAGACTAAAAACATAGTAACTAAAGTTACCAAGATCATGGCTTGAATATTGTAGACTGAAATTGTAGGAACTATAGCACAGCACACTCTCTTCAAATGACACCTCGAACACCGGCGAATGTCAGCCATATTGACGTAAGCCTAAACGTTGCGTCAGACAAATCTATCATAAATATTATGAAATTATATTTTCAATTATATCAAAGCATGAAACCAGCCAGCCAACCAGCCAAACCAGCGGCCCAGCCCCGGGAACGAAAGTTCTGGCTTGAAAAAACTAACATCCCGCTCGCCGCGCGCACCCCGCATACTTACGTCTATCCACGCACACATAGCTACACACATAGAATGTGTTGGGTAGCAGGTGGGATTCGATGTTGTTGAAGCATTGGGTGCAGCTCCATGCTCCGACAGCTCGGTTCCCACTTCCCATATATATAATTAAATTAATTAATAATGTAATTCCAATTTATTTTATATTTTTACTAACACTAGAATAAGGATCTATTGTTACTATAATAATAATAATAATATAATAATATCTATGGATGCTTCACACCACGTCAATCTGGCCCCGTGCTAAGTATCCGAAGAACTTGTGTTACAGGTACCAGAAAACGGGAAGTATATTTAATACTTTTATACTATACATATATATAAGATTTTTATTATATTATACACATATTTAATACACATCCATGACCCAGGAACACAAAAAAACTTTTTAGTTCCTTCGGCGGGATTCGAACCCGCGACCCCCGGCTTGAGCACCAACGTGCCGAACCACTGAGCCACAGAGGTCGTCAACAGTGTTAGTTTTACTAACACTAGTGTTAGTAACACGGTAGTGTTACTAACACTATGGATGAAAATCTGAAATAAATGAATTGAATTGAATTGAATTGAATAGCTGCAACTGTCATTCGTGGTCTGCTGAATGACGGTTCTTAACGTTAGTAATATTATATATTCTTTGACTATAGTCTATTTGCGTGAAGAAGTCAGTAAATCATGCGTACATATGTCAAAATGGCTTATTTTAATTGTATAATGTGAACACAGCTTATGCGTCATTGGTCAATTTTGACTTTTGCGCGTATGTATTCACTGACTTCTTAACGCAAATAGATAGCAGTTACCAGGCGCGCTGAGGTTGTACGGGGGCTGCGTGAGGTCCGGGCTGACCTCCGCCGACACGCTCACCTCCTCGAAGTTCGTGAGCAGGCCTTTGGACAGCACTGGAAATAACAGATTAAGAACTGCATAAATAACAGATTAATTACTGCATAAATCGTTGAACATACAAAAAAAGTAAATATGGAAGTCGGTTAAAAATTAAATAGCAGTATAGTCCGACTTTGGTCTACAGTTGTGTCAATATAATATACTAGTACCAGAGAGACCAAGCAAACTAGTACGAAAAAAAATAACAGATGGCGATAGGTATTAAAAAAACTCAAAAATTAGTCTGACCGGGACTCGAACCCGAGACACAATTTGCCAACAACGCAAAAAGTCTTAACTATACATAGAGCTGAGCCTAATGTATGTCTAATATATACATAGTACATACACTAGAAAACTATCAAACTATCTAATTATAACGCGATTGTAAATCGAAGTGGTTTAAATACTTATTTCAAACTATTTTTTTATAAGTTTTAAGTGCGGTCGATGACAGCGACAGACCCAGCTAATTTTCGATCTTATTATTACTACGTCAATTAAGTTTGTCGCCCCCGTACCTACCTTTTATCACGGTTTATTTTGTTTCTTGAAGAACGTGCGGGTAGTTTGCATTAGATTGGTATAAGGTACGAGAAGCGGTTCTCTCCTGTGACCACGGTTGTTGCAAAGTATCCGAATATTAGAATATTTGACATTACAAAAACCGCAAAAATGCCAGTGGTAAATATTAAATAAAGCATTCAGTTGATTAATAATATAACAAATGTTATCCAGTACCTAACTAGCACAGTTGCCATTATACCACTTTTTGACCTTATTGACATAGAAATAAGATCGTAATAAGTGGTAGACCGGGTTTATCGGCGACCGTACTTGCGTACGTAGCGATGGCTTTAACTGCAGTTTATGTACTTTTTACCTTCAACTACTTCCTCCAGAGGTGGCTGGTGGAGAGGTTTCTCCGTGATTGGAACCTTCGAGTAATCTACAGACGCCATGCTGAAATCAAAACATTGGTATGCTCAACAGCTCGACTCACAATCATCTTTTTACTGTTTACCTGACTGCGGCGAAGCCAAAAGGAAGGGTAATGATGTTGGCAGTCTATGTATGAATGTATGTATATTTGTTCCATTGAAGCGCCTAAACTACTTGTCCGACTTTAATAAATGAGGTGTCAATAGATTCGTAATAATGGCCCGGGTAACCTAGGTTATTTACGCATTCAAGTTACAGTTTTTTATAAAAATTGTAGTTATTGCTACCGGATTTGATTAGGTACTTACGAGTTATTTTAAGTACCGATAAGTAAACAACACTCGGTTTGCTATCTATTATTGTAACTTGTACCTACAAAAGGTTATAATAAATCCTTGTGCAATAAGTAGGATTTTCAAGTTGTATTTTTTGGTATAGCAAATAAACATGTGTTTGAATTTTATGCGCTGCCAAACCGTTAAAAAAATATGTATATTTGAGAATAATGTTATAACTTAATATTTTTCTCGTTCGTGTAAAAATATGAGTGCCTACCATAGAACCCACGCAACGGCACGGCACAAGCGAAAGTAAGCGGCTTTTTGTATTTGGATCAATTTAGGTAAAATTTATGGCAATACAAAAACCAGATGACCGACCCTGGACCGGGCGCTCAGCTGATAAACTTACTTGTCAATGTCAGTGTCCCTCAAGGCCGATCCTACCACACCGCGCACCGAATACTCCAACACTGCACACAGACATAACGCCAAAAATCCAACACCCATACTTACCCTATTGTTTTTAACACCACTATCTACAGGTTAAAAGTCAAAGTATACGTACGTTCAACGTCGTGATTGTGATATTGTATCTAAATATTAGTAAAGCGAGCACGAGTAAAACGTGCTACTGTGCCGCGCGACGGCTACAAGTGACCTTACTTTTTACGGCCGTTTATGAATCGAACTTGCTCCATTGTAAAATCGTAAGCGGTTAACAACGGTGGTTTGTACTCCGAACAAATCTTGTTTTTAACAAAAAAATAAACTTTTATATTATGGCGTGGCAAGTGGCAACCGACAACACATCCAAAATAAAAGTCATGTTAAATACTTTCGATTAATTACTCAATCGAGCAAGTTTCGAAGGTTGTTGAACTTTGTTTAAATTTGCATAAATTTATTAGGGTCCCGTACCCAAAGGTTATTATTAATGGAACCCAATTACTGAGACTTCTATCTGTCTGTGGTTTGAATGGACTTGTCTGTTTGTCCGTCTGTCTTTCATCACTCACCAGGCTTACATCTATCTGAGAAACAGTCGTGTGTGAGAAACATTTTTTTTTCGCAATTAAGTATTCAATAACGAGGGTAAAGCATATAACCGTACAACGGTGATGGGACGCCCGCCCGCCCGTTTTTTATTTTTTTAAGGTTTTAAAAACTAATGAAAGGTGATACTGATAAGTGATGTTACATGGATATGTGGGAAGAATTGATGCCCCAAAGGAAGATCTCCGACCGAGCGAGGTGGTGTGAAGGCGTCAGGCCGAAGCCTACTTGTATGAATTTCAGATGATATGTTCCTGTATACGTATATACAGGTGTCCCGTAAATCCACGTGAAGCCGTAAACCCGTGATAGGCCAAGTTACAATAGTTATCAGAAAAATTTTAAAAAAAATCCAAGTAACGTGCCTCAAAAAATACAAAGCTTTTAAAAAAAATCGAAAAATGGACATCTTGTGGAGGTTTTTTAGTTCCCGGCACTACAAATTTCTACTTTTATTTGTAATTTTTTTTTGTATGTAATGCTGAATAATGCTTTAGTAAACTGGTGCCTAAGATTTAAATCAAACGACTCCGACTTGAAAGGAAATGAGGATTTTTGCCCAAAACAATGATTCGAATTCAATAGTTTACTCGACTTTAACCGACTGTACTGGAAAAAAAATGTAGTACGCTTATTTGGCAGGTAATTTTAAAAGTTGGCGCAGTTTATAAGGATTCCAAAATGGTATGACACTTGCTAGATTGTTTCTTAAATTTTGGACAATATTGATTTTTGTAAAGGAAGTCAGTTTTCGACAATTTTTTCTTACTTACTTAAAAGGATTCAAGTGTACCCAGGACTTTCTTCTAAGAGATATTCTGATTTGGATGAGATGGAGAGAAACATTCAATGAGTGTAAGAGAGACACAATGCTACTAGTGTGAGCGAGACAATGACGCTATTGTCCATGTTCCCGACGTACAGCACACAAAATACAATAGATCAGTAGGTTACTCTACTTCGTTTACTGCGCACACCGTATTCGTTCGTCTTGATTTCGTACATACCACTTTTTGCTTTGTTTATTGGACTCGATTGCTTGTGATTTGGATTTGGACTGTTAAGTTTCTCTTTCAACGACCTTTGCTTTCTCCTGGACTATCGTTCATATACTTACATTTATTCAAGATTACATACAAAAAAAGTAGAAATTTGTAGTTCCGGGAACTAAAAAACCACCACAAGATGTCGATTTTTCGATTTTTTTTAAAAGCTTTGTATTTTTTGAGACACATTACTTGGATTTTTTTTAAATTTTTCTAATAACTATTGTAACTTGGCCTATCACGGGTTTACGGCCTGACGTCGATTTACGGGACATCCTGTATAGTGCCAATGTTAGAAAACATCGATAGCGCGATTCAGGATTGTGGCGCTAATTGGTCCGCCACAGATAAATCAACATATTAATAAGTAGGCGGTCAAGTTAAGAGGAATAATATAAAATAATGCATTTTAGTAACAAAACGTTTATTTACACTTAAAATAATGTCTTTTAACAAATAAATACCTACAAAATAAAAAATTACATATAGATAGAGGTATACAGCTACCAGAAGTAAACAAATTATTCATATGTAAGATAACGTAAGTCGTGTAATATTTTGTGATGTTTCTCCTCAACAATGATCATGATCTAAGAAATTAAACTTAAACTAAAAAAAACTTCTAAACACTAAACAGGTCCCGACTTCGTACATACCAATATAGGTACGCAACTTGTCCAACTTAAAATATTTATACTATCCATAATCTCTAAAAGTTAAGTCACTCGAACTGAACAAAAATGTCTAGTCCGTATGTAAGACTCTATGACAGAACCTATGACAAATTAGACAACTATTAGAGGTTTAGGTTAGTTAGTATCGACCTGTCTCATGTCTGCATCACGAGCATCGAAACAAATAGATATGTTGTGCTCTTCATATAGAAAAACAATCGAGTGCGTCCAGTATCTTTGATAATATTCAACCTACTGAGGATATGTGGACGCTACACTAATACAAAACATTGATCGTCTTATTTACAAGATATACCACAGCCCCTATATCACTAAGCCCTTGTGCCCACGAGAGTATTTTCAGTCGCGACCACAAATAACACGCGTGGGAACGTAGCCTAACTGATCGTATTCGAACTCCTCACACTACGTTGCTCACTGAGTGATACGAAATATTAAAATTACCCATTAAAATATAAGTAAATGACTAAATAGTTTATATTTTTTCCTAAGTGATAGCAAGATTAAGAATAAAACTCAATGAATAAATAAAAACTTTAAAATATATTAACAATTAAGGTAATTTTTTAACAATCGACAACTATTCAGTTGAGGTAGCGATTTAAACTTGACGTGCTTCCACAACTTAACACAACAATATAACGACTATCTAGTACTTATCTGTATTTATATTGGAAAATGTATTTGCATGTATACTGCTTGTAAATTATTATTAAACTGTGAATAAATATTCAAATAAGTAATAATGTCTCGCAAAATTCTCTTAAAAAGTTGTATGGTTTAAAGTTATAGTTTGACGTGAAATTAATGACGTGTAAAATTAATTTTAAAATGGATTAGTGTTAACATACAAAAAATTATTAATAAAATGGCTTTTTTTAACTGGTTATGTTACAATTATCGTAGTTTATTACTATATTTGATGCGCGTTATATACTATAGTTTACAGTAGGTACGTATTATTTACGGCAATTTCGAATGTAAATCTTCTGCTGTCAGTATGCCACTAAGAGGTGTAGAGGTAGATGCTATAGGCCTTATTACTATTAGAGTGCACTGAATACTCCTATGTGTTTTTTTCTTAAATTCAGCCTCTGCATTTTAGTCGAAATTTTAATCCATTTAGGATCGTTTCAGTCTCGAATAACAAAGTATTTGGCATTATATAATTACTAGGGCTAGGTGTGCCTGGGCGGCAGCTTGTGCTGCTTGTCGCGGTGCAGGCGGCGCGCGTGCGCGGCGTGCGTGGCCAGCCACTGCGCCAGCTGCGCAGTGTCGCACTGTACGCGCGGCCGCCGTAGCCCGCCCTCGCCCGCCGCGCCGCCGCCGCGCACAGCCAGCTCAACGAACCAAGCGCCGTCCGCGCACACCGCGCTGCACGCCGCCAGCGCGCCCAGCCCCGCCTCCAGCACAAGCTGCGGCGCGCCGTGCTTGCACGTGAAGATGCGCAGGTGCGTATCGGACAGGATGGCACGGATGTCATGCGGCGTGTCGCGCACGATGCGGTACGCAAGGAACCGCTCATCCACGTCCCGCGCTAGCGCGCGCAGTAACTCTGCGCCCTCGGCAGCGCGCGGGCAGTAGCGCGCGAGCGGCGCGTCCGCGGCCACGGGGCGGGGCGGACGCGCGCGCTGCGGTTCTGCGCCCGCGCGCCGCGATGTGTCGCGTAGTGCCGCCGCCGTCTCCGCCGCCAGGTCCAGCACGCCGATCACGGGCTTGGTCACGGTGCCCACGAGGCCCTTGCCCACACCTGTGATGAAGCCAGGCAGACCCTCCGATGCCGCGCCCTCGTAGCTGTGCTTCACCAGCGACGTCACGCCACCTAGGAAATCATTATCGACTGTTAAAATCTAAACTTTAAATAGTTAATAGATAATAAAAAATAGTTGCATTTTGGAAATATGCATCACTGTATATAGTTACAACTTATAATATGTATAAATAATGTCTGTCACATACCGAGCAGGCCGAGGCCGAGGCCGCGCAGGCCGGCAGCGAGGTGCGCACCGGCGGCGGCGGCGCGGATGCGGCGACGGGTTTCCTCGTGTGCATCGTCGCCCACGACGCGCTCCAGGCCGTCGCCCAGCGTCTCCGACACCTTGGCGGCTGAGTTGGACAGCCCGTGCGTCACGTTCTTGAGCAGCGCGCCTACGTTACCCTCCAACAGTAGCCCCGACACGCCCTCCGACACGTCTGCCACGAACCCCAGTGGGTTGCCCAGGAAGTCCACCGAGCCCAGGATCTTCGCCGCCTGCCACTTCAGCTCCTACATCACGGGTAAATAATGTATTTTGTGTACTTTACTACTACTAAATATTGCCAATGGCCCTCGGTAATCTTCGTTTTTCTATGGAATGAAGATAAACTATGAAAACGGGTACACGAACGACAAAAAATCACATTTCACCCTTTGGGTACAGAACCCTAAAACGACGATTGCCGAATGACATTGAGGTCGTGGAGGAGAAAGCGTTATGTTTCGCCAAAACAGTGACTACGCCGAAAAAAAGATCGACAACCGGCGACAGCTCTTGTAACTCGCTTGTTGTGAATTTTGTGATTCAATCTTTTATACAAAATCATTTAAAAAAATGTCCGCAGTTGACGCAGATAACATACGTCCTTAAAGTGCTGCAGCATCTGGCGAGCGAGTGTGGCGGCGGTGTCGAAGGCGTGCGCGCGCACGAACGGCTCCAGCTCGACCGCCGCGTCCTCAAAGCGGATCAGCGTCAGCCCCAGCCGCCGCTTCAGTGTACTCAGCGACCCCTCCAGCTTGTTTGCCGTGAACATCGACAGACGGATCTGAGCGGAATGAAAGAAAATAGTAAAATATAGTACCAGAACTTAACAAAAAATATTTTGCCAAATTGTGTACCAATCAGCATGTTTTGAATGCTAGTATTAAATGAGAACATTTTTAATAGGAACAATTAAGAGATCATATTTTAAAATTACTATTATAACAGCAATATCGCAGCAGCAGGAAAGCATAATAGTATACAACTATAGTTTCTTAGTGGCATACAAAACACTAAATATTTATTGGGACCTTGTGGCGTTTACATGTGAAAGACACGCCACAAGGCCCGAATGTGTTTGGGCGCAAGGAAGGCACTTGTTTACAATACGTAAAAAATATGTCATCAGAGAATGTGATAGTAACTTAAATATAAAGCGTTTTGGCACGTACCTGTCCGGGTATGACCTTGACGAGCGCGAAGTAGTATCGCGTCGCGTGCAGCGCCGTGAGCTCGTGCAGCACGCGACGCGCTTCGAACTCCGCCTCGTCCGCCTGTTCCGCTCCCTCCTCCGTGCCGCCGCCCGCCCACGCCCACAGCAGCAGGATCAGTCTGACATACCACACAACACAATCATTATTTTTATTTCATTTTATTAGGCAAACATACAGCAATCAAAACAATTACAATATTTTAACATATTAAAAACGTCATTTCACTGATATTAATAATATAATATGAATATAACACAAATATAATTTGTATCCCACATAGACTACACTGACGCAAAATTTCCAATACCCAACAGAAAAAAGGAATTTAATTTACGCTCAAACTACCCGGCGAGCGAGGTCTAGTTTAAAACGTGTCGCGAAATTCATTCTCTTATTTTTAGGGTACCGTTGGTTTTTTTTTTCTCTCTTTCCCTTACCTCTCTTCCAGACGCACGGCGAGCGGGCGAAGCGCGAGCACGAGGTGGTTGCAGTACACAGCGTTGTAGCTACGCGGCGGCGCGCGCTGCAGCTCCAGCGCCGCGTGCAGCGCCGGGCCCGTCGCGCCGCCCCAGCTGTGCAGCAGCACCGGGCTCGTCGTGCCCGTCAACTGCGTAGCCAAATGTTATATAATTGTAAGGAAAGTTACACTTAAAAAAATCGAAATCAACTGATTAAAATTAATCTGTAACATGTTAAAATAAAATTAGGTACATCATATAAGCTAGGAAATGCTGTCCTCGCAATGGCATATCTACAATCAACAATGTTGAAGCGATTGAGAGAGGACGAGAGACGAGAACATTCCTTACATAATAAAGATTATTCGAGGACAGTAAAGACGCCTATACAAAGACGAATGACATCACTGCAGTTAAAAAGGTATTTGAAAAATAGAAATTTGATTTCATTTCTTATAATTGAAAAGTAAATTATTATTTTTTACAAATTATACTGATTTGAGACACATGCATCTTTTCTACTGCTTACCTGGTTATCCCACTGCATATCGCGTACGGTGAGCGCGGCACGCGCGGTGCGGGGCCGGCGCGCGAGCTCCAGCCGCAGTCCCAGCAGTTGCGCGTACACGAGCTCGGCGGGCGGCGCTCGGCCCACCAGCGACACGCCCACGCCCGCCAACGACACGCCCGCGCACCACTCGCGCCCGCCCGCCACCTCCTCCGCGCCGCCATCCAGCGCCCGCTGCGCCTCCTGTATTAATAGATTATAAATTGACACACGCAAGCCATTACAACACCCTATTGGCGAAAAGGTGCAGCTTTTATTTGTGTTGGCACACTGGTCCTTAAGGGCTCTCGCTCCTCAGGATACGACGGAGAATAAAACAAGACCCTATGTCGTCAAATTAATGGCGACATCAGCGGACGTCACAAAAAAGCCACCATCCTTAACACTATACATTTCACCACCTAGTGTGCGAGGGCCCCAAGAAATAGTAAACTTGTTTGTGAGATACATACCGGGTCGTTCTGGTCGTATATGCGCACGAGGCGCGTGGGCCCGTCCGTGCTGAGCGCGACGGCGAGGCGGCCGGAGCCGGGCCTCAGCGTGTGCCACTCCACCGCCTGCTCCGGCGGCGTGGCGCCCGCGCGCGGCGACCCCGGCATGCCCAGCACCACTCGGTTACCTGTACACATCAACGAATGATAAGAACGGAAATAAATATGCATCGAGGATGGTTGTTTATAGATGCGTGCGTGAAATGTTTCAGATCGAAATCAGGGGCAGAAGGGATGGGGGTTAAAAGGCTACGTAACGCACGTATACCTCCGGTTATCAGTATAATTATTCACGCACAGACGAATCATTTAATTTTTGTGGTATAAGTCGTATTATAAAACAGGAAGTGAGACAAATAACGACTACATAGGATATGTGAACTAATACCATTTAGTCGTTATTTGTGTCAGTCCTTGTAGTTATTTAAACGAGTTATACGATACAATGTTCTGTCTATTAGTTGGTCGGTCTTAGATTATGAAAAAATAAAGAAGAACCGACCTGGAGTGAGACCCAGCAGGCCGTTATCGGGCTGCACGCACAGGTTGGCGTGCGCGCATGCCATACGCGCACCAGGTAAAAGGCGCCAAGCCTGCGTAGAGGCGCGGCGCGGGTCCGCCCGTCGCAACACGAGCGCCGCTGCGCGCCCCGGCCGCGGCGCCGCCTCCTCTATGTCCAGCACCTGGTACATATAATTACATAATTTATTTATACAATGTTAATCATATATCGCATATTTATCGCATCACAACCTCCGTGGTCTAGTGGTTAGAGCTTGGCTCTCGACTCGGAGGTCGTCGGTTCGATACCCGCGTCGGAAAAACAAAAAAAGTTTGGTTAGGACAACGCAGGCTGATCACCTGATTGTCTGACAAGAAAGATGATCCATACGTCGAAAGGACATGTCGGACCTGCGCCTGATCTCTCGCCAGTCGTGCCGGTTATCCGTCCCACTGGGTTATGAGACTAAAGGAAGAGAGAGAGTGCTTTTGTGTACTGCGCGCACACTTGGGCACTATAAAATTACGCCTGGGTAACTGGCTTGGTTTCAATGAAACCGGCCACCGTCACCGAAATCGGCGTGAAGAGTTATTTTTTTTTATTTATCGTATTGGTAGCGAAAACAACTCAAATGTCATGAAAGCTACCTCTCATGTTAGTGAGTGCGCCAGTACAAACAAAATATTTTTTTTTTTACTTCTGCCTGGTCATTAAGATTTATTAATTTTTATGTAGTTTATAGAACAGTTAGAAACACTTTAGCTGGACGATCGATCAGTTTGTGCCGTGTTACCATGGCGTGCAGCGACAGCGGCGCGTCATCGGAGAGCGCGTCGGTGGGCTGCGGCGGCGAGCTGCCCTCGTGCACCAGTTGCTCGTTGGGCCCGCGCCGCCACAGCTGCGACCTAACGCATTTACAATACATAATATTAGAAGTCGAGGCGAAAGGTTAAACGCAGGCAAAAAATCTGTTCGTATCTTGACTATAGTTTAAACTATTTCTCATATTAAGAATAAAGCATACTATATATTGATATAGTCAATACTTTAACACATATTTTTTTCAATAAGCATAATATGTAGCAATAATGTACTAATTGAATTTTTTATTAGTAGGAAAAAAAAATACTAATTTGAATACTTACACTTACTTACTTACGTACTTTATATCTGAAATATAAATTATTATTTATTTATTATTAAGCTTAATTGTTTAGTAAACGTACCTGTCTCCGTATCGTTTGCGCGCGAGTACAACGCGCGTGGAGCCCATCGGCACCTCAAGCACCAGCACGCTGTCGTCCGACGCACCTGACTGCGAGTCCGTCAGAGAACTCTCCCTAGGGGAAAGTAGTATAATATTATAGAAATGTCCTACAAAACTAATTTACTTGTTACTATAACAAAGTTTATAGAATTCATAAATGTACCTGGAACGCGTGAATGCAACGTAGAGAAAGTTCTGGTAGAGCAGCGTATGTGTGTGGTGCAGAGCGTCAAGCGGCAGCGTGAGGCGCGGGCCGCCGGGCGCCCGCAGCGCCAGCGCCTGCGCGCCCTCGGGCTCCGGCAGCGCCCAGTGTGGCGCCGCGCCTGCGCCCGCCACGCACTCCTCCGCACCGCCAGCCTGGCCGAACACAACAGCGACACGCGAGCGGTTATCCACGCGCAGCGGCGGCGGCGCGCGTTCCGCGTCCGTCAGCACCACCAGCAGCGCCGCGCCCGCCGGCACCACTTCCACGCGCAGCACCTGGTATGACCCGCCTTTCTCCCTGTAAGTGCAAAAAAACAGAGTTGGGATGATCTTAACACACATAATCTTTACTGTTTAAATTTTAAGAAGTATTATACAAAGTTATAATTCCAGTTGCAACTTGTTTCTACGCGTTTTCTGTCAACTTCTTTATTACATACATAATGCAAACCTACCATAAATAACGCAGATAATAATTAAAATGTTTTTTTTTACCTGCAGGCAATATGTAGACTGCGCGTTTTGTCTATCCTGAAGCCGCCGGACCAGGCCGTGAGCGGCTCGGGGCCGGCGGCGGCGGTCGTAAGTCCAGTCGCAGCAGCGGGTGGGGCCAGCACGCGCACGCATAGCAGCTGCTCGCGCTCCCAGCGCGCCCAGTGCCATGGCAGGTAGCAGCCCGCCACCGCCGATACGTGCGTCGCCACCGCGCCCGGATCGTTCTGGGAAACAATAAAATGTTTTGGTATAACAGCAGATTTTACACAAAAGTTTACAAATAAGACACAACCTACATTACCATTAATTGCTACATGTAATTAAGTCCTTCGAAAAACATCGCACAAGTAACTGTCTCCAACAAAAATAGAATAAAACGACTTTACATAGAAATAGACCCAAATTAAAATAACTTTAAATTTTCAATTCAAACAATTCAAGCAGTAATTGTTTCTTATATTTGCACAGCTCTAAAAAGAATATGTCAACTTCGTTTATATATTCATTATTATGTGATATGATAAAGTGTCCTTGTAACGTGGAAGTAGTCGGTAGTACGTGAAACCATAAAACGTACCATATTTAATAAATCTGAAAATTCTTAACTTATATTTGGCTATAATAATAAAATCTAAATACTGACGAGTGTGGTGGCTGTGCATTTCTGCGCGAACTGCAGACATCGCGAGGTGTTGTTGTGCAGCTGGTAGCGCGGCGTGAGCGTGACCACGTTGGTGCGGCGGTGGCGGCCGCGGCCGGCGCGCACGTGCACGCCCACCGAGTACGAACGCTCCTCCCCCGCACCCGCGCTCTCCAGCCGCTTCACCGTCACGCCCGGACCCAGACCGAATGGCGAACACCACTGGGGACACGACAATGCAAGTTAGAAAATATGACTTTAATCCGGTTTTATTTACTATAAAAATAAAATAATAACAACAAGTTTTAAGAAAATGCGTTTTACACAATTTGGTATTTTAGATTTTGTGTGAAACTGATGGCTTTACCTCCGGACGTGGCGAGAGCGCGCTGCCGAGGCGCGCGGAGATTGTGGGTCCATCTCCGTCGGCAAAGGCGAAGGGCAGCGGTGCCACCATGCGCGCCAGCTCGTGCTCCGCGAACTGCCCCGCCGCCTCCGCGCCGCCCTCCGCGCGGAACACCAGCGGCAGCCCCGTGCGGTTTACCAACCAGTACGCCGCAGACACCGATACCTGCGCGTACGCGGTATAGGAAATTTTTCAATTATTTCACTTCAATGAAAATACCTGACTTGGTACTCTTACATAAATCAATTTACATTAGTAATAGCTTCCTAAACCGTATTATTACAATTCTTTATAAAAAAAAATCTATGGAACTCTTGCCGCTTTTACACACGCACTGCAGCGGCGACATTTGTACGGATTTTTTCGTCGCAGCTCCCGCGGCGCGCGCCGCCGGTCTCGCAGCGTTTCACCGCCTGCCGCCACCACCGCTGCAAAACCCATTCAAATATCACACGCGCCGCTGCCGCCGCGGAATTTGCGATGCGTGTGTAAGCTTTCTTAGTCTTTAAGTATTGTTATAGTATAAAGTTCTACACGACTGTCTGTTTCCTGAGTTAAAAAACTTACTTAATAATAAACTGAAACAATAAAAAAAAATCAATTTTCTGAACTAGCGAGTAAATCGACTCACTTTGATTCCATCCGTCTTTTTGACGGTGACGCGCGCGTTAAGGTAGAGGCGACGGCCACGCTGGTCGCGCAGCTTGAGCCGTGCCGAGAAGGAGCCGGCCGCACCCGTGCCGCCCACCGCCAGCGGGCTGGACCACCCGAACCCTTCCAGCTTCACGCTCACCTCCACTCCTTCCTCCACATTAACCTGCACAAACGAAGGGCGTTCATCTAAAAATCAAATGTAAATCACTCTGTTTTAAGGACGTTTTCTGTGCAAAAAATCAAAGGCACATAATATAGTATTTACTCCGGATACCTGGTGGAAGGAGTGGGTGTGCGCAGGTGGAAGCGCGCCGGTGTCGACGGCGGCACGGTACTGTATCTCGAGCGGCAGCAGGTTCTCCAGTCGAAGAGCCGGCAGCAGCGTCAGCGTGTGTCCCGCCAGCGGTGCGCCGCGCTCCAAGGGGAAGCGCTCGCGCACTACCGCGCAACTGAATCTACGAACGAACAATTAGTATACCAACAACTTACCATAAAAATTAATCTCGCTTTTTGTATGGAAACACGTGTAGTAAAATGAGAAAGCGAAATAAAAAAAAACACTCTTCCCCGTTCTCTGTGCAAGGGGCTTAGAGAAAGTACAGCATCGAAACGATAACAAAATTAGAAACGAATAAAATTTATTAATAGCCGTTGCAAAATCAAGGATTTGATTTTACTATAAACAATGAGGGAGAGCTGTATCCTAAACGCTAAGAGTCCTAAAATGCCCTATGTATAAATTAATATATATAATAAGTGCGGGATGTCTGCACCGTGATCCCTAAGGTAACAGACGGAAAGCTGGAAGGATTTGGGTATAAGGATGGATTTTCTCACTGCCAATTGCGCAGACTCACACGACTGATCGTAATGATGGTAAAGAGTTTATTTACAACTTATCTTATTATTTATATAATATTATTCCTAAGTGTGTGTGAACATGTACAATCTTACGTACTAGTGTGTATTTACAATTGATTAGAAAATCTAATGTCTAAAGTACAGATGAATGGTCTGTAAAGTACTGATGAATCAACTACTGATGCGAGGATCTCCGAAGTTTTTTGTCCCAGTTTCTCCTCTGCTGAGTTGCATTTCCATGATCACTGTGACGCATGAACAGCCGTCGTTAATCTCAAATATTCGAGACTTTGCTACATAACGTGTTAACTAGCGACGAACTGTGCCAATATCATACATTTTACTATAGTCTAACTTCGTTAATGATTTAATATTGTTACTTTGTTTAAGGCCCCAGAAAAATACTTAAATTTCAAACGTTCAAATACGTTGTGATGCACACACCTGTAGGACTGGTCGTTGGCGGTGCGGCACTCGTGGTGAAGCAGCATGGCGTGGTCGGGCGCGGCGGAGGCGGCGCGCCAGTCGATGGCGGCGGGGGGCGGGGCGGGGCGCGCGCGCAGTACTGGCCGCGCCCACACCGCGCCCGCTCGCGCCACCAACGGCGCCGCCCACCGCGCACCCGCCTCCACTACCGTGCCCGAGCCCGAGCCGCCGCTTGCACCGCCCCATGCTCCTAAGCAACGAATACAATTAGATAAAATATTTTTAAGTTCAGGAAAGACATGGCAGGCCTATACTACATAGTTCTGACACTTAGTAGTTACTAGGCGCATTTCTAGAATCAATATCTAATCCTCGTAGTCTACACACATAGTAATAATTTCTACACAAAATAACTAATAACACCTTTTTATTACATAGCATATATTTAAAAATGATCGGAATTCTATTTACTTGAATATTAGCAACAGGTTTAGTTAAAATTTTCATTAATCGTATAGAGACCGTCTAACGGACGTATCTCGGCCGCAGTAGTACACAGGACGGACGCCGCGCCGCGCCAGAGTACTGCACGCGACACGCGCAAGCTCCGTCGCTTTAAGCGGTCGTTCTTACCAGTACGGTATACGTATGATTTAATTAATGAGCGTTGAATTATCTTATTGCTTAGTTTAGGTATGGGCGTACCCGGTGCTTGGGCGCGGTCGAGGCGCAGCTCGACGGGGTGCGGCAAACGGTTGTGCAGCAGCAGCGCCGAGCGTACCGTAACCAGCTTGCGCGCTGAGCCCTCCAGCGACACCTCCAGTACCACGCGCGCCACGCCTCCCGACTGCTGCGTGAGAACAACAACAGAATAAATTAAAACTGTTTCTTTTAGATTTACATTACAGTGCCAATTCGTTT
The DNA here is from genome assembly GCA_963565745.1 of Phengaris arion. Classification (NCBI taxonomy): domain Eukaryota; kingdom Metazoa; phylum Arthropoda; class Insecta; order Lepidoptera; family Lycaenidae; genus Phengaris; species Phengaris arion. The sequence goes on from OY751442.1 coordinate 3,544,712, forward strand.
TATTTCTGTACATATTTAACTGTGGGAAAGCCACGCTTCGGCACGAATGGGCTCACAGAAAACCGGCGTTCACAAATAACGCTTGCGTTGTGTTTCGCCGAGTGAGTGAGGTTACCGGAGGCCCAAGGGGGGGATTTTAAGGACCAGGAACGCAAGTCGCAACACCAGAGAAGTTACAAAGTATAACTCCTCTGGTGTTACGAGTGTCCATGGGCGGCGGTAATCGCTTACCATAAGGCAATCCGTTTGCTCGTTTCCTGGTTCATTTTATTGAAAAAATATGCGTTTTTTTTCACGCAAAACTTACAGCTATACAAGATTAACAACAGAGTAACAGTATAGGGCCAATTAAAAGTTTTCACGATTAACTAATATTATAATGTAGAAATTGACATTGAATTGAATTGACAAGTAGTCATTAAAAGGACGAGCAAAAGTGAAGGAAAAAGATTTGACTTAATTTATAAATACAATATTAGCAATTTTTATACTAGTGTTAAATAAATCTATGTCGGTACCTACTCCGAGACGCTGTATACTCTGATAGATCGCACGATAAACGAGTTCTGACGGTAAGTGGTAGAAGAAAACGGAACGTGAAGGAGTTGGTATTTCCTAAGCGGGCCAGTAGGTACTCTAAGCTCGAACTTGCTTAATAGTTCTGAGCAATCAATTGAACCATTGTATATCTTAAATAGGAGCGATAAATCGGCAATATTACGTCGTTCTTCGAGCGGTAGAATATGAAATGTTTTGCATCTTTCGACGTATTATGTAAGTAGGTCCTGGTAGAAACTTTTTTTAAAGATTTTTTATTGATTTACTAGATAATCTAAATATGAAACCCAACGCTTTGGAGGCTTTTTTAATAATTTGATCAATATGCGACTCGAATAAAAGTTTAGGGTCGAAAGTGACACCTAGATCCCTAATAGACTCTTGTTAAAATAATATTGGAAAACTTATATGGATACGTTATTGTGTTGGATTGACGGGTATATGAGCATACATAGCATTTTGAAACATTTAAATCTAGTTTGTTTATGACACAATAACGGTGAAAACTATCTAGATCTTTTTGAATGTTTACAGCGTCGACAATAATTTTGACTAAACATAAGATCTTCATGTCATCAGCAAAGAAAAGCACCATAGAGGATAAAATAGAGAATAATACTTAGTACTTACAATGTGCGTGATGTCGCGGAAGAAGACGCCGACGCGGTCGACGCAGACGGGGTCTGGCGGCGTCCAGTGGTCGAGGCGCAGCACGAGGCGGTGCAGAGGCGCAGGCGCGGCAGCGGCGGGCGCGGCAGCCGGCGCACGCGACCGCCGACCGCCGAACGAGAACGGCTCCGTGTCGCCGGCGCGCACCATCACCCACGTGTCGTCCGGCCCGCCCCACGATTCCGTCTCGCCGCTCTCTCGCACCCTGACAAGATTAACAAAATAAAACAAACCCTATACTAAGAGGCACAAAAAACTAAGAAGCAAATAATGTTTTGGATCAAATAACTCACACATCTACGGCAGTGGTAAGCGTGGTAAACCAGAGCCGCTGGCCTGTGAGGTTGTGAAGCGCATAAGGCACGAACGGCGAGCGTCTTCGGTGCCCAGCTGGGCTACCTTTGGGAGATCCTCGAGGAGCCTGTCATTCGATACATAAAATAGACCGATACGTAAAACGCTTCTAATGTGAGAAAATCGTAAATCGTTTAAAGCGAATAGTCACCTGGGGCGCGTAATAATCAGCGGTCCAGTTGGTGCGAACGAGCGCGAGCAGATCGACGAGCGCGGACGTGATGTTGACGTTGAGCAGCTCGGCTGAGCTCAACTCCAACTGCAGGCGCGCGCGCATCAGCGACGAGCACAGCGTGTACTCCCACCATGCCTCCGCGCGCCACGGCTCCACCACGGGTTCCCAGCCCGACAGCGCGCGATTGTAGTAGTCCACGCTCAGAACGCCGCGCACGCGCCCGCCACCCGCACCGCGACGTGCCACATCCCCGCCCGGCAGCCCGCCGCCGCCGCTCGGTGTCGACACGAGCAGCGGGTCCTCGAACGACTCCTCTGCCTTCCGCAGGTCCTGTCGATTTGATAACGTTACTACCCAGTGCCACGCGAGGGCGGACGCGTACTGTCGCGTGCACCTGCACCTACCTGGTCCAGATGCAGGTCAGCGAGCGTCACTTCCAGCAGCGGCACATCGGAGTCCAGGCAGTCGTCGATGACGCACAGAGTCACACTCTCCGCGCTTACCTGAATACATATGCACGAATGAGTTTTAAGCAGAGTAGCTTGTATTAAGTCGGTAAATTGTATGTTTTTTTATAATGTTTAAAAAAAATACCTGCACTAATCTTAGAGAGCGAGACGGCGGCTCCGGTGCCGGGCGCACCGGCGTGGGCGCGTCCCTCGCCCAGCGAGCCAGGCCCAGCCTAGCCCCCTTGTTGAAGCACACACCCGCCTCCACCCCCACGCCCGCCTGCATGTGCACGCTGTTGGCGGGCTTGTTAGCGGGCGGCTCCTCCTCCGATTTACCTTTTATTAGATCATAAACCATATTTAAAAAAGTACATTGAAAAGACGACTATGATTTGTACTATGTTTTTTGTACTCACCCGACAACGCCAACCGAGCTTGAACCGGGAGCGACTGAAGGATAGCCGCGAACATGCGCATGTCGTGGTACGACAACCGGAGATTCAGGGCGCCCATCGCTATCTATATACATAAAAGTAGTTATATAATTTCAGGCAGTAGTGGATTTGCTTTCATATGGTCGTAACTTGGTTCACCATTCGTCACGCTCCCGCGTGCTCATGAAGTGTGCTAAAGATATTCTGTGGCCTCTGCCACTGCATGTGTTTTTATACCTGCAACTGGTTGTTGGCGGTGAGCGCGAGGTGCGCGGCGGCGGGGTCGAGGATAGCCAGGGCTGTCTCCTCCTCCAGCCCCAACACGCACGAGAACAGTTCCAGCTCACTCAGCTCGCACACCACCGGCCGTGCCGCGTTCGCCGCGCGGTACGTCACCACCGTGCTGCACTGTAACCATCCATTAGATGAGAGACTTGACTGACTACTTGAATGTTAAATGAAACTATAATATACTCTATTCCAATTCATTCTGATCCTAACGTAATTCACAGAAATTCTCACAGAATTACTTATTGTATGCACTTAGCATCACATTCACCGGAATTTATTAAATTGTATAATAATTACACTATAAAAATATGTTTAAACATCAAATTTGTGGTAATATGGTGGCCGCCCCGACCGAGCGAAATGGTATGCCCGGTCAGGCCGAAGCCCACTTGTATTCATTTAAGATGTTGTAATATACCGCCGATCTTAAAAACTTCGATAGCGCGATTCAGGATTGTGGCGCTTATTGGTCCGCCACAAATTAAAAACATTCACCGTGAACAACACGTCATTTTGTAATCTGGTTTATAGAATAATGTCTATGAATTCATAGAATTAATGAATCATAATGAATTATAAGTATCGTAATATATTATGTTCTTATCTTTAAAGTTCTGACCATCTATATAATTTTTCGTCATTATATTATTTTTTATTAGTGAACCATATATTTAAACTAAACATTATCACTACATACTATCTACATTATACCTTGAGTATGACAGCGTTGGTGTCCCATACTGCGGTGTCCTCCACCAGTACGAGCTGCGAGTCGGTGACGTTGAGCTTGAGCTCGAAAGGCGGCGCACCCTGCCCCGCGCCCCCCGCCAGCGCGCCGGTCTCCCCGCAACCCACACCGCCCTCCTCCCTGACACAAGACATTATTTTATTATTTTCCAGAACTACTTTAATCTTAGTTTGATTGACAACATAGAATAGATTTTATGTTGTAGTGAGTAAGTGTTTTAAATTCCGGGTTGTTTGTAATCCTTTTTGTCTGTGTTATGTCCCTGATGTGTTTAATCATTCCCACAAATTGCAAAACTCGAGAGTAAAGATATATCGGAGTATATACATCCTACTACTATTATAAATGTGAAAGTTTGTGGGGATGGATGGACGCAAAAAAGAGTGAACGGATTTCGATGAAATTTGGTATACTTAGTTGTAGTTTAGGCTCTGGATTAAAACAGGCTACTTTTTATCCCGAAAAAGTACAGTGTTCCTGTGGGGTACTGTATTTATGCGGGCGGAGCTGTGGGTAAAAGCTAGTAACAAATAATATGTATATATATTCGGTGATAGTGTTAGTACTCACAGGTGCTGCAGATCGGGGTCGGAGGCGGGCAGCGGCGCCTGCATGATGAACTGGTTGGCGGCCTCCCACCAGTCCAGGATGGCCATCAGCCGCATGTTGTTGATGAGGATCGTGTACGCGGACGACTCCGGCCGTTTTCTGAGGACAGCCACGGCTTGTTGCTTTTATGTAAAACTGAGTATGTAAAACTATGTAAAGCTGATAACACTGTCCCACAAAAAATATTTTTGTATGCCTTTTGATTTAATGCGTAATTTTTATACTATTATGAGTCAGTGAATACGGAAACATATCTAAATTTTTTCCTCAAGTTAGCTCTTATTTAAAAAGTAAGACAAGTATGAAAAAATTGTAAACTGTATGGAACTAATATAATTATTTAAAATCGAAAAATATATATCTCCATTTATTTTTAAATATTTACTTAAAATTTATAAGTTCAAAATATTTACAAAATATTTAGTGTGTTTAAGTAAGATTTTTTCCTTTTTTTCGGGTTTATTTTCTTCGCGGGTTTCAGTACTAGGTAGGAAACGACCCTGATTTTTCTTAATATTTTTCAAATCGCTGAGTACGACTTAGGTTAGACTACCTAAGCTCGATTGAACACCTCTGTGACATAAATTGGCACAACGAGACAGTCAAAACTGTAGATTTTTAACGAAGACCAGACAAGCCCTCGCCCATCGAGGGTTACATACAAAGTAAAACCTTGGAAAATATACCCTTTTATGTAGAAGGCAATTTTGACGTAGACTTGTTATTCGCGTAAATAAGTTAAAAGCAAGGCGGGTACTTGCCGAATTCGCTACGAATCCGTAGCGAGCGCGGTAAGCTCCCCTTGTTTTTCACTCACTAGCAAATCGCTAGTGTGATGTCAGCCTAAAATAGTAGTACGACCTAAGTACAAAATCCCACCTAGCATGCACTTCGGCCTGCACGCTGTGGCGCTGCTCAGGCAGCGGCGCCACGATGTGGCTGAACACGTTGGCGCGGCAGTTGGCGGGCTCGGCGGCGTAGCGCGTGTCGCTCACTAGGATTTCCGCCGACACCAGGTCGATATCCTGGCTGAGGTCAGAGTACGACTCCACCAGCAGCCGCGACTTGATGAAGTTGACGCACGCCAGCGCCGCCTCCCCCTCCGCGCCGCTGCCGCCCGCGCCCGCGCGCAGCTGTACGACCACGTCCTGCAGCTCGAGCTTTAGCGACCACGTCGTCCACACCTAAAAAACAAATAACAATACGGTATTTTCCTGTGTTTTTTATTACATAAATGAATAGTACTCTGAAAAATAAAACAGTTTACAAAAGGAATAGTATACTAAAAATCAAAATTTTCAAAGATATTGCGGATTGTTTGAAGCACTTTTGTGAGTCTCGTGAAAACGCCCCATATAAAAGTTGTACTAGTAGGTTGTCACACGCTAGTAATGTTGCAACGAAATGTATGGCCATATGCTCAAAATTTCTGACTCGTAATTTTGCGCGATTATGTTGATACATACCATAGTAAACCTTTTTGAATTTGATGTAAGTAAACTAATTATGTAGGTTTTATACACTAATGTTTAAAAAAAAATTCAACTTTTTTATGACTTCGAAATGCATATAATTAAAAAACTACACACAAAATCCTATTTTTTTGCTTTTATCAAGTTCTAATACCTAATCTCTCAATTTATTAAAAAAAAACTAAATTTTATGTGAATGAAAATACCCAATTATATATTATAAAAGAAATGTACACTGCGTTTAATATTTGATTCAGATTAGATATTTTGTGATGAGTTAGAATCATGTAAAAGTATTTTTCTAGACCTGGTCGTGTACGGCGGGGCGCGGCGGCGGCGGCAGCAACTCGTCGCACGGCTCGGCGAGGTTGTGTCCCAGCACGCCACGCACTAGCTGGTACTGCGCCGCGTCCAGCGCCAGCCGCAGAGTCGAAAGACGCCCGTGCACGCTCATGTCCGCCACTGTGACATACGGTTAATATATACACATATAATTTTTAAGTCTATAACATTTTAGGCAATGCATTATGTGTTACAATAAAAACAAATAATCAATAAATTTACTAAATGAAACAACATAGTACTATTTTTTAACTTTATATTTAGATTTAAGAAGTTAGGATTTTTATTCCATTACGTTTTTAAAGTCAGTTTGTCACGTACCGTTGTGCGTGTCGCTGCAGTTGCGCTCGATCTGCAGGCACAGTTCGGCGGGCGCGGGCAGCAACGGCGCGCCGCACCGACGCAGCGAGCCGCCCGCCGCGCCCCCACGCACGCACCACAGCGACAGCCCCTCAGCGCACACGCTCCGCACGTCTAGCAGCTCGCCGGACTCTGACACGTTACTCGCAACTTATTTTTTGACAGAACTTAATAATTTTAATATTTTGGCAATTATATTTTATGTATTTATTTATTTACGTAAAACAGTTTTTTACAAAAATGTTTACAAATTTGATAACAACACAACCCACATTACCATTAATTGGTACAAATAATTATATACATCGAAAAACATCGCACAAGTATGAAGTAACAGTCGCCATCACAAACAAGAAAACGACTTTACATAATATGAATATTGAATAAATACAAATAATTAAAATATTTACAGATTTACAATTCGAACAATTCAAGCACTTGTTTCTTATATTTGCACAACTTTGAAAAGAATATGTCAACTTCGTTCAAATTTTTATTATAATATGAGCAAGAACGCCTGAGAAATGTATTTTTGAGAAAAGTGTCCTTGGATCATGAGGAGGTGGAACGGGGAACCTTAAACTGTACCATGTTTAATAAATCTCGGCAGTTAATATTACTTTTAACAATTTTGTGCAGAAAAATAGAATCCAGGTAGTCACGTCTGGAATACAGTATTGGTGTATATGCGTTCAGAGTGATAGTCGATGTATTTTATAAACGCTTTTTGTACTTTTTCTAACCTCTGAACGTGGACGGCATATCTGGGCGGCATATGTGGACGGCATATCAGACCACACTACCAAATTCGAGAACGCTACGTACATACGACGTGACGTGTAAAGCGGTTTTAAAGTGTTACCCTTACGGAAAGGCTTACTGAGGCGAATAATAAAGCCTCAAGTTTTAAATGCTTTCGTCACAATCCTATCAATATGTAAGTTGAAGTGTAGTTTTGTATCTAAATAGACACCGAGATCTCAAACCTCCGACAGCCACTTAATTGGATTTCCCAATATACTGTACTCATAAGATACCGGGTTATGCTTCCTTGTAAAAGTTATGTAACAACATTTATCAGTATTTAAATAAAGTTGGTTGTTAACACAGTACAATTCGAAAGACTTTAAATCTTCCTGTAAATGTACGCAGTCATCCAACGAATCGACAATTTTATAAATTTTTGTATCGTCTGCGTGAAGAGATTGCGTCTGAGATTCGGGACTGAAACAAGTCCCAATATCACACAAGTACAAATTGAACAGGAACGAACCGAGATGCGAGGCCTGGGGAATTCCGGATATTTCTAATAAAGTCGGAAATACTACGCTTCAATGCAACTGCCTGGCTGCGGTTACCGATATAGGAACAGATCCATCTCAACAGATCGCCGTGTATACCGATTTTGGCAAGCTTCTTTAAAAGGGTGAAATGGTTGATTTTATCGAACGCCTTCGATAAATTTGTATACCAGGCATCTACCTGATGGCCGGCATCCAAAGCATTAAGCAGAAAGTCGGTGTATTGCACAGGATTTGGCAAAACACTGCGCCCGCAATACCGATTTTGGGAAGCTCCTTTAAAAGGGTGGAATGGTTGATTTTATCGAACGCCTTCGAGAAAACTGTATACAGGGCATTTACCTGATGGCCGGCATCCAAAGCATTAAGCAGAAAGTCGGTGTATTGCACAAATCTTGTGCAATACGCTAAAATCTTTCGCGGGCGAAGTGTTTTCAAGTGTGCGCTTCGAAAAGACGTACCAGACGTCGGGTCTCTTAGCGTGCTGATGGTATCAGGATCGCCGGCGTAGCAGAAGCGATTGGTGAGCGTAAGCAGCTGCAGCTCGGCGGCGAGCGCGGCGCGGCTGCGACCCGAAACAGGCAGCACGATCAGCGGCGCAGCGCAGCGTAGCGACAGCGACATGCGCTGCGGCGCGCTCGAGCGCCGGACTGCACGGGAAACCTACAACGTGGCATTTATATAATATATTTATATCAGCTAGCTAGTATCGAGATAACCATCTCGTGTGTGTTTGACTAATGGCCCGTTTCAATAACCTATCTACCAATAACTATTTGTTAGAAACGTCAAATTTGTATCGCAAAAAACCGTCAAATTTTACCGTTATTGAATGACAACTTTTTTAACAAATAGTTATAGATACATAGGTTATTGAAATGGCCGTGAGATGATAAGGTAATCTTTTTTTATAAAATTCTCGTGTTACAGTGTTTGTAACAAAACTCCTCCTAAACGGCTTGACCTTTGCTTGACTTGGCTTGGCTTTATGAAATTTTGCAGGTTATTATACTTATGAGTTATTTTGAGAGACACAGAGAGAGGGCAGTCAGTACCTTGCGGCGCGCCTGGGCGATGACTCGCCGCAGCAGGCTGAAGTCCGTGGCGAAGGCTTGTAACTCCAGCACGAAGCGGCGCGTGTGCACGTACGTCAGCGGACCCATGTCCAGCGACAGGCTCGTCTCGTAAGCCGCCGCTGCCGCCTCCGACGGACTAAGCCTATCGATAATTCATTACACAAAGTCATTTATGATGTGTTCGCGCGTGAATTTAATTCGTGAATAGTTAGTTATTGTGAAAAGTTAATTTATTTGGACTTCTTGCAAGCAATATAATTTCGTCTTCACAGTAATACAATATATTTATTTTATTTAATGATTCTTACCAGATACTATTGACTCTTCATCTATTTATCCGAATAAAAATCCGCTTATTTTTATTTTACAATCTGCCAGTACAAGTAAGTGGTAATAAAAAAGTTTAACATTTTTGGAATTGTGAATTGTGTATTTATTTAATGGAATTGTGTAATTATATCTTTAATTAAATATATAATTAAATATATTTTCAAAAATACCAGGCAGGTACCTGTGGTAGTTCAGTGTTAGGGCGTCGGCGGTGCGCGTACGCAACCGGTCACGCCACAGAACGGCGCGCGGAGCCAGGTCAGCCAACGTGAGCGCGCCTAAACGTGCGCGTACGAGCCGGCTGGCGCCGGTGGTGGTAGAGCGCACGCGCACGCGCGACAAGTGCGCACGACACGCGTCACCGCGCGCCCCCACCACCACCACCCACAGCGATCGTACGCACACCTCCAGCTCGCCCGCCTCGCTCGACGACTCGCTGGGAACTGAGAGCCAAACGCATCAACATAAAATTGGAACGAGCATTCCAACATAGTTATTTGTTTAAACATAATAACATGTACCGGACTGCGACCCGTCGGCAGGTTCCGCAGGCTCGGCCTCGTCGCCGGCCACACCGAAAAAGTCCAAAACTGCCACCCAGCTGTCGATGCTCAGAACCAACTTGAGACAGTTGAAATCCACTTTTGTCGTTTTAGAGACCTGTATAAATTTATAATTTCGATTTAAATTTAGGTATGACATTCAATAGTAGGAAACAAAAAGTATATAAGTTTATCATATGTAGAACGACCGACGAACGACATACGTATAGAACGCAGTTATTCCATTAAATGGAGATCCGGTAAAGATAAATCATTTGCCCCATATGTATGGCCGATATTGAACCGTTTTTAAGAAATTAGTCATTTTTAGGTAATACCTCAAAAGTGGGTGTTCTGACCTGTTTGGATCATAATAGAACACTGAAAATGGTTTCAATCTTTTAGGTTTTAATTTGCCCGTAACAAAAGAATTGCCCACGAATAATTATTGTCCAATAACTATTTCAATGCTATTTTTCTGTGTCTGGGGTAGTTTGATCCATGAAGATTTCATGGATCATTTCATGGCAGGTGTTAAAATCCCCAACAATCAGAATGCCTCCTCTGAGTATACGAGGCTGCAATGGCTCTTGTAGTAAAAATAGTGGTTTTGGTAGTGGTGGTGGTGGTGGGGATAAGTATGGTACAGATAGATATTGATGGATCTAGTGTGATTTTCCTTTCTAGAAGTTACTGTAACCCACATATTTCGATCACAGAAACGTTCCCATATCGGTCTTTATTTATCTTCACCCCCGGATCTCCATATCAGTAATTGTCTACGTTCTACTAAACACCCTGTATAAGTAATTTCTTTCACCTTAGCTTCAGCGTCGGTAGCGTCGTGTCGCCGCAGGCGCGTGTGTACACACACCCACACGAGATTGTCGTCTGCGGCGCGCACGGGCGAGCTGGGCGGCGTAGGTCCGCAGCGCTGCTCCGTAGGTGAGGCAGCGGGTGCGGGGATCGCCGCGGGGGCGGGGCAGGCGGGGTGCACCGGCAGTGAGCGCGCACGGACGCGTCGCGGGGGGCGCGCGCGCAACTCGCTCACGAAGTCTGGGCAGGACGCCGACACGAATACGGCCTTGCGGGGCGCCGGCGGCGAATGCGACACCATTAGCATGCGGTGCGTCGACTCCGGCGGCTGCGTCAGGTCCTCCATCGTGATCGAGTGCAGCGACACCTGCACACACCAATCCATCTTATTTGACAGCAAACTCCCACTCGCTAAGTTCTGTGTACGAGTTTTTGTCACTGCTCGCCGAGAAGAAGCTAATAACAATTTGTATAGTATCGAAACATCGCCTCTAGTGGCAAACTATGGTAACGAATTCGATGCCATACAAATTGTAATTAACTTCTTCACGGCGAGTAGTGACAAAAACTCGCACACAGCACACTGTTCGCCATAAGAAGAAAGCTATCGGCCATAATTTGTTGTAACGGTGCAAGATATAGCAAATTATAAATACAGATTAATAAACAAGAGATAAAAGGCATTTCATATTATATTTATTAGGTATTTCATATCGACCTGCAGTGTGGTCTCGTATGGCAGCAGGTGGTCATGACGCAGCATAAACTCGCGGCAAGTGAGCGCCACGAGACTGCGCTCGCCTCCGCCCAGATCTGCGCGCAGCTCCACCGTGAAACTAGCCACCTCGAACGTTACTGCGACGACAAAATACCAGTGAAATGTTTTAAAATAAAAGTGTTTTATTTTAATCATTATTGCAGCATTAGACATGACTACCTAGAAGTGGCGAATGCTTAGGAGGGGGCGGAGCGGGCAGAGGCGGCGGCTGCAATGAGGCGCGCAGGGCGGGCTCCAGGCGCAGAGTGGGCACCGCGCCCTCGGCCAGCGAGCCGGCCTCCACAGGCAGCTGCGGCTGCGACACAGGCGGCGCTGGGGGCTCGCCCGGCGCGTCCGCCATCCAGCGCAGCGTCTCCAACAGCTGCTCGTACTGCTCACGGCTAGCAGTGACGTGCAGCCCACCCACCACGGCGCCCGCCAGCAAATGCGGTCCGTCAGGCGCGCGTGACAGCGATAGCCGCAGCGCCGCCTCGTGCAACACCGGCCGCCCGCGCGACACGTCGTAGATCTCCGACATGCCGTCAGTCGCCGACAGCGCGCCGCCCACCAGCTTGTCGCTTATATCCAGCTATGCAACACAGTTTTAGGGTAATGGTTTTATATAGTTGTTTTTAGGCTGACAACGATTTTATGATATCACATCTGTATAAAAAATAGATAAAAATGACATTTATTCAATTTCATTTATTCTAAGAATAAATTTGGAAACAAAAATTGTATGTAATAAGTACTAAGTACTGACCGCGACGAGTGAAATGTCGCGAACGTGCACGCTGTACTCGGTATCGCGCGGCGGGCCGGGCCGGTTGGCCAAGCTCATGCGGCCCAGGTGCGCCACCGCTACCTGCGCACTACGCGCCGCGCGCGGCAGCACCACAACCGGCGACTCCAGCTCCACGCTCACGCTGCCACACACAATATCACGTATTATAAAATACCAACAATTAATTGCGGTAAAACTTTTTTTTTTTTTGAAAAGGGATGCCGAAATATTGCTTTACTGTTTAAAATTTAAAGACTTAGATTACCGATGTCAGAAAACTTTCGAAAACACTGTTTCGTATGGTCTGATTAAAGGATTTGATTTGGATTTAGGAAGGAAGAGGATATGTTAGAGATTTTTGAATGCGATTTTAAAATTTTAAAATTAAAATAATATATATAAAGAGATTGAAAAGGTTGTCCTCTGAAGGAAAATGGATAGATAGGGAATCGATTCGTTTATGTTTTCAAAATTCTACCTTACCTCCATACGCATATGCATATGGCTGTAGGTTTAAGGTAGAACCATTCGTATTTCCAGTGACTCAATGTTCCGGTTGTTGGAAATTTGGACACCAACAAAAGTTTTGTCCCATTAAAATAATGTTATGCCCCATGTGTGGTAACTCAAATCATTCAAACTGTACATTAGAGAATATTAAATGCTTAAATTGTAAAGGTTTTGGTACACATTTGGTGTTAAATTAAATTGTAAAGGTCCACATTTGGTACTCGATAGAAGCTGCCCAATGTTTTTAAAAGAAAAAGAAATCCGTATTTTGATGAATAAAAAAAATATTACATATAAAAAAGCTACAGAGATGATGAATGAGCTACGTGGGAAAAACAGTAACTATCAACCTTCTATTAACTACATAGCAAAGAACAATGATGTAGTAATAGAAAATATTTTTTTGCTATCAAATTCATATAGCGATGTTGTAAGACAAGATAAAACATGTGAAGCACAAGATTTGATTTTAAGCTCGGTGTCAGAAAATGAGGTAAAAAATCCAGCAGGACGTAAAATAAAAAGAGTACAGAAACAAAGAAAGCTACGTAGGAATGTCGACAGAGTTAATGAAATGGAGTTAGACAACATAGAGTTGGAAAAGAACTCGGAACGAAATGAGGAGAATGAAGGAAAAAAATAGATGTGAAAAAGTTATTACAAAAGATTTATGAAGCTATTGTGTCAAAAAAAACATTTGAAGAATTAATTGTTGCAGTTATTAACATTATTATTAAGGAATGTAAAACATTTATAGTTAATTTTTTCACTCAGTTTAAATTATTTGAGAATATTTTGGCAGCTGTAATTAATAATGGATAGAAATAGAACTGAATATATTGATGTTAATATTGTACAGTGGAATGCTCTGTCTGCGCCCGAAGTTAACTAGTTTTAGTGAACTTTTAATCCAAGAGAAAATTCATGTTGCTATAATTAGTGAAACCTGGTTTGACCCTAAAGTCACAATTAGTATAAGCGACTACAATGTGTATAGAAAAGACAGATCTGATTCGTATGGTGGCGTAGCAATTATCATTCATAAATCGATTCGGTGTTCTTTAAATACTTTTATTTGCCCAAATTCAAATATAAAAACGCGTCATGTTAAGGTATATAATTGTAAGTATATTCAAATATTTTATCTACTTACTGCCCATCGTCTGCTAAAACATCGAACATTCCTTGAACTTTCTGTTTAGCCATTTCCCTAATAATATATATATTATATAGCGGGGGATTTTAATGCACACCACACTGATTGGTCGTATAAAACGGAAACGAGAGGAACGCAGTTATCCGATGCTATTTTAGACAATAATTATGTTTACTTAAATATACATAGAACACATAGAACACATACTCGTATTAAATTAGTAAATCAAAATTTAGAAACGTCATCGCCAGACAACATTTGTGTCTGCTGACATAGCTATAAATTTTCTTTGGAATGTTTTAAATGAGAACTTAGTCAGCGACCATCTTATACTTAAATTCTACACAAAAATTGACTTTCAAAATAACTACGAGGGCGGCACTGAAAATTTGGGGAATCAAGGAAGTGACACAACATTACTATTTAAAAATGTATTTATTGCTTTTCGAAGTATTCTCCGCGAAATTTGACACATTTTTCCATACGATGGAACCAATCATTGAACCATTCCATTCGGAAGTTGGGGTCTCCAAAATGGCCGTTTTGTAGGCGTCCACAGCTTCTTCAGGTGATGAAAATCTCTGACCACGCAATTTATTCTTTATTTTAGGGAAAGTATAGAAATCATTAGGGCTTAGGTCGGGGCTGTACGGCGAATGGTCTAATAATTCTATGATTTCTTGCTCTAAATTGTTCTGTGCGCGGTGTGAGAACTCGCATTGTCATGATGGAGGATGATGCGGCGGTTGCAGTTCTCTTTACGAAGTTCAGAAACGACCTGTGACAAACAAATGTTAGCATACCATTCTGCATTAACCGTTCTTTGTCCCTCAAGAGGAATAGTCGCAACATGGCCGGTTTTGGAGACAAACGTAGCCACCATTTTTTTTGCAACACTCCGTGAACGAACAATTATTGTTGGCTTTAACTCATTTTCGAACACTCAAACTCGTGACTGGTTTTTTGTTTCGGGTTCGTACGCGTATATCCAGGATTCGTCACCTGATACGATGTTGTATACAGCATTTGAGGATCCTGCGTGGAATCTTTCGAGAGTTCTGACGCACCAAGTAACGCGAGCCGCTTTTTGCTCTTCACAGAGCAAATGCGGTATCCATCGGGAAAACAACTTTTTTACACCTAATTGTTCATGCAAGATTATTTGTATTTGACTAATGCCAATGTCTAAAGTTGCCTGAATTTCGCGGTATGTCACATGTCGATCTTCCTCAATCAGCTTACGCACAGCATCAACGTTTTCTTGGGTGACTGCAGTTTTTGGACGACCTTGACGGGGATCATCACTGAGCTTGACACGTCCACGTTGAAATTCAGCAAACCAGCGATAAATTGTGGTTTTGGATAGGGCTTCATCACCAAATGCAGAAATCATCCGGTCAACACACTGTTTTTGTGTTAAACCACTTCGAAAGTCATAATAAATCATCGCTCTAGAATTTTCTCGAGTCAATTCCATTTTCTCAACGACTAAACAAGTTTGACAAGACCTTGTGACAAGACCGAGAATCTTTTTTTAAATAAATAAACGGTATTCGATTTTTAAAACCACTCCTTGGTTTTTTAAATTAAAAAGATTTTAATATGAAAGGAACAGTGGAAATATTCCATTCCCGATACTTTTAGTGCAGCCCTCGTATGTACAAAAAAGAAATTTATAAAAAAATTGTTGGTCAAAATTTATAGAATGTTTAGTGTCGTCTTTTGATGGAATTGAATCAGATTCATTCAATGATAATTTGCAATTAATGTATGATTTTTTTAAATAATTTAAAAAAGCAGTAGATGTTAGTGTTCCTATAATTAAAATATCTACTAACCATCAGACTAATTTTAAGCCAAAAGACTATTGGTGTCAATCCCTCTCTTTGATTGTGGCCCAACGCAGACTAGCTCTTAGCATGTTTCGTCGAAACCCTACCCCTGATAATTTAATTAAATTAGAATCTAAGATTAAAGAAGCAGGAAAAATGATTCGTATAAAACAGCAAGAAAGCCGTAAAAAAATTTATGATTCTATAGATTCGGAAACGTCACCCACTGAAATGTGGCGACAAATGCAATGGATTAAAGGTATTCGTAGAAATGTATCGTACAATAGATATAGATAAGCTAAAATACTTATTAGAGTCACTTACTCCGGATTGGGTTGTTAATGAGTCTCCAACAGTTTGCTCCAACAACAATTTATTAGAATCAAGTTTAACTTTACAAGAACTCAAGAATAGTTTTAAAAATAGAGATACGAGGAGATACCAGGAGATGATAGTATCACATATTCTATGATATCTGCGCTTCCAGAAACAATTTTACGGTTTTTGCTACATGTTTACAATTTAGTTTTTATAACTGTGGAGATTCCTTGGCAATGGCGAGAGGTAGTTGTTTTACCGATACCTAAAGCCAATCAACCTGGTGCTGAACCACAACTGAGACCTATTTCTCTAATAACCTGCATTTGCAAAATTTTTCATAATATGATTTTTAAGCGTCTAGAATGGTTTATAGAGAAACACAATATCTTATCATCAGCTATAGTAGGGTTTAGGAAATCTCAATCGTGCATTGATAATCAAATTGGAATGTCTGATAATCTTCCAACACTTGCGTGTTTTTTAGATATTGAGAATGCTTATAATAATGTATTAGTAGAAAGAGTGATTTTAAGTTTAGATAAAATTAATGTTGGGCAAAAAAATTGTAAATATCTATGGTCTTTTTTAAAAGAGAGACATTTAAATGTTATGGAAGACGACGGAGTCCGATCATTTCGCCGATGGTCGTCTAGAGGCTTGGCACAAGGAGATCCGCTCTCCCCTATTCTGTTCAATATCGTTACTCGTCAGATTTGTAAATTTGTTTTGGAGGAAGGAGTTTGTGTTTCTCAATATGCCGATGATTTTGTTATTTTTATAAAAAACAAAGACCTAAATGAGAGTGTGAAAAAAATTCCACTTGCTCTTAATAAAATTAGTAAACTTTTAGATGAAATCGGTTTAAAATTATGTATATCTAAAACTAAATTTTGTGTTTTTTGTAGAAGAAGAAGATCGAACTTACGAGTTTTAAATATTTATGACAATCAGTTGTCATCGGTAGAATGCTACAAATATTTGGGGATTTGGCTGGATAGAAGTCTACTTTGGGGGAAGCATATTAAAGAGACGGAAGAAAGATGTATTAAATATTTTAATATTTTAAAGGTTCTTGTGGGGCCCTTCATGGGGTGTCCATCCTATAAATATGAGGCGTTTATATATTTCGTTAATTAGATCTAGACTTGATTATGGCAGTATTTTATTTGATAGTTCCGCTAAAAGTAATGTCTCTGTATGGTGCAACAACCATACAGAGCATCATCAGCATTTTTGTACATTTCACGCGTACGCTCATTTTAGATATATTTTAGGTTTAAGTCAGTTTACGCAAAACCGTCGCGCATTGCGGACTTTGTAACTCATTAGCATTTTATCCTGTATCTTAGCAAATATACAAATTAGCAGCAGCAAATTACTGTAATAAATAATTAATGTACGAACCGTACATCTTTATGGTCCTTCGTTAGAAATTAGAATCAGCGACCTATGGATCCTCCGTGCTTACCGTAAGCGGGATCTACTTTGCGAAGTGTTTAGCAAGCAGCACCTCGAGCAGTAGAAGCCGTGACGTAAGTTCCAGCAGCAGCGGTGAGTGACCAAATTTTTTTACACTCTATCAAGAAACTAATTCATCAATCATCATGGAAGGTTTATTAGCAACTCAAAACCAGATCATCGAAGCTATGCAGCAACTTCTTATCAATTTTAAGAAAGACGGTGTCGAACGCAAGACTCATATTAGTAAGCGATTATCCACGTTAGATCTTTACTGGAATGATTTTCAAAGCAATCATATTAAATTGTGTGAATTCGATGATAAACAGTCGCATGATTATTTTATTTAGAATACGTACCAGAAAACCTCCGATTTTTACAATGATGCGCGTTCTTTTATTACGAGTTATTTACCAACGGCGGGAAAAGACCAGCCAAGCCCCATTATTCCAGGAGTATTAGGGTTCCCGTCTACATCCGTAAGCGTCGGCAGCGTCAGCAGCAGCAAGCAGGAGAAAGGACGCCGCAAATATCATTTAATCCGTGGGTACCAACAAAAGGTACATCTAGTAAACTCGAGGAAATGTTAAGAAAACAAAAAAGCAACTTTAAAGCATTTCACCGAACAATCAGTGGCTTAGATCTAGAAAGTATGTCTGAAAAATGGGAATTCGAGGATGCGATGAGAACCGTGCAATCAAGATGATCTACGATTGATTGCCTACATTGGGAAATCGACAGCGAAGCGTATGGCGAGAATAAAGAATACAAAGAAGCGTTCAGCAAATATGAAAATCTCTATATCAGCATCAAGAAGCAAATCAACACTAAAATGTGGTCCGAAAGTCATCGCGAGCAGTCTACTCCTCAAATAGATGTTCCTTCCTTATCTGGCAGCTACCACATGTGGGTCTCTTTTAAGGATTTATTTATGGAAACTATACATAGAAATAGGTGTCTTTCTAGCGCTCAGAAAATGCAAATTTTGAAGAGCAAGCTCAAGGGGGAAACCGAAAAATTAGTCCAGCATCCTAACATCACCTCCGAAAATTATAATATTTATTGGGACATTTTAGACCGCCGTTACAGCAACCAAAAATTAATTTTCAATTTCCATATGAATATTTTAACTAGCCTTCCTGTTATGCAACATCAATCATCATCAGCGATAAAACGCATTCATGATACTCTGAACGAGTGCTTGAATGCTATTAGAAACTTAGGGGTCAATATAGACACCTGGGATCCTATAATCATCTACATGATTTCTCAGAAATTGGATTCCGACACACATAATGACTATATCGAGTCACTACGGAACCCCAGGGAGCTACCATCATTATCTGACTTTCTTAAGTTCCTCGAGGCGAAGTTTACGGCGTTAGAGTCATCGAAACGTAAACAAGATCAACCTAAACCAAACAGCCAGCCACCTCATAGAACACCATCACCTAAGGAATTTAAGAAATTGCATATCTTTAAGTCCTTTACTAGCCATCAGAACCCATCAGTTGAAACACAGGACCCTAAAAATATTATTTCATCAACATCGTCAAATTGTCCAATCTGCAATAAATATCACGCTATTCTCTATTGCAACACTTTTGCTGATTATCGACCCGAATTAAAATTAAAAACAATTTCGAAATTGTCGCTGTGTCAAAATTGCTTATACGATCATAATGGCAATAATTGTTTTTCAAATAAAAGATGTAAAATATGCAATTTAAATCATCACACTTTAATCCATGACGCATTTTCAGTGCAAAAATTACAAAATATTTCATCAGCAAGCAGACCATCAAAACAGCATAGAAGCAGCTCAAACGTGTCCTTAGAAGATACACAAGAAACTTTATTAGCAACAGCTTTACTAGTAGTCCAAGCCGCAGAGGGCAATTCGTTAATTATGCGTGCACTTAATCTGTAATTACCGAAAACGCCACTCAAAGATTAGGATTACCACGACAGCAATGTAAAGGAAGCATTTTAGGATTAGGAGCAAAAGAGAACTCTTGCAAAGGTTTTATGAATATTACCATAGGTTCAAATTACAGCGATTATACTTTAAATACTTTTAATATACTATTCATAATGAACCACGCGGTCAATAACCTGCCAAATAAGTCTTTCAGCAAACCTTCGTGGTCTTTCATTGATAACATTCAGCTCGCCGATCCTGAGTTTTATCGACGCCGTCAAGTTGACCTATTATTAGGCGCCGATGTCTACTCATCTATAATCATGGACGGCATCATAAAGCAAAACGAATCCCTTCCAGTGGCCCAGCAAACTCACTTTGGATAGATTCTATGCGGAAATATACGATCTTTCCATTGTAATGTAGTCATGGTCGACATCGGCAGCATCCAAAAATTTTGGTCGATCGAAGATGTTGGAGAAGAAACAGATAATATGTCGGAAGAGGATTTATTATGTATTCAGCAATAAAAAAATACAACAGCAAGGCAGTCGGATGGAAGATACGTTGTTCATCTTCCCTTACATCACGACGCTGATGAAAAATTAGGGTTCTCAAAACAAAAAGCATGCGCTCAGTTTTATCAATTAGAAAGAAAGCTGCAAAAAGATAATAACTAAATCGAAAAATATAAAACATTTATCAATGAATACATATCCTTAGGACACATGCACTTAACAATAGAACGTAACATGAAACTTGTTTACTTTATGCCGCACCACGGAGTTCATCGGACTGACTCATCAACTACGTCATTACGAGTCGTCTTTAACGCGTCTAGTAAAACATCTTCTGGATATAGCCTGAATGACGTCATGTACCGAGGTCCGAATTTACAGCAGGACATTCTACTGTTAATCATACGGTGGCTACAATATCCTTATGCGTATACAGCGGATATAGAGAAAATGTATAGACAAATTCTGCTGAATAAGCAAAATTGTCGGTAGTCGGTACCAGCAAATAGTATGGAGGGAAGATCCTAACCATACACTTCAGGAATAAACTCTGTCGACTGTAACATATGGGATAAAAGCAGCTCCTTTTCTAGCGATGATGACCTTAAAACAATTAGCAAAGGACGAAGGTCATCGTTATCCTTCAGCAGCCAGGGTCCTAGAGGAAGAATCATATATGGATGATGTCCTTAGTGGAGAGTATGACGTCACATCAGCGAAGCAGCTTCAGCATGATTTAATCGAACTTCTAAAAGAAGGAGGATTCAATCTTAGAAAATGGTCAGCGAACGAGCCATCATTGTTAGAAAATGTGGATGTAGCCCAAAGCATACCGAACACATACGACTTCAAACATCAAGAGTCTACTAAAGCTCTCGGTCTAAGCTGGAAGGCTTCACAAGACAACTTTCGCTACATGTATAAGTTAAGTACAGAATTAGATTACAGGCCAACAAAACGCGTCCTCTTAGGAGAAATATCCAAAGTCTTTGATCCGTTGGGATGGCTAGCACCAGCGGTAGTCCAACTTAAATTGCTATTCCAAAGCATATGGCTACTAAATTTAGGATGGGATGACGTCATACCTGACAGTCTGTACTCAGATTGGTGTAAATTGCGTTTGTATATTGTTGTTGATTGGATCTGGAAAAGACAGCAGCATAGAACTTCACGGATTTTACGACGCATCTTTAAAAGCTTACGCCTGCGTAATTTATTCACGCATCATATTATGTGAAAATCAAATCTATATTACATTACTAGCAGCGAAAACTAAACTTGTACCCGTCAGCAAAACGTCTAGCTCAACGAAAAGCGACGTATCTTTGACACGATTGGAGTTATGCGGAGCATTCCTACTTTCGAAATTAATGACAAAAATTAAGCAAAGCCTTAGCAATCATGATTTGAAGATTTATGCGTGGTGTGATTCGACAGCTGTACTCGGGTGGCTGCACGGAGATCCATGCCGATGGAAGCCATTCGTAGCAAATCGATTTAAGAAAATTACTCCGATTTTACCAGCAAACACGTGGAGCTACGTCAAATCCAACAATAATCCAGCTGATTGTGCTAGTAGGGGCATTAGCATCGAGAAACTACTAAAACATGACCTATGGTGGAACGGTCCCACCTGGTTACGTAAAACAGCAGCAGTAAGTTCTCTGAAGCAGCAATTATGTCAAACTTATGACACATATTTAGAAACTAAGAATGTACTAGCAAATATCGCTATCAAAACCGAGCAACATCCATCAACCTTCGTCAGCAATTTCCTGAAAAAATATAGCAGCTTTACTCACGCCACACGAATTTTAGCATGGATAATGAGAGCCTTTTCGGCAAAGCAAAAAACATCGTATTTATCAGTTTCAGAATTACG
This sequence comes from Phengaris arion, assembly GCA_963565745.1. Classification (NCBI taxonomy): domain Eukaryota; kingdom Metazoa; phylum Arthropoda; class Insecta; order Lepidoptera; family Lycaenidae; genus Phengaris; species Phengaris arion. The sequence continues at coordinate 3,566,377 of OY751442.1, forward strand.
CAGCGCCGAATTAAAATTAATAAAAGATATTCAGCATTTTGAATTTTCTCAGGAATTACATGACTTAAAAGGCGTCGGACGTTTGGATTGTAAGAGCAAACTATTATGTCTCAACCCGTTCTTAGATGACCAGGGTCTATTAAGAGTCGGAGGTAGACTCAAGAATAGCAATTTGCCTTATGATATGAAACATCCTTTTATTATGCCACACAGCAGCCATTTAACAAATTTATTAATAGACCTAGCGCACAAAGCAACGTATCACGGAGGAGCTAGACTGACACTATCTTGGTTACGTCAGCAATACTGGATTATCGGTGGTAATAGAGCAGTCAAAAAGCGTTTACATCCGTGTGTAAAACGTAGGAGACATAAGCCAATCAAGCAAGCACAAATGATGGGAGATTTGCCCGGAGCTAGAATAAACCCTACTAGACCGTTTTATCATACTGGGGTGGACTTTACGGGATTTGTACACGTAAAATCTAGCAAAGGTCGCGGCATCAAAACTACCAAAGGATATGTGGCTGTATTCGTATGTATGGTCACAAAAGCTGTTCATTTAGAATTGGTGTCCGACTTATCATCGTCTACATTCCTAGCAGCTTTACGTCGTTTATCAGCACGAAGAGGTAGTCCTCGTCACATTTACAGCGACAATGGAACGAACTTCCTAGGAGCTAGCAAGATCTTAGATAGAGAATTGGTCGACCTGAAATCTATCTTAACTAAGCATTTCTATAGCGACCTTAGCGAAATGCAAATTGAGTGGCATTTCAACGCTCCTTCTTGGCTGAGTGCGGGAGGATTATGGGAAGCAGCAGTTAAAAGCCTGAAGTACCACTTGCGCCGAGTTCTTGGTGAACAGAAACTCACCTATGAAGAATTCACCACCCTCCTCTTTCAATTAGAAGCTTGTCTCAATTCAAGACCACTATGTCCTTTATCGGAAAATCCTGTATGAGCGAGATATTACTTTAGTTAGAAACAATCAAAAACATTTATTAGGGCTTTGGAAAAATCAAACGTCAGTTATAGAAGCAGAAAATAGTTTACTGCAGAGAATAGAAGGAACAATGGAGAATCAGCAGAAAATGTTTAATCAGCATCTAAGCAATTTAGACATAACAACATCTATTTTACGGACGGAGATAAGCGAAACACAAGCAGCCAACGATTTTATTTTAACAAGCATCATCGCTAATAATATACTCTCAAGTTTAAAATGAATTCAAGATGCATTACTCAATACCATTACAAATATGAAACAATTTAACGTCCATCTTCTCAGCCCTTCCCAGCTACTTAGCGAGCTCAACAAAATTAGTGGGCAGCTGCCCAAGGACTTAGCGTTACCAGTCACCAACTTACAAGCCGAGCTATCGTCGTTTTATAAAATAATGACAGTTAAAGTAAGAATGACACAGCAATATTTTATCTTTGAAATTCCCCTCATCAGTAAGGAAAGCTATGAAGTTTACATGATGTTTCCCCTGCCACAATTGATGGGTAATTCTATGGTAAGCGTAATACCTATAGCCAAGCACGTCGCTATGAATTTCAGAAAAGATACTTTTATACCAATATCTGACAGCGACTTTGATAAATGTTTTCTATACACATCAAGTAATGCGTACCTTTGTGCATTACAAATGCCCGTCTACCAAAGACAGTCGGACGACAACGTGTGTATCAAAGATAAAGAAAACCACGTGTGTAAGACGACACTTAGCGAGTGCCAGACGGCATGGACACCTATTAAAACAAATACATTCTTAATAAATTGTTGCGGTCATTGTACACTACGTTTCATATGCAAGGATCAAGTTTCCAGCGAACAGGTGACTGGCGCCAACGTCATCACTTTGGGGGACGAATGCACGATTAAGAGCGCGACTTTTACTATTAATTCACACAAACAGCTTTCTAATATAATTAATAACGAGCCGGTAGTCTATGCACCAGAAATCGCACCCTTAAATCACTTGATCAACATATCGTTGCCCTCGATTACGCGCGAAGAAAGCGCGAGCTACAACCACTCCCTGCTTGCTCTCGGGGAGCGCATCAAGCAGGTGAAAGCAGCTTCGGAGCAAATGGAGACGGAGTTGTCGTCACACGATATTCACCACTACGCCCCCATATACTTAGCAGCAGCAGTGGGCCTGTGGTGCGCTCATCGGCAGCGGTCAGCGGGGCCGGCGCTGGCGGTGCGAGCTGCGCCAGCCGCGCCGACCGCCCTATCCCCGGTCGAGCCGCGGTCAGCGGGGCCGGCGCTGGCGGTGCAAGCTGCGCCAGCCGCGCCGGCATCCTCTCCGTTTGCGCAACTGCGCACCAGCATTGACCCGAGTGTTAGTGTTAGTGCCAGTGTAAGTGATAAGTGGGTGAGTGAAAGTGAAATAAACAAATCAGTATCAAAGTATTGTGTTAAGTGTAATTCTGTGTCAGTGAACAAAAGCACATCTCCGAAACTAGAACGGTGTAGTTTAATAACGGTGTAGGTGTACTATTGTCGGGCATCACCTGTAATAGCTTTAGTATATTATTGTTCCATCACCTTGTTATTAGGTTAGCTCATCGACCATCTCATCATCCAGCACCCACCGATTCTGTCGCCCGGGAGCATTTACGGTGCAACAACCGTACAGAGCATCATCAGCATTTTTGTACATTTCACGCGTACGCTCATTTTAGATATATTTTAGGTTTAAGTCAGTTTACGTAAAACCGTCGCGTATTGCGGACTTCACACCGTTCGTTGTGGAAATCTTTGGGGGAGGCCTATGTCCAGCAGTGGACGTCCTATGGCTATTAATGATGATGATGATGATGATGATGATTGCGGACTTTGTAACTCATTAGCATTTTATCCTGTATCTTAGCAAATATACATATTAGCAGCAGCAAATTAGTTTTACTCAGCAAACAGCAGCATCTATAGCATCAACAGCATCTCAAGGTGTACGAACCGTACAGTCTCAAGATTGGATAAAGTCCAAAACCAGGTTTTAAGAATTATAGGTGGCTTTATTAGAAGCTTACCAATTCATTGTATGGAAAGTGAGTTGAGCATTCCGCCACTATTTATAAGAAGACAATATTTAGCGTACAAATACATGTTGAAATCATATTCTAGGACAGATAATGTGACAGCAGTTTTATTAAATGAACTTACTCAAAAATGTCAAGGTCGAACGATTGATGTAGGAAAAAAAATCCACTTTTGGCTAAGACATATCGAAAAACAAACTCGAGTCATTTGTTGGATCAAATTTGTTTGGATGTATGGTTATCTCAAATAGATATTAATAATTTTGTAGTTTAATATTTAAGCAGTGTACAAAAATCTAAAGAGGACTATGAGGTAAATAATTTAAAAATTGTAATTCAAGATGAAATAGTAGACAAATATAAACTATGGCACAGAATATTTACGGATGGTTTTAAAAATGGTTCTGCGAGAGGAGTAGGGTTTTATGATCCAGAAAATGCTCAAGGTTTTATGTTCAAAGTTATAGGTGAGGTTTCAATTATGTCATTGGAACTACTTGGTATAAATGAGTCTCTTAAGTATGCTATATTAAATAATATAAGAAAACTAGTTATTTTGTCAGACAGTAAGAGTGCGTTACAACACATAGTCCGGTGTGCGACGGGAGTCCGAGGGGTGTCAGTTACCTATGACATTCTTAGAAATATTCAAGAGTGTGTCAATAGAGAAATAGAATTAAAACTACAATGGATCCCGTCTCACATCGGTGTGTCGGGTAATAAAGAGGCAGACAGATTGGCAAAACAGGCATGTTCAGCTGGTAGTGAAATTAAAATAAAACCTTTTATTCGGAACTGTTACCAATATTTAAAAAAAGAACATTAATTTGTTGGAAGGACTATTTTGATGAGAGATATAAAACTAAAAGCATATGGTATAAAACTATTCAGTGTGAGCCTCTTCATATTCCTCGGTTTGTGGATGGTCAAATAAATAGAAAAGTGTTAAAGCTAGCATTAAGAATTCGTTCAGGCCACGTAAAAGAAGATTCACCTAATTGCGAAATTTGTAATAAAATAGACGACGTTTGGCATGTTTTGATGGAATGTGTAAAGAATAAAAGGAAAAGAAACTCACTCATTGACAGATTTAGTATAAATACATTAGATGTTGGATGGATACAGAGCTGTTTGTGCAAACCTACATCAAGTGTAGCTTTGGCTGTGTACAAATTGGCGATTGAAGCTTGTGAGTGATTCTTTACGGTGGATACAATGGGGTTGTCATGTATTATAGACAAAAACCCTTAATAAATATTAGATTAAAAAAAACAACAGAGTAACAGTATAGGGCCAATTAAAAGTTTTCACCATTTAATAATATTATAATGTAGAAATTGACATTGAATTGAATTGACAAGTAGTCATTAAAAGGACGAGCAAAAGTGAAGGAAAAAGTACAATATTATCAATTACTATTAAAGGTTAAATAGGTCTGTTAGAGTTTTCCTTACATTTTTATACTGGTGTTGAATAAATCTATGTCGGTATGTATACGCTGCATTGTATGCTCTGCTAGCTCGCACGATATACGAGTTCTGACGGTAGGTGGTAGAAGGAAACGGAACGTGGAGTTGGTATTTCCTAAGCGAACCGGTAATTTTTATGATACATTGTATTTAACTGTAGCAACGGTGTCGTCGAGGCGGTTACCTGAGCACGATGGCGGGCGGCGGCGAGTCGTCATCGAGGCTGAGGCTGGCGAAGCGGCGGCGCGGTTCCAACGCGTCCAGCGAGTGCGCCAGGCGCGCGGAGGCGTACAGCGGGTCGCGCGGCTGTACCAGCCCCAGCGCCATATCGGCGGCCGCCGCGCGCACCGACCGCGCCAGCTCCGCTAGGTAGCGCCGAAACTGAGCCGCGCACGACCGCAGCTCGCGAAGCAGCGGGCCCGAGTGTGTGTACCACACCGACGCTACGTGCACGCTCACGCGCACCTCGACCTCTGACGTATAATTTTAATTTTTAGTTTGGCTAACTTCTCTTAGAATAAAGGATAGGGATCTTATTTTTTTATTAATATTCCGGGTGTCGATTGGATCGATCCCGTTGGTGTTTAAAAAACACACCTGTATTATTGCACCATTTGATAGTGTTGCTGATAAGAAACAAATACTGGAAAGTTATCATTTTCCTAGCGAGGAATCGTTTTGTAAATAAAAAGTAAATATGCATTTTTATTTCTTATCAAAATCGTGCTCGAATCACTCCAATAATAATCACTCTCGCCGCAACTTGGATGGAGCGTGATCCTCCTCCATTACTATGTTATTATTTTGCATTTGTATTTACCTGCATCGTCATCTTCGTCCGCTTCTGTGACAGAGCGGGCTATAGTGAACTGCAGCGCCTTTTCGTCGTGCGCGGTGTGTTGCGGCGGCGGCACGGCGGGTGCGGCGGGTGCAGCGGGCGCGGGCGGCACGCGGCCCGCCTGCAGCACGCGCGAGTGCACACCCGCTCCCTCGCACAGCGACACCACCTGCACGCCGCCCAGCGACCCCACCACCTCGACACGCTCCCCGTCTGCGGACGAGCAAAGTGCAATGTGAGATCCAGAAATTAAAAAATGCGCGGAGTAGCTAAGAGCTAGCCAGCGATGTTATAACATAATAATGAATTTATAAAATTCTATTTAAATGTGCCGAATAAAAATATCTCATACGAATGTGCCTAACCTAACGTAGCCTGTATGCGCGCGTCACCGACGGTGGCGGTGGCGAGTTTGTGCGCAGCCGGTGCGGCGTCCCGCACGCTCGCCCGCAGTAGCAACACGCCCAGCCGGTGGAAATCGAACGTGATCTCCGTACGAGTACGCTGTGAATAGAGAGATGTAATATGTTTAAAAAAAATCTATGAGAAGTCCTAAATATTGATTAGTCCAAATAGTCAATACCTTGAGATTGCGTGGCGGCGGTGTGGTGGGCGCGTCCAACACATCGGCAGACCCCACCACAGCGTCCGACTGCGCCGGCGCCGCGCCGCACACGCGGTGACCGAACCCGATCAGCTCCACTATCGTCTCCTGGTTGGCTGTGTGAGTACACACGAATATTATGTTATTCGGTATTGAATAATATTTCATGCAAAAACCAATATAAAAATCAGAAAACATTAACAGATAACAATAATATTCTAAGCAGAGTGAATAAAGACTAATAAGAATTACCGATGATATCCAAATTATTGAATAAAATGTTGGCAATTCGCAGATTTTCGGAGTCCCCCTCTCCTTTCACCAGACAGAGCTCAACCGCGATGAGCGCCTCCGTGTCCACGAGGCCGGGGGCGCTCCAGCCGCCGCCATCGGGGCCAGAGCCGGAGCCCCACTGCACGTCGTAGGAGGGCCACGCATCCGCGCCGCCCCAGCCGAACACGTCCGCGCCCCAGATGGAGTCGGCCCCGGGGCCGCCCCAGTCGCTGGGCGGCCAGGATGGGCCGGGACTCGTGCGCTCCCCCTCGTGATCGTGCGCGTGCAGCGAGTGCAGTGCACGGTGCAGCGCCAGCGGTGATGGCGCGCGCGCGCCTGGAGACGCCGGTGATGTGGGTGACGTCGGCTCCGACCCGCGGATGCTGCCCGAAGCTGTGTCCATTCTGTACAATAACACGAGCCTAAATAAAAATATCTATAAAATAAAAATATTAAATTGTCGTTCGTGAAGTACCCGAGATGCCTGTGCGAGGCGACGAGCAGCTCAAAGTCGGGGCCGAAGGTCTGCAGCGCGTCGACGAGCAGTAGCGAGTGCACGGACAGCGACAGCGCAACATCAGCCGGCCGCACCGACAGCGCCGCGCGGACGCCGCACACCTGCACCTCCGCGATGCTGCGCCCGCGCGACTGCACCTGCGATCGTAAACCACTTGTTCACGTTAACATTTTAAACGTTACTCGACAGTAAGTTCAGTTCTGTCTCATATAACGTCTGCTTACGTGCCTCGAGCGACATCTGGTCGATGGCGAACTGGAGTATGAAGAGCGTGGCATTGTGGTGGAGCGATGGGTCGGTGGGCTCAGTGTCGTCGGAGCCACTGTCGTCATCCTCGGCTACGCCGTCGTCGAGCTCGTCGGGGTGGGCGGGGCGTGGCACGGAGGCGGGTAGCACGCGCGCCAGAACGGCCCGCACCGCCGCCAGCTTGTGTTCGCTGAGGTGCGCTACAAGTGCGGGTAGTGAGCCGCACAGCGCCGCGCCCGGGTACTGCGGGTCGCTCGTCTGAACCACGCGCCGCTCCGCCTGCGACACGGAAATTTACAGCTTATTTATGTATACAGAGCAGCAATATATTTGTTAACAATTTCCTTTTTTTTTCCTAGCAATGTAAAAATTGTAGCCATAGCCGCCGACCGGACGTTAAATAAACATAACGAACCTGAAGCGAGATGCTGAACCGGTCGAGCAGGTGCAGCGCAGACGTAGCTTTGGTGTGCGCGTACTTCCAGTTGTCGCGCGCGCGCCCCACCAGGATCTGCAGGTCGCTTAGCTCTATCTTATACCTGATGAACATAACGTAATTAAGATGGAATAATCAAGAAGAATAGAAACGTACGGATCGTCTGATGGTAACTGGTATGGTACAAGGTAAAAGTAACGTATGAACCAGTTTGTAGCGTACCTGTCGTAGAGGCTGGTGTGGAGGTGCGCGGGGTCGAGCGGGTGCGGAGCGGGCGGCGGCGCGGGCGGAGACGCGGGTGACAGCAGGCTGCCCGGCGGCGTCGAGCACGGCGTCATGAACATCTCTGCGCACGTGTACATTATTTACTTATGTCGCAATGACAAAACTATTTTTATGTGACTGCTATTTATTTGCCTGCTTTTATAAAAGTTTTTCTAGAAGAACAAGATTTTATGGATAAAAATCTATGAATGTACCTTCATCGTCGTCCTTTTCGTTAGGCACGCGATCTGGGGCGGGCGGTGCGGTGCCGGCAGTTGCGACGGGCGCGAGGCGCAGGCGGCCGAAGTCCAATACGAGCACAGCGCCGTCACGCTCCGCCAGCTGCTCCGCCAGCAGCAACGTCGGCGCACTCACGTCCAGCTCCACGTGCCACGATCCGCGCTCGCCCTGGTGCACGCAACCGCACACACACATACGTTTATTACGTCACTATTTTCTCATACATTTTTTTAATTTAAATAATGATATATAATTTACAAACATTATCTTATTCTATACTCACCGTTCTTGTAGGCGCGTGCAACATGCGGCCCCAGTGCGAAAGCGTGGCGCGTGTGCGCGTGCGCACGGTCTGCAGCGCGCCGCTCGCACCGCCCGCCGACGCCCAGCGCCGCGCCCACTGCGCCACGGCCGGGCACCACACCACCTCTAGCGACGTGCAGCGTACGCGCAGCCTGCCGATTACGTTCATAGTCATCGGCGGGGTTCAATAAAAAAAAATATTGACGTAATGATAGTGGCCTAATACTGACTTATAGTCGCAGCTGTGGCCGGCGGGGCGGCGCTCGTAGCTTAGTTGGAAGAGCGGCTCGGCGGGTGCGGGCGGCAGCGGCGGGCGGCGCGGGCCGGCCGCGGCGGAGGCAGCATTGCTGAGCCCGTCGCGGATGAGCCCCTGCGGTGCTACCAGCACAGGGAACAGCGTGCGCGGGGTCACGCGTTCGCGCAGCGCGAGCCCGCCCAGCGACACGTGCAGCGAGTGCGCGCCCGCACGAGGCCGCGATTCTAAGCGCGCGCGCACCAGTGAGAACTGCAGCTCCACGCCTGTGCTGTGCGCCTCCCCATCCGTCGCCTCACCTCTGCACGCGAAAAAAATCATCGTTATTTTTCGTTTACATTTCCGTTAAATAATTATTATAGGACACTCATTAGAGCACGAAACATACTCTGGCGCGTCGTCATCACAGAGGTCAAGCGATCCGCGATGCAGCGTGAACTCGAACAGGCCGAACAGCGCGTCACGGCGCAGCAACGTGTTGTCGTCCAGCGAGTCCGCGATCACGTCCAGGATCTCGTCCTCGAGGCGCGGCGCGGCGGGCGCGGGGGCGGGGGCAGGTTCGCCGGGGGGCGGGACGGGGGGCGCGTACCAGCCCCACCACTGGGGGAACCAGCGCACCAGCACGCTGCGCCCCGAGCTCACCTGCTCCGGGGTGGACACCGGAGTCAAAACCGGCACTTTCCTCATGGCGATCTGTTTTAAAACAAACTATTTGCATTCTCGTATTTATTTCAGGTATATAATTTAAAAAAATACTATGGCGCAATGCTGCGGAAAGCCGTCGGGTATGCGCTTCACCTCTCGAAGCGGCTTGAGTATGGCGAGCGGCGTGGTCCACTCGAAGTCGTCCTTGGCGGCCTTGCGGTCGGCGGGCAGCGTGCCAGCGGGGTTGCACAGCGTGTCGTAGCAGATGTCCACGTACTGCCGCACGCGCCGCGCTCGCTCTCCGCACGACTCCCACGTCGGCTTCGGCTCCATCCCTGTGAGGACGACAGGGGCAAACGACTTAGTAACACTTCTTTCATCTTCAATTTCCTACTTGAGCTGGAACTGGTTTTATACTGCGTTGAGCATTCAGATCTATTTTAATCTAAACGTAAACAAATACATTATGTATTTGTTGACAGAACACATCACACACATCACAGTTTACATGATCAGAAGGCATTTACTTAGATAACCACAATTATAAGCAATCGAACTCACAGGTGTGATGCGGTGCATGCGCCTTGAGCGCGTACCGCCACCAGGCGCGCGCGTGATCGCGTACCGGTGCTGGCGGGCGCAGTGCGCGCACCTCTCGCAGCCGCGCCAGGCGCTCCAGCCCACGCGCGCACCCACACACCTCACCGTACTGCCGCTGTGGACACCACCGACAGTGCACAGGCATCAGACTCCGAACATAGCATTTTAAAACGATACTATAATGATCATATGATCAATGATAATCAGTGATAATAGGTGCAAATATTTATCATGGTTTTTTTTCATACCGAGGTGAGACGCAGCTGCACTTTGGCGAGCGTGAGGTGCGCGGCGAGCCGCGGGCGGTGGCGGTCACGCAGCGGCTGGTCGGTGCGCTCGCGCCGAACGCGCGCGCTCGCGCCTGCTGGCGACAGCACGTACGAGTGCGAGCTCTTCCACGTGCCGCACATGCGATCCTGCCGCAAAAAATATCAATATTATTTATTTAACTTGTTTACGTGTTTTCACACACATTACAATGTTTCGTACATGTAAAACCTAAATAATTTTCAACCCACAGTGAGTTCGGCGATGGTACAGTCCGACATCATCCCTGTCGGCACTTGCATAGGATCCCAGTATATTGCGAGATTTTGTAGCTCCAGCAGCTTGAATGAGCATGGATCATCGAGGGGTGTGAAGCCTCTCTGCCACGACGCGTCACACGACTCCGCCACCAGGGACTCCACTGTGAGGCCACAGGCAAATGCTTGGCCTGGGCATGTGATCGCATCTTCGTAGCGAATATGCACGTCATTTAGTTTGAGCTGAAAACAACAAAAAATATTATATACTGCTACAGCAAATAAATGATGTATGATAATTATTTTGATTAGCAATTTAGCAATAGCCCCAAACTTAATACTTTAAATATTTAAGGTACTTAAAAGTATTCAACATATTAAGATAAAATAAACAAAACATTCTAGAAACATCTCCAAGTTTCCCAAGGTAAAGTAATGATTGATTGATAAGCACATACTATACACAATAAAATACTCATACCTGTAAATTTTCTACAATATTTGCAAGCAAGCCTGTTCCATAGCTGAGCCAGGAGGAGTATGAGGTAGCATAGTAGCCAGCATCATTAGCTTCATGCTCTGCTCGCCACTGCGCCTCCAGAGCATCGAGCAAAGCTACTTTTCGCTCATGGTCATATGTTGCTTCCACTGCACTATCCCACTAATAACAGTGATTCAGTTACAGTCTGACAAGTTTACAAAAATTAATCGCGTAATTCATGCAGTTTACACTTTAGAATATATTATAGAGTAAAAAATGAATATAAAATTTGATACAAAAAATTACAAATTATTATTACTACACACATTTACAGTATAAAAGTAAATAACAAATCAACTAAATTGTAAATTAAGCTTATTAAGCTTATATTTTAGATATTGAAACCAACACTATACATTGTTTATATTATATTATATGTAGTGAACGTATTATTATATTATATTTTTATCTTAAATTTTAATTATGATATGACCTTTGCCCTAGTCTTTTTACATTACATTAGATGCAATTTATTTTAAAGAATTCAAATAAAAAGTAGCATACCTCATCTAAATTTACAGGTGCAGCAACTAAATACAGTTTCTCAATAGCTATGAGCCAGGGGGCTGACCGTATCTGTCGTACAGGGACGTGCAACTGAACCTTGCCAATAAAGCCTGCTCGGATTTCCACCGGTAGCCCCAAGTGGCGGAGTGCATCCTTTTTCAAAGGCAAATTTTCAAGTTCTACTTTACCTGTATAAAATAAACACTTTATAAACAGATACTTCAATGCAAGCAAAAATAAAATATAGCATTGTTGTTATGTTTTTAAGTATCCTTCTCTCTAGTGTGGACTAACAAACTTACCAGATAGTAAAGCAACACTCAACTGATCGGTGTTTAAGTTCTCGACATATTTTCCGAGGTAATTGTTGAGCACCCAAGCAACTAGTCCTTCCAACATCGTGCATTGTTTAATTTACAGAAATTAAATATCACGCACTGTTTACTTCACTATATCAGACTTCTCTAGTTACTGTACCGTGATAGTAGTACTAGAACCTTTTTAAAATAACTTAGCAGTGTATATTGTATCACATTTATACGTAAATTGCAAGGGAATCGTAAAATTACTATATTTACGGCGACTTCTATAGATTTTCATAATTTAGCCTTCGGTCATTCATTTTTCTTAGGAAATGACATAATCTTGAAGTTGAACTTTTGACATATTTGTCAACGTCAATAGGTCATTCGCTTTCAAAGTTTCATTCTATGCAAATACTTAGATCATTAATTTTACACCATCAATTGGACATTGGATGAATAATTTGAAATTCAGATTAAAATTTTCGATTTTGGCTTAAAACTAAAAATAGAATTATCGTATTTACTTCACATTGTTGTAATATATTAATACATTAAAAGGATATAAGACACTTAAATTTAATATATATATATATATATATATATCGTAAAATGAAACGCATCTTTCATTTTTCAATCTATAATCTTTTAATTCGGTTTTTTTATTAATGAAATTAGAAATATGATTTTCGAAACGTAAAATATTGTTTTATCTTTTATTATAATTTGTTTAAACTCATCCGCATCTTTAAGATGAGGACGGCGCGAAGTATAAATAAACTATACAGTATTGCGACAGCGAGTGTAAATAATCATTTACTAAATTCGACACTTCGTGTTCGACTGAGTACTACGGTGGTATGTGAAAATTACAAGAAGATTGTTCCACTCCTTTTAAATGTTCGTCAATTGGGGTTAGGCCCGACGTCTAAGGACTTCGAGGAGCCTTCACAAATAACAGGACCATTGACAAAAGTACACGCAACAGAGCTCGTTTTGCACCTCAACGATGAAGAGAGGAAAATGTTATTTACCGCTTTGCAGGAATATGATTCCAACCGGATCAAGGAGGAGTTCGAAGGTTTGTTCACAGTCCATAATTTGATATCGGTTTTATTTTTATTTTGGGATATGTATTATATTGGTGTCGCTTGATTGTAGACAAACTAGCCGGGCAACGGTGGAGAAGTAAACTAGGAAGGCCCAGCAAAGTGCCCACACTAGGGGACGTTGACCCCACCGGCTCGTACTGTCCTGTACCTGAGGACTGGCTTAAAAAAAAATATGGTAAGTGCTATGCAGTATGGTAACTTATGCCTATATTATATATGATTATATCTTTGATGAAGTTTCATAAGAATATTTGGAAAACCTTTAAATGTAAGTCAACAATTTTTATCTACAAATTTCAGCTGCCACAGTACCAAAGCCTACAACAAAGGAGCTATTTCACTGTAAGTGTTGTATTTGGAAATACTTACCTTGTATGATTATGATTTACAACTATATTGATATCTTGGCTTTACAACTTTTTCAACAAAAACTCTTCTCAAGCCAAAAAATTCTGAATTCTGAAGAATATTTGAATTCTTAAATACAACTTATAAATTACCAGATCATATTAAATAAATATTTTATGTATTTCAGTGTCACTGGCAAATTCTGTCCCGTTTATTGGCTTTGGATTTCTGGATAACTTTATAATGATAATTGCTGTAAGTATTAGTTCTTTAATACAAAACTTTTTACTTTATAGAACTATAAGTAGACAGTTTTTAATTACGAAGCAATAAACAAACCAAAAAAGAATTGGAATGTGTTAAAAAACTTGGGCCTTTTCATCCATTATTGAATGATTTATACAGTATTCTCTTGAAATACTGAAGTGCCTGGGAGATTTGGTTTTTAAATGTTGTATGGTTACCCAAGCACATATGGCATTCACACAACATAAGTCTGCCTAGTCCAGAGGAATGACCGATCAATATGTCTGGGCCAACCATATGCTTTTCCGTCAGTTTTAGAGCGTCTGTATAATGTACTAGACGGAATGTGTTAAAGTAAAAGTAAAAGTGAATAAATGAATCTTTCGTTAAAACTCTGCTATATTGGTTTGCTTCAAGAACATTGCTGCTGCTCAGACTGTACAATAACTTGTTGTAATAGAAAAAGTGCCTGGAATGCTTTATCATTACTTTCGTTTTGAAGGCAGAAGAAAGGCTCATGCACATTTATATGAGTTTGACTTGTCTCAAACTGTACTTGAGTGTACCTCTGCAAGTTCTGTAATCTTTCTGTCTGCAACTTTGAACAACTGCAACTGAACTTTGAATTGTCGAGTGTTCGACGCCGATGAGTTTGAATTAACGTAGCGATGATTGTTGGTTCGGTAATTCGAAGTGCATAAAAATGTATTGATGAAAAGAATTAACTCATGATAACTTTGAATTACAGAGAGGTTCAAATTAACGCAGGCGTGAATTAACGAGAGTCGACTGTAAATAATTTTATGATAAGTTTTGAGTGTAGCATTAAATATTTTATTATCAATAATCATTGCTATATAGCGCCAAAAATACGAATAGCATATGTTTGTGACTGCAGGGCGACCGCATCGAGAGCAGCATGAGCGCGTACATCACGCTGTCGACGATGGCGGCGGCGGCGCTGGGCAACACGTTCAGTGATGTGGTGGGGATAGGATCGTCGTACTACGTGGAGCGCGCCGCTGCCTTGCTGGGGCTGGCCGCGCCGCCGCTGTCGCCAGTGCAGCTCGACATGCCCGCCAGCCGCCGCGCCGCCAACATGGTACGTCATCTCACGTGAGATTGGGTAGACATCGAAACCGAATGTGACGATTTCATAGGAGAGTTGGAGGTTTAGAAATAACACCAAAAAGCTTCACATATTGTATATCCAAGATAGTAGGTACACTAATATGTTTCAAATGTATATGAGACAGTCAGACTGACTTAAATAATTACCGCCGTCTATAGATGGGCTCAAAACAGGCGCCTTTGAATTAACAATAGTCTACAGTCTACACTATTGTATAAGAAGCAGTGGCTCATAAACAGTTGTGGTGTTACAGGGCCGCGTGCTGGGCATCACACTGGGATGCTTCCTCGGCATGACGCCGCTGCTATTCAAGGACGACGAGAAGAAGGACGCTAAGCAGAGTTAGTTTGATCAAGACCTAACAAGTATTAGTAGTACATAACAGTTGTAGTAAATAGATGTTCTGACAATGGCAATGTGTGCTTGCATTTTTTACTGTCGTTACAATCGCCATTACACTATCAAATAATAAATATTAGAAGCTAGCTTTATTATGGTCTAGACTTCTAGATTTTGTTTTATTGGCCTGTCAATCAAACGGTCTTGCCAACTATTCTTGCTCCAGGCTTACGTTATCCTGAAATTATTGGCTTCAAATCTTGTAATAAATTTATGATTGATAAAAAAGTAGGCCAATATAACTAAATTTTATAGCGCAACTATAATTAGTTAAATGAGGTTAATTTATTATGATTTATTATGGTGGAAATACACAAAGGTACTTACACGTAGGTAAGATAAAGGTAATTTAGTAGCTCTGTAATGTATTGATTAGTATCGATATTACGAGAGAGTAGTATTATATCATGCTATGAAATTTTATATAATCACAATTTTTCTATATATATACAGCGCACAAATCTATTTTACATAGGCTTTCTGCAACTCCGATATGTATTTTGTATACATTTACTATTTGTAAATTTCTACTTTACTGACTAGGATTAAGGAAATCTTTATTAAAATATGTACAATGTGGCATTTTTTTCAAACTGTATCAATTACGCGAAGGGTTGAACTTAAATTGTAATAAACATTCAAAATTCAAATATAAGTATTTCATTGCTTAAAATTGTTAATTTTAGCACTTTTTAATCGCTAGATAGTGCTTATCGGCAAAAATAGCGAAACTCAAATTAAATCTTGCTCTGAGATAAAGTTTTAATCTCAACAGCAAATGATTTAAGCTAGGGTAAAGATTAACAGGGGCTACCTGCCACGTTCTTAGCAATAAGTATTTTTTCGTGTTAAAGTTTATGTCTGTTTTCTTATTCTAAAGTATTTAATTGAGGCAGCTTCTTGGTGCTATGCAGTATCTACAAAATATACTATTCCTTTTACATATTAGTAAAAGAATAATCGCATAGAAAATATTTCTTAAAATATAATCGCGTTTTAAAGTTGACTTGCATACATGTATGTTAATGTTTACCAGTTAATTTTGGACACATCATGTGTTATGTATGTAGTTTTTGTTAAATATTTAACTGAAGCAATAATTATGTTCAAATGTTTCGCTAGTCATTGTTTTGTGAATGTATTTTGCATTTATTCGAATGGCATATATGTTTTATTTGATTTTTATCGCTTTACCAATTGTAATGTAAAAGATGTTTTAACTAAATTCATTCTCTGTATTGATTTGATATTTTGAGATGATTAAATAAAATTACAATTTTTAAGTACATGTGTTTAAATTTTTAAGCCAAAAATTACAGCTCACCGAATATTAAAAAAAATTGAGCTCCACCCATATCATGTACAGCGAGTACCTACAAACTCTGTTACCTCAGGATTATGAACCTCAAATTGCCTTTTCCCAAACTATGATACAAAAATACCGGAAAAATGAACGAATCTACGAAAAAGTTTATTGGTCGGGTGAATCGACATTAATTAATAAAGATGGCTACTTGAACCTTCACAACTTACACAAATGGCACATAGAGAATCCGAATTTAATCGAAAAATCAGCCCAGCCCGCTCACCTGATTTAAATCCCTTCGTTTTACTGTGGAGCAGTAAAAGAAAAAGTTTACTCAAAGCCGATTGAAACCGTAGCTGTGCTTCGGGAGAGAATTACCGAAGCAGTTGAATTTGTGAACAACAGAAGATTCGCTCGTCTGATATCCCGATATTTTTTAAGAAGATGTCGTGCTTGTATCACGGCTGAAGGAAAGCAGTGTGAACATCTTTTGTACTAAATTTGTAATTATTATTTGTAAAAAAATGTATTAAATCTTGAAAACAGGACTGACTTTCTTTTAAAAACATTTTTTTGTCCAATGTAAGAAATAATGGTC
Organism: Phengaris arion; assembly: GCA_963565745.1. Lineage (NCBI taxonomy): Eukaryota > Metazoa > Arthropoda > Insecta > Lepidoptera > Lycaenidae > Phengaris > Phengaris arion. Next base: position 3,583,131 of record OY751442.1, read on the forward strand.
TATCTTAGTCTTATTTAAGTCTGTGACTTTTCAGTATCACTATTTGTCTCACTCAAGAGTTTAAAATAACTCATTCCGTCTTATTCAAACCAAATACGGTCTTTAGCATACTTTGGGTACTAAAAATTATTCTAGGAATAATTTTTAGTAAGTTAAAAGGACTCAATCAAAACTAAGTTTTTTTTTTAATTATATTTTTGTTATAGTAGAGTCGGATAAAGTAGCGCGAATAATAATTTTTGAATACATGGTTCGGCAATAAATAATATTCACTTTCAAGCTGGAGTAGTTGAGTTATTAATTTAAGAACACAGGTTACGGAAGCACTATTCAGGATAACATAAGATTTTTTTTTTTTTGGATACAAGTAAACATTTGTAGGAACAGGAGTGAAAAGACTGTCACAGGTATACATTTTCTCGAATAGAAAAAAATGAAAATAATAATTTGAAAAATACATGACTTATTTTAATTTTTCTGATTATATTATTATTATGACTTATATATACAGAAAATTGAATAGCGCGATTCAGGATTGTGGCGCTAATTGGTCGAGTATTTTTAGATAATATAAAATTATTATTATTTCCAGTACATACCTACTGATGTTGGGTAAGGCACGATAATAAAACAACGTCTGAATCTAAATTTATTTAATAAATTATGACTCATTTGATTTTTAGATATGCGCAGTTGAAGCGTTTCTTTACAAAACCCCTAACTAATACTGACGACTACTCGTAAATTGTACGTTCATTGTGCTGACTGTCCCGTCACCCATGTCGTTGAGCGACGAGCGATTCACCAAACGAAGTAGAAATCTTGGTTGAAAGTAACTAGCCTGCGCTTCATAACTTCAACATAGCAAATATCGTCTTACACCCGGCAGTCACACGTACACGAAGTTTTTACTCATTCATGCCATCTGCTACTCGTTTTGAAACATTCTCGCCAATTTGACCAAAATATTTCAATGTAAGTGCCGGCTACAAAACAAGCTACTCCATAACAAGCAATAGAGGTGTTCAATAGTGCTTAGGCTTATACAAACATAATTACACAGTAAACATGGTGCATACAGATCACTTATTAAATTCATATGTCAGTGTTTATGTTTGCTTTCAATACGGACGAAAGTTTTAGAACTTGTTTTGATATATCGACAATTATAAAAATTATTCTGCATTAAATAAGTTAGATTATTTTAATATATTTATGTAATTGGTGTTATTATAAGGCCACAGTTCTATAATTTAGTAAACATTCATTTAGTAACCGGTTTTATAAATTATATTATTATTATCAATACGAATAGGTTATTTGCAATAAGAAAAAATGTTTGTACTGGAACATTATTATAATTATATATATATATATATATATATATATATATATATATATATATATATATATATATATATATATATATATATATATATATATATATATATATATATATATATATATATATATATATATATATATATATATATATATTACTATAATTGCAAATACTTATAGAATTTATTGATTTGGCAAATCGCTCGTCGCACCAATATATTAATACAATTATATTGAATATACAATTGAGAGTACATAATTATTAATATAATAATTTACGAGAAACATTATACAAGTTATCACAAAGGACGTGGGCTTAAGTCACTCTGGTGGACGCGGTCTAGCTCAAATAAATATTAATAATATATTATTGTACGCTTGCATTCGGTAAGTATCGTGCAGACAAAGTAACGGCCTCCGTGGTCTAGTGGTTAGAGCTTGGCTCTCGACTCAGAGGTCGTTCCCGCATTTGAACAACAATAATGTTGTTTCCAACTTTGTTTAGGACAATGCAGGCTGATCACCTGATTGTCTGACGAGAGAGATGATCCATGCGTCGGATGGGCATGTAAAAAGTCGGGCCTGCGCCTGATCTCTCGCCAGTCGTGTCGGTTATCCGTCCCACTGGGTTATGATAAAGGAAGAGAGAGTGCTCTTGTGTACTACGCACACACTTGGGCACTATAAAATTACTCCTACATAGCTGGCCTGTTTTCAATGAAACCGGCCACCGTCACCGAAATCGGTGCGGGGAGCTATTATCGCGTAGACATATTGCTAAAGTTCTCCTACACGAGCATGTCAATTGCGCAAATTTGGAAAAATCTAATCGAATATAGAGTTGCAATAGATTCTTAACTCGCGGCAACCCCAAATACTTTAAGGGAATATTTTACAACCAATTCGATGAAGATACATTTTATCTTAAAAATGCACCAAATTGCTTCACATATTAATGCACAAAAATTTGTATCAAATAGGAGCCCCTTTATAAAGGAAAATGTGCTTGGGAAAGTTGCCCGTAGCGTTCGTAAGGGCTCTAACACACGACCGACCGCGATTTGATCTGATGAAATCTCTTCAAATTAAAGTGGCAACACATCCTTTATTCAGTGACGACAGCAAGTCCAGAACGGTCGATCGTTTAAGAGCTTTTAGTTTAAAAATAATAATACAGTTCGTAGCAAAAGTTTACAAAAAAATTGTAAAACCAAAACATTGTACGTTCATACATTATGCAATCATCTTATTTCCTATTATTAATTTAAAGTACAAAGTTTGGCAAAAAATGCTCGTCTATAATGTTTTAATCGGTAAAATATCACTTTAGACTGTCGACAAGTATCGGTCGAGACGTGGCCGCAGTCGCGACTCTCGAAGGACCGATACACCTGTGTCGTGCGCAGACACCGCGGTCGATTACTTATTACAAACATTTTGTATTTATTTATAGTATGTCTGAGAATCAACGTTAAAAAATAATTATGCAATACAAAAGTATGTAAAAAATTTATTATTTTAGTCGGGCAGGGAAATTGCTTTTTTTTCATTTTCCGATAAGTAGAAAATTAAAATAAAATCTTTTGATCGTTACATCTACGTTAGAGCTAATAATAATTATTGTGAGATCATTCATTACGCTAAGTCGTCTCGTTATTGCGATTTGCGAACGCCGTCAACAAATAAATAGGAACCGAAAATAATTTTGGAATACTATCTACGTTATGCCTTTAAAATTAATTTTCGAAATATTATGCTACAGAACCATGAAAAATAATTTCTAAATTAATATTATGCCCAAAAGTAAAGATATTATTTATCCGATAAAAAATCGAATTCGACCTAAACTGCTACGCCTAATTCTACCTAAAAATTTGTGCAAAAACGTCCCTAAATAATATTTGGTTTAGAATAAGCACGCGTAGCCCGCCGGTGCGACCGGGCGCGACCGGCCGCGAACGTTCCGTTCCTTGCGAGTCGCCCGGTATATACAAACGTGTCCATCACACATAGTACGAAAAAAACGTTCTACGCTAACGAAACGAAAATTTACATACAAACATAGGAAACGTTACTCCGTGTCACATCACGAATAACAATAATTAACTACTACTCATATTATGTATATAACACAGCCGACAACGACTCACAGTCATTATACTGATACAAAAATATTATACAAATAAATAAATACGAACTAAACTAAAGTAACGGGCGTCGGGGCAGCGCGCGCCGGATACCCAATATGTACAGGGCGCGCGCCGCCGACAGCTGACGGTCGCTGCGGGAGGGGACTGAGGAAGGCGATACTCGCTCTGGAGAGACGTCTCTCGCAAGCGAAGAGCCGAAAATGACTGTGTGTAAAGATTACAGTAGAGAACATTTGAAAAGATACAACGCTTCACAAAATATAGCCGTAAACAGACATACAAAATTATGAGAGATTTAGAATATAGCGGGATCACGTGCCGCGCCTTAGTGGGTGGGGCGGGACTTTCTCAGGGCGGGTCGGGCTCGGTGCGGGCGTCGAGCTCGCGCGGCGTGGTGGTGTTGCGCTCTAGGCCGGCCAGCAGCGCGCGCGCCGCCGCGTCCGCCACGCGGCGCCACGGCGGCGCGCCCCGCACCGTGTACGCGCCCTCCTCGAACCCCGACCGCAGCCCCAGGATGATGCTCAGCGCCGACGCGTCCTGCCCGTGGCAGCCCGAGTACCGGTACTGTGGCTTCTTGTCGAACTTGCAGCCGCCGGACTGCGCGCCTGCAAACAGCAAATTTTAATATTTAAAAGACCGTAATCCGACATACATTATAAAGCTGCCACATTTTAGTCAACGGCTGAATACACACCGATGGGCATGATGCAGTCGAGCGCGAGCGCGCAGCGCACCCAGGCGCGCATGACGTCGGGGGTGGCGGCGCGCGTACGCAGCAGTAGGCGCTCGGCGTCCAGCTGCTGCACGAAAAGGAAGTCGTCGAGCGCGGCGTGCAGGTGGCCGAACATGCGCGGGTGCGTGAGAGACGTGACGGCGGCGCGGCGCGGCCAGGCGCGCACGCCCAGCGGCCCCGCCCCCAACCACGCGTGTGCCAGCATCGCCGCCGTGCCCGACCACCGCCACTGCGCCTCGCTGTACACCACGCCGCCCACCCGGCTCAGCGCGTGCTGCACGAGACACAACACCGCATTACACCCCATAGAATATCGTTTTAATAATATTAACTATTGACAATTAACCTTTATTCATATTGTAATATTAACTAGCTACACTTCATGTAAAACACTGGTAGACACAGATGTGTCTACCAGTGGTAACTGCATCATAGTGCAATAAAATAATATATAAAAATAATAAAAGATAAGAAATATGCAAACTTTTTACATTTATTGGTATTGGAAAATAAAGGCTGGTTTATAAACACAAAAACAAAATCAATTTTAAATATGGTACTGTCACAAAAGAAAGAAAATATTCTATAGAAGAAATCTTTCTAAAGATCAGAAGAATCAATTTACTAAAGATTAACTCGTTGTTACGTAATGTTGTGATTGATGGTTATTTTTTTGTTTTGTTACATGTTGAATTATAGTTAGGTACTGATTGTTTAATTGCTAGTCTGTTTTCATTTTATACACATATAACAATTGCTGCAGATTTTAATGTAAACCAGTCTACGGTTTTCCAATTTACAGAAGGTTTATGGAGATAGGTTCATTCAAAAGAAGACGTGGAACCGGCAGAACTCGGGTGACAATGTCTCGTAACGACAGGTTTATTGTGTCAACTCCATGCGAAATCAGTTTTTAACGTCTATAAGCATTAAAAATGAGCTCCACCAGGTACGTGACGTAGCAGTTAGTGCACGAACCATAAGAAGAAGGAAGAGCGTGATATCACACCTTTCAGACCCACAAATGGACCAAAATTGTCTGCAACTCACACGCATAGATTTGCTCGTGAACACTTTAATTGGATTGAAGAGCATGGTCTTCCGTATTATTCACTGATGAGTGTAGGACTTGTTTGTGCTGAGGGCCTCAGACTAGTCTACCGTAGACGAGGAGAGCGATATGCTCAAAATTGCATTGAGGAGAGGGTTCCATTTGGAGGCGGGTCTTACATGGTTTGAGGCGGGATATCGATGGATGCTCGAACTGAACTTGTGTTTATTGTCGCAGACACACATGGCCGTGGTAACCGTGGTTTAACATCACATCGCTATATAACGGTAATATTGGACCCTCATGTGGTACCTTTTAGCGGATTTATAGGCGAAAACTTCATTCTGATGCAGGATAATGCTCGTCCGCACACAGCGAGACAAGTTGATCAATACTTTACTCAGGTTGAGATTCGTTCCATGGATTGGTCAGCACGTAGCCTCCACTCCACCTCAATCCGATAGAACACGTGTGGGTCAACCTAAAATGAGCTGTATTTACAATAAATCCGGTCCTAACAACGGTTACGGAGCATTTACGGAGTTGCATTGTCACAAGAATGGGAAAATACTCCCCGCAAGATCTTTTGAAAACACTGATCAGGTCGATGCGAAACCGACTTGAATCAGTTATTAGGGCAAGAGGAGGTAATACACCTTATTAAAAACAAAAAAAAACTTTTCTTTTCTTAGTATTGTAAAAATTTTATTATAAAGCCGTTGTTTTTCTTCCTATTCACTGTTTCATTCCAAAAAGCTGTAAAAAGGGTAATTTGATTTTTTTAGTGAGAAAAGTTGACCTATACACACATGAATTGATTTTTTTATCAGATTAAGAACCAGTCTTAGCTTTACATCATTGAAATAAATCAAAATAGTTTGCACTTTCACTAATTATATTTCATTAAAAGTTATCTTGCACTATGATGCAGTTTATGTGTCCGCCAGTGTATATTAGGTCCTTACATAATATAAAATTGGCGTTTTGTCGTACTGGCCACTTTGATCTCAAATATATCTTCTTCGGTTAGAAATTCCAATTTCAAATTTATACCGCTATTGACTCATGCATTTGTGTTTCGAAAACGGTAATTCATTTGTTTTTTCTTCTTTTGGTTTCTTCTTTGCATCACTCTATTTACAAAATGGAAAACTTGAAATATCGTATTATTTTCCACCGTGGCACCAGTGCTGCAGAAACGGCTCGAAGGATTAATGATGGGTATGGCGGCGGTGTCGCCAAAGAAAACACAGTGCGTTTTTGGTTCCAACGTTTTCGTCCTGGAAAATTTGACCAGCAGAACAAGCCCCGTGGACGGTCGGAGACCAAAGTTGATAATGAAGAATTGAAGGCTATTGTGGAAGCGGATCCATCGCAAACCACGACCGAGTTAGCTGCATGTTGCGGTATTAGTGATAAAACTGTTTTAATCCACTTGAAGCAAATTGGGAAGGTGAAAAAGCTTGAAAGGTGGGTTCACCTCATGAATTGAGTGCAGCAAACCGACAAACGCGCGTCGACTGCTGCGTTACAATACCCAACCTGCACAATAATGAAGGGATTTTAAATCGAATCATTACCTGTGATAAAATGTGGATCCTGTATAATAATCGGAAAAGCTAATCGCAATGACTGAACCCTGGCGAACCAGCCAAAGCCTGCTCCAAGCGAAAATTGACTCAAAAAAAGTTACTTGTGAGCGTTTGGTGGACTAGTGCCGGTGTCGTTCACTACAGCTTTTTAAAATCTGGCCAGACGATTACAGCAGATGTCTATTGCCAGCAACTGCAAATCTTGATGGAAAAGCTAGCTGCTAAACAATCGAGGTTGGTCATTCGCTCTAGGCCACTGCTGCTTCAGGACAACGCTAGACAACACTACACAACAGATGGCTACCAAATTAGAGGAGCTTCAATTGGAATGTCTAAGACATCCACCGTACTAACCGGACCTTGTTCCAACAGATTACCATTTTTTTTCGAAATTTGGATAACTTCTTGCTAGGGAAAATATTCAACTCCGATGGGGCAGTCCAAATTGCCTTCAAAGATTTTATTGATTCCTGTCCGAATAGTTTTTTTAGTAAAGGAATCTATGAGATGGCAAAAGTGCTTAGATAGCAATGGTATACTTAGTCTGGCCATAAATACTGTTACAATTAAAAATAAACAAAATATTACATTTGAATTTGGAATCTGTCGTTTTTATATGAGCGTTCATTGAAATTTCTCATTTTGGCGCCAATACATTGTACAATATTTTGCGATATTAAAATGGAGTGGGGTGATAAAGAGAATCGAATCGCTGTGATTGCATTACACAAAGTAGGTATGTAGCCAAATGCAATTTTTAAAACTCTCCATACGATTGGTTTTAATTAAGTACATACTTAGTAAATACATTAGTGAAATGTTTGTGTACCGGGCTATTAATAGGTACAGTGAGACCTCCTCTGTTTGTGACAGCAAAAGATCTGGCCGTCCACGTAGTGTTCGTACGAAAAAGGTGGTCAAAGCAGTAAGGGAAAGAATTCGAAGAAATCCTGTCCGAAAGCATAAGATTTTATCTCGGGAGATGAAGATAGCACCTAGAGCCATGTCGCGTATTTTAAAAGATGACTTAGGACTTGCAGCCTATAAGAGACGTACTGGTCATTTTTTAACTGATAATTTAAAAAAGAATAGGGTGGTAAGATCGAAGCAACTACTGAAGCGGTACGCACAGAAAAATTTTGTTTACGGATGAGAATTTTTTTATAATTGAGCAACATTTTAACAAACAAAATGACCGTATTTATGCTCAAAGCTCTAAGGAAGCTTCCCAATTAGTCGACAGAGTGCAACGTGGGCACTATCCGACTTTAGTGATGGTTTGGTGGGGTATTAGCTATGAAGGGGTTACTGAGCATACTTTTGTGAAAAAGGTATCAAAACATCGGCACAAGTGTATCAAGATACCATTCTTGAGAAGGTAGTGAAGCCCCATAACAACACCATGTTCAATAACCAAGAATGGTCCTTCCAGCAGGACTCGGCGCCGGGTCATAAAGCTCGGTCTATGCAGTCTTGGTTGGAAACGAACGTTTCGGACTTCATCAGAGCTGAAGACTGGCCGTCGTCTAGTCCCGATCTTAATCCGCTGGAATCATAATCCATTATACATAATTATGGTCAATTTTAGAGAGTACGGCTTGCTCTAAAAACGCCATGGTAATTTTGAGTCTCTAAAACAATCCGTACGATTGGCAGTGAAAGATTTTCCTATGGAAAGAGTGCATGCTTCTATTAATAACTGGCCTCAACGTTTAAAGGACTGTATTGCAGCCAATGGAGACCACTTCGAATAAGCTTTTTATATTTCAAATTGTTTTATATTTATGTATTAAACTAACACACTGTAAAAGTAATAAATGTTATTTGCAATAGATTTTTTTTTTCATTGTTTCAGTATTTATGGCAAGACTACCTAGTCTTATTATACCTATATTATACCTATATTATTAGTCTTAAGTATACCTATGCTTTGATTAAATAAATATATTATGTTAAGAAAAAAACTACTTTATGTTCCTCCTTTACAAAACGCCAATTTCATATGTAATGACCTAATATTTTATTCAAATCATATTATCTACGTTAGGAGGTAATTTTTTTTGTGTAATGTTTGTGTAACCGAACTCTTATAGAAGGTCAAGCGTTTTGGTCTTCCTAAATTAGCCGACCAAACAATTCGTGGCTACCATGGAGCTAGATGGTGGCTACGCCATAGCCTACGCTAAAATTTGTCGCGGCAACTCAGGTTGCAGTCAACATAGCATAGGCTTCCGTGTGCACTAATAAAGTTCCTGAAACGCTCAATGTGTTTTAAAAACGTATATTGGCAAGGTTTTCCCACAGAATGTGTGCCGGTAGGTCGGCACTCGGCAGACGTGGCGGTGTCAGAGCAAAAGGTCGCAGCTGAGAACTGTGCCGTAGGCCTGACGTCAGACGCGCCGTATTATTTACGAGCGCGCTACGAGACCTATATAGATCATTTAGTGTCACGAACTTCGGTTTATTACGTTTGATGGTCTCCACTAATTACTTTTATGACTCTTTTATATGTAAGGTCAAAGCTGAATGTAATACAGAAATAACCTAACAAAAAGCATGTCGGGACATGTCTAAGGAGGGTTCCGTAACTATCAACGCGTGATAGGTTACTGTTCGATTTCGTTCAAAATAACTTTCCTAAAGAGTTTTTAGCATGATCTATCAGCAGTTTAGAGATGCCAGGGGGGAGGCAACTTATAATTTAATAAACCACTTTCTAGGCCGATTACTCGAAAATGGTCACCTTTGTAAAAAAAAGTCCTTAATTAAAACCTTGATTTTATTTTAAAAGACCTATTCAACTGAAAAAATATTTTTCATCCCCACTTCACATGTATAAAGAGCTACTACTAAAATAATATACCTATTATTATTATGATGTTAAAAGTTAAAACCGATATCCAAAGACAATATATAACTATGCCAAATTTCATCAATTTATATTCATAACTACAGAAGCTAGAAACGCGGACAGACAGACAGACGGACGGACAGAGCGAAACTATAAGGGTTCCTTATGTATTACGGAACCCTAAAAACCTAACTATTAACATGTAAAAGGGAAACATCTAGGTACTTATTAATAGGTAGGTATAGGGCCAACCTGATAAGTATCGTCCGATGGTTCGTCGTATAGAAAAGGGGACTGCTCGATTGGATACCAATTACCATGAATCCTCAGAAAAACTAAACAGGTTTTAGAGTAGGTACTTAGAGACAATAATAATAAATTAATAAGTATTTAGAGATAAAAAAAAAATTTGAGACAGCTTGACTACGCAAACTATCTAACCTATGTTACCCTAGCCATTATTTCGATAGAAAAAGTCATTTAATATTAGACTAGTCAAATACCTAAGTCCTAGAGGATAAACTAATTTTGTCCAATACACAATTTGGTGTTTCCACTGCGGAAGCGGTTCATACTCTAACGGATTATCTGGCGCAAGAACTATCACACTATCGCATTTTTCTAGACTTCTCTAAATCTTTTGACACAGTATCTATCCCAATACTTTTGAGAAAATTAGACGCTATCGGTATAATAGGTACTAAGTACAATATCTTCAAAAGTTACTTAGAAGAACGGACACAGTGTGTTAAAATAGATGATATAATCAGTATTGACCTAAAAAATACTAGCTACAGTATTCTCCAAGGAAGTGTCCTAGGGCCAGCGCTATTTCTAAATCATATCCTATGCCGACGATACCGCCCTACTTTTCTCTGCTGATTCGAAAACAGACGTTTATAAATTTGCACAGAAAGGCTTCACTCTAGTTAACAAATGACTTAATAAACACCAACATTACATTAAATTCCGATAAAACTAAATTTATTCGGTTCACGAGAGCCAGGTATCATCAAGCCGCGACCAGTCTGATTTATTATATGCGCCCCCAACTGTATAAACAATACTCAATGTAGGTACATGCCCTTACATCCTACCTGTAAACAAAATAAAATGCTTAGGTGTGTTTTTAGACGAGACCTTTCCTTTAAACAACATATTATGACTCTTGCAAACAGATTACGTAAGCTTATCTTCACCTTCAAAATCCTTCGCAATGTTCTAGATCAAACATTAGGAAGACAAGTATACCTTGCTCTCTGTCAATAAATAATAACGTACTGTATTAGGTCATGGGGTGGCGTGGGCAAGACACTGCCGCTTAGTGTAGATAGAGCACAAAGAGCTATACTTAAGGTAGCCCTTCATTCCACCCTTTCCTGTATCACACTAACCAGCTTTTCTCCGCATGCAAAGTGCTCACAGTCCGACAGCTATTTGTTTTATATTAAAACAACACTATCCTCTTCCTAAGCTCCTTATTACCCTGACCATGAAAGTAAAAGACGAAAAGATATCGCTTGTCGGTACAACGTAGTAACCAAATTCGCTTTCCCATCAAAGTTCTACGTATTTTAGGTCCACTTCAGTATAACAGAATGAATGGGTTAACAAATATTTATTCTCAAAATTATAGCAATTGCAAAAAGACTCTAACCGACCCTCTACAATGTATGTCTTATGTATGACACTGGGATATTATTATTAGTTTATAAATAAACAAAGTAGTAAGTGTTAAGTATTTTAACCGTATTTAAATGTTTTTTTTTTCAATTTTTGTTATTTCTGCTAGATATTTGTCAATTAATTGCTCTCTCTTCCTAAGTTAATACTATTTATTTCAAGTAGTTTAATTTAATAATAATGTAATATATTATGCTAGCTTTAGTCTAATCAGTGATTATGTTAACCTATTTATTAGCTCCTATCGCCTGAATTGCAGGTAAACCTAGTTATTAACATATGTCTTGTTAGTCCATAAGATAGACATTAGGCATTTTAAATAATCCATTGTAAATGCACAAGTTGTTTATTTGAATAAATATTTTGATATTTGATATTATTGACACCTCATTCATTAAAATCGGATCAGAAGTTTCTAGGCGCTACGATGGAACAAATATACATATTACATAGACTGACAAAATCCCTTCCTTTTGGCTCGCCGTAGTCGGGTAAATATATGATACGAAGCTATCGCGTTTCGAAAATATAAATTTAATCTAAAATCAATAATAATTATAGCTAGAGAGCTGGCGGCAGTGTTAGAGTAGGTTCTAAGTAAAATAATAATTAAAAATAGGTACTACGCAAAATGTCTTATATTAGGCCCAAAAAACCAAAAAATGAAAGTATATACCTACCACTCGGTATATAATTTTTTTTACTTGATATAGCACACCATAGCCGGCGTCCGTAAGTCGCGTAAAACTGGCCGTTTAATTTTCAATATACTGTATTACGTAATTAATATTTGCCACAAATTCTTTTTATTTTTGTTTTTAACGGTAAAATTATTATATTAACGACATAATGAAACCGAAAATATGGAGGCTGTTGATCTCTTTTAGTACCTACTTTTTTAGTATTAAAAACAAAGTTGGCAACACTACTGGCCAGTAGTGGCGAAGGCTGGTTCTCCTTTACAGGGAAGCCCTAGCCTGTATAAATAGATAGGGATTTGGATGAGGGTCTTCAAATGGTAAGTGAAGTCGATCGGAATGGAGTTATAGGAACCCCACGCCACTGCTGGCCAGTGGTTTTGGAACGCGACAACAGTATGAGCTACCGAGACGTCAAATGCACTGGCCATATACAGTATACTGGCTTTAGATTAGAAACACAAGCATAATTTAGTAAGGTAGGTATACCGTATAGACAGATAACAGAGACGATAGTATAATTTTTGTTTTTTTTTTATTTACAAACTAGTTTTTTTTATTAGAGATATATACCTGAGTTCGTCATTTTTTTATCTAGTTCACATAGACAAACTACATTAAGTCTAACGGCCACATTCAGATACATTTAACGCTTACTTAAGAAGTCACTTATTAGAGATTTTGACAGAACCTATATGGACTTTATGTCAACTCAGAATTATGTATATCCTTTGGTAAGAATTAAATATCTCTGAATGCGACCGATAGTATTAATGACGATGAAATCATATACCTAAATATTGCCACCAGCTCTCTTACTACTACATTTGTCCCTGGACAGCGTCGCGCGTCGCGCAGTACCTTATCGACGAAATCCTTCGAAATGCGATCACTACGATGTGATGATAGATCATCGACCGATTTAAACCTTGTACGGTGTATAGATAACTGGGCCAGAACTTCGAATTGTTATTTAATGAATCATTTCCGACGTTCCTTACGATCAAAAACGGTTTACTTTTAGTCCGAACTCCGACGATTAGTTAAAGGGTACAACTTTTTTAATATTGAAGTTTATTATCAGGCTTTGAAAGCCTTCAAATGCATAAAATAGCTTGAAAATAGAACAGTTTACAACTAAACTATGGGTAGGAAACCACTGACTGCCGCTAGGCTCTAGGCGGCCCAAACTATTGGTTCTATAGTCTTTAGCGACTACTATTCTACGCGCTACGGCACCTTATTGATTGTGTAAAGTGTCATTAGCGGCTTATATAAAAACGCTGCACTCTGGCAACCCACTTTTGGTAAGATACATGCGTGTCCTATGTACTGAGTGCAAGTTTTTGTCACCGCTCGCCATGGAGAAGTTAACTAACTACAATTTGTATGGCATCGAACTAATTACCATTGTTTGCCACTAGGGGCGTTGTTTCGATGCCATACAAGTTGTAGTTATCTTCTTCACGTTGAGCAGTTACAAAAACTCGAATACAGCACACTGTAGTACCCACCCATGTCGGCAGTGATCACTCACTATCAGGCAATTCCTATCCTCGTAAATCAGATTGTTTACGGACATACAGCTACACTAGGTAGAGTGCTGTAATCAGTAGCTATAATATCTTCGTTATCGTATCCATATGACTATCACTATCAGGTATCAGCTATCAAGTATCAACGAGTAGCCAATAGCCCAATAATTTATTCGAATTGGGTTTTTACAACACTTTTTGACGAGTAATTATCTATTGTACGGACTTACTGTCACTGCGACCCTAGAATTTTATATTATATAAGGCAAATCAGGAACAACGTATACATATTTATAAATTAACTAGATATTGCCCGAGAACCGTACATTTTACCTTGATAAAAAGTCGCCTATGTCCTTCCCCGTAGTTTACTCTACATCTGGCCAAATTTCATCAAAATAAGTCTAGTAGTTTCGGAGCCCATTCAATGCAAACAAACATACGAACAAATATTTCCTCTTTATAATATTAGTATATACTAAGGCGGGTCAATAAGTCCGTGACTTTTTGAATTTCTAACCTCCTTACTGAAAAAGCAACACTACTCCTGTCAACAGGCATCTGTCAGTTGACTCCTATCAAAATTTGAACTTGCTGCGTCAGTTAGTTTGTGTTTTACAGCTATCTTTATCAGACTATCCAGTAACTTAAGGAAACAATGGAAAAAAGAAAGATGAATTTCGTGTGCTTATTAAGCATTATTTTTTGCGAAAAAAACCATTACCGAGACCAAGGCTAAGCTTGATAAATACTATGGGGACTCTGCACCATCGATTTCAATGGTAAAAAAGTGGTTTACTGAATTTCGTTGTGCTTTTACAAGCATTGCTCAGTACAAACAAGCACTTTACAAGCACTGAAGATGCCGAACGTCCTGGACGCCCAGTTGAGGTCTCTACACCCGAAACAATCGAAAAAATTCACGATATGGTGTTGGCCGACCGAAGATTGAAAGTGCAAGAGATTGTGAACCATAGGCATCTCGCATGGCTCAGTGGTTTAAATTTTGAATGATCACTTGGGCATGAGAAAGCTTTCCGCAAGATGGGTGCCGCGTTTGCTCACAGTCGACCACAAACGCAATCGTGTAACAACTTCACAGGAAGGTTTGGCGTTGTTTAATCACAATATGGAGGAGTTTTTTAACCGTGGACGAAACATGGATCCATCACAATACACCAGAGACCAAACAACAGTCAAAACAGTGTGTTTCTAAGGGTGAATCGGCGCCAAAGAAGGCCAAGGTGGGTTTGTCAGCCAATAAAGTTATGGCGACTGTTTTTTGGGATGCACGTGGGATAATCCACATTGACTATCTTCAAAAGGGAAGAACAATTAATGGGGAATATTATGCCAACTTATTGGACCGCTTCAATGAGGATTTGAAAAAAAACCGACCTCATTTGGCCAAGAAAAAAGTTCTTTTTCACTAAGACAATGCAAGGGTGCACACATGTGCAGTTGCCATGGCAAAAATCCATGAATTGGGCTATGAATTGCTCCCACATCCACCCTATTCTCAAGATTTGGCTCCGAGTGACTACTTCTTGTTCCCAAACCTGAAAAAATGGCTCGGTGGAAAAAGATTTGACTCCAATGATGAAGTCATCTCGCAAACAAAGGCCTATTTTGAGGACCTCGACAAATCATATTTTTTGGAAGGGATAAAAAAATTGGAGAAGCGTTGGACAAAGTGTATAGAGCTCAAGGGGGACTACGTTGAAAAATAAAATGATTTATTTATCAAAAAATCTGTGTTTTATTCCAAAAGTCACGGACTTATTGACCCTCCCTCGTATTATTCCTGCGCATCGTGTGCATGCTACAAGCAGTGGCTTATATGCGGGTTGTCAGGACGTTACGCGAGCGCGGCCGACACACTGTTGGCACTCCCCCCCATGCGCCGCACTCCCCTCCCCCAGGGATGACGCTCGTTTGCGCATCGCGTTGCATCCGGCATCGAGCGGCGTATTGGCTGCCCACAGACTGAACGATTAGAAGGATGTACAAAAAGCTCTAAACAGTGTCTCACTTTTACTTCTTATAATCATCGCGCAAACTAATAAAGAAGTGACAGAACATTTGGCTGGCGAACCGACATCACGGGAAGTTTCACAACTAAGCCAAGGATTTTTACATAAAACGGACACACAAAACGTTGTGTGATCTCAAATTTCTAGTTGGTTTTAAAATGGCAAATTTCGACGTTATAAGATATAAGAAAAAAAAGAAAAGCAATAAAAATGAAAAAAAAAACGAGCGAGCCTTACAGTAGTCGCATATAATGATGTGTAACATTTTATGAAAATATATCAAAAGAAAAAACAATTACACATAAAAAAAATGTACCTACCTACCTAATTTGACATTTATACAGATTATTTTTTTCTTACACCTTTCTGTCGCATATCTTTCTGCATACGAATCTATTACGTGTTCACGTAACATCTATACTATTCTATGCACAATCCTAGAACCTTATATGAGTGTGTTGTTTAGGCGAGCTACTCACTAGGAAGGCCGCGAGTACCGAGTACATAATAACAGTTAACTGGAACCAGCGACTGTATGTCGTTGTAATATTGTAGGTACGTCTTTACAAGCCCACTGCACTTAATACCATTAACACACGCATACATCTGGACGATCACAGTCGAGTTTAATTTTCGGCACAAATGAGCGAGCGAGACCGGAGACGTACAGCGGCCTCGCAGAAATTCGCCGCGAAATAACGCATATTGTGTTTTGCCAATTTAGCGAATTTACTGTAGGGCCAATTTAATTGGTTGGTTTTAAACACCGGTATGAACCGTCGTGGCAGCAACGCGGCACAAGCGGCACGCAACATCAACGACGTTTACGGAGCTAACACTACAAACCAACGCACCACCTATTATTGGTTTGCTCGCTTCCGTTCTGGAAATTTTTACCATAAAAATGAACCTCGCGGTCGTCCGAAGACTTTGGTCGACAATGACGAATTAAAGGCGATTGTGGAAGCTGATGATACACAATCTAGGGCTGAATTAGCAGCAGCTTTTGACGTTAGCGTCAAAACAATATTGGTCCATTTGTGTCAAATTGACAAGGTAAAAAAGCTTGACCATTTGTCAAGCTTTTTTAACCGCAAGCGCTCAGCAAGTTGGTTGGATCCTGGTTCAGCACCTAAACAATGCCATAAACGAAAACTTACCCCTAGAAAAGTGATGATCACTGTTTGGTGGTCTAGCGCCGGTGTTATTCATCACAGATTCTTACCAAACGGGGTCTACATTACTGCAGATGTGTACTGTGAAGAACTGAACACAATTATGGAGAAGCTGGCAAATCTCCAACCAGCATTGGTCAATCGCTCGTCTCCGCTGCTCCTGCACGACAACGCGCGACCTCATACTGCACAGCAGACGGTCTCTAAGTTGCAAGAACTGGGGTTGGAAGCTCTCCGTCATCCGCCCTACTCACCAGACCTTGCGCCTACAGACTACTACTTTTTCCAGAATTTGGATAACTTTTGGCGGGTAAAAATTCAATACCCGAGAGGCAGTACAAAATGCCTTCGAAGAATTTGTTGCGTCCCGTCCAACTGATTTCTTTAAGAAGGGTATCAATAAACTGCCACTGCGTTGGCAAAGATGCATTGATTGCAAGGGTGATTATTTCGATTAATACAAATAAAAAATACATGAAAAAAATTCGTTTCAATTTTTTCATACAAAACGGCAATTTCATAGGTAAATACCTAATATTAGGTCATTACATATGAAATTAGCGTTTTGTAAAGGAGGAACATAAAGTCGATTTTTTTTAAACATAATATTAGGGGTTTTCCAATAGGGACTTGACAATTTCGAATTTAGTTTGTGAACGCACCTTTTCACTTAATATCGAACTGTCACTGTTAGTTTATTCAGTAGACATTACCTTTTTATCATGGTGAAGTACACGAACGAACAACGTCTGCAAATCATAAAAATTTCCTACAGAAATTCGGAGTCGGTGGCCGCTACTTTAAGAGCGTTAACTCCGCAAAATCATCTTCAGTGACGAAGCTCATTTCTGGCTCAATGGGTTTGTCAATAAACAAAATATGCGGTATTGGGCGGGTTAAAATCCACATGTGCTTAATGAAAAACCACTTCATCCACAAAAGATAACTGTTTGGTGCGGTTTGCATGCCTTGCCATGCATTGCGGCGTCATAGGGCCATATTTTTTCGTCGACGATAGTGGTCGCCACGTTACTGTGAATGGTGATCGTTATCGCGTCATGATTATCGATTATTTTTGGCCCGAATTGGAATATATGGACTTGGACAGCATGTGGTTCCAACAGGAAGGCGCCACAAGCCACACAGCACACGTTACAATCGATTTATTGAAGAACAAGTTCGATGAGCGTGTTATCTCATGAAATGGACCAGTCGATTGGCCGCCTCGTTCGTGCGATTTAACGCCTCTAGATTTTTTTCTTTGGGGCTACGTCAAGTCATTGGTCTATGCTAATAAGCCGACGATGTTGGAAGAGCTCAAAGCCAACATTGAACGCGAAATAGCAGCCGTTTCGGCCGAAATGTGTGGCTGAGTCATGGAAAATTGGGTCCAACGAATCGACCGCTGCAAACGTGCCCGCGGTGGCCATATGAGCGAAGTCGAGTTCCATTCATAAATGTTTTGATAGTACTTCAACCCGATAATAAAGTTTTTGAAATATCTCAAATGGTTTTCATTTTATTTTGAAAAATAGTTGTCAAGTCCTTATTGAAAAACCCTTTATTTATTTAATCAAAGTATATACCATTGCTATCTATGTACTTTTGTCATCTCATGGGTAGTTCATTGATTCCTTTACTAAAAAAAAAATCCTGACAGGAATCAATAAAATCTTTGATGGCGCTTTGGACTGCCCCATCGAGGTTGATTTTTTTCCCTTTCAAGAAGTAATCCAAATTTCGAAAAAAATGGTATACTGTTGAAACAAGGCCCGGGGAGTACGGTGGATGTCTTAGACATTCCAATTGAATCTCCTCTAATTTGATAGCCGTCTGTTGTGCAGTGTGTGGTCTAGCGTTGTCCTGAAGCAGCAGTGGCTGAAGCAGCAGTGGGTGGTGGTAAATTTTCGCTTGGGGCAGGCTTTGGCTGGTTCGCCAGGGTTCAGTCATTGCGATGAGCGTTTCCGATTATTGTACAGGATCCACGTTTTATAACACGTAATGATTCGATTTAAAATCCCTTCATTATTGTGCCGGTTGAGTAATGTAACGCAGCAGTCGACGCGCATTTGTCGGTTTGCTGCATTCAATTCATGAGGTACCCACCTTTCAAGCTTTTTCACCTTCCCAATTTGCTTCAAGTGGATTAAAACAGTTTTATCACTAACATCGCAGTCTGCAGCTAACTCGGACGTGGTTTGCGATGGATCCGCTTCCACAATAGCCTTCAATTCTTCATTATCAACTTTGGTCTCCGGCCGTCCACGGGGCTTGTTCTGCGGGTGGAAATTTCCAGAACGAAAACATTGGAACCTAAAACGCATGTGTTTTCTTTTGCGACACCGCCGCTATACACATCATTAATCCTTCGAGCCGTTTCTGCAGCACTGGTGCCACGGTGGAACTCGTACTTCGAGTACGAGTTCCACGTAATACCATATTTCAAGTTTTCTATTTTGTAAACACAGTGACGCAAAGAAAAAACCAAAAGAGGAAAAAACAAATGAACGGTTTTCGAAACTTAAATGGATGAGTAAATAGCGGTATAAATTTGAAATTGGAATTCCTAACCAAAGAAGATATATTAGAGATCAAAGTGGCCAGTACGACAAAACGCCAATTTCATATGTAAGGAACTAATAGTTAGGTTATTATATAGAAAAGAAGACGAAGATGATATTGATGACATAAACAAGAAGATACGCCCCATATAAAATAGATAATGCCCGAGACCGCGCGAGGATTATTCCTCTCCGTCTGTGCTGACCCTTAGACTTGACCATGACGAAGACGAAGTTTTACATGCACAGTTTACCACATAATAGACAGTCACTAATCGTCACTAATCATCACTCATCATACATTTTGGAAATCATGCTACTATAATATTTGCTATATAAGTTGTTAGTGACTGTCTAAACTTTAGATTTATTAAAGGCATCTTAGGAGATGATATAGGGGTCCAAGGAATTGACAGTCGCGGACAAATCCGATGTACCTACCTCTTTTGGAATTATATTATAATAGTTAATAGTATAGAAATATAGAACATCAGCTCTGTCGGCAACTGTACCTGTGTGATATCTGTTATCACTTACCTGAATGATGAGCGGGCGGTACGCCGTGATGCTCTCGTCGCTGATGTGCGAGGGGAACGCGCTCAGGTCAAAGTCGATCACCGCACACTTGGACGAGTTGCAGTAGTTCGACACCTGTAATGTGATTATGTTAAACGCTACACCGCTTTCAAGACTCAGACGAACGAACTCACTTCGAAAGCAAACTCATCTCACTTTCTTTCATATTCTGTAAACACTCGGACTTCACTTCCAACACTACACTTCCGCACTCGAAAGTGAGGCGCCACCAGCGCGTTCGAAGTTTACAGAATACGAATTTGACACCTCACCGCGGATTCAGCTGTCGAGAAACGAAAATGTTCTCAGAGAATAGCACTGCTGCAAACAATATACAATTGGTAATATGAATACCGACGTATCCAACAACGTTAGTAACAAGCGTCAAGCTGAATTTAAGATCCTCGAAAAGGATAATCGTGCAACGCTTGCATTCAAAGTGATGTCTTTATATAATATATTATCCCTCTTACTTATAAAAAAATTACACATTGGATTAGATATACAATGTTTTGTCCTTGTCTGGTACGTTGAAAAAGTCTCTTGACAGACAAGGACAAAACCATGGAGCTTCTCCTCCATGGGCAAAACATTGTAGAGCTTATCCATTGTGTAAATATTTTTATTAGTATGGGGGTTAGTTTGTAACTAGTCTAATTATGTTGCCTTCGTGCTTCTGCTACTTCGTGAAACCGTACATTTTTCCGCTATAAAAAGTAGTAGGTCTAGTCTATATCTGTGCAAAATTTCATCAAAATCGGTCGGTCTGTAGTTTCAGAGGGTATGCAATGCAAACAAACAAATAAACTTTTTCTCTTTCTAATATCAGTATAGTCAAAAAAGTAGAAGACTTTTATTCAGCGACTCAGAAGCTTGGAAATGCACTGCCTTAGTAGTCTTAGGTCCACTTGCGCAGATCTGGCTTAAAGTTGACCCTGGGTTAAGATATCATGCCTTCTCTTTCATAAATACGAAGAAAGAGAGAGATAACACGATATTTTACCCAGGGTTAACTTTAACCCAGATCTCCGCAAGTGGGCTTTAGGGTCTGTTTCACAATGGGGAACATGCATAGTGTTTTTGTTAGCTTTTCTAAAAGTACGTAATGAGTCCGGAAATATTGTCTTTGCAATGGTATATCTAAACTGAGTTCGTTGGAGAGCATTAAGGCTCCCACAGACGATACGCCGATCGTTTCAATTAGAACTGACGTCAGTTCGGCCTAAACGGATTCGAGCACACACACGGATAAATCGCATCAGTTCGTTCTGGTTTGCCGCGATCTACGGTCGTGTTTATTAATTGTAAACTCACTACATTTGTACACGATATACGCCCGCACGGCTGCGGCTCTGGAGAGAACTAAAGCGATTTGTCACACAAGGTCCGTTCAGTCCAGAATTAATGTTGCCAACTTAGTTATTTTACAAAGTTTTACTTCTTACCAAATGAAGTATTTTATTCCCTCCTTAGTAAGAATTTAGTCGTTAGTGGTGTTTTAGTAGGAAAGAGCCAGACAGTTATCATATGCAAAATGGCCTGCCTAGGTAAGGCACAAAAAAAAAGCCACCTTATCATAATAATGCATCGTAGGATTCGTCCGTAATTTTCATAAAACAACCCGTTTAATTAATATATACATGATATTTCCTAGTATATTTTAATTTAACTTACTTATAATTCAATAAATAATAAAATTTTAATATAGCAAAATCTAAAATGCAGTGGTTTTTTGGGGGCTTTAGGGACTCCTAAGTTGAGTAGCTTTTTTGATAGTTTTAAGTATCCTTTTAGTAGTTTTTAGAAGAAATCTACACGAGTTTAGTAGTTTCGCAAGAACAGAGCTGGCAACACTGGAACGAATTGCTTCAGTCCATCCGGCCAACTGATGCGATCTCAAAATTGCACACAGACGATACGATTTTGCACCCATTCAGGCCGAATTGAAGGAAAACCGGACCGTATATGGGGCCCATTAACCACGCTTTACACGAAAGATGATGCACGAGTGACGTCACAGCAGTTGAAAATGTAAATACAAAATTGAATTTATTATCTTAAATACTGCGTTTATGTATATAATCATTGTTTTAATAAAACATGTCACAAATATGAAATAACTTATGGATTTGTAGGAACAGTAATTTTCGATACATAATAATACAAGGATTTCAATCAAATTTTTACTTAAGTAGTTGACGCTTTTCCTTATAAAAATAGCGAAATGCAAACAGAAAATATACTGACCACGGCTAGGGAGTAGGGCTTGAGGCCGATGTTGTATACGAGCACGGTATAGGGCAGGCGAGCAGCAGCGCGCACGAAGGCCACGACGCGCGCGTGTTGGTCCCCACGCGCTGCCGTCACTATGACGGGCACGGTGGTGTTGTGCCAGGCCTCCGCCCCCGACAGCCCCACCGCCGCCAGCCATCGCGCCTCTGCCTCCGGACCCGGCTCCTCCTCCCGCTGTTGCTCGCCGGACAGGGCCACCTGGGATTTCATAGTTAATTGATGTTGACACTGCACTAACTGTAAACTCTTTTAAAAACAAACTTAACAGCTTGGCTTGTTGAAATGGCATTTGGGAATGTTCAAAAACTTTATCAAATATTGATTTATCAACTTAAATGAAACTAGAAATAATTCGAACATTGTGTTATAATAAGGTCCTATGACCTATCGGTTTTTCTTTTTCTAAAGGCTTTTTCATTTAAACAAGAAACACATACTTGCCTGTAAAGGAATATCAGACAGAATAGCTGAACTTAAGATACTACTACCCGGATTCGAACCAATCTCCATTATACAAATATATGCTCCTACAGAAGTCGCCAATGAGGAAGAAAAAGACTTATTCTATGAACAATTACAAACAACGATAGAAATGTCCCATAAAACAACACTGTTGACAGGGGACTTCAACGGCCAAATAGGAGATAGATAAATAAATGAGGACAATGTACTGGGACTATATAGTACTGGAAAACGAAATAATAACGGACAACGACTAGTAGACTTAGCACAAATAAACAATATGAAGATATAGAATAGTTTTTTCGAAAAGACAATTAAAAAATGGACCTGGATATCATTCAATGGAGAAGTAAAAAATGAGATAGACTTAATCACAAATAAACCTCGATACATTTCTGACATCGACACTGTGAACTAACTTAATTTCAATACAAATCATTGAATAGTAAGAGCCAAAGTATACATGAAAAAGTCAAGAGAAGGAAGGAAGCGCATCACAACAAATGTAAGACATAAATAAAGTAGTACCGTCACTACTACCGAAGGAACTTACAAGTTTTAAAAAATGAACATGACTTAAAAAATAATAACAAAAAAGACATACAAGAAAAAAATACAATATATTAATAGAAAGACTGAAAGAAATAACAAAAAAGGTAAGCTGCATAGCAAGTCAAAAAGATAAAATAGGTACAGAAGCATGACAGTTGATGGAAAACAGGAAAGTACTACTAGAAAATAAAGAAAGAAATAGAAAAGATATAGCAAAAATAAGTAAACAAATAATGTTCGAGATCAGGAAACACAAAAAAGAAAACAGAAGAAAAATAATTCAATATCACATAGAAAAGACAGGAGGATTAAAGAAAGCTCTCAAGCAACTTAAAGTAAACACATCATGGATACCTAGTATGAAAAGTAAGGAAAAGAAAAAGACAACTAACAGAAATCATATCACAGAAATAGCAACACAGTTTTACAGAGAATTATATAAATATACAGGAAAAAAGACGAATATATAGAATATGTAATAGAGGAATAAAAAAAGCAGTCATAATAGAAAGTTTAGTTTGAAATGCAATGAGGAGTATGTTAAGTGTACAAACTGAAAGACAAATTCAACTAACTGAATTATGGAAAAAACTGGGGTGACAGATGTGACATATACAGTAAAGAAATGGAAGTGGAAATGGATGGGACATACGAAAAGAAACAAGAAAAATAAATGGGCTAAAGATGTCATGGTATGGTTATTGAGTGGGATTGATATTTCTAAATAAAAATTAAAAGTTAAACATTTAAGATAATGTAAAGGTGAAAAAAATATGTATAACTTATTATAGGTTATGCATGTAATAATAATAATAATATATATGGACACTTCAGTTCACATCAATCTGGCCCCGTGCTAAGTACCCAAAGAACTTACGGGGACCAGACAACAAGAAATATATAATTAATACTTTTATAATATACATATAATATATTAAAGTATTAAATATATTGCCTTTATAATTCCAGACTTTTATAATAAGGGGAATATTTTTATTATAAATTAGATTATTTTAGTAGAAGTTCGGGATGTAATTTTAAGGAGTTACCATTCTTATTTACCAAAAATTTGATATAAACATTAGAATAGTGCCATTCTCTTCACTTAGTAATGTAAACTACAGTAAAACTTTAATAAAAATTTTGGAAACAATCTTAGTATAATAATGCAATAATAATACGACTTTTTATGTACTTGAATCGCTATATTTAAATCTAAATTGATTGTTTACAACAAATTTTTTTATGTTACATCAAGCATGTTCGTTTATTTATATTTATTTAAAATTGATTTATTTTATACAATGGGTGAGCATTATTATTTTTTTCCTCCAAATTAACTGTCACATGGCCTTTAATCCGTTTTTGCATTTTCGTACCTAAATTGACATATGCTATTATTATTATTATTATTTGTGTAACCACACTAGCAGCCATTAAGCTGATGCGTGTGTGTCAAATCGTTTGAAGATTTCGTCTCCCAATTGGTCCAGTTTGTTTTTAAAGCAGTTCACGGAGGTTGTCATTACAACGCTTTCAGGAAGTCTGTTCCAGACCACTTCCACTCGGTTAGGTAAAAAGTGCCTTCTAGGTAACTTCTTGCTAGGATTTTGGCATAATTTTAGAGAATGTCCTCTTAGGTGCTTATTCGCATTCAGGGTGTATAGTTCTCGGAGACGAGGCACATCATAAATTTCGTGCAGTATCTTATAAGGCTCGATGAGACTTCCCCTCTGTCGACGCTGTTCGAGTGAGGTAAGGCCAAGGATTTCGAGTCGCTGTTCGTAAGACTTATTGCGTAATGTGTTTACCATTTTTGTAGCTTTTCTCTGTACATTTTCCAGTAACTTGACGTCTTTTTTAAAATAAGGATCCCATATTACATACGCATACTCTAAAAGTGGTCTAACATAAGCCTTGTACAATTGAAGGAATGTTTTGGGTGTCAGACACTTAAACGCTTTACGAATGATATAAAGGATGGAGTTTGTTTTCTTGACAATATTCATTATATGCATTTCCCATTTTAGATCCGAAGTTATTGTTACGCCTAGGTCTTTTTGGGACTCGACATGCATCAATTGTTTAGGTCCAAGGTAGTAGTTTCTACGGGGGTTGTTCTTTCCAATGTGTAACACTGTGCATTTTTCAACATTAAGGGTTAATAGCCATTCTTGGGTCCACTTGTATATAGCATTCAGATCGTTTTGGATATGGTGATAATGGCTACATGGATTTCCGAAAAATTTAGTGTCATCAGCGAACAAGGAGAAAGGCTGTACAAGAACGCTTTTCAGGTCAGTTAAGTACAATATAAAGAGTATTGGTCCAAGAACGGATCCCTGTGGCACACCACTGAGTACTTTCCTACTTTTAGATAAAACTTCACCGATCCTAACCCGAAAAGTCCTATTAGTAAGAAAATCTCTTATCCAGGCTAACAGTTTTCCGCGTATACCCAAATGTTCAATTTTACGAATTAGCCGTTTTATAGGTACACGATCGAATGCCTTCTCGTAATCTAGGTAGATGACATCGGTAGGATTTCCTTCGTCAAGGTTTTTTGTCCACTCATTCAGGCATCTTCTCATCTTTTTGTATATGGGAACGACAGTAGCTATTTTCCAGTCTGCTGGTAGTGCTCCATCCTCTAACGATTTTTTCATTAACCTAGTAATGTTCCTTACTAGAGATTTTGAGCACCTTTTTAATACTATTGAAGGTAAATCGTCTGGTCCAGTAGCTGTGGTGTCATCAAAACCGAGTAGAGCCCGCTGTACCTTATCTGTTGTAATATCGATATCATCTATAGAGTTTATTACCCTGTGGTGATTAATATTTGGCAATGGTCCATCAGGTTCTATATGTGTTACGGTGTTGTCAACTGTGGAAGTTCCCTCAACTTCTCAAACAGTTGGATGATACCATAAGACTAACGCTCTCCAATATTTTGAACACAAATTTCGATGACCGCGCATGGACTCAGTTCGGTGGCCTGGGTGTTCAAAGCCCTCTGACATATCGCTTCCGGCCTTCTTGTCCTCAGTCCACGCGAACAATAGTCTTATCTTTAAAATACTACATCACCCATCCTACTCCAATACAGTTCCCTTTCTGGACGAGGCCAAGGACGCCTGGAGCGCAACTAGTGCTTGTAGCCAATTGCCTGACAATACTTTTTCACAAAGGCTCTGGGACGAGCCACTCTGCAGACTGGTACGGAATAATCTTCTTAATACGTTCTCCAGTCCTGTGGAGCAGGCTCGCCTGTTAGCTGCGGAGAAGTGGGAGTCGGGTCTTTGGCTACAAGCATTACCGTCACCCAATACGGGCACATTGCTGGATCGAACAGCTTTCCGGCTAGCCACTTCCCTGCGTCTTGGCACCCCCCACGTCGTCCCCCATCGCTGTGTTTGTGGCGCAAACGTGAACAGCCTCGGACACCACGGACTGTCCTGTCAACGAAGCGCCGGCCGCATCTCCCGACATCACTTCCTGAACAATCTAATCCGTCAGGCTCTTGTCACCGCCGGAGTGCCAGCTGTGCTGGAACCCTCTGGTTTGGCGCGCGACGATGGCAAGAGACCAGACGGTATGACCCTGGTCCCTTGGAGAGTGGGAGGGGCTCTTGTATGGGACGCTACTTGCGTCGATACACTTGCTCCGTCCTCTCTTTGACTCAAAAAAACTCATTGAGGCTACCCGAGACCCCAGAGCCGGCACCTACCTGGCCCAGAGAATAAGTATCGCAATCCAGCGAGTAAACTCTCTGAGCCTTCTAGGTACTCTGCCTGGTGGGGACGACCTGGGAGATTTCTTTGTTTTGTAGCATTTTAAGTTTTGGAGTAGTTATTATTGTTTTTTAGTACTTACCTACTTGTACAGTTTGTAAATATTTTATTTCCTGTATATATTAATATTGCTCTGTATATATTTTTGTGTGTCTGAATAAACAATATGTAATATAGGTGAGCTATAATTATAGTCACATAGATTCTAGGACCTAGAATACATAAGTGTAAATCGTCCAAGCCACAAAAATATATCATAATATTTACCTGAAAGTCCTTGATATGTTGATGCGTTTGTGTAACAATGGTTTGGAAGGACTGCGGCGGCTGAGAGTGGAATATTATGAGGAAAATACTAACAGCAAAAACTGTCGTCGAAAATAACAGAAAGCTTTTAGTTTTCATTTTTGTTACATTATCGTATTTATTTAAATGCTTATAATATCAAAATCTTGCTGAATAACTTGTGTATTGAGCGCTTATATATTGTTTCGATCGCAGAGTAAAACAAATCAATAGTACAGTGACATACTAGTTACACACCCAAAATTGTAAATATTTATTCAGCAAGAAATTCAAAATCAAACTGTCTGGTATATTTGTCGTATGGCACATATAAATACATGCTTAACATTTTAATTTTAGTTTTCTAACGCAACCACACAATAAAATAAACATATTATTTCACTAAACGAAAACGTATATCGGCGACCGAAAACTGAATATTCCTATTTCCGAATTTCCGAATCTAACTTGACAACTGACAAGACGTTTTTATTTTTTTTAAATATATGGCGTCGGCTTATCTGAAAATCATTTGCCAGTGTCAAGTAAAAAAGCGGGAAATAGAACTTTCGTCTCAATTTTAAACACTGTATTCCTATATAGTCAAGTCTAAAGTCTAGTCAGAGTCCAAATAAATAGTCAGTACAGTCAATGAGACATGTCAGTGGATTCAGTAAAGTGGTAGACGCTTTACTGAGAGTTCCTAGAGAGTTTTTGGCGATATAGGAATACGGTGTTGAAAATTGAAACGAAAGTTCTATTTCCCGCCATTTTAACTAGACACTGGCAAATGGTTATAAGCCGATGCCATATATAAAAATAAAATAAAAAGAGCTATGTGTCAAATATCAGATCTGATAGCTGTAAATGATTTTCAGCTTTAGAATTGTGCGCTGAGACAATAGAGCTGAATATCGTGTGTACAGCTATCAAATCTGATATATTATGACACTTCAATTTTCAGTTCTATTATAATACCGCACAGTTCCTTTTACCGAGCGTTTTTCATTTAAAAAAAAATCGACACAGTGTAAACTGTGTTGCACTAAGAAAAAATGTTTTATTTGTTAAATAGGCTACTTTTCCTTTAGTACTTGGCTTAGAAAACGTATTTTAGCAATATCATAAATTAAAAACATATGATTGATAAAAAAGTTGGTTTAAAAATATTTTTACTATTTTTGTTTTTTAACTACTGATGAAAGCACCTCGAAGTAACTTCCGGCAAGGATGTGGCGACACAAACACACTAAACAGATATGTAGTAGTGAAACGGAACGTTTCTGTAAATAAATAGTTCATGATATCTTAAAAAGTTATTTATGTCAAAACGTCAAACGGAACGTAGCACCGCCATTATACTACTACGGACTATGGCACAAATTACAAATAGTACTAGTATGACGTCACAGCACAGAAAATCTATCAACCAAGATGGCGAATAGTGTTTTCGGCGGTTTTCAAACGTGCATTTTTAAAATATTTTTATTGTCGGTTTTTAGGTTTCAAAATAATGTTATATTATTTTTTTGTGTGTAATGAAACAATTATGAAGCGTTTAGGACAAAAATAAAAACATGCTGTGATAATTACTACTTGTTCCATTTATAAAAATTATATTTTTTAAATCTTTATCGTAATAAATAAAATTAATTGACACAGTGCGACACAGTTTCAAACACAGAGGGGGTTTTCTTTAAATGGAAAACACTCACAGTGTTGTTTTTTCTGTTCTGCGACCACAAAAAACTCCCAGCTTAGGCTGGGACTATATGCTCCGGACGGATTCCGGAATAATTTAGAAATAAAAATAAATTAAGGCCGGGGAAAATTCAGGCGAGGATTTCGCGCTGTATATAAAATTAATTAATCGTGGTCCAGGGATTTTTTGTACGAGTTCATTAAACTATTTAAAACTTTAGAGCCATAGTGACTTTTCATGCATTGCGTGACTAGAGTTGTGCCAGCAATAAATAACAATCAATAAACAAGACCGTACCTCGTCACAAACCAGAAAGGACTGATTAGTACATACACGGAAATATCGGTATTCTTATAAGTGTTCAGTAATCATACTGAATACTGAAGCGATATTTCCGTGTAGGAAACATAAGTTAATAAAAAAGGAACTTATGTGTTGGTCGAACTGACGTTAGTTCTATTTGATTCGATCGGCCTCCCCATGTGAGATCCTTAAATTAACTTCTATACTCTATAATCTATGATTTATTTACGTAGTTTCCCTTCGTAGTCTGTGGATTTATTGTTTTTGGTTGGTTGGTAGATTGGGCATGTTTACGATTTTCTAACGAAATTGAAAATAATTTTGTGGATTTAGTACCTATTGCGCAAGCACTATTCGAAATAATAATAATCTCTTTTTAGTATTCGTTTAAAATGTCTAGTGTATCAAAACGAAAGAAAGAAAGTTATCGTGGAAAATTTAAGGTAGGTACAAGTTTATGAGGTCATGAGACGTATTTCACGTGGTAAACTTTTCTTTTCATATCAAATTACCGGCAATATTTTAAATATTCCACACCAACAAGCTTTAGCCAAATTAATTTACAAATATTCAATAGGTACATTCTTTTTGCCACGCCATCAAATTGCTGACATGTTTGAAAATCAACAAAAGCATGTTAACAGGTGGTCGAATTACAAACAAAATATATAGAAGTCGTCATGTTTGTTCAGAAAAATTAATCTTAATATTTAAGATATTACTTAATTTTCCTCTATTTTATAACTTTTAATATATAGTTTTTAAAGTAGTACCAAACTCAGTAATCTTCGCATCACAAGTTTGTATGTATATGTATGTTTAACTAGAATATCTTACTTTTGTATGCACAGACAATGGGCGATCACAAAGAGTTCCTAAAACGAATAACTAAGACACTGTACTATGGCCAACTGCCCACTCTGCCGTGCTTGAGCCTTCCAGTCACAGGTATGATATGCAAAAACAATTAATGGGAGTACCACAAGCGAGGCATCCATACAAGACAGTTTCCCTTATGAATATTGCTTATTTATAATACATATTTATTTTTAAGATACAGCACTAAAACAAAACAATAATTTGCACCCAAAGCACTCAAGACATTGTGCTAACACCTTGTGATGAAATAAATTAAAAGTCACTATATTAATTTACCGGCTTGTATGTATAATTAAAATGAACCGTATTTTGATAGAAATAAAAACAAATTAAAAATTACAAAAATATTAGATTTTCATTATTTCCAGGAGGGTAAGGTTCATGCCATATGAGCATGCCATTTAAGCACAATAAAAACTAAGTATTGTTCTGTTATAATAGATATTCGCTTCCGCCGCTTACTATTCCGCAAATCTCACGGTTCGTTACTGGAAAGTCATTTGTAGTTTTATGTTATATCATTAATATAATGAGTAGACCACATGAACTACATTTGAGAATGTACAGAATCCTAGGTGACATAAATTTGACCAATAGGCATGTTGCCTAAATGAGTTTTTTTTTCATGTATTTGATGTTAGACAACATATTAATAAACAATCTAGAACCCATTTTTGTATATATCTTAAAAAATAACAAAGATATAAACAAATTTTAATTTACAATATGAAAGAGAGATATTATATTGGCCTGTGACGTCACGAGTTGCACCCGCCATACATTTGTTGTTACAAAATGTATGGCAGTTGCAACAGCAACATGTGACGTAATAAATCGTTTTGCGATATCGAGATGGGCAATATTTTTTATTTGCTTATAATTTTTAATCACGTCAATCTAAATCCCTTTTTATTTTAGATTTATGTATCTTTAATCAACAGTTACAATTTAATTTATAAAAATGTGATATTACACACTAGGAAACATCCCTATTTGACCAATTCTTTACTTATAATACCTATAAAATATTATTATTATATGTATATAAAAAGGCAAATCTGATTGACTGATGTATCAACGCGTAAGATAAACCCTAAGGCTATAAATGTGATATTTTGCATGTAATATTTTCATATGTAGGCATCCAGTAAGGAAGGATGTTTCAAAATTGAACCCAGGGTAAAATAGGGGATGAAAGTTTGAATGAAACTTTTTATTCCTTGGACATAATTCAGCCCTTATGATGGTAAAATAAGGGATGAAAATTTTAAATTATTTTAAAGATTAGTTTTAGAGAAGATTAGAAGTGAACGAATTTCACACGTGCGAAGCCACGGGCTAATGCTAGTTATACATAATATTGTATAAACTTTAAGGTGCTCAATGTTGCTAATACAAATTGGCAATAGCCTTTTTATCCAATTGAATTGCCAGTGTATGAAAGTATTGTCTAGTTTATTGGATACAAACTGTATAAGCAAGCGATATTTTATCTTAACTTATATACTAAAGTATCTTCGTCGTCTGTGATGCCCCTAAGATATATGTATGTGTTGACTTGTGAATCTTCTACGTCTTTTCGTGGGTTGATTAAAAAGTAAAATATGTTGATAGAGATAGCGTGTGAGGTGTGGTCGTCGGCGCAGCGCGGACGGTCGCTGCGGCGGCTACGCACAGACGCGGCGGCGGCGACGGCGCGCGCGGCCTGCGTGTCCCCGTGCGCGCTCGTGCTGGCCCTGCTGTACGTGGAGCGACTGCAGCGCTGCAACCCCGACTACCTTGCAGCCTCTGACCCCGATCAACTATTTCTCGTCTCCTTGGTAAATGCTTAACAAGAATATTTTAGATAAAAGAAAATATAATCTAAAGCATATTGAGTGAGCTTTAACAGTTAAAGTATGTGTTACAGATGGTTAGCAACAAGTTTTTGCAAGATGATGGTGAAGACGATGAAGTGATATGCTCGGAGTGGGCCACTTCCGGCGGCCTGTCGCTCAGCCAACTCAAACAACTTGAACTGGAATTCCTGAATGCTATTGTGAGTTGAAGGACATGGTCAAAAATCCATTCTTGCTCATAACTTCTATACTCGGCGTATTTTGGGGTTGCCATTTTGGGTTACATCAAAATAAATTATGATTTAGGCAGTTGCATCGAATTCCGCGGTGGCGGTGCGGGCAGCTCAGACCCGTTATTTAAACCGACGTCGAGGTCGTGCGGCACTATAGCGGCGAAATATTGTGTCGGCTACATAAATTATTATGTTTTCGTTTGCAAACAAAATGTTTGGCATAGCAACTATTTTTTATTAATTACATAATTGTATAAATTAAACAAAATTACACAGGCGCGCGGGCGGTTACAGCTTGACAGCAGTCATCGCTTGTTGCCCGCCGCTGCGTCGCTCCCGCCCCGCTGCCGCGCTTTTTTCGAGAACTGGCCCATTTGATTGTATGTAAATAATCTCGCCGCCGCCGCTTCGAAAGTCGAGGCAGCGGCCTTAAAATGAACATATTAGCAACAATTTCGATGCAGTCGTATAAAGAGTTCGATGTTGACTTTGCCGCTTACAAGCTTGCTCCGTTTAAGCGCGCGCTAGCGGAGATACCCCTAACCTATGACTGTTAAGCGATATTGTAACCATCGTTAGCCAAAGAACCTTTTCGCTATTTAAAAATGCATGCTGAGTCTGCCTTCAATTGGGTCTCTGCACCTTAACTTGTCATGTATCTGTAGTATTTTGTGCAATATGCCTTTATTAGATGCATATCTGTTGGTAGACCTAAAGCCACGTATTCATTAGTAAACATTTGTTGATAAACACTGTTTATAAACTGTTCATAAACAATGTTTCATAATGTTTCATCATCTTTGTAAACAGTTCATAAACATAGGTGAAACATTGTTTACTATACGTGTTGCCGTGCTCCCCACTACGAGTGGAGAGCAAGACGAAACATCTAAACAAAAGTAAACAGGTGTGGACGTGTTTTGCGCGAGTTTATAAACATGGAGGTAGTGTGGTCCAACAACCAAATTTCGATGCTCATAGAGCTTTATCACCAACGTAGTATTCTTTGGGACGCCTCAAATGAAGACTATAAAGATAAATTTAAAAAAATGATGCTTGGACATTGCTGCAGAATTGCATATATCGCAAAAAGAAGTGGAAACAAAGATGCATATTCTACGCTCACAATTTAGTAATGAAAAGAAAAAAATTAAAACATCAAAAAGGACTGGAAGCAGTTCCGAGGAAGTGACTAAAAGCAAATGGCAGTGGTTTGAACCGCTGCAATTTTTATTGTGTAGTGCAACAACGTCTGGAACATCAGATACAATGGGAACTGTGAGTAGTTTTTAAATTATCTGTTATCTGTCAAATCCATACAAAAAGTCTTAAAATGTCTGTCAAGTGTTTTCTAAAAGCTAACGCAGTATAATAATTCTAAGTATCTAGTAACTTCGTCAGGTATCTAAATTGTATATAATTATTTTAATCAACTTCCTACTAGGGTCTTGTTAATTTTAAATGAAACGATACTGAATATTATAATCTTAACTTTATTTGAAAAAGTATAGATAGGTACATACAAATGAGAACTATTTTATTATGCATGAGCATTTTGCCATGGTACACTACCTTCTGGACTAATAAAATATTCAGCAAATTTGTCTCTAACGACCGTAGCAGCAAGTGGTGGGTGTCTTGCAACAGTTTGTAAATTTAACATATTGCTGAGAGTACCAATATC
Source organism: Phengaris arion (assembly GCA_963565745.1). Taxonomy (NCBI): domain Eukaryota; kingdom Metazoa; phylum Arthropoda; class Insecta; order Lepidoptera; family Lycaenidae; genus Phengaris; species Phengaris arion. The sequence goes on from OY751442.1 coordinate 3,617,131, forward strand.
TCTTCGCCAAGTACCTTCTATGATGTTATATTCTGAGTCTTCATAATCGAATGTTCCTGGTGGAGTATATAAAGCACGAGACAGTTTATTGCGTCTTAAAAAGTTATGCAAATATACATATGTCATTGTTACTATTTTACAAGTACCAGGCTTAAGAGGTATGGCTTTTCTGAAAACGCGAAAGACAGTACTTAATATGCCAAACACATTTTCTACTATCCTTCTTGATCTGGAAAGTCGGTAGTTGTAAATGCGCTTTATAGTTCCTCGATTGTGAATACCAGGATATGGCTTCATAATATTTTCAGATAAGGCAAATGCGCTGTCCCCTATTATTACATAAGGTAGATTCGGACCATTTGGTGTAATTGGTTGTGGTTGTGGAATATTTAAATTATTTTGAGTCAATGCGTCGTAAAATGGAGTTTCCAGAAATACTCCACTGTCGGAAGATCTGCCTTTAGCACCACAGTTCGTATATATAAAGTTGTAATCTGCATCGACTATTGCCAATAGTACAAAACTGAATTGTTCTTTATAGTTGAAAAAGTCACTGCCAGAGTTACACGGTGCTTCAATAACAATATGTTTTCCATCCAATGCAATGAGGAAAATTCCATAATAATTCGAACTGGCGGGCTTTATTTTTCCATTCTTGTTCAGTATTTGGGACCTGTAATAAATGAAACAATAATAATAATTACAGGCTGGGAGTGGCTCAATGTACCCGTCGAATTCACCGCTGTCTGTGTTGCCGTCACCTACAACATCACAACTGCCAGCGCCAACACCAATCTTGCCACCGCCGCCGCCGCTTTCACAGTCAAAGAAGAGGAAGTGTGACGATAGTCTAAATAAAGTGTATGAAATTGTAAGAGGTGCCAAAAAGAAGATGGAGGAATCAAAAGTTTGAAGTTTATGGCCAGTATGTGGCATCTGAATTAAAAAATGTAAAAAATCAAAAATAGTATTACAGTCCAAATATTATATAAATAATATACTGCTTCAAGCGAGAATGGGCAATTTCGTTAATAATTGTTTCGGTGCATATCATGGCTGTGGATGGCAAGAGTATGGCGGCGGATACTGCGGTATCCGCCGCACATCATCGACATCTACGTATGCTGATGCATCTACCCCAACGCATACACCAGAACCCCAAGCAGGAGTTCATACTGCAACTGGTGACTTGTTGCACTTTAGCAACATTGAAAAAATAGTTACCCAGTTAGAAAATGACACACAATAAAAAAAATTGATTTAGATATTTGATAATTATACTGATATGTGATTACACTTTTTTTTACTCAACTTTACATAGTCCTTTAAAACATTAGTCAATTCCTTACAAACTTCTGGTACGATCTTGCTGATCAATTGTTTTGATATTTTAAAGGTAAGGTATAAACCTTAAAGTAACAAGTAGTCTTCTCTGAGGCTCAATAGGATGCCGAAATTTCGTTTTTTTTTTATTGATGGTCCAATCAATCTCAATAACATTTCAAAATCAGTTGGTGACATTCTGGTGAAGTTCTGAAATGACCCATCAAATCCACGGAGGTCATTAAATACATAACTTCTATTCAACAAATAGTTTCGAATCCACCACCTTTTCTTCTTTTTTTTTCGATTAATACTCTTGTGAATTGTGTAAGCAGCAGAGAGCATCACTACCTCCTCGGGCGACATCTTGTGAACAACTGACAAGTGTGGACGGCCAAGTTTCAGAAACATGTGTTTATTGTAAACTTGTTTAACGCTAGTCATAAACAGTTTATCAACAAATGTTTACTAATGAATACGTGACTTTATAAACAGGTTGTTTTTTCAGTCAGTGTCCAAACTTTCAGGGGTGAATATACTCTTAAATATAAGCAACTTTTAGGCCGTTGTCCACCGCCAACGTCAACGAAAACGAGATCATTTTAGGCCGAGATTATGTTGACGTAACGACGATAGTTTGTCCACTGCAACCACTCGGTGGTTCAGTTTGTTCTTACTGTGTGTTACATTAATATGTACATTGTACTGATTACGTCTTTAATTTTCTGGTCCATCTTAGGTCCTTTACACACTGCGACTTTTAGCAGCGATGCAATCGCGATGCAGCATCGATGCTGTATCGCGTTAGCATCGCGACTGTATCGATGCTAACGTGAGCCACGACTCGAAACGTATTTTGATCAGTCATTCGTTGACTGCCATAGCGCGATGAGTTCGATTGAAACTGTTTTAATCACGCTCTCTGTATTATTACTTTTAAAAAAGAAACGTAAACGCAAACAGGAAGTATTGGGTCCACCCATTTACAAGTGAAGATCAACATGTAGTCATTATCACCAAAACCAGCACAAAATATGTGGCATATTTCTTCCCAAGCCTTACTTTTTTCCACTTTATTGGAATAGTCGGGTAGATGTGAATTCCAAATTACTGGTCTATTTTCAATTGCAGAGATAAAAAGTTCTGTGTCAAACGGTTCCATTATAAAAAAGTAAAAAAAATATACGCGAGCGGACGGATGTCAAAACAGAGCGTGAGGCGTGACGTGAGTGACTATACTATACCCCCACCACCCCCGCGTCTGCAATTCTGCATCGAAGCTAACTCGCGTCTAACGCGCTACTGTACTGTACGCGATACTAACGCGTTTTAGCATCGATGCAGTCGCGCGACTGTATCGATATTAACGCGTGACAGCATCGATGCAAAAATCTGTTCATTGCTGGTGTCAAGATGGTAACGCGCGTTTCAAAAACGCGCAACTGCATCGATGCTAAAAAGTCGCAGTGTGTAAAGAGCCTTAATGTTCGGCTCCAGAAAGACATTTATGTCATGCATTTCTTTCCAATATTTTATCTTTGGATCCATCTTTTTTTTATCCCACAGATATTATATTAACGTTCGACAAGTTCTATTAATTAATAAATGGCGTATTTCAATTTCTTGGCCATTTTTATCATGTTGTTATGTTCTCGGTGACGTCCCGGTGACGGTGGGGGTGGACACGTTTATACGTGTTATATAATATTGCCGCCACTTCGGCCCGTGACAATCTCCGGCCTATTTCTAGCGGTAGCGCCTAACTAAGCGATATTTCGGCGGACGGGCGTGCGGTGGACATACGACCATAATAAATCTCGTTCTCGTTGCCGTCCCGTTGACGGTGGCGGTGGACAAACAGCCTTAATATGAGATCAACTTTCCTACTTAAAAAAAATCAGCTGTTTCCTACAAAAGGGCTACTATATAGATAGCATTTTGTAGGAAACAGCTAAATATTTTTTTGAAGTAGGAAACTTGATCCCATAGTAAAAGTTGCTTATATTTGAAGAGTATATTCACTCATGAAAGTTTGGACACTGACTGAAAAAAAACTCCCTGAATAAATCATATAAAAAATTACAGTCGAAGTATATAATATGTTCTAGATAATAAAACAGAGAGCATTAAAATTAAAATTATCAATTTCCGCAAGTCGAAAAATACTACTTGCTATTGTTGTTGGTCGTACTATATAGAGTGTTTTAATGTACCTATAGAAAATGAGGTATACCAACCAAAGTCAACGATTTCGACATTTTAAGGAGTTTATCATCATTTTTTACCTATTACACCATCATTTTTTACCTGCAGTTTCTAAAATATGTTCTATAGACAAGAATGTGTATTACGGTCAGGATTGGAACGTGTACGTGAGCGCTCGGTCTTTTTCCGCGGGTCTGTCGAGGTTGGAGCGGCGCGTGGCGCTGCGGCAAGGGCGCGCGCGCGGCTGGTTCACGTACGGCGACCTCACTGCCGCCGCGCCCACCGCGCTACCCGCCGCCGCGTTCGTCTCGCTTGCCGCCGCCGCCGCCCTGCTCGCCTCCGCGCTGCTGGTCGCGCACTCCTCGTCCCTCGCCCCGACCCCACCCGCCGCGTCGCACCACACGACCACTCTTCACGCGGACGTAGCGCCGCCTGCCTCCAACGCCACCGCCGACGACCGAATCGAGCCGCTCACGCAGAGGCTGGCGGACGAGCTGCGCTGCTGTCCAGCGTGGCTGCAGCACGGCCGACTGGAAACCGCGCTGCCGTGGCCGCGACGTGCGCCCCTGGCACAGATGGAAGTGCCTGGCGGCGCAGCGGAGTGGCTGTACCGCAGCGCGCTGCTGAACCCACTGCTGCGCTGGCTGGAGCGGATGTCGCGCTACTCGGAGATGCTACTGCCGCGAGACGCAAACAACTCGAATGCGCGCTGCGCACCGGACGACCGCTGCCTGAGCGGCTTGCTGAACTTCAGCCACCTTGGCCTGTACACGACTGCCGTATCGGACCGGTAAAACCGGCGTTTTCTCTGAAATAGAGAGTGTTAAATTATTGGAGTCTACAGATGTTTCTATTTATATTATCTAACAGATTACCTCAATGTAATCCTGTAATTGTGACTAAAATTTTCCAAAAAATCATTTCGGTAGGATCTGCCCCACTGTTAAAGATGTACAGGACAGGTGAAAGAACATAATTTTTGCTCAAAACATTGTGAGAAGGGTCTGTTTATAAATGGTCAAAATTGTTAAAAAATATTATTCTTACATGTTATTATAAAGAATAATTGTTTTTAAATAATAATTGTTGTAAAATAAAGAGCAATATGTTATTGTTACTTGGTTCAAAATTCAAATCCCAGTAACAAGAGAAAAATTTATTAATTGGCAGCTATGTACTCAATCTTATAAAATTTTATGCATTAAATTTGGAACACTGCAAATCTTCAAGATTTTTTAACTTTATTTGCTAACGAGGGTTTTGTCCATCTCCAAGATTAACAATTACTAAAATATTCTCATGACTTTTAACTTATTTCTTTGAACTAACAAAGAACTATAAATGTATTTTTATATATTATGTCCAGTTCATGTATATTGTGCAATAAAAAACTACTTTTGTTTGTGTTGTTGTTTGTTGTTTTTATGATCGAACAATCATCAATAGTGGTCGAACAAACGATAATTAATCAAAATAAATTAATTTGAGCGACAAAAATGAAGATCTCTAGTGAGGGGGGCCAACTTAAGGGTAAACATTTGTTTAATTAAATATAAATAAACAAAGAACGAACAAATAATTTTTACATTCGAACAATAACGAACAAACGACGAACAAATAATTAAAAATAGAAAAAAATAAAAAAAAGTGGGGCCAAATTCAGTGAGCCAAGGAAATAACCACAGATTAATTATTAGTTACTACGTAACAGATGCGACAGTGATGTTTTACCTAGTTACCAGTTGTTCCGTTCTGGCGCCACTGTAGCCTCTTTCATTTTGACAGTACACATCGCATAGTGCTTCAAACTGTCGATAATCTAGCATCGATACTTTAGTGAGGTGCTTATTCTATCGATAAAATTTCTAGGTAGGCAGGCAGGTTCCTAGTTAAATATTTTTAATATTTACTCAAAAGTAAAAAACAGTTTATAGTTTTTTCATTTATTTATTGCTTTTTTTCTTAATTTATTACTTCTATATTTTATAAAAGCAGTTTTATGAATATCGGACATTTTTAATGCATACTTTTCTTCCATGTCTCCCTTTAAAATTTTATTTAAAATATTGCTCCAGTTGTGGACATGAAGCCTGATTACATATTTTAAAAATATATTTTTGAGTAAATTTGAATGCGTATTCTGACAACCCAACCAGGAAAACTTAAAATTTTCTAATCTTTTTCTTAAATTTAATCCAATTCTCTTCTGGCAAGCATTTTTATTTAAATAATTATGTATAAATGAACTTGTATCTCTATACAACATTAGGAGTTTAGAACTAGGATAAACTAAATTATTATTTTTTAACAATTTGTATTCTCTATGCCGAATATAAGAATAAATATTATCCTCTGTAGAGCTACTTGTGTAAGTCTCCACGCATGTTTTACATTTAATATTTTTGGTCATTTTTCGGCAAATGTATCCTGCAGTATACGCTGAGCAATGAACTTTTATTTTTTCTAAGATAACTTCTTCTTTCGATATAGATCCACTGTTAGAACTTTTTATAACATGACTTTCCTGTGAAGTGGATGGTAGTGAGCGTTTTCAGAAAAATAGCACACCCCCCTTTTGGAGCTGTCCCTCCGTTTTAATATTTAATTGTCCTTAAACTGACAAAAGAAATGGAAAAGTGTGATATACATTCAATTTGTCATTTAAGTAGTTTAACCATATAATTTTAGTACAAATGATTCCCACAATATTATATTTTTTATAAATAATTAAAGTATTCCCAATACCTGGTTTTTGGCTGTCCCACGTGATAAGCCTTTCAGAAAAGATCATTTTATAGGATATTATTTTTTTCAATTTAAGTATCTGTTGTTTATAATGATTTTGGTACAAATTACTTCTTATTTTAATGAATAATCAAACGTTTTTTTCATGTATTATTTAATAAAAAATAATAATAAATGCAAGTCCAAATTTCTGTCTCAACCTGAGTTTTCAGTATTGTGACCGCCTTTTTAGTATTAAAACACTACTGTTGGTATCTTTCGCCGTGGCTGATGGCAACATTGTACCGACCTTTTTTAAAAAATACTGGATTTCGTACGCCAGTGCCAAGTTTAACGCAGTGAGCAACGGACGTTCGTGTGTCATTACCAGGTCGCGATTTTTACACTCAGGTAAGGTGACCATTTCCTGCTTATATTTCACGTTTTCTGTTTATCTTGTAACTAAACATTATTATACATAGGTCAAACTTTCAATTCCGTAATATTTTAGACGGCTAAGTAGAGCAGCTGATTAATTACAGAATTAATTTAAAGTCTGATAGCTGACATGTGACCTCAGAATGTGACCATCTGGGTGGTCGCATACACCCTGAGCTGCAAGTCACAACATGTTTGAGCACATAAAGAATAGTTTACATTGTACCTTATTCAACATTGAACTATATATTTACTGGTTTGGAAGTTTTTGTCTTGTTAGAACCCAAAATAGATATTAGGTGCAAAATATTAATAGATACGGCGTAAAGTAAACCAATAAATAAATTTTTATTTTTGCTTTTTAGCATTCTCTATGCAATTCTTATTGTTTTTTTAAATAACGTAATAAAAATTAATAAAATATTATTATACGTTCCGTAGCTTAGTAGTTAGAGCAGTCGCCCGGATAGCGAAAGGTCGTGGGTTCGAGTCCCATCGGAGTGGTTGTGCGGGAGCTGATTCATTTCTAATACTTTACGTTTCAACCAGTAAAATCATAAAATGACAAAAACTACATACATAAAACTTGTAAAACATTTAAATTACACAGGTACAGACATTGTATTTAATTATCAATGTGCCTAATCAAATGTCCATTACTTATTTGTACGAAAATTTATTTAAATTACTACAAAAATTAGGCGTCAATGTTTCAAAACATTTACATCGTATCTAGTAAAAAATACCTACTTTCTATTTTACGTCCTAAAAAGATAGAAATTCAGTGACCTCAGGTAAATTATAGAATTTCATTTTATACATGTAAATTAGTCAATAATAATTTGTTGTAGTAACTTAAATAAATAATTGATATTTGATAGGCATATTGATTGATAATTAAATATAATGTCAGTACCTATATGTATAATTAAACATTTTACAAGATTCATGTAGTTTTTGTCCTGTTCCGATGTTTGTTACTTAATGGTTCGCATGTTTTTATCTTTATAAGACCTAAAATAGAAAATATGAAAAAAATATTATAAAGTACGGCCTTCGATCATATAATACCTCGAAGGATACGGGGTAAATGTTATTACTATTAAAATTTGTTTGTGTCATTATTAGATTAGAAATTCATTGTCTTATAGTGAACTATAATGCCGCTTAGTGGAGCTGAAAAAACTAGAAGATACAGAGAAAAGCTGAAGAAAGAGAGGCCAGATGAGTATAAAGCTCAATGTTCACGAAATTTGCAGAGACTGAAATCAAAAAGAAAGACAATTTCGGAAATGACTCCATCAGAAGCCGAAAAACAGCGAGAGCAATGGAGGCAAGACAAACGGAAAAGTGACGCTAAAAAAAAAAGAGAAAAATTAAGAACAGATGCCGCTGTGGAAACAAAAAACGAAGTCACAGAAAATGATAAAAAAAATGAAAGAGTTTTGAAAATGTGTAAAATATTATTAAAGAGATGCAAAACCATAACGAATATTCTTAAAAAAGTGAGAATACAAAAGGAGACTTATAGAAAACGATACCAACGGCTTAAGGAAAAAACTACAACAAAGATAGAAAAATTGGAAACTAATATATTAAAATTAAAGGCTAGAGAAGAAGTGTTAGAACTATCATTGAAAAAAACTTATAGCGATAGTAAGAGCCACGATGAAAAAGTTACTTTAAAAAAAATTGTAGTAAACAGCAGGGACAAAACTTACGTATGCAAATTAATGGGACTGAAAAATAAACCAAGATCAAAAAAAAAGAGAGTGAGACGTGCAATAATACTAGAAATCAATCAGTTTTACGTAAGAGATGATAATAGCCGTAATACAGCGGGAAAAAAGGAAACAAGAACAAAACACAAGAAGAAGGAACAAATAAGATATTTGACTGATACCTTGAAGAACTTATACCAAAAATACAAAAGTGAAGGAGGCCGTTATGGCTTCACCACCTTTTATAAAAACAAACCCTTTTATGTTTTGTCACCGCACCTTAATTCGCGTAACACGTGTCTCTGTGTAAAGCACAGTAATATCGAATTTTTGCACAATACCTTGCTAAAGAATAAAGTGGTCCAGTTTGGTCTAAAGGACATATTGAAAACTGTAGCCTGTGATATAAAAAATTACCAATGCATGCACAATAAATGCAAAGATTGTAAAAATAAGACACCTAGTTTTGAGGATGTTGACAATGACAGGGAAGTCAGCTGGTTTCGCTGGGAAAGCCAGATACATAAATATACAAAGAAAGATGGAACAACAAACAAAGAAATGGTAACAAAAAAAACTACAAAAGTTATAAAGATAGGAAGGATATTGGAGCTAAAAACTTTATTTACTAAAGATCTGCTTGCATTCAAAACACATTATTTCAATATGAACCGCCAGCAAACCGAGTTCCAAAAAATTATATCAAATTTAAATGACAACGAGGTTGTTATTGTAGCAGACTTTTCCGAAAATTACGAAGCTAAATTATGCAATGAAATTCAAGCTATGCATTTTGGCGCTTCTAAGCGACAAATAACCTTGCATACAGGTATGATATACTGGAACAAGAAATGCCAATCATTTTGCTCTATTGCCAATGTCAATAATCATCAGCCAGCAGCTATATGGGCCCATTTAGCTCCTGTTATCAAGCTAATTAAAAAAGAGAGTCCAAATACGTCTATCGTTCATATGTACACTGACGGGCCGTCTTCTCAGTATAGACAAAAAAATAACTTTTACCTGCTAAGCCACTTCACTGTCGAATACGGATTTCAATATGCAACTTGGAATTACTATGAAAGTGGACACGGCAAAAGCGTAGCAGATGGGATTGGAGGTTCAATCAAACGGACACTAGACAGGAAAGTAACGCAAGGTGCCGATGTCACCAGCGCGGAAGACGCATATGATATTTTAAGAAGGTGCATGAATGCTGTAGAGATATTTTTGATCCAAGATAATGCCATCGACGAAATTGCCACAATATTGCCTTCAAATGTGCAACCTCTAAAAGGTACCCAAAAAGTTCACCAGGTAATTACCCTAGACAAGAATTTGATCAAATACCGAGATATTAGCTGTTTCTGCCAAAAAGGACTTTGCAATTGTTTCACACCTCAGACCCACAACATACTTCTGAAAAATCGTATTATTGCCGATTTGCGCAAGGAGGAACATATTGAAGGTATAAAAGATTGTGTGATATCACTAGATCATTGTGCCGTTGAAGATATCGATGTCGGTTCTTTATTCAATGAGCCTCTTTTACATATTTCTGAGAATGAATCTAAAATGGTCGACGAACCCCTTCTATCACAGAAGCTTCCATTTATAATTTTTGACACCCCTGAGATTTGTAAAAATACAGTCAGCGATCATTGTGACGAGATTTTAGACACCAATGTTACTATGACTCGTAATGCAAGTCATTCGTCCGAAAATGACACTGTGAGCCAACCCTTTACCGATAAGCCGTCTCTTTCTGCACAAATTGTATTGAAAAGGAAATCCACGACCAGAAAAAAAATTAATGATACCAAAAAATTCAAACCAATTGCTTTTCTAGATTGCAGAATATGTCACTCTTCTATTTTGGGTCAAAAAATTAAATGCATTGCTTGCAAAAACTGGGTGTGTGATGATTGCATGTCTATAAACGATATTGTTTTAATTGATTACATTTGCGATAAATGTATAGAAGGTATTTTTTTTATAATATATAATTTAATCTTAATTTATTTCATAGTAGTTTGCTATATTTTCATGTCTACTAACTTTGGTTTCAGGTGATTCGGAATAAAGATTCAGCATGCAAGCCGATATTGACAACATTTTGCATTTTAACGACTATGCCAAGTTTTACCTCTTCGAATTAAATTGGCCGTGGACGGAGACACATTTCATTAAGTCTCAGTTTTGTTTCCAATGCGGTACATCTACTTGTCTATTTTTCGGACCCCCGCATTTCACATCACGAATGCAGGGTAACGATATATTGATACTTCTAGTAAGTCCGTTTTTTTTTTGTTTTAATTGTGACTGCTGCATTTATGACCACTTCCCAGCCGATGAGTGCGTTGTTTGTGCAAATTGGTTACTTTGTTACAAACGTAAGTCCGAACGGAATATTGTTCGGACTTTATAAGATCGCAGTGGCATCAATATTATTTAAAATTAATTAGAATAAGGAAAAATAATTAACTCTTGTTTACTGTAATTTAAGTTAAAATTATGGATCTCATTCAAAAGTCAATTTATCTTTTAAGTATCAGATTAATATATAAAGTTGGTTCAATCTGTATTTGTTAAGCCAACTTGTTTTGTGATATTGAAGTTTAATTTGATAGTTATTAATTATTAAAGAAGATCTCGATAATAATACTTTTGATATAAAAAAAATACGTAAGTTCTTTAAAAAAAACTAAACATACGTATACGTGATATTCGTGTTTATCTTTGTTGTTATTTATAATAGTTTTTACATTAATACTACTTAATAATAATGTTATTTTTGATAAAAGAAATACTTCGTTTGTTCCCAACGAGTCACACTGTAACCTGTAACATTGTGACTGGTTGGGAAAAAATTGTAAAATAATTCCCAATTAGTCACACTATGAATCGTACCTACTCTTAGGTTTATTTTTTGTATGATCTGGGGTTATACTATCTATCTAATATAATCCATTAATGGATTTGACCTATGGATTAGAGTGGAATAGAGAAAATTAGGGCTAAGACGTAACAGTAATCAGTATAACCCCAAATCATACAAAAAATAAACCTAAGAGTAGGTACGATTCACAGTGTGACTCGTTGGGAATAATTTCGGAAAGGTCTCCCAACGTGTCACAATGTGACTGGTTGCGAATTATTTTACAATTTTTCCAAACTAGTCAATGTTACAGGTTACAGTGTGACTCGTTGGGAACAAACGAAATACTCACTTTGAGACTGTACACTTTTTTAATTATGTGCTTGAAGCACAAAATGTTGAATACATGAGTATAAGTTTTATCTCAATTTGTTTTTGTTATTTTAATATTAAAACATTAAAGTTAATATTAAATAAAATTGTATTTCATTTCTTTTAATTATATTGCTAAAATAAAATTATGTAGACGCGACTTTACTTTTGACACCCGCTCAGTATGTGACTGTCCCTATAAAAAACTCTACTTTAGTGACCATATAAAGGTACTATTTGTATGAAATAGTTAGGAATCTTGATTTAAATATCACAGCATAGGTTTGTATTAATGTGCAAATACAAATACTAAGTACATTTACTTTGTAAATTAGTGTTTATCAAGAAAAATATTCTCCGTGCAAGGACTCATTAATGACTTACATTTTTCTCAAATGTTTTCTCAGTACAAAATGAATCTTGGTAGCAACAGTTACTTTTTAAATTTAAAAGTCAACATTAACAACCTACCTGGTACAAAAAAAATATGTAAATGATAGCAAATACAAAAATAACAGGCTTTTTTGGGAAAAGGGCACAGTCACATTCTGAGGTTCGAAAACCTTAGAAATCTATTGTGTGACCAAATATTTCATGGAAAAACACAAATTAGAAGAAAAAAACCTTGTTTTTTATGAAAATTAGACTATATCAGTATACATTCATCATTAATATTACTTAAATAACATAATTGCAAAAAATATTCTAATTTCGAGGGGGTGTGCTATTTTTCTGAAAACGCTCTAGTATATTGTCGTTATTTTCATTATTGTCATCATCAAATAAAAAATTCACATCAATCAATGTGTCTCCATTGTCCACTTCACAGTTAGCAAATTTGGAATGAGGGCTTAACAAATGCGAAAATAATAAAGATTTGTATGCATAAATGAAAGTATTTGCATCTGGATTAACATTACGATAATTTAGAGCTCTTACACGTCCAAAAAAATTTTCCAGTGGGTCTTGATTGACATTGCGAGGATAATAATATTTTACGGCATATTTTTCGAATAATATTTTAGTTATCCTAATAAAACTCTCCAATGTTGTAATCCAACCATCTACTGATGGTACACGCACAAGTCGAGGTTTTCCTGATTGTAGGGCAAGTTTACTTGACGTGTCTTCATATTTCAATTGTTTTAATTTTTTTATGGCTTCTGTCCAAAACTGTATATGTGGATAGTTCATTTTTACTGCTTTTCTTAATTTCCCTTTAGTTGCACCGCCAGGATAGCAATTGACACTATCAAATAGTTCATCAAAGAATTCGACAACTTCTGCTGTAGTTTCCATGCTGCTGCTGCTGCCTGTGTAATGGTTATCTAAAAATGAAATATGTATAAAAAATTAAAACCTTAAAAGACAGTTAATCTTAAATTTAAATAAATATATCATTTAGACAATATGTGATTGTATCCTAACTCTTTAAACGGTCGGGCCAGCTTGTAATGTTATTAATAACAAACGTCGGGCTTTATGTAGAAAACTTTGGGCATCAAACACAAAAGTTTTTAATTTCAATTATTTATACACCCTTAAAAAATATGAATAATGGTAAGCCGCAAAATTCTGCAAATGATTAAAGTGGAATTAGCACACAGGCAGCGGCCATAAGCGACTCCATTTTTATACTATGTGTTGTTTGTATTAGTTTGGTGTGTTATTTTTTATTATATTTGGTTGAAGCTATCCATCCCTCATGTTGGAAAATTTATTCTATTTAGAAAATGATCTTAACATAATATTATATTGTATATTGTTAACTTACTGAGTGTATTTGTATATTTTAGCATTGCGGCAGTCCGAGCACTAAGTACTTGAGCAGCTACACTGACTTTCATTTTCTTAATTTTTTCTGGATGAACATGATGTGCTGTTAATTTAGGTAATGCCCTGGTGTGTCCCAATTTGCTATCCAAATCATATATAAATTGTATATCTTTCCATGTGGCTGTTTTGCCCTTCCAAATTATATTTTTATTTAAAAAATTATTTCTCAGTCCTTTTAAAAGGTGAGGTGGGTCAAAAAAAACACTCAACCTGTATCCAGCAATGACGATTGTGCCATCTGAAAGGAAAACAATCATTTAAAAGTGGAAGTATGCAGAAACTAGTGTGATTAACTAAAAAAACAAAAAACCCGACTGTGTCAAATAAATTTGATGTAGCCAGTGTCACTCTTATAGTAAATACGAATCTAACGACACCACTCAAGCTAAAATCCATCAAGCCGTTCAGGATTCAGAGTGTAACAAAGAATTATACATACATACTCTCGAAAAACATAACCCTCCTTCTGGCGCAGTCGGGTAAAAAGGGCAACTACTCTAAGATAGATTTCATTTCATTAGATATATACTTAGTATTAAATAAAACACTCACCATCCTTTTCTTTATGATTACTAGATTTTTGGATGGTCATCTCTCTTAAACTTTTTATAGCAGATCTAAATGTTGATCCTTGATCACAGACTAGTCCCAATGGTATTAATCCAGTCTGAGCCACTTGTTCTACAAGCTGCTTCAAAATATTTTGTAGTGAAGCTGATGACACTGTCCCTTCACAGAAGTAGAATGCCACAGTTTGGCGCCATGATGAACACACTCCTCTAATCATGAAGACTAAAGCATGGTCACAAAATCTCATCTTTCGGTTTCCAGCTACATCAACAAACCCATTAATTTCATCATTTTTTTCATTGTATGTTAAATGTGGTGTTAATGCAATTTCATCAAATACAATAGTGCATAATTTTTGTTGTGTATTCCAATTTCTGGTTTTGTTATGAATATATTTAAAAACTCTAGAACTAATCCCTGGTTCTATAATTATTTTTTCAGAAAGACGGTTTAATGTTCTTTTATTTGGCAAAGAAAACATATTTTCTAATAATCTATATGATTTTGGGCTTTGCTTCCACAATACCAAAGCAGTCAACTTTTCATCAAAGGTGAATCTTCTTGCCATTTTATTTTTCCGACATAGCTTAAGCTGCATTAATAGTAATGTCTGTGCGTGTTTGCTTAGAAAGCCAAAGTTTTTAAATAATGCTTCAAGATTTCCATATGAAACAGCTTGTTCAAGCCTTTGTGTGGCTGTCTGACCCAAACTATTCACAGTAACTTTGGTTACACGCTTCACAAATTTACTTTTCTTTGAGTTTAACTTTTTCAGTGCAGAATCTGTGAAAAGATACAGAAAGTATTAAAGGTTTCACGTTAATAGTTAATATTACTATGCAAGTAATAATTAGAACTATTACATTTAAAACAATTAACAGCTCGGGCGTCGCGCGGCACATAGATCCAAATAAAACTATCCCCGTTAGGCATAGCGTGGCACATACATCCATTATTGCAATATGTTCTGCTTTTCTCGTTTTTATCTGTGATTTAAATTTATTTACTGAGTACAGGGATAAAACAAAGCTGTTATAGCCTTTTGTCTTTGGTGTTGTACTTAATGAAAAAATAAATATTTTTTTAGTCTGCAACTTAAGGATCTTGTCATTTACGTTTTTGATGTTTGGTTAATTTTGTGCACAAATCACGAAAAATTTTATATACATCGTTATTTGAACACATATTTAATCAATTATATAAAAACTTTCGTATGCGTGTCATATAATTTTCGCCATAATTTAGCTTCAAAAAACAACATTAAATAATTCATTTCCAGTGAAATCATGTTTGATATTTTGTATGATGTACTTTATATTCTTATAACTTTTTTTTTACATTGTGTAGAACGATTCTTCTAGTTTCTAAAAATGTATTGTTATACATTTTTTTTACATTGGCCTATTTTGTTATTAAATAATATGAACAACGTATCCACTGTATGTAATTAACGCAAAATTAAATTAAATATGGTTTTTACTGAGTTTTAAAACTAAGAATTGGAAAAAAAAAATCAATTATTTTACATCAAGATTGCTTTTATTCATTTAGTTTTTTTAAAATTCCAGTTACATCATCTTATAAAGAATTTATCTAGTTTCTACATATATTTAATATGCAATGGTTTTAGAATCAATTTATTAATATAATCTTGAAAAACTGGAACCGAAGGAACCGCGCGAAGGCCTTCAGTGCCGGATCCGCCGACACTGAACGGCTTTTGAAATTTTGAGAGTCCGACGCCCGAGAGGTTAAGTTATTTATGACATTGAAATACACATAACATCATTTAACTGTTTTTTTTTTTTCTTGTATTTATATACTAATAAAATTTACCTTTCCACCTTTGTGTAATACACTTTTTTTCATGGTTAATTTTTCCTTCTACAGTTGATACCATTTTGTTTTCTGAAAAAAAAAAAAAAAACCTTTTTAAATAACACAAGTTGTTTTGTTTGTTTTCATCCTACTAATATTATAAATATGAAAGTTTGTGAGGATGGATGGATATTTGTTACTCTTTGACGCAAAAACTACTGAACGGATTTCAATGAAATTTGGTATGGTAGTTTAGGCTCTGGATTAAAGCATAGGCCACTTTGATTCCTGAAAAAGTTCCCAAGGTTAGTCCCAATAGTTCTATTTTCCATGCTATTTATTTTTGTTAGGATAAGTTATTTAATTAGAGTTGACCAGCAAATAAAATTTACTAACCTGAATGTTCAGGAAGTGTAGGGAATTCCATTTCTTTGCTGAAGGAGCATGAAGGTTGGTCCGCCACATCTGTAAATGGATAACACAATTATAAAGATGAACAGCATATTATAAAGTTGACTAAATGAAAAACAAGAAGTAATGTTTTGTAGATTTCTTCAAGTTTGATGAAATAAAATTATATTAAAAACTAGCTTATGCATGCGGCACTGCCCGCGTAAATACATTATCCTGCGGGAACACTACTTTTTCGGGATAAAAAATATCCTACGTCCTTTCCTGGGACACAAAGTATGTCTATACCAAATTTCATAAATATCGGTTCAATGGTTATAGCATGAAGAGGTAATAGACAGACAGACAGACACACTTTTGTATCTATAATATTAGTATAGATTAAGTATAGCATAACTTAACTTTTAATTTTTTTGATGGTTGATAACCTTTCAATAATAGCAGAAAAAAGCTAGTAAAATGTAATCCAGTATTTACATAAAAACTACAGTAAAATTTACAAAAATAGATTTAACTGGTTTTGTTCTGTAGCTTGATTTAGGAGCTGTAAAATATCACATACCTCTATGTCTTATCGCAACAACTGGATTAACTTCATTTAAGCATGACGGATGTCCATGAAAATCATCACCTAAGACAAAACAATATGATAAATTATTAATAAAATCATGAATAGGCTGACTAGTAAGATGGCATTAATTTAATTTTTTTATAAATGAAAAATACATTATCTTTCACAAAATTAATACAGTATCAGTATCCTTTTAAATTTTTCATATCATACATACACACAGAATGAGTTTAGAGTACTTAATACATACCTGCCCTTCCAATGACCAACATTTCATCTGTAGCATTTACATCCTCATTGGAGTCCTCTTTGTAATAATTGTGATCACTAAAAGCATTATGAACTGAAACAATAGTTTGAATAAGATTTTAAAATATTATATATACAAAAGTAAAATTTGATAATTATTATTAAGTGTTACTTTATCTTTATATTCACGACAGGAATAAGTAAAATCAAAATCTAAAGAAAGGGATTTGAATATTTTAGTATGGAGCTTATCTGCTATTTACATATATTATGTAGGTATATAACATTATAAATTCAATATTATCTCGGGTCTAAATACCTATTTGAGGTAATTGCAAGATTCGAATACCTTTTTATATGGAAAATTTAATAAGTAGGTACATGGTTAAATGTACTTCATTCTTTACTTATTATGTAAAGAATTAAACAAATCCAAAACTCTAATTTTGCAATATAGGATTAGGACTAGGACTCACCAGATTCACTGGAAGATAGGGGCACGCCGTGCAATATTTCATTATCCGTAAATAGGCATGGATAAGAATGCCTAAGTCTCTTGCCTTCTTCGTCAAACTGATATTTATCAAAATGTTTTTCACAAACACGTTTCCGTAGAAGTTGCTCTTTAGAGAGTCCGATGAGGATAGAGTTAGTTGGCACCAGGAAGGACATCCACAGGTTTCTCAAATGATCGTTCTTTGGGAAAGAAAAAAGCCGATGCGTCTCATTAGTTGCGCTGCAACCGCCGACACAACACTTAAATTGTCCCATAGCGAAAAATGCACACTCTTTTACAGTAGAACACTGAGAACACTATAAAAGATTGATGTATTGTATCAAAAAACTGAGGAGTAATTGAATATTTTGGATCTCAACTCAAGCAAAACGCGAGGAAATTCACAAAATACCAGCACACTCAACGCAGTTATTTGACACAATGAAAAAACAATAATTGACAAGTTGACAACATGGCGCATTTCAAAATGGCGTCGTCGTTTTCAGCCAGCGATCGCAGCGCCAAAACGGCACACTTGAAAACTAGACTGTCAGGGGCCTGGAAATAACCTGTCAGTGTATCGTTTTTTTTTTATTATATGGCGTCGGCTTATCTTAAAACCATTTGCCAGTGTCAAGTAAAAAAGGCGGGAAATAGAACTTTCGTTTCAATTTTCAACACTGTATTCATATACGTCAAGTCTAAAGTCTAGTCGAAGCCCAAATAAATAATCAGTACATTCAATGAGTCATGTCAGTCGATTCAGTAAAGTGGTAGACGCTTTACTGAAAGTTCCTAGGGAGTTTTGGCGGGAAACACACAGATAGCACGTTTTTAGAAGTTGTACCACTTGCCCACACTTGTGCACGTTAACGAATATTTAATGGTTAATATTCTACCAATATTACACATTAAGAACCGAGACAACACAAATTTATGAAATATTACAAATTCACAACGTCACCCATTGAACTCCCCGGCAAAACCCCAGTGTACCGTTATTATCATTTTTGTACAAGCAACGATAGTGGTTGACACTATCGATATTTAAATATCGATGAGTTCGGCGAATAATAATAGGGTCACTTTAATAATAGGGATACCTTCCATGGTGAACAAAACAGTACGAAATGTGATGAATATAAATAATTATACAGAAATGAACAAAAATACTAGGTCAATAAATAATATGAAATTGGCGTTTTGTAAAGTGGTTCCCCCTTCATCAAGACAGTATTTTAAAACATAATATTAGATCATTACATATTATGAAATTGGCGTTTTGTAAAGGAGGAACTTAAAGTCGATTTTTTAAAACAATATATTTATTTAACAAAGTATATCCATTTCTATATATGCACTTTTGCCATATTATAAGTAGGTAGTTCATTGATTCCTTTACTAAAAAACCATTTGGACGGGTATCAATAAAATATTTGAAGGCGCTTTGCTTACTTAACTTTTTTGAATCAATTTTCTTTTGGGGCAGGCAGCTGATTCGCCAGGGTTCAGCCATTGCGATAAGTGTTTCCCATTATCGAACAGGATCCGCTTTTCATCACAGGTAATGAATCGATTTAAAATCCCTTCATTATTGTGCCTGTTGACTAATGTAACGCAGCAGTCGACGCGCGTTTGTCGGTTTTCTGCACTCAATTCAAGAGGTACATTTCAAGCTTTTTCACCTTCCCAATTTGCTTCAAGGGGATTAAAACAGTTTTAGCACTAACACCGCAGCCTGCAGCTAACTCGGACGTGGTTTGCGATGGATCCGCTTCCACAATAATTTTCAATTCTTCATTATCAACTTTGGTCTCCGGCCGTCCTGCAGGGCTTGTTCTGTAGGTCGAAATTTCAGAACGAAAACGTTGGAAACACTCCAATTAACATTAAGTTTTTGGTACATAGCTAAAAGCGTTCTATCATGCACTTTACCAATCATCCGGTACAAAGTAATAAAACTTTAACTGATTAAACAATCCCGGGCGTTTAAAACTTATCAAACTGCTGCAAATTGCAATGTTGCTGGCAGGCATCCACACACATGTTATTGTCGTAACTAAGTATTTATTCTCAGTTTGAGTACTCCATGACATACGTGTAAACTCATGAAATTATTAATGATTCACAAAACAATCGTCCGTGACAAACTTTCCACAGAAACTGATATAATTTTTATTTTTCTGCATTAAAAGACGTTAGGTAGTTTGCCAAAGTTAATTTGCCAAAGCAAATTGAGGATGTTAAGAAACAACTTTTGGGCAGATACATCTAAGTTTGTAATTACCATGTAAGGATAATCATCTAAGCCAAGAGTTGTATTTCGTCTAGAGTGCAAGCTTGCTAAAAATTCAGACCATGAAAATGGATCCAGTAAAAATTTAGAATTTGGGTTATCATTGTTGATTTCAAAAAGAATGTTCAGTTGATCTACTTCAATTAAGTTGTTATTATCTGATAATTTATCCAAGAGTGGAGATATAAACTCATTTGTATATGATTTGTTCTTAGGTCTTATGCCTTTGAACATTTTCAATAAATTCCAAATTTTACTTATGTGAGTATTTCTATTAAAAGTGTTACATAAGTTATTCCATCCAATAATTTTTCTGTTCTGAAATTGTTCTCTTTTTCTGGGCATCTTTTCTTTTATAATAAATATAATTTTCAATAGTAGGCTCGATTCTATATAGTTTTAGTGCATTATATGAAGCAATAACACTTTATTCACATATACTATTCCACCAGGGAGATGGTGGTCTGCTTATGAAAGTGTTCGTTTTAGTGAGCTTTGGGATTGACATTTCTTTAAGAGTATCTAAATGAAAACAGAAATTATTATAAGTTGAAATAGGATCATGTGATTGAAGTGTCAAATCATTAAATATTGTTTTTGAAAGAACTGTGTATGTTGCCCAGTCAGCTTTTTTATATATGAACCTATCTATAGGGGAATTGAGATGATATTTATCTATATGTAATGAAATCTCTGTTATTGTTGGATAATGGTAACTTCCCATTGTATCATCATGTACAGACCATTCACATTGTGGTGCGAAGCTGCCACTGATGAAGTTTACATCAATGGCAGAAGCAGTTTGTCCAGGGCGATTTATAGTTGTAGGTCTACCATCATTTAAAATACACAAATCTAAGTCATCAATTAAATTAAATAACTCCTGACTTCTACCTTTCGTTGACTGACAACCAAATGCAATATGATGAGCATTAAAATCACCACTCATAAATATGGGCTTTGTGGTAGATCATTAATAATGTAAAGGAATCAATTAATTCGTATATGCCCACTTGAAGGTGGACAGTATAGACAGAGAATTGTTAAACTACTATGTCCTGTTGATACAGATACAGCAACTGTTTGAATGTCTTCATAAAATCTGGTATTTAATATATTATATTTAAGGTATGGTTTTATCAGTATTGCAACTCCATTATGTGCATTGTTTGAATTTTTGTTGTAAATATTATATCCTGGTATTTTAAAATTATTATCTTTGAACCATGTCTCATTAAGAAGGCAAATATCAATATTTTGTTGTATTAAAAATTGGATTAATAAAGGTTTTTTACTATTTGCACTTTGAATGTTATACTGCGCAATACATAGCTTGGATTGTGTAGAACTAGGCCCTACACAATCCATTATGTTAAGTTTTTTAATAATGCATCTTTAATAGTTTTAATATTAGTGGGTGTACTGTCATCTTTATTGGCTAATTCCACCAATGTCTGCACTAGTGCCATAAGTACATCGTTGTTGGAAATTATTTGAGTTTTAAGATCTTTAGAATGGACTATTTTAACTTTATTTAGATCTTGTACAGACTTATTTGCAGAGATATTTACAGACTTATTTACAATAACATTACTATTTACTGGTTTTGGTTTTGGTGGTGGGAGTGAAGAGAAATCTGTTTCATTGGTGGTGACTTGTTTTGTTAAGGCGACACTTGTATAAGATATGTTGTTTTTCTTTTCAATGATCTTCTTTGTTTAAATAGGACACAATCTAGATATCGCAAGATGAGGCCCACTCCAATTTATGCAGCTGATTTCTGTTGGCTTATCACATTCCTTATACAAGTGCTCACCTCCGCAAATACTACATCTTTGTTTACCATTACAGATCTTTGCTGAATAATTAAATTTAAAACACCTATAGCACTGTAGTAATGGTGGAATATATTCAAAAACTCTGTACGAGAATAAATCATATTGTACATTATTAGGCAGTACATTAGATAAAAAAGTTATGCTTACAGTCTGCAATGCAATGCGCTCTTGTCCTACTTTTTTTGAAAACCTTATTGCCACTATTTCATAAATTGAAGAAAGTCTTGTGTAAAGTTCTTTGTTAGATATATTCGCTGGAACAAATCTAATGATGCCGGTTTTTTCAATTTGCGCTGCCGGTATGAACGCCTTCATGTTATATTTTGTGAGGAAAGTGGTGTTATTAATAAAGTTATTGGCCGTATTATATTGCTTGAAAATAACTGCTATTTTATTGGCCTTCACCCTCTGAATACTCGTCACACCTTTTATGTCCATTGCGAAAATATGGTTTAAGTATATAGGGCTCTTGTTGCCCAATCTATCGTCGTTTGTGGATTCCACATACACTTTAAAGTCTGTGTTGGTTGAGTTTTCCGGATAAAGTCTTTTATAATTCGGTTTGTAATAAGGCAGATATGCATCTCGCTCATCGCCGCAGTCTGAACGTCCAGAGCCTACGCCTACGCCTCCTTCATCCGTAGGCCGTGGCCGCCTTTTTGAGGCGGGCGGGTGAGACCCGCCCCCCTCGTTTACCTCCATTGCT
This sequence comes from Phengaris arion, assembly GCA_963565745.1. Lineage (NCBI taxonomy): Eukaryota > Metazoa > Arthropoda > Insecta > Lepidoptera > Lycaenidae > Phengaris > Phengaris arion. The sequence continues at coordinate 3,639,583 of OY751442.1, forward strand.
ATTGTACTTTTCAGCAGCTAATAACAATATTTAAATTCACTTTAACTATAAAAAACACTATTTATAGGGAAATTTAAAATTAAGTTTTATAGTCAACCGCGCTTTTTCAAGGTTCCCGCCAGAATCGATGGTTTTGGCTTAAAACTCAAAAAAAAAAATACTGAACACTAGACGTACATGTCACAACTCACTTTGAAGTAGGACTGTTGATATTTTTTTAAATATCAGATTATCGATATATCGATATTATTATATATATCAACATCGGATTTTGATATATCTAAAAAAAATCGATATTTCGATATTTTGCCGATTCTATTATATCGGATTTGTTTTAATAAAAATCGTAAGTCATCTCAAGAATAATTTACACACTTTATAATTAAGTATATTTAATATACAAATTAAATTATATAAATATGTAAATGTTAGGTTCTTATTAATTCTTATTACTCATTATTGTATAATTTTAATTAAACAATTACGAATACCAATACTTCTCAGCTAAAGTTTTTAAAGATACTCGTTGTTTTATGTGTTCAGCTGTTTGGCTACTACGATTATTAGGCACTATATTATAGATTGATTGTAGAAGCAATTCGTTCAGATGCATAGATGTAGCAGAAGAAATCAAATATTTAGTAGCTATTTCTGATAGCACTGGAGTAAAATGTCTACTATCGATCCAAAATTTTAGTGCATTTGATGAACTTGAAATATTTGGCTGATCTAAATATTGTTTTGATTCAGCAGGAATTGTACCAAAACTTTTGCCAAAAACTTCATTGGTATTAGACATATTTTTTTATTAGCTGCTGCTAAGCATTAGCAGCAGCCAATGAAATGAAGACGACATATTTTGGCAGTTCACTATTTGTATGTCACTAGATTTTCAATAAATTATTTTAAAGCACGTGCTTTTCCGCTACATTCATTTCAACAAAAGTAATTTTCTATAACCTCTCTTTTTAACTTCGCTCACTGTTAATCATAGACCATAGATTATACATATATCACAAACTAAGTAGAGGTAGAGATGCTAAGATAATTAACGCCTACAGTGACAAGTGATAAGTAACAACAGTGGATAAAGTAGATACTATTATGTATAGGTATCAAATTATAGTATTTTTTATACAAAATTATATTCCGTTTTAAGATAATATGCGATTAAATAAACTAAAAGAGGAAAAAAAATGTATATAGCTTAAATAAAGTACAGCAGATTAGTAGATCTAAATGAATTCTCAAAATTGGCGGGAAAAATAAAAATTAAACTTATTTAAAAAAAATATCGACCCTCGATATACATATTTTAATATCGAACTATCGATATATCGTCCAAAAAAATAGTAGAAATAAATATCGATATTTCTAAATAATAATATCGATATATCGATATTTTATCAACAGTCCTATTTCGAAGTGTCAAAATTGCTAACAATTTTTGAAAAACAAAAAATATTTTGTTATTTTTTGATAACGCTTTTCGATAATTTATGACTCACTAATGGAACGTCGCAATCGCGAATGTAGTTTGTTAATAGACTTATACTTTTTCTATTAATGTAAAGTTCTGTTGTAATAATTCAAGATGGAAGAGGAACACAGAAAAGCAATAATTAAGAATTTTGTCTCCCTTGTGGAGCAAACTGATTTAGAAAAAATGGTAGCTGCATTGTACGAAAAGGGAGTGTTCTCCGAGCAGATGATAGAACCATTTAATGTAAGTTGTCCAAGTTTTTAACTTACAGTTAAAGTTATGTGTTATATAATTATGGTTTTTCTTGTGACTCGAAGATCGCAAGCACCAGACAGACTAGACAATGAGAAATTATTTTTATTACTTTTATTTTATTTATTTAATACTTTTATTTAAATCTATATGTACAGTACACATATTAAAGTATGTTTATGCTTCTGTTGTTGTAGGATACAAACAAAGATGAACGTAGCCGCAAGAGATTGCTGTATTCAAATATAACGCGACGTGGACCTCGAGCTTTTGGCCACTTGCTCGATGCACTCTCAGAGGCAGGGTACTGGGATCTGGTCAGGGACTTAGATCCAAACAGCCATCTTCACAAAAGACCACGTAGCACTTTCAGTAAGTACTAAATATATATTTTTATATCTCTACTAGCTGTTGCCTGCGTAAATACATATCCATGGGAACACTATACTTGTTTGGGAAAAAAATGTGTTAATCCAGAGCATAAACTACTACTATACCAAATTTCATCACAATCTATTCAGTAGTTTTATCATGAAAGTAACAAACATCTTTTCATTGTTTCTTAATATTAAATAAAATTTTAAAAGAAATATTTCTTTCAGGTACAAAATCAGACGAAAGTCAATATGTTAGTATTAAAAATGAAAAAAAGAAAACAAAAAGTGTAGTTGATCAAAACAAAGGTGAGTTATCTAAAATAAAAACTAAACAAAAATACTATTTAGACTGTTTTATTTCATATTATATTTATTTTTTAACAAATAATGATTTGCTAAATACTTATAAAAAGTCAGTTTTAAAAATATTGAAAGAAATATTAACAGTTTGTTGTTTAGAAATAATTGTATGGAATATCTTGTTGATCAAAATTATTAATTGTTATCATTTATGTAAAGAATAATTTTACAAGTCTTAACTTCTAAAAGCAATTATGTATTATTTCTTATTTGCTACCATATTTAGTTGTTCTTCATCTCTTGAGTGAGTGAACAAACAATTTGATTTGATCACACAGATATAGTGAGTGACTGGCCAAGTCCTGCACCACGGGAGGTCAATGATGTGTTGGATCCACCTGCAATACCCAAGTTCAATGTTATAAAGTCGACACATTTTATGGAACACACTGATGAGGGTAAATATCTGCTTTAAAATACTAACCCCCTCATTAATAAAAATATTCACACAATGGATATACAATGTTTTGTCCTCGTCGGATATGTTTGAAAACTCGCTTGACAGACAAGTGCAAAACATTGTATAGCTTATCCATTGTGTAAATATTTTTATTAGTAAGGGGGCTAATGATTGCTTAACCACCCTTAACCACCTACTCATGTTCTGTGAGAATGCAATGCTTTTTCAAATTTAAATATGTCAAGTTGAAAACTTCGTACCAAATCCTATCATATTGACACTGTTTAAGGTGCTAACTTTAAACAGTGTCAAAATAGTCAAGTTTTATTTTTCTAGTAAACAAGTACTTTTTAATTGACATTTCGTAAAGCAGTCAAGCAATCACAATCAGGAACTATAACCACACGAGTCTTGACCATCACATGACACTCCACTCCATCTTAGTTGACAATACTTTATCACTATCTCTGTTCATCCAGGGGGGCGAAACTGGCGTTCGAAATTCAAACATGTACCGCACCCAAGTCTGCGCAAACCTTAGATGAATTACTACTAATAAGTAATTAATTACTTGTAATAAGTAGTAATTGCCGTCATTACGCTCGCTCGCTCGATACTTACAATTTATAACAAAGTTGTATGTGTAACTACAAATTTAAACGATTTAATAAAACGCATTAATTGGAGTAAACCCTGGAAGCCTACCGCAACGACAACACATTAATGGAAGGTTAATGATTTTGGCAGTCTATGTATGTTTGTTCCATCGTAGCGTCGAATCTACTGGTACGATTTTAATAAATGAGGCGTCAATAGATTTGTAATGATGCCGCGGGTAACATAGACTATATATTTTTTTTTCAAAATTTTGTATTTTGAAGATGAGATCTCAGATTCTAACATCTAAAAAAATTCAACCGAGATAATCTTTCTCTTTCTCAATTCTCAATTTCTATGTGAATTATTTTCTTGTTTCGTCCTATTTAGACCCCTTTTTTACGTAGTCGGGTTATAGTTTTTTTGTAACTAGATGTTGCCAGCGACCGCGCAATAGGAAATCTCGCTGGGACCGTACATTTTGGCGCGATAAAAAGTAGCCTACGAGTATGTCTTTCCCCGTGTTTCTTCTTCAGTCTTTGACCTGTGCCAAATTTTCGGCCCAGTAATTTCGGAACCTGTTAAATGCAAACAAACAAAGGTGGGTGTGGGTGTGGGTGTGGGTGTGGGTGTGGGTGTGGGTGTGGGTGTGGGTGTGGGTGTGGGTGTGGGTGTGGGTGTGGGTGTGGGTGTGGGTGTGGGTGTGGGTGTGGGTGTGGGTGTGGGTGTGGGTGTGGGTGTGGGTGTGGGTGTGGGTGTGGGTGGTGTGGGTGTGGGTGTGGGTGTGGGTGTGGGTGTGGGTGTGGGTGTGGGTGTGGGTGTGGGTGTGGGTGTGGGTGTGGGTGTGGGTGTGGGTGTGGGTGTGGGTGTGGGTGTGTGTGTGTGTGTGTGTGTGTGTGTGTGTGTGTGTGTGTGTGTGTGTGTGTGTGTGCTGGAAGTGTGGTGTAGCTTCTGTGAGATTTGTTCCCACGCTAGCAAAAAATGAATTTACTGTGTCTATAGATTCTTGTTCATTCGCTCTAATTGAGAGTAGCTCATTGCAGTTTTCATTTTTATGGTTTAATTTTGCAATCATATTTATAGTTTTCCATAGTTTTTTATTATTCTTTTTAACTTTAAGTAATTCTTCTTTTTATACTGCCATTTAGTTTTTTTCAATAAATTGTTGCAATAATTTCTGTATCTTTTGTATGTAATCTGTGATGTGATGTGTGTAATGTAAATCTAATATTAGAATTTCGTTGTTATTCTCCCTTTTTAGTTTATAATACATTTTATCCCTCGTTTTTAAGCATCGAAGTAGTCCATCAGTCATCAAGGTTTAATTTTATTTTTATTTTTAGAAAGTTTAATGGCCGATTTGTTGTCCGCTACAATTTTAGATATACAGTCAATAAACACATCTGTAGCAATATTGGGATAACTTTCGTTTAGCACTTCATTGAAATTATAGTCATTGCAATCATTTTTAATTCCGTCAAAATTATATTTACAGTACAATAATTCTTGGGAATGCTTTTGGGTTTTTTAGTTTGAGACAAAATAGTACTGATTCGTGATCCGTTAGCCAAGTTCCCAAGTGAAACGCAGAGCCCGGCAAACTAGTTATTATGACCGCATGGTCTAAACAACTCTTTTCGCGCGTTGGACTATAGCTTGCAGGTAATAGACAGGGATGTCACATCCAAATAACTGGAACTATCTGTGCTGGACTTTAATATATTAATATTGATATCTCCCACCAATATTATATTTTTAAAGCAAGATAAACTGTCAAGAAGATAGTGTAGTGAATTCAGAATGGGTTCCAGGTTTTTAAAACAAGGTGGTCTGTAAACAGCAATTAATACTGTTCCAAGGCTGATTTTAAAAATCAAGCAATTTGCCTCTGTAAAATTTGGTTCTACTTTTTTAACTACATAGTATAGCGACCACTTTACGTAAATTATTAAGCCACCGTTTTGATTCTAACTATAAGTAGATCGGAAGTGGGTACACTCATCCAAACGTGGAATGTTATTGTTGTCAGACAACCAGGCCTCCGATAGTACAACCAACGTCACAACCAATACTTATTCGGGCTAGGGGAGTCTGTAGTTCACGAAAGTTTTTGTTGATGCTCCTAATATTTTGTTCGAGTATTTTTAAGTATGAATTTGGTTTTAGCAAATAAGATTCGCAATTTTCCGGCTCGCACATTATTTGCGAAGATACATTAAAGCTATCCATGTTATTTAAATAATTATTTATCGCGGCCATTGTTACTGTTAATTTTGTAATTGCAACTCTCGACAAACTACTCTTTGTGTATATGTCGGTATAATTTTATGTCCAATTTATACTGTAAATTAAGTAAACTAACATATTTTTGTAATTTACGTATTTTATAATTTTTATATTTTAGTTTATGATTTATTAAGTGTGAGTGTATATTAATGCTGTTATATCTAATATGTGTGTATATAGTGTTGAGTTTACATAGGCAATAGAAGATATTGAAACTATTATCTTATCATGCACATTGTTAATAATAATATAAAACTTGACTAAATATTCTAATGTTAAAAAATAATAAACATGAGATTGAAGGATACAATACAGTCATGCAGGTCGATGTTTTGATAGATCATCGTCAGATTCTATATGTATCGGAGTAGAACCTTCTGCTCTACGCAGGTAAACTTTCCCATTTGATATCCAGCAAAAACGATCATCGTTGTTTCTCGCAAAGTTTCTAGCTTCTGTGAAAGTTTTTATTTACTGTCCTTATAAGTTAACTTTTGAGAAACTTATAGTGGCAAAATAGCTCCTTCAATATGCATGTAAGTGATGTTCAGCTTGTCTTTATTTTTCCGATTAAATGTATGTAAAGCCTTAAAAAGTCCTCTTTTTTAATTGTGGTGGTAAATTGAATGTTGATTGTAGAATTTTTTTTAGTTCTGTAAATATCACAAATGTCGGAATGCTCGATATTAATATTAACTGAATCGACCAATTTTTTGTTATAGATAAAATTTCTTCCTTCGTTTCGGATTTTTATAGGGCACATTTCGAAGCTCAATACAGCTAGTTACATTTTTTCTTTCCCATATTTCTAATTTATTTTCTAAGGATTTAATCTGTTTAAGGTTTTGAATTTTTTCAGTTTCTAGGGTATTTATTCTGTTGATTAAATCATCGTATTTACTAGAGAAGAAGTCTATGGCTTGACTAATTTCTTTATTTTGTTCCTTAATATCGTTTATTATGCCCTAATATCATACAGAATTTTTTTCTTGTTCTCTCTTTAGTTTTGAAAACATAGCCATTATTTTTTCTTTAAATTCTTTTATATCTACGTCCAGACGTTTACGTTTTCGCACTGTATTATTTTCAGAGAGTTATGTCGTATTGTTGAAGCTAGATCCGTTCGGATCTCCATCGGAAACAGTCATCGCTGGCTGCGATAGCGCACATGGTGGCGACTGACTTAAAGGCATCGTGTTATGTTTATTCACATCGATTAATTCACTGCGTCGATTTACCGCTTGAGTGGTCGAACGGGGAAACATTCGAGCTTCACGTCACTAAACAGGTTTCAAGTTCACCGAACAAATCAAATAAATTTTTCAAGTTATTTTAATTTACTAACATTATTTAGCGGGCACCAGACACACGTCCACTCTCGGGTACGCCCGAGGGGCGAAGTTTAGGCTCTGGATTAAAACAAAGGCTTCTTTTTATCCCGAAAAAGTACAGTGCTCCTTTGGGATACTGTATTTACGCGGGCGGAGCCGCGGGCAACAGCTAGTTTTACATAATATGGTTAACAACATGATATTTAAGTTCAACAACATTATACAGTACAACTATTTTCTTAGTGTCCCTCGGAAATCATCGTATTTCTATGGCAGCGACAGACAATGTATGTAAAACGATGTTTCCATAAAGACATTAAAAACGTCGTAGTTATACAGTAAAAATGTTCTTATGTTATGTAGTAGCGTTTCCATGTCCTAATTCCACTGTTCGAACTCAAAGCTAAGTTTGTTAAGGTTCCAAGATCAAGCTGTACCGCACGCGCGGCCCGAATCGCGGCTACCTAGTGGTGTTCAGCTACATCGACTTCCGCAACAACACCGACCAGTACCGCGCCGGCGCCGACGTCGACTGCCAGAACCTCAAGTACCTGTTCATCGAGCTCGGCTTCCGTGTCGCCTCCTACCAGAACCTCACCAAGGAGGTTAGTGAGCGTGGCACACCTGGCAGTTGGCACATCTCTGTGCAGGAACATTTGACAGCGGCGTAAACGCCACGTTATCGAATGAGAATTGTATGTAAAGCTGTCAAAATCTTGGCAGCGCCTACACATATTGCATACGATAACGTTACGCTAACGCCGCTGTCAAATGTTCCTGCTAGGCCCCTTGTTATGAATTCAGTATTTTGATTCTGCTAATTATATCATGCAATAATACAGTAACCATCCAGTCCCGCTATGTTAAAACCATGGAGGTATTAAAAAAAGGAGGTGTTGTAAGTATATTTCAGTATGCAACACATCGTGATATTTTGCGGGGTGAGGGGGGTGTCTGGCGCCGCCCACTCAACTATCGGTCAATAGCAAAACTACGTACTTCGTTCGCTATCGACCTTAGTAGTTTTGCTATCTCACACTAGATGGCACTAAACGCTAGATTGGGTACTTACATCTTGGTCGAAAAACTAAATATTGCTTTGCGACTGAAAAGTCTTTAGGAAGTACTGCAAAAAAAAAAAATTTTATGCTCGACGATTAAAATAATATATTAATATGAAGTAAGTACGTATCTAGAATATATTTTTAATCCCCGTGATTAAAGCTTAAAAACGCCATCTGTGGCAAGTAGAATAATTTATAACTTAACCGACATTAAAAGACTTTTCTGGAACAATTATAATAAATTTAGTTTTTAATTATTTACACATGAAATTTAATGCCATCCGTAGGATAAGAACGCTTATTTGATTTTTTACATGATAAGACAAAACATTTAATCATTTTCTTTTTAAGAATCTTGATATGTGCAAAAAGTTATCGATATCACAGAGGTGTGCACAGTACGAAGGGATCCTCTTTTTTCACATAATTTTTATTTTAATTTTTATTTACATTTATATTTTTACTAAAGTAAAATGAATGTATTGTGTAACTCAATTACGATATTTGGGGTTCAGATTCCATATAAATGTAAACGTCAACGTAAGCACAAAGATGAAATTCAACCAAATTAATGTGCCATTGTGTTTCTATATTGTACGGAAATAAGTGACATATTTTATGTTTGTGGCATTATAGCGTGTTAATGTTTCTTTGTTTACGTTAAGATTAAATTGGATCTGAACGGATAGTATTGTGATTATTTAGAGCAATTTCTGTGTAAATGTCTAGATACACATACATTCAATAATAATAAATAGTAAAAGTGTGTACGAGTAATAGAATAATACCCTTAACTTATTACCTTTGCACATTTTGAAGAGATAACTTCTTATGGGAGGGTAAAAAGCTTCGTTACGTATCGCGTTATGGCGTCAGTCTGTCTGGCTTCCCTTTCTCTCACTCATACGGCAGCGGTAGGCAGGCTCCTCCTCTCTCACTCTAAGCCACTAGCCGCATTAAGATTTTATTAATAAATAACCTTTCCTTACATTATCATATTAATACGAGGGCTGCACTAAAAGTATCGGGAATGGAATATTTCCACTGTTCCTGTCATATTAAAATCTTTTTAATTTAAAACTCCTTGGTTTTAAAAATCGAATACCGTTTATTTATTTAAAAAAAGATTCTCGGTCTTGTCACAAGGTCTTGTCAAACTTGTTTAGTCGTTGAGAAAATGGAATTAACTCGAGAAAATTCTAGAGCGATGATTTATTATGACTTTCGAAGTGGATTAACACAAAAACAGTGTGTTGACCGGATGATTTCTGCATTTGGTGATGAAGCCCCATCCAAAACCACAATTTATCGCTGGTTTGCTGAATTTCAACGTGGACGTGTCAAGCTCAGTGATGATCCCCGTCAAGGTCGTCCAAAAACTGCAGTCACCCAAGAAAACATTGATGCTGTGCGTAAGCTGATTGAGGAAGATCGATATGTGACATACCGCGAAATTCAGGCAACTTTAGACATTGGCATGAGTCAAATACAAATAATCTTGCATGAACAATTAGCTGTAAAAAAAGTTGTTTTCCCGATGGTTACCGCATTTGCTCTGTGAAGAGCAAAAAGCGGCTCGCGTTACTTGGTGCGTCAGAACTCTCGAAGATTCCACGCAGGATCCTCAAATGCTGCATACAACATCGTATCAGATGACGAATCCTGGATATACGCGTACGAACCCGAAACAAAAAACCAGTCACGAGTTTGGGTGTTCGAAAATGAGTTAAAGCCAACAAAAATTGTTCGTTCACGGAGTGTTGCAAAAAAAATGGTGGCCACGTTTGTCTCCAAAACCGGCCATGTCGCGACTATTCCTCTTGAGGGACAAAGAACGGTTAATGCAGAATGGTATGCTAACATTTGTTTGCCACAGGTCGTTTCTGAACTCCGTAAAGAGAACTGCAACCGCCTCATCATCCTCCATCACGACAATGCGAGTTCTCACACCGCGCACAGAACAAAAGAGTTTTTAGAGCAAGAAATCATAGAATTATTAGACCATCCGCCGTACAGCCCCGACCTAAGCCCTAATGATTTCTATACTTTCCCTAAAATAAAGAATAAATTGCGTGGTCAGAGATTTTCCTCACCTGAAGAAGCTGTGGACGCCTACAAAACGGCCATTTTGAAGACCCCAACTTCCGAATGGAATGGTTGCTTCAATGATTGGTTCCATCGTATGGAAAAACACGTCAAATTTCGCGGAGAATACTTCGAAAAGCAATAAATACATTTTTAAATAGTAATGTTGTGTCACTTCCTTGATTCCCGAAATTTTCAGTGCCGCCCTCGTATACTTACATAAAATTTAAGTAATAACCTAAGCTTTTCTCAAGTTAAACAATTTAAATATTAAATTCAACTTAGATTTGTTTAAATTATCACTTCTGTCGGGCGTCCCGAGACGCACACGTTTTTTTTACTATTATTATAGGATGCCATAAACCATACTGCATATCGCCCAAACGACATGTCGATTGGATCAGTTATGTAGAACTGACCATGTATGGGCGTGGATTTTGGACAGTTTTACGTGTAGTCTGGTCATGCGGATTTGACTAAAGGCAGTATGGTCATATGGTGTATGGCTAATGTAAGCCAAATATATAGCTTCAGTTCTCAGAATGTTTGCCCACCCGCAGGAGACGCTGCAGACGCTGAAGTCGCTGCAGGACAGCTGCGTGTCCAAGTGCGAGTGCCTGTTCATCGTGGTGTCGTCGCACGGCTACCCGCGGCGCGGCACGGCCGACACAGACGTGCGCGTGTCCGACGGCGGCCACATCAGTGTGTTCGGCTTCATCGACCATTTCAACGACAAGAACTTCCCGGCGCTGCGCGGTGTACCCAAGGTGTTCATCTTCCAGGTGTGTCGCGGCGCTAACAGCGACTGGGTGGACGCACGCGCGCTCACGGACGGGCTGGGCCGCGCTCCCGCGGCCTCGTCCGCTGCGCCGCCGCCGCCGCGCCGCGACCGCGTTTACAGCGACATCCTAGTCGCGCACTCCACACTGCCAGGCTACGTGTCGCACCGCGACGCCAGGGACGGCTCGTGGTTCATCCAGGCGCTGTGCAAGGTGTTCGCGGCGCATGCGCACGACACCGACGTGGAGAAGCTGTTCGCGCTGGTGGACGACGCGCTGCGCGACAAGCACGGCGTGCAGACCTCCGAGCGCAACAACTGGGGGTTCAACCGCCGTCTATACCTGCACCCCGGCCTGGTCGAGGATGCGCCTCCCGCGTCGGATACGTGACCTGCGGCACTGTCACACGCGCGGCTGACTCCTAGGGCTCCCGCTCGTTAGGACACCAAAGTGGCACCAAATCGGTTGCGACTTTAAGATGACGTCACACATTTTATTAGCAGCGGCGCTGGTTCCCTACAGACAAGGACCTCATAACTCTAATTTTATTACTATCAAACTGAGACCACTCCATACCTAACTATTGTCTTACAATGAGAGATTTTCGATATTTTTTCTGCCGTTAGGAGGCAGGCCCGACTAACACAAAGTGCCATCTGGTGGCGGAAGTGACTTCGAAAAGTGACAATTAGAATTTTCGACATATTCATAAAAGTTTATGGCATTTTTATTACCATTTTCATAAATTCATAAAAGTCGGGTCAAAGTCGTGTCAAGTAGCTGTCGAACCATAACACCCATGTCTAGTGCAAGTAAAGCGACATGGCTGGAAACATTCCGCTAGTAGTTGTTATTCTAATGTAATTTATTTACTTACCTACTATCTGTAATGTGTTTACAATTTTAAATAAAATAAAAAGAAAATTTTTCAAACTTAGTTTGTAAGTTACTACTAAATGTTGGCCAACATTAGGTAGGGGAAGGCCGGGCAAAGTGGACGTATCCACTTAAGGTATTTAAGGTTATAGCAGAAAAGGTATACGATACAAAAACAATATAGGTATCACAAATCAGTCTTTATTTATTGCTCTTACAAATACAAACATTAGTTACCATTAATACTTAAACAATAATCAACTGCAACTAAAAAAAAAAGGGAGAAATTATCCGCTTTGCCCGGTACCCAGGGTAAAGCGGATACAGTACTTGGACAAAGTGAATACCAATATTTAATCTCTGAAAATATAGGAATAACTTAAATAAACTAAGAAAAAAAATAACTTGACCATAAAATTAGAAAATTAAGATTGGCAACTGTCACAAGTATACCCTTGAGTACCATCAAAAGCAGAACAATCTTAGTGACACCATTGCTGACAAATGTCACATTGAATCCAATTTTCAATTGATTTACCGTCTTGTTCAATATATATTTCACCGCAAAAAAAAGCATAAAATATCCTTAAATTCTTTCATATCCTTTGGCTTTTTAAACTTTTTAGCAGTTTTTTTGTCTTTGTCAGTCTTTGTATTAGTCTTGTTATGAACATCTTTTGGCTTGTCATTCAGTCTTTTAGTAGCATTTTTCACTTTATTTTTCTCAAATTTCTGCTTTTGGTCTTCCTTGATCGGGGTACTAGTTAGTATATTTCCGATTTTTGTAATTTCATTTTCGCGTGGTCATGGGTTTGGCAGGATTTGGTATGGGTCTTAACGCGATAGGACTGCAGTGGGAGGCTGAGCATCCCGGCTTAGGATCAGGTGAGTTGTCACAGTTAGTATTTTGTCGGATATTTACTTCAGTCTCTGGCAGCAGTGTGTCAAATTTGTGAGCAGCTATATCTGGCCCAAAAGCAGAGACAATTTGGGAAAATCCAGGTTCTGGTTCAGTCCTTTTAATCGATTCAGGCGTTTTAACAATGGGCGCAACAAAATCTTGAAACTTACATGAGGGAGTTCTATTTCGAGATGGAAATGTTTCTGATAGAGGATCTACTGAATTTGATGGAATCAGTTCTTGAAGAAGAGAAGGCGAAGGAGTTGAAGAAGTTTCTGCAAAAGGTCTGGGAATATCGATTGTTTCTAGTGAGTATGTACTTTCTCTGCCATTATTCATACAAGACGTGCCTGCAATCACAGCGGCTGGTTCGTAATCTTCGTCACCAAAAGCATATTTATTCACTGACCAAATACCAGGTCTTTCAAATCCATGAACTGCATTTTGAGCTACTGCGCTTTTCAGGAAAGCTGGTGATAACAGTCTGGCTACATCATATTGATTTATAATGCGTCCTGGGTGCGATTTTTGGAACAAATAGACCTCCCTTTCAAAATAAGTTTTCAGTGGGCCGTAAATCGCTACATCCAAGGGCTGCATTTTATGAGTTGTGTGTGGGGCCAAGGACAAATTTACCACATTGTTCTTGCTGGCGTAATCTAAAGATGGATAATACTTATGGCTCTCGTGGTTATCCAATAATAAAAGTATTTTTTTCTCAGGGGTAGGTCGAACATGTTCCACAAAAAAATGCATCCAATCAAAGAACACCTCACCTGAAGTCCAACCATTTGGAGTAAAAGTTCCTTGAGTACCGGGAGGCGCACCGTCAAGTAGTCTGGGTTGCATCTTTTTTCTTGCAAAAATTAAGAATGGTGGGAGAAATGAACCAGCGGCATTACAGCAACCTATGACAGTCGTTAATTGACCGCGTTCTGCACTGGCAATTATGCCCACTCGTTTCTTTCCTTTTGTGGATAGCACTTTAGGTGGTTTATTTGTGGTCGTAGATATACCACTTTCATCCATGTTATATATTATCATATTTTTCTGTTAAACCTTCAAGGTTTTCATAAAAACGTCCCACTTCATGTTTGTTAAATCCTTTTGCCCTTGCAACCGATGTTGCCTCTGGAGTCCTGAGAGATATTTGTTTGTTACGAGACAAAAATGAAGACAACCAATCGTCTCCCGCCTTTTGAAATTTGTCCCAGCTCTTTGGATACTTTAAATTATTTTCCTTGGCGTAGGTGAACGCTAAATTTTTAAACTCATCTCGAGTCAAGCCAAAAAATACAGAATCTAGAATATATATATATATATATATATATATATATATATATATATATATATATATCTGATATCCGGCATTTACATGCCTGTACAAGGTTGCATAAGCCAAACCATACTTTTTAGCTGTGCTTTTTATTGATTTCCCAGCTTTGCACAAATTAATAGCTGTTTGCATAGTATTTTCGTCCCACGTACCTTGCTTAGTCTTTCAAATATATTTATTCACCATCTGAAACATATAAAATACATTCTGAGATAATAAGTCACTAATAAGAAATGGCGGGCAAAGTGGATATCATATCTACTTTGCCCTATTCACTTTGCCCGACTAGGTAAGTTTTGAGGTTTACACATTTTATACAAAAACTAATAATTCTGACTTTCTGTTAATTATACCTACTGTAAAAACCTATTTTGATACGCTACCGAATAAATACAATCCTAAAAATGAAGAAATAGTAATACTGGAGAATTGATAAATTTACTTACCGCGTAAAATCAATCTTTTATTTACGAAAACAAATCTCCACTCCGCGGACGGGACGCGACCCGGCCTCTCGCTCTAATGCTTGCTGCGTACTAAATCAAGATGGCGAATGCAACAGTGGTGGCGCGTTGATTGAAATGCTAAAAATGTAGGAGTAGTGGGGGGAGTATTCGCTTTGCCCGACTTTCCCCTACGTACTTAGCTTTGCCAAGTGCAGCCTAACATTATTTTTGTACCTATTAGCTATTGTATGTACCTATGACAAAGAAAAAATGTTAATTATAACATATTTTATCATATAAAGACATTAGAAAGAATAAAATGTCAGAGGACCACGATTAACAAAAATACCGATTTATGTTACGTATTATTGATTAATACGATCAATTTTTTTTTGTGTAAGTTAAATACATATTAAAAACTGTCCTATTGGGTTCATTGTTTTAGTAACCGATAGACGGTAACAAATTACATGCGGTTGTGTTTTGTGTAAACTTAGATATTTATTGTGGTCAAAATCATACGAAAAAAAATTGTTTAAGTGGGTACTAAAATAAGCTAGGTATTTTCAGTATTGTAGTGAATGTGTCTTCTGGTGCTAACCATGTTTTAAGAAACACGTCAACTTACCTTAGTCTTGTATGAATCGTGATTTTATTAATATTATATACCTACGTTATTACACTGTAATTAGTGAGTATGCTAGTAAATTAATCAGTGTATTATTTTGATATTGCTTTTAATGAAAAGAGCATGGCATCGAAAGAACGTAATGCATAACCATTTGCAGAAAGAAAAAGATAGGAAATAAATTATGACTGAAAATCTTAGTCTCTTGAAAATATATACGCATTTTATGGGGCATGCCTCAGCCAACTCGAGCGCAAGGGCTGCAGAGCCTGCAGACGACTTGACTGCGTTGGCATTTTTACCCGCAATTATTGTTACGTACTTTGATGAGAGCTCGGGTTTTTTTCAATTTCTGTCAATCATGATATTTTATATATATCTTATTCTTATATATATCTTATATACATTAGCTTTTTAAGAAAATGTACATTCACGCCGTATTTTTTGTATTTTTTTGTAATAAATGTACCTAAATAATTCCCCTTTTAAATACGGCTAAAATTTTAACCAGTCGGTACCTGCCAACTTGAACGTGAGTTCTATTTATCTAAAAAGAGAAAAATTATTGTTTTTAAACAAAAAATTAAAGCCGACTTCCAAAGTAAAAATGCACAAAAACGTATGAAATAAAACTTATTACATATCTAAATAATTCCCCTTTTAAATTCGGCTAAAATTTTAACTGTTTCTCTTCTCAATCTTCCTAATTTTGAAGTCAGTACCTACCAGCCCAAACAATATCCTATAATATTTTATAGAACTCACGTTCAAATTTGCTGGTTGAATAATATGTTGGTGTTTCTTGTGGAGATGCTGGAGATAATGATGATTGCTGTAAGTGGTATGATGGCCAGGGGCGTGCGCTCCTTGTAGGCAGAAATGCAGTGCTTTACTTGTCATTCACAGATATTTTAATAAAACGTTCGTACGTTTTAGATGACTTTAATTAATAGTAAATAAATTAATTAAAAAAATATAATAACTTAAAAACGCCTAATATTTTATAAATAGCAACTCATGCCGGTAAGTTCTGCAGGTAAAATCATCGCATGTGTGTGTAATTTTCATACTTCGCAAACGCACACAACCATGAATATCGACATGATTATATAGCGGTAACTCACGCGGCAGGCGATGGCCGAACCGAGAGCCGAGCCGAGCTGGAAGCTCGAAGGCTATCCGATCGCTTCCGAAAACCGCCGAACTGGCTTGTCGGAAAGTATTCGTTGCCTATAATCCGAGTAAAAATAATACGACGCGAATCTAATGAATCATGTATGCACATTATGCATTATTGTTTAGTAAGGTTTTATTTATTTAAATAGAAGAAACATTTTGTGTTTCGCGGGGGCCATATTGCATATTTCATGTGATAAGCATTGTTTACAATTTAATCGCTCCTGTTTATTTATAGTTTTCTTAAAAGATTTTTCATTTTAACATTTGAAAGTGTGTACATTTAACAGTTTCTTACTGAGTTTCTATAATAATTGAGTGATTTGCTTTTACTAGTGCGTTTGTTGATTTTTTTAAAATGTTATTTGATTGTAAGGGTTTGCGTTGATAATGTGTTCATTAAAAATTAAAAATAACAAGTTCTCACAATTGTAATTCAGTGAAAAGATTCAAATTCTGTCTAAAGGTGTACCCGAGTTACAACAATTAAACCGGCAAAAAAATAATGTAACTCGAAAATTTCATGTTAAAAGTTATGAAACGTATAACTGGCTGTGTGGTTGTGTACACACGATTAAATTATATTGTTTTCCTTGCATATTATTTAGTAATTCTAGTACAGTGTGGACTGATTCGGGATATTCAGATTTAAATAATTTCTATTCCGCGGCCTCACTCACTTGGATAAGATATTTGAGGTGGCCGAAATCTTGCGTTTATTTACATGGGGATATAGTAATCTGAAGTAACCGGAACCTTGAATATGTGAAAATTAAAGCTGACTGACTGGTGAGTAGTTATAATATTTTAAAATATGCTTATTATTTTACTTATTAGAATTTCTTCCGCCGCGACGATCGATCGCTGTTTTGTCTGCGTTGCCGTAGAAGATGTACATGAATAGTAGTACATCTAAGACTTGCTCTGTTGGCATGGTTTCGACTTAGAGATCCGTCGCTTGGCTGTAGCTATGCTAAAAATCTATAAACGAAAAAGTTTTTGTGACCGAGTACTTCGCCGCATACCCAGTGTCATAATCCTGTGCACGCCACTGATGATGGCATATGCTTGCAGATCTTTAAACAACGCAAACAAATCCCCAAACACGTATATATGACTCGGGAGTTCTGTTCAGTACTTTTGGATCCAGGGTATACCTTGGTGCAAAATCTTACTTTTTGGTAGCATATGATACTTAAAAAAATGTCGAAATCATTATATGTGTCCATATAAATTTCGAAGAGTTCCTTCGATTTATCATGGATCTCCTCATCAGGCCTCCACTTTGGTGACTAAGGGACAAATTTCGAATTATAACCAACAACAAAACAATTTCGCAAATAGGTTCACACACGGCAAAGTTATAACTAATGTTCAAAGATATCCGTGTCGATGTAAAAATACTATGAAAAGTACCTATTATATCATCATAATGTGATGATGTACGGTGTGACGATGGTGTTGATGATGACGATTACCGTAATTGACATAGTGGCATATGTTTGCTGTTTTTTAAACAACGCCGAAATCCCCAAACATGTATCTATAAGGAGTCAGGAGTTCTGTTCAGTACTTTTGGATCCAAGGTATAATAACTTGGTGCAAAATCTTACTTTTTGGTAGTATATTATGTCTAGACTACTTCAGAAGAAGGCGAAATCACTATATGTGTCCATATAAATTTCAAGGAGTTCCCTCGATTCCTGATGGATGCCATCCTCAGGTTACCACTTAGGTGAAAACGGGACCAACTTGGGATTACATCAAAAAATAATTTTGAAAATCGGTCCACAAGACAGCGGAATTATCGTTTAAGTCTATTCAATATATATATATATATATATATATATATATATATATATATATATATATATATATTACATTTGAATTTGGAAACTGTCATTTTTATATGATTATTCATTGAAATTTCTCATTTTGGGGCCAATACATTGTACAATATTTTGCGATATTAAAATTAGTATAGAGTAGGTATAGAGCCAAATGCAATTTTTAAAACTCTCCATACACTTGGTATTAGTAAAATGTTTGTGTACCGGTATAATAGGTACAATGAGACCTCCTCTGTTTGTGACAGAATAAGATCTGACCGTCCACGTAGTGTTCGTACGAAAAAGGTGGTCAAATTCAGTAAGGGAAAGAATTCGAAGAAATCGTGTCCGAAAGCAAAAGATTTTATCTCGGAAAAATGAAGATTTCACGAAAGAACCATGTTGCGTATTTTAAAAGATGACTTAGGACTTGCAGCCTTTAAGACACGTACTGGTCATTTATTCACTGATAATTTAAAAAAGAATAGAGTGGTAAAATCGAAACAACTACTGAAGCGGTACGCAAAGGGAGGTCACAGAAAAATTTTGTTTACGGACAGAATTTTTTTACAATTGAGCAACATTTTAACAAACAAAATGACCGTATTTATGCTCAAAGCTCTAAGGAAGCTTCCTAATTAGTCGACAGAGTGCAACGTGGGCACTATCCGACTTCGGGGTGACTGAGCCATACTTTTGTGAAAAATGTATTAAAACATCGGCACAAGTGTATCAAAATACCATTCAGGAGAAGGTACATAGGCGGCACTGAAAATTTCGGGAATCAAGGAAGTGACACAACATTACTATTTAAAAATGTATTTACTTATTGCTTTTCGAAGTATTCTCCGCGAAATTTGACACATTTTTCCATACGATGGAACCAATAATTAAAGCAACCATTCCATTCGGAAGTTGGGGTCTCCAAAATGGCCGTTTTGTAGGCGTCCACAGCTTCTTCAGGTGATGAAAATCTCTGACCACGCAATTTATTCTTTATTTTAGGGAAAGTATAGAAATCATTAGGGCTTAGGTCGGGGCTGTACGGCGGATGGTATAATAATTCTATGATTTCTTGCTCTAAAAACTCTTTTGTTCTGTGCGCGGTGTGAGAACTCGCATTGTCGTGATGGAGGATGATGCGGCGGTTGCAGTTCTCTTTACGGAGTTTAGAAACGACCTGTGGCAAACAAATGTTAGCATACCATTCTGCATTAACCGTTCTTTGTCCCTCAAGAGGAATAGTCGCAACATGGCCGGTTTTGGAGACAAACGTGGCCACCATTTTTTTTGCAACACTCCGTGAACGAACAATTTTTGTTAGCTTTAACTCATTTTCGAACACCCAAACTCGTGACTGGTTTTTTGTTTCGGGTTCGTACGCGTATATCCAGGATTCGTCACCTGATACGATGTTGTATACAGCATTTGAGAATCTTGCGTGGAATCTTTCGAGAGTTCTGACGCACCAAGTAACGCGAGCCGCTTTTTGCTCTTCACAGAGCAAATGCGGTATCCATCGGGAAAACAACTTTTTTACACCTAATTGTTCATGCAAGATTATTTGTATTTACTCATGCCAATGTCTAAAGTTGCCTGAATTTCGCGGTATGTCACATGTCGATCTTCCTCAATCAGCTTACGCACAGTATCAACGTTTTCTTGGGTGACTGCAGTTTTTGGACGACCTTGACGGGGATCATCACTGAGCTTGACACGTCCACGTTGAAATTCAGCAAACCAGCGATAAACTGTGGTTTTGGATGGGGCTTCATCACCAAAATGCAGAAATCATCCGGTCAACACACTGTTTTTGTGTTAAACCACTTCGAAAGTCATTATAAATCATCGCTCTAGAATTTTCTCGAGTCAATTCCATTTTCTCAACGACTAAACAAGTTTGACAAGACCTTGTGACAAGACCGAGAATCTTTTTTTAAATAAATAAACGGTATTCGATTTTTAAAACCAAGGAGTTTTAAATTAAAAAGATTTTAATATGACAGGAACAGTGGAAATATTCCATTCCCGATACTTTTAGTGCAGCCCTCGTAGTGAAGCCCCTTAACAACACCATGTTCAATAACCAAGAAAGGTCCTTCCAGCAAGATTCGGCGCCGGGTCATAAAGCTCGGTCTACGCAGTCTTGGTTGGAAACGAACGTTTCGGACTTCATCAGAGCTAAAGACTGGCCGTCGTCTAGTCCCGATCTTAATTCGCAAGATTATAATTTATGGCCAGTTTTAGAGAGTACGGCTTGCTCTAAACACCCTCGAAAAAAAAACGATAATTTGGAGTCCCTAAAACAATCCGTACGATTGGCAGTGAAGAATTATCCCATAAAGAGTGCGTGATTCTATTGATAACTGGCCTCAACGTTTAAAGGACTGTATTGGACCAATTTTATTATATTTTAAATTGTATTATATTTATTTATTAAACTAACACACTGTAAAAGTATCTAATAATTAATGTCATTTGCAATAGAATTTTTTTTTAAGCTATTGCATAGCTTTCATCGCGGGCTTTGAGCGATAAACCTAACACCCCCCACTCCGACCGGCACAGTGGTGCGGCGTTGAAAGCCGTGCATCGTCTAACGTCGTTTCAGTTCGGCAGACTTCGGCACGGTGTTTGTGTGCGTGCGACTAGACGTGTGCGTGCGACTAAAGGTACATGCGTGTAGACTAACTGCTAACTGCTCATTACTGATTCTATCTCTTTTGGACACAATGCTAGGAGAGACAGTGTGCTTTTTGGCCGCGTCCACGAGTGAGTTTGAGCCCGCGACTATTTAGTTGAACCTTAACGTGTATGTAATAGGTCTTTACCTATGAAATTGCCGTTCTGCAGTACTGGGCATTTCAAATCAAAATAATTTTTGTTTGGCTAAGAATTCTAATTTCAAATTAATTTTATTTTAAAAACATGGAATTCTTTTTCCAAAAGTAGTCATTTGTTTATTGATTAGTGTTACATTTTCATCACATTTCAATATTTTTCGTCATCATGGATACGTTAAAAATTCGAGTAATTATGGAATATGAGTACCGTCGTGGCAGCAACGCGGCACAAGCGGCACGCAACATCAATGACGTTTATGGAGTTAACACTACAAACCAACGCACCACCTGTTTGGTTTGCTCGCTTCCGTTCTGAAAATTTCGACCTGAAAAATGAACCTCGCGGTCGTCCGAAGACTATGGTCGACAATGACGAATTAAAGGCGATTGTGGAAGGTGATGAAACACAATCTACGGCTGAATTAGCAGCAGCTTTCGACGTTAGCTATTGCTATTGTTAGCTAATATTGGTCCATTTGCGCCAACTTGGCAAGGTAAAAAGGCTTGACAAATGGGTGCCCCACGAACTCAATGATCGCCAGCGCGATTAAGTACGCGTCGAGACGTGCCTTGCACTGCTCAACAGGCACACATATGAAGGAACTTTGAACCGCATTGTTACCTGCGATGAAAAATGGATTCTGTTTGATAACCGCAAGCGCTCAGCAAGTTGGTTGGATCCTGGTTCAGCACCTAAACAATGCCCTAAACGCAAACTTACCCCTAGAAAAGTGATTGACGTGATGTGACGACGTGAAGTGAGTGACCCCTAGAGAAGTGATAGAAGTGGTCACTGTTTGGTGGTCTAGCGCCGGTGTGATTCATCACAGCTTCTTACCAAATGGGGTGAGCATTACTGCAGATGTGTACTGTGAAGAACTGAACACAATGATGGAGAAGCTGGCACATCTCCAACCAGCATTGGTCAATCGCTAGTCTCCGCTGCTCCTGCACGACAGCACGACAGCGTGCGACCTCATACTGCACAGCAGACGGTCTCCAAGTTGCAAGAACTGGGGTTGGAAGCTCTCCGTCATCCACCCTACTCACCAGACCTTGCGCCTACAGACTACTACTTTTTCCAGAATTTGGAGAACTTCTTGATGGGAAAAAAATTCAATACTCGAGAGGTACTGCCTTTCGGGTATTGAAATGCCTTTGAAGAATTTGTTGCCTCCCGTCAAGCTGATTTCTTTAAGAATTTCATTTCATTTCTTAATCAATAAACTGCCACTGCGTTGGCAAAGATGCATTGATGGCATGGGTGATTACTTCGATTAATACAAATAAAAAATACATTAAAAAAATTCGTTTAAATTTTTTCATACAAAACGGCAATTTCATAGACCTAATATAGTAGTAAAACAAAAATCAGTTTAATTATTGGTCTCAAAAGAAAACTCGTATTTCCAAAATCATTATTCTTGTAGTTACATATTAAATAAATATTTTAAGAAGTTTTTCAGTAACTTATTACAATTTTTCTGTAGAATAAAGGAGTCACAGATGACAGCGTCGAATTTAAAATATTTTTTTTAATATAAGATTCCTGGATACATATTTATTTCATATTATAGTACGTAATATGAAAATGTGTAGTATCTTAGCCGTTCAAACAAACTGTATAGCAAGAGATATTTCATCTTAACTTAAAATATTATAGTATCCTCGCCGTCTGTAATGCCCCTTAGAAATAATATTATAATAGCTTAGAAGGTTTGTCACGCACTCATAATAAAACGGAGTTTTTTAAAGTAGATGGAGAGCTACTAGGAAATGGTTAAAATTTTAGCTGAATTCAAAAGGGGAATCCTACTACTATTATAAAGGTGAATGTTTGTGAGGATGGATGGATGGGTGTTTGTTATTCTTTCACGCAAAAACTACTGAACGGATTTCAATGAAAGGGGTTCGAGTAAATTTGTTTAAAGGTTGGCTTGATTTTTTTTTAGCGCGGCCACTGAAATAACTCTTATTGTTTAAAAGTACTCTTTTTGTGATAAATGCCTGACAAAAAAGTTTGGCCGTAAGTAGTATCGAAGCCGAGATATTCGGGGTAAAAGTGTTCCACTGTGTAAAAGAGCTAGGCGTTGTATGCATTTGTATTAAATGGGGATTCCCTATTTTATTATGGATTGCGACATAAGGTTAAGCTGAGAATCAAATAAAAATGCGTGTAAGCGCTGTTTAATGGATTTATTTTAAAAAAGTGTATAGTTAACCGTATAAAATAGCCCTAGCTTTCGGTCTCATTTTCTTTATCAGCTTCATTTTCTACATCATGCCTTATTATTAGGTCTAGAAACTGAGCCGTTGGAGACAAATTTTCTTGGTGTATCCCCCAGCCCATATACCATACTATGGCCATTATATGTGAACAACAGCCTAATGTTCGTTTTCCCACAATACACGAGCAATAATGCCTAAAAAATAATTGCTGCTTTTTTGTAAATATATATACGTACTGTCTAATATAATTATGGCTCTTCGTTCAGATAAAGGGGCTTCGGGGCTCCCAAATAACGCATAAGGAATGGATAAGCACCAAGATATAACTTCGTCTCGCGTTATATGGCTAAACCCTAAATGCAAGGGAACAAACTCTATACTATATTTATATATTACTGCTATTAAGTCTTCTCTTACTAAACGCATAGTCTTTTCAAAAGTTTTCCTTGTCATTTTGAAAACTGTAGATAGTCTTTCATTCGATTCCCCTGTGTGTAGTTTGGTAAGGACTGTAGCAAGAGCCGTTCCGGCCTTCTTTTTATGTCGCCGTGCAATGCTTGGTGTACTTCGGAGAATTTCGTTGAAACATTGTTTAGAAAATCCGATATAATAATGAAATACACTGTCATTGATTGAAGATAGTTGATTACTGCTTGCGGTTTTTTAAAATGTCCATCATATCTTTAATCATTGTTGGCGAGAAAGAGCTCATTACACGGCGTGTACTCGTTGCAATATTGTGCCATATTGAGTTGGAGTGCTCTTCGCATACACGTGATCCTTTGGGAATATAAAATGATTTTTCCTGGAGAATCATGGCTCTCAAAGCAATATTAATTCTCTGAAGATTATTATTATCGCAATGAGCATAAATGCACAGTTGTGAATTAAATGGTGCTCGTAAATATCCAGGTAACTCGACTGTCTGCATTCTGTTCACTTGAACAGCTTGATCACGCACGTTTTCATTAATAATATTGGGTTCTGCTAATGCAGAATTGCCACCTTCTTGCGTTGGTTCATCGTAGCTCTCTTCTATTCTTTGTGATTGCTGGTTATTATCATCTATCGGGTGCACATGTTGTTGTTGAGTAACATAGTGCTGAGCACGTTGAAAGCATGGTCGGCATATTCGTTCGCCTCCATGAAACTAAAAATAAAGGAAAGATATTTTATAATATCAGTGAAAATCAGATACTATGATTTGAGTCCCAGCATTGCCCAGCAAAACCACCAGTCCTCCCGTGACCACCGCGATAAATCCGAAAAAGTTGTTTCTTTTGCAATGAGTAATATTCGCGTAAAAATGAGAAATCAAAACCCCTGGTGTTACTACACATATATCAGATTGACAGTAGTAGTATTGCAATTATGTACCAAAATAAAAAATATACTATTATTATTTATTATTTTAGTAAATAATTGCAATACTACTATAATGATCAAATAAATTCCTAAACTGACAATTTACAAATATACATGAACAAAATACTTGTTTGGGGTACATAATAATGTACATTTATATAATTAAATAATTGTAAAAGACTCACTTGATTTATATTAATAACTTCCACACAATATGCCTTCAAATACTGATGATTCTCCATGAAGTCTGCTGTCAACGTAATAGATCTTCGACGTTCCCACCGATACGACGTAAGCTGCGCCGGCAAGCAATACACAGCGCATCAGCTGTATCTTCGTCCATTTAGTAATCAAAATCACTGAGCCTGATCGTTTAAGAAGTAACAAAGTCCGGAAAAAAGCCAAGTCGCTGAGGAATGAGGATAAACCAAAAAGAATCAGATTTACGCACGCACTTAACACAAAAGCCAAACGGTGAGTGTTAAGAAAATAAGCTAGCGGTCGCACGCGGCCCGTCCCACGCCCCTGCACCAGTGCGCAGGTAGACGAATGACGTGTTGTGATTGGTCTAGACTCTAGGTGATCCACAGTTGACCTTGAATCGTCCATTGTTAACAATTAGCGGGATAAGGCCGAAATATGCAATTTTTAACAAACACAAATAACGAATATAATTGATTTTATTTTTTCAAATATCTCAGTTTCGATACACTAAAAGCAAATATTGTACTAAGAAGAAAGTTACGGTTTGTGGTGTACTATATCTACTGTGAGTTTCATAAGTGGCCGCTGGCTTTTAAAATCAAGCCAGTTTTACCCAGACCCCTTTGGTATGGTACCAAAATTTGAAAATACACACACCGGCATATTTAGCGGAACATAAAATAAAGGTTTGATATCAGTATCATATAAGGTTGCTGGCTGGTTTATACGTCATTTAATTTAAAAAGAAATATTTTCAAATTCACATCACATCATATGAAAACATCTGAACATCACATAATATGCAATTGTTTTAATTTTATACAAATAAACCTTATCTGGAGCGAACTTCGAGTATTTCTTTCTTCTGAGTTTGATTTAAAATTTCATTTAAATACTGTTTTTTGTTAGTTTTTTTAACGCGTATCTTTTTGGAGTTGAGGACTGAATTATGCCTGACTTAGCCCCAACGCAGATTGCCAGGGCACTCGAAATGCGAAGAAATGGTCAAACCAGAGTGATATCCAGAGATCTTCGTCGACCAGTTTCAACGATCCATCGCAGTATTCAACGGTTCAGGGAGACCGGTACTTATGTGAGAAGAGCAGGACAAGGCAGAAAAAAACACACTTCCAGTAACGATGATCGTTTCATTCGGCTTCGTGTACGTAGGAACCCCCGTTTGACGGCCGTCCAAGCCCGACATGAGTTAGAAGCAGTGCGGGGTGTAACCGTAAGTGAGCGTACGGTACGAAGAAGGTTCGAAGAAGCTGGTTTGGGTTCATTTGTACCCGCCAAGGCTCCAAGGCTCGAGGTAAATCATCGTAGAAACAGGTTAACTTTTGCTCAGGAACATCGACTTTGGAACGCGGACCAATGGAGTAAGGTATTGTTTAGTGATGAGTGCAGAATTCTCTTAAATCAAATTGACGGCAGGCAAAGAATATACAGACGCAAAGGAGAACGATACATTCAGACAAATTTTAAAACTACAGTTGCATACGGTGGTGGATCAATAATGGTTTGGGCGGGCATTTGTTTGGGAGCTCGCACAGACTTGGTAGTGATTGACAGAGGGAGTCTGACTGCAGACCGCTATATCAGAGAAGTTTTAGAAGAAAATGTCGTACCGTTTGCCCCATATATCGGTGACGATTTTGTTTTTATGCAGGATAATGCTCGGCCGCATACCGCTCGGGTAACTCAAGCTTATCTTAATGATATGAATATCACTGTTATGGAGTGGCCGGCGAGATCACCGGATATGAACGCAATAGAGCACGTTTGGGACTTGCTGAAAAGATAAATTAAGTGAAATATTCCAGCTCCTGCCAACGTGGGTGAACTGCGAATCGCCGTAGTTGAGGAATGGCGGAGACTATCCCAGGAGACCCAGTATGCCTAGACGGGTATAAACTTTAATAAGAGCACGTGGAGGAAATACGCGATATTAATCACCATTTTTCTAATTTAATTAATTGTTATTTTAATATTAATTTTCACTTTTCCCGGTTACATGTAACAAAAAAATGTACCATTTTTCACAAATAGCCTTTACTCGCAAAATCTGTTCTTAATGTGATCTCATTTTAAGTAAAACAAATGAAACTTTAAATAACAAAAGAAGTGTAGTAAGTAGATTTTAAAATAAAACCATATTTTTTTAATTATGGACCTTTTTTTTGTGTTTCGCTAAATATTGTGTTTATAATAATCAGTCTGTTAAGCAATCGTATGAATTTTTCCTGCATCGACTACATTGCCGCCGGGTCGATCCGATCGGAAATTTCCCCGGAAGCAACCGGCACACGTCCAAGTTACTAAAAACCAGTTATTCTCTCTTAAAGATCTCCTTCCTCCTACTATTCCTCGCCCTATCAATTTTAAATCGGTTTTATGTTTTTAAGCTATTGCATAGCTTCTATTGCGGGCCTTGAGCGCGGGGACCGAATCCAGAAATTCCGTAACGAAAAAACCTCACGCTCCCCACTCCGACGGGCACGGAGGTGTGGCTTGAAGGCCGTGCATCGTCTAACGTCGTTTCAGTTCGGCAGTCTTCGACACGGCGTTGTGAGCGTGCGATAATGCTATGCAATAGCTTTACCGCGGCAGTCCCCGAGTGCCACACGTCTTTTTAATTTATTTAAGTCCTATGTACATATATTACAACTAACAACATAAAACTGTAATATAGCTATTAGTTACCATTTACTAACCCCTAACCCCCTTACTAATAAAATCATTTACACAACGGATAACTAAAATAACATTGCTGTAGTTGTCTGATGCGTTGGAAAAGTCACATGAGAGACAAAGACAGCAACGTTGTTTAAGTTATCCGTTTTGTAAATCTTTTTATTAGTAAGGGGGTAAGTATATTATGTTTGTTTGTTGTAAGTTTTTTCAACAGACCTCTATTCAGCTTAACGACGTACCCTTGTTTTGTCTTATGACCTCCTCAATAGGCATGTTGCCTAAAATATTTTTTTCGTCTATTAGATGTTAGACAACATGTTAATAAAATATAATCTAGAACCTATTTTCGTATACCTATCTTAAAAAATAACGAAGATACAAACAATTTAAATTTACAATATGAAAGAGAGCGATTTAACGGCCTGTGGGCTGTGTCGACACTAGTTGCACCCGCCATACATCAGTCATTACAAAATATATGGCGGTACCCGGTAGCAACTTGTGAAATAACAAATCGTTTTGCGAGAGATGGCCAATATATTTTATTTGCTAATTTTTTAAATCGCGTCAATCTTAATACCTATTTCTTTTAGAATTATGTATCTTTATTCAACAATTTTAATATTGAAATTATAAAATGTGATATTCCACACTAGGCCACATCCCTAAGTTTTCATCATTCACTCCGACATTGGTGAATCACTACGGAGCCAAATATAAAAAGAAGAAGAAGAAACATTAAATATTTGTTGTAAGTTGTTGCAGTTTGTTCATGTACCTAATTGTGTAAAAAGTAATTTAACTGGATAAATGTGGCATAAATAAATTAGATATATCGTTTATATTTCTTACTTAGGTACAATAAACGCTTCAAGACAAGGGAGCCGTTCAGCTGTAAAACAAATAGTTTGAAGTACGAACGTCATTCGCTGGCTTGTATTGTAAACAGGAAAGATTTCTATCCATAAATATTATTATTATCTACATTAATTAGCGTGGATTGCATCTGAATACTGAGTCTGAATATAAATAAATTTGCAATCTTAAGTTTTTAATAATGGTTCGATACTGTGTATTGTGTAAATGGAGTACAGATACAGACATTAAAGGGAAAAGGTCTCTCCACAGGTAACAAACAATCTTAATTCTAATGATTGGCTATGTAGTTAACTATAACAATAGAAAAGTAGTTGACCAGTGAGTACATTATTTGACTAGCTAAAATTTAAAATTAACATGTAATAATGAACCCATATACTATAAATACCTTAATGAAAAAGAATACATTATAGTTTATGATTGTATACACTAATGCCCGGTTCCTATATTTGAAAAACGATCCGTTCTAGTTACGAATGGTGGAATATTATACGAGGCGTAAGCTTAAACCGTTCCTATAAAAAACGTCTCGTTAAGCAACTTACCGTTGGCTTGCTACTAACGGAAGGGAGGGTTACTAGTAACGGACGGTAAGCGTAATGTACGAAGAAGACAGTTTAGGCCGTTCCTATAAATATTTTAAACGTCAGTAGTTTGTCAAGATTACTATTCGTAATGCCATACGGTTACCTGTCAATTTCGGTCGGTTAGTGTCTATTTCACTGATTTCGCTGCAAGCTGCAAGAAATTTGAAGAAATGTCGAGTTCAGACAGTGATAGGGAAGTGTTCCATATTATCACCACGGACTCCAGTGAGACTGATTCAGAAGAAGATAATAGGCATGATAGAGTGTATAAAGAAAGAGTGAATTATTTAGTGACGCTAGATTCGTACGAATTTCAAAGGAGATTTCGACTTGACAAAGAATCTGTTGAACAGTTACTACTTGAAGTTTATCCACACTTAAGAGTAACAGAAGCCAGGTTAGTATGTTGGAGGCATTTGTACACCGTCAAAATATATACTATGAAAACATAACCTCATACCTACCTAAAATAAGAGTAAAAATTCCATTATAGTGAAATAAATTATTGATGTTATTTCAGAAATCATGGGATATCTCCAATACATCAGGTATTGCTGACATTAAGGTTCTAAGCTTTAGGAACAATGCTGTTATCAGTAGCAGACTTTGTGGGTGTGTCGAAAACATGAGCTTGTCGCATTGTGCGTGATGTTAGTTATGCTATTGCTAAACTGTATAGCAAATATATTTACCTGCAGACTGATACTGAACAAGAGTTTTATAATGTAGTTCGGTTCCCACGAGTTCTTGGTGTTATTGATGGTACACACATCAGAATACAATCACCATGTAAGTATCTATGAAATTAAGGACCGTTCAGAAATACTCCGGTGAATGATCTGACAAGAGTATCCTTGTCATTAAACCCAGCTGTTGTAATTTTTTGTCTAGTAATAAGACTTGTAATTTTTTCACCAGAGTGGTTTCTGAACACTCGCTAATTAGTTACATATAAACAGTTCATTAGTTCTTTACTTGCCTTTTTTATACAGGTTCTCAGATTGGAGAAGAATTCAGAAACTGAAAAGGTTATTTTTCCCTGAATGTGCAAGCGGTATGCAATGCCAATCTGATCTTCATGAATGTGGTAGCTCGTTGGCCAGGTTCAGCACATGATGCCACTATATTCAACTGTTCAGAACTGCGTGGTAAAGACACGCACTATTATCTGTACCTAAGTACTTACTCATTTACATAATATTAATAAAATAGAAATGTTTTAAATTTTAGCACAATGTGACAGTGGATTATTTGGCAACAAATGGTTGCTTGGAGATAGTGCATATCCGCTGAAGCCTTACCTTTTACCACCACTACAAAACCCGCAAACACAGGGTCAAATATTGTACAATGAAGCCCATATCCGAACAAGAAATTGCATTGAACGGTACCTTATTTAAATAATTAATTAATTCTAAGTAATAATTTAAATTAAAAAGGTTTTCTTTATTTATATTATTTTTTTTATAATATTATATTTGTGTTTCATTATTTGCATCTTATTTGTTTAACTGCAGCTAGTACTACACAACTATTGGTTTTAGATGTTTCGGAGTTTGGAAACGGCGATTTCCTGTTGTGGCTTTGACTTTGCGTCTGAGTTTCTTACGAGCCAGCTGTAGTAATAGCTACAGCAGTACTCCACAATATTTGTCGGTCAAAGAGCTTAGCAGATGTACCACCAGAGATGGAAATTCCTGATGCAGAGGCAGTGCCTGTAGCCAATAATAATGCTGACGAAAACCAAAATATTTCAGAACGAGAAATATTGATTGCAGAATATTTTAATAAGTGAGTATTTTTTCTCAGTTGTCACCCAGGTTGACAACTCTTCCCATCCGTCCCCTTTCGACGTGTACTAGAGGGAACTGGGAAGTATTTTGTGAAACCACTGTGAACATTTGGTAAAAACAATTTTTTTTTAGCCTACACTGACAAATAACCCATGGAGCCAGCTTCTTTGCCGCAGTTTGTGCCTTTCATATGAAGAGTACGAGAAAAAAGATTCTTGCAAAGTGTAATTAGTTTTTTTTATGAAACATATAGGTTATGGTACTAAGGCGGGTCAATAAGTCCGTGACTTTTTGAATTTCTAACCTCCTTACTGAAAAAGCAACACTACTCCTGTCAACAGGCTTCTGTCAGTTGACTCCTATCAAAATTTGAACTTGCTGCGTCAGTTAGTTTGTGTTTTACAGCTATCTTTATCAGACTATCCAGTAACTTAAGGAAACAATGGAAAAAAGTGAATTTCGTGTGCTTATTAAGCATTATTTTTTGCGAAAAAAAACCATTACCGAGACCAAGGGTAAGCTTGATAAATACTATGGGGACTCTGCACCATCGATTTCAATGGTAAAAAAGTGGTTTACTGAATTTCGTTGTGGCCTTACAAGCACTGAAGATGCCGAACGTCCTGGACGCCCAGTTGAGGTCTCTACACCCGAAACAATCGAAAAAATTCACGATATAGTGTTGGCCGACCGAAGATTAAAGTGCAAGAGATTGTGGAAGCCATAGGCATCTTGCATGGCTCAGTGGTTTCAATTTTGAATGATCACTTGGGCATGAGAAAGCTTTCCGCAAGATGGGTGCCGCGTTTGCTCACAGTCGACCACAAACGCAATCGTGTAACAACTTCACAGAAAGGTTTGGCGTTGTTTAATCACAATATGGAGGAGTTTTTTAACCGTGGACGAAACATGGATCCATCACAATACACCAGAGACCAAACAACAGTCAAAACAGTGTGTTTCTAAGGGTGAATCGGCGCCAAAAAAGGCCAAGGTGGGTTTGTCAGCCAATAAAGTTATGGCGACTGTTTTTTGGGATGCACGTGGGATAATCCACATTGACTATCTTCAAAAGGGAAGAACAATTAATGGGGAATATTATGCCAACTTATTGGACCGCTTCAATGAGGATTTGAAAAAAACCGACCTCATTTGGCCAAGAAAAAAGTTCTTTTTCACTAAGACAATGCAAGGGTGCACACATGTGCAGTTGCCATGGCAAAAATCCATGAATTGGGCTATGAATTGCTCCCACATCCACCCTATTCTCAAGATTTTACTCCGAGTGACTACTTCTTGTTCCCAAACCTGAAAAAATGGCTCGGTGGAAAAAGATTTGACTCCAATGATGAAGTCATCTCACAAACAAAGGCCTATTTTGAGGACCTCGACAAATCATATTTTTTGGAAGGGATAAAAAAATTGGAGAAGCGTTGGACAAAGTGTATAGAGCTCAAGGGGGACTACGTTGAAAAATAAAATGATTTATTTATCAAAAAATCTGTGTTTTATTCCAAAAGTCACGGACTTATTGACCCGCCCTCGTAATAAAGATGAACTTCTTTTTCCAAAATATGTTTTATTTTACAATAACTGTAAGAAGCTTACACTAATATGGCACAAGAAAATCTAATCTAATATGAATCTAATGCAATAAATAATATACTTTTGTACAGTAATTAATAATATTACTGTTAGCACCAAAACAGAATGGTCATATATAGAAATACAAAGCTCAATAACACTATTGTATACTAATTATTAATATTACAATTATTTTCCTTATTAGCGAACTCCATTTTAAGTATTTGTATCTCTAAATCTAATTTTTCTGATTTATATTTCTGATATCATAATATTTGGCAATAGCCAAATTACGTTGAAGCCGCCCATCATTCTGGTTACTTTTTAAGTTTTTGGCTGAAATAAAAAAGCTCAGATTAGATTTTGCTATGAAAAGTAAATATACAAAAAAAAAAGTATAAAAAGTACAGTTCGCAAACTCATGGTAAAACTACGGGTCCACTAGTATAAAATAATGTAGTTATTTTACCTTTGCTTTGCAGGGACTTAGACATAGAGGTCATTCCATATAAATATTTTGCACCTTGCTTATATTCGAAACCCCCTGATGGCCCAGCCTGGGGACTGAATTCAATTTTTCTCTTTTTTGCTTAAATGGAAAAGAAAAAATTTGCAATATTATGTATACAATAGTAATTGTCCACAATGATAACTTTGATAATAAAGTTATTTTAGTACAATAACTTTATATTTAATAAAATGTCTTTATTTCGAGTTGCGTAACCTATAGTCAAAATATGTACTAAACAATTATTTTACTCATATTGTACTGATGTGCAATAATATTTTTAGTCATGTAGCACCCATCATATTGTGTTTAAACAAATAAAGAAACAATACATTATAGAAGAAAATATAATAGTTTAAAAAAACTAAAAAAACACGCTTAGAAATTTTTTATCGGGTTATTGCATTGTCATCGGCCCTTAAGACGTGTGCAAAGTTTCAAGTTGATCAGACGTCTAGAAACCGGTGAAAATTAAGCTCAAAGATTCCGTTACATACATAGATACATACAACCCGAGCTAATAAAATCGTGTTAATAAGGATGGAATACGAAGGATACCTACTTGTATTTGGAGACAAAAGTGATACATCGGGGATGTTAACTCTTGCATCATCAATACCTTCCTCAACTGTTTCATCGCCGACATTGTGTTCTGGTTCTGAGACAAAATTGTCACTACCATCACCACCAAATGGAACATTAAACCCACTACATGTAGATCCCATAACACCTGTAACTTTGTCCAAGATTTCATCTGGTGGAATGAAATCTGATTTTCCACCACCAGTCTACAACAAAATAAAACACAATTTGTTTGTTTAGATAACTGGATGTTCCTCTGCCTCAATGGCTGAACTGATTTGGATGGGCACTATCGGTTACACAGTTACCAGACAGGCCACACTAGATATGGTTGAGGTTTTGTGAAAAAGATCTAAATATTATTAATAATTTCAATAGATTTTGGTTAGTTTTACAATACAGAACTTTTTTGAAATCTTAACCATATCTAGTGACCTGTCTCAGGTGATTATGTGCTACACTATTCCTGTGTAACATAGGCTACTTTTTACCGAAAGTAAATATCTCATTCCTACGGAAAATTCGATACAACGAAGGCAAAGCTACAGGTTGGACAGCCAGAAAATCAGAAAAAAAACTGCATAAGCTGCCACCGGTGACACTGGACCACGTCGACGTCGTCAGCCTACTGAAGGACATCAAGTTCCTGAAGGAAGAACTGACCGAAGTTCGAGGTAGATTGCAGGCATCAGAGTCTACCATAAGTAATTTACGTAGTGAATTATCGTTAACAAACGTTACTCATCGTCGAGGCGCGCAGGCGGTCACGTTTAGCCCGTCAGAATTATTTGACGGGTCAACGAACATCGTCGCTGCCGCCCCTGCTGCCCGCTCCCCGCCCGCGAAGGAGCCGGTGCCAAGTTACACAAGTGTCACAGCTTGCGTCCACCCGCCACCTTCCCCGCGTCCGAAAAACAAAGGGAAGAAGGAGGCCCCTTCAAAAGAGCGACCTCTTTCTACAAAGGACCGAACGTGCGATGATGACGGGTTCATCAAAGACGAGAGGAAGATAAAGAAACCCGTCGTCCGCAATCATCGCGGCATCGGTGTAAGACTCCCGCGACACCGCTTTACATGTCCAGGTTGCATTGGTCTACGACGGTCGAGCAGGTCGTGGACTACATCAGGAGAAGAACTAACTTCGCCTTAAGGGGCGAGCGTTTGGAATCTCGTCATAAAGTGAATTCTTTTGTTCTTTTGTGGTGAGAATTCCAACCCATCACTTACCGACCTTCGAGAAGGAGGAGTTCTGGCCGATTGGAGTCGTCTACAGAAGATTTAGAGGACGACTTCCGAACACTTCGCGCCCCATGTCGCAGACAATACGTGTATAATGTTAGTGTTAGTTTATTATATATTATCTATGTTAGTCTATAAGGTATAATATGGGCCTATGCAGCCTGAAATAAGTATTTAATTTAATAAAAAAATTACCTTCAAATTGTTCACTCTGATATTAGCAGCTCTTTTACGAGCAGCCTTTTTCAAATTGTCCCACTTCAATTTGAGTTGCTCTCGCTGCCGTGGAATTTGACCACATTTCGAATTAAATGTGTTGGTCAAAGTAGCCCAACATTCCTCTTTAAG
This sequence comes from Phengaris arion, assembly GCA_963565745.1. Classification (NCBI taxonomy): domain Eukaryota; kingdom Metazoa; phylum Arthropoda; class Insecta; order Lepidoptera; family Lycaenidae; genus Phengaris; species Phengaris arion. Next base: position 3,674,644 of record OY751442.1, read on the forward strand.
TTTGTTTGTGGCCGCATTGGTCTCTTTTGTAGTAAGTATTGGGTTGCTTTGTATGAGATCCACAAGCAGGACAACCTCATCTTTGCTCATAGGCTTCTTTGTTTTCTGTAACAGAAATATACCTAATTGAAGTAAATCTTCAAAAACGTAATATTTAAGCGGCAAACATGTAGGTACAGTTTGTTAGAAAAATATCAAATTATAGATGTTATCTGTACTCACCGGCGTGATATCCATTTCAAAAGTTGTACGTAAAACACTACTAGAAACTTTATTATATTTTCTTCTGTAAAAGTCGTAATAACAGAGATTATATACGTACTTTTATTTTGCAAAGATGATGGATGTCATCAGTCAAACAACAAAATTTACTTACGCTTACGTTCCGTTCCCGTTCTTGTTATGTGTATGCATTCTACTGTATTTGGTAAGTAAAATATAAAATAACACGCAGATACCTGCGATTGTACGATAATAATAATATTATTACGATAAAAAAAATTATTACTATCAATCATATGTGAATCTAATTTATTATGTCTTGAATTTTGTGCCATTTTCGGTTTCAATTTTGCGTATAACGAAACGCACAACTAAGAGGGAAGAGGGCTCGGTATTTGAATGACCGACGGACGCTCGTCGATAGCAGGTATAGAAAGTTAATTGTGGAACAGTATTAACGACTCGTAGTCGGTTGTGGAAAAACGGATAGTAACTTTTATACCATGACGATCCGTTGACTATAGGAACCGGGCATAAGACATGAACACACTGAACAAAGAACGTATTAAAGTCTTGAAAATAATGTTGTGTTAAATAGTTTATGATTGTATACTCTAAGACATGAACACACTGAACAAAAAACACATTAAAGTCTTGAAAATAACATGTTAAGTGTTAAATAGTTTATGATTGTATAGTTGTATACTCTAAAACATGAACACACTGAACAAAAAACATATTAAAGTCTTGAAAATAATGTTGTGTTAAATATTTTTTTGGGAAATGACTGTTATTATATTACCTAGGTTTCCTACCGATGAAGCACAAAGAAACAATTGGTTAAAAATTATAGGTAAAACTGATGCAAAACTTAGTAAACATTTAAACTTGTGCTCTTCACATTTTGAAGACTCGTGCTTTCATAATACAGTTGGTTGCTTCAAGACCCTCAAACTTAACAGTATGCCAACAAAATATTTAACAGAGAGGCCTCCGGATGATGAAGAAGATGATTATCCTCCTGTCAAAAGTATGTATGACAACCATTCAAATACACATATTATCATATCAATTAAATTGTAGAATAATATTGTGAATATTTCCAGAAACAAAGTTCTTGTCAATACAGTGGGATTCGCAAGAATCACAGCCATCATGTAAAATTGAAAATGTAAGTTTCATTCTTTTTATGTTATTGAAAGATTTTGCCTGTGAATTTTCCCTCATAAATACTGTTTCCCACGGGAACACATTATCAATGTAGGTACATTTTCATTATAAAAAGTAGCCTAGATGTGTTAATCCAGCATAAACTACTGCTATGCCAAATTTCATCAAAAGCTACTCGGTAGTTTTTGAGTGAAAGAGTCTCAAACATCCCCATCTTCACAAACTTACACATTTATAAAAGTAGTAGGATCATATATTTTCTTATAATATGATTTTTATCTAATAGTGCATTACCATTGCTTGGAGATGCCCATGGAAAAAGTATTATAGGGCTCTCTGTTTTCAGATTGCTGATGATGAATTAGAGTCTCCTGCTTCAATCCAGGTAGGTTTTTTCTACACATTATTTTACTATTTTTGATTATAACATTTTTTTTGCATACTAAACTCTTTTGCACACAGAGTAATTTCAGGATTCCTAAATATGCTAACATTTAATTACAATAATCAGAAATGGGTGATGAGAGTAATGATCATAACACTTGTTCAAATATACGTAATAACAGCATTTTGTTTTGGTTCCAGGTTTGCCGGGTATGTCTTGCATCTGATGTGAAAATGTATCACATTGGGGTGTGTGATCTTTATGAATACTATGAAAACATCACTGGTATAGAGGTATGTCCAATGTAGCCTTAGATTTTAGGTACACTGCTTTACATATTCTGCAGGTTGCTTCACCTATTTTGATGACCATAGTACATAATATCATATTCCACTATAAATATTGTATAATATTACTTTATTTATTTCACAATTTCTACTATGAAATTAATAAACAATTTAAAAAAGCATGAAAATAAAAAATACGAATGGTGCAATACTACTTATATTAAAATTATTATGTTTCAGCTAAGCTTTGACGACACATTACCAAAAATGTTGTGTTGGGAGTGTGTTGCGAGACTAGAAAAAGCAAACAGTTTTAGAGAGAAAGCGCTGATATCATATAATTTGTTGCTGGGCAAAGTAAAAGCAGACACCTATGTAAGTAATTTTAGAGGTCTTAGATACTGTGTACAGATCAGAAAAGGCAATTGAATCACACAAGTCACTCTATCATAAACTTAGTAAAATATAGTAATGATGATCACTGAGGAGATACTTATATATCTTCATTATCAATACTTTTATGTCACAACTCTTATAAAACAAGTGACAAAGTATTCCATGGTAATAAGGTTGGTAATTACTAACTACTATAGCAAATATATTATAATTCATGCAGATGTCACTAAGAGATGTACAATCAATAGACAGAGTTGAAAACAACTTGCAGTCGCAACTTGTGGTAGAACATTTTGACCGTGAAGAAAATCTCCTGTCAAAGGACATTCCAGAAAGTCTTCCTGAAGAAGATGACATAGTGGAGATGGTGTGTCGGTATGACGTCAATAACGACAACATAGAGAATATACCAGAAGTGGTACTTGAAATTCAACATGGGGACTTGTTTAAAGACGAGTATGAGTACGAGGACCACAGCAAAGATGAGAGAGGAGAACAAAGTGATGATTACATAGATACAATAAAAAGGTAAAGTAATAAGTGAAGTTTGTCCTACTACTATTATACATGTGAAAGTTTGTGAGGATGGATGGATGGATGTTTGTTACTCTTTCACGCAAAAACTACTGAATGGATTTCGATGAAATTTGGTATGGTAGTAGTTTAGACTCTGGATTAAAACATAGGTTACTTTTTATCCCGAAAAAGTACAGTATTCCTGTGGGATACCCAATACTATATCTACGCGGGCGCGTCATAAAGATATATATAGAATTCAATGGGTGACGCGGACGTTGTGGTTATTGTATTTCTTCATAAATTTGTGTTATATCGGTTCTTAATGTGTAATATTAACCATTAAATATTCGTTAACGTGCTTGTGCACGTTGTGTGTGGGCAAGTGGTACAACTTCTAAAACATGTTATTTTGTGTTCCCTCCAAAACTCCCTAGGAACTTTAAGTAAAGCTTCTACCACTTTAATGAATCGACTGACATGACTCATGGACTGCAATGACTATTTATTTTGACTTTGACTAGACTTTAGACTTGACGATTTAAGAATACGGTGTTGAAAATTGAAACGAAAGTTCTATTTTCCGCCTTAACTTGACACTGGCAAATGGTTGTAAGCCGATGCCATATATTAAAAAAAAGTAACCTGGCTTGAGGCTAGAACATTCGTGTTTACAATAGAAAAGATGCATAGTTTCTTTTTATTGGCTTTTCGGAAAATACGTAATATGTATTAGGCTAAATGATTTTATTTTCGCAATAATGATAGCCGTATCATTTGGTACTTCTACCTGGACAGTTTTGCGGGAGTTTTGAAAATTGGTAATTTTATAGATTTTGATGTACTATCGGTAAAGTTCCTGCTCGACCAGTTTCTGAAAATTTTCCTTTGCACGGGGATGCCTCAAAAATTCTTAAGCACAGGAAATAACAGCGTGATTGGTTAACGCACACATCGTCGTGTGCTCGACCGTAAAAATGATTACTTCTAAGGTTGTGTTCGTCGGCGTACTTTTTAGCGCATGCACTGTGGCATTACCGAAACTTTGTACAAATTAATAACAAAGGTTACCTGGCAAGTTAAAATCAAATTAAACATTTGTTTATAAATTGTCAGGTAAACAAAAATAAACGTTTGTAATTAGTATTTGACAGCGCATGCGCTAACAAACATCTCAACGAACACGGTCAAAGCTCAGGGGCAAAGAATATATATTACTAACGTAAAGAATCGTCACTCCACCGATTTACACGAATGACAGCTCGCGGCTGTGTGTGCGTGGCTGGGCGAATGCGGAGGCGGGCGGGGCGTGAGTTTTTTCCAGCCAGGACTTTCGTTCACGGGCTGGCCGCTGGTCGTTTTGTGCTTTGACATAATTTAAAGTATAAATTCATAATATATTTATGATAGATTTGTCTGACGCGACGCTTAAAATTATTTTGGTGTCAACCTTAGGCTTACTTCAACATTGCTGAAATTCGCCGTTGCTCGAGCTGTTATTTGTAGAGAGTGTCGCCCCTGTGTCAAATTCGAATAACCACACGAGACCAAACAATATCCTATTATATTCTATAGAACTTACATTCAAATTTGCTGGTACCGACTTCAAAATTAGGAAGATTGAGTAGAGAAATAGTTAATTTTAGCCGAATTTAAAAGGGGAATTATTTAGAAAATTAGTTTTATTTCATACTTTGTTGTGCTTTTTTACTTTGGAAGTCGGTTTTAATTTATTGTTTAAATTTGTTATTTTTCTCTTTTTAGTTAAATTTATTATCTATATTATTATGACCACATTGATATTGGTGCACAAAACTGATGAGTAGTGAGTACCTATGTCATCATAATAATATTATGTTGGTGGTAATGATGATGATGTGATGATTACTGTAAGTGGTAGGATGGCATATGCTTGCAGTTCTTTAAACAACGCCGGAATCCCTAAACATGTATCTATTAGGTCTTTACCTATGAAATTGCTGTTTTGTATGAAAAAATTTAAACTAATTTTATCATGTATTTTTTATTTGTATTATTTGAAGTAATCACCCATGCAATCAATGCATCTTTGCATTCATCATCAACGCAGTGGCAAAGATGCATTGATTGCAATGGGTGCAAAGATGCCCTTCATAAAGAAATCAGCTGGACGGGAGGCAACAAATTCTCAACGGCATTTTGTACTGCCTTCTCGGGTATTGAATTTTTTCCCACCAAGAAGTTATCCAAATTCTGGAAAAAGTAGTAGTCTGTAGGCGCAAGGTCTGGTGAGTAGGGCGGATGACGGAGAGCTTCCAACCCCAGTTCTTGCACCTTGGAGACCGTCTGCTGTGCAATATGAGGTCGCGCGTTGTCGTGCAGGAGCAGCGGAGACGAGCGATTGACCAATGCTGGTTGGAGATGTGCCAGCTTCTCCATCATTGTGTTCAGTTCTTCACAGTATATATCTGCAGTAATGCTCACCCCGTTTGGTAAGAAGCTGTGATGAATCACACCGGCGCTCACCACCAAACAGTGACCACTTGTGACCACAGTGAGTGACACTTTTCTAGGGGTAAGTTTTCGTTTAGGGCATTGTTTAGGTGCTGAACCAGGATCCAACCAACTTGCTGAGCGCTTGCGGTTATCAAACAGAATCCATTTTTCATCGCAGGTAACAATGCGGTTCAAAATTCCTTCATTTGTGTGTCTGTTGAGCAGTGCAAGACACGTCTCGACGCGTACTTCGCGCTGGCGATCATTGAGTTCGTGGGGCACCCTTTGTCAAGCTTTTTTACCTTGCCAATATGACGCAAATGGACCAATATTGTTTTGACGCTAACGTCGAAAGCTGCTGCTAATTCAGCCGTAGATTGTGTATCATCAGCTTCCACAATCGCCTTTAATTCGTCATTTTCGACCAAAGTCTTCGGACGACCGCGTGGTTCATTTTTCAGGTCGAAATTTCCAGAACGGAAGCGAGCAAACCTATAACAGGTGGTGCGTTGGTTTTTAGTGTTAGCTCCGTAAACGTCGTTGATGTTGCGTGCCGCTTGTGCCGCGTTGCTGCCACGACGGTACTCATATTCCATAATTACTCGAATTTTTAACGTATCCATGATGACGAAAAATATTGAAATGTGATGAAAATGTAACACTAATCAGTAAACAAATGACTACTTTTGGAAAAAGAATTCCATGTTTTTAAAATAAAATTAATTTGAAATTAGAATTCTTAGCCAAACAAAAATTATTTTGATTTGAAATGGCCAGAACTGCAGAACGGCAAATTCATAGGTAAAGACCTTAGTCCAAAATCTTACTTTTTGGTAGCATATGCTTTGATTATTTCAGAAAAAGTCGAAATCACCATATGTGTCCATATAAATGTCGAGGAGATCCCTCGATTCCTCATGGATCCCATCTTCAGTTAAAAATGGGACCAACTTGGGATTATACCCTTTACATTAAAAAAATAATTTTGTAAATCGGTCCACAGAATTTAGACAGGGTGAATTATCGTTAAACATGCAAAAAAAAAATGAATATACAGCCGAATGCATAACGCCTCGTTTTTTTGGAAGTCGGTTAAAAAATACGGTGATATGGTAATACTATAAATGACTAGCTGTTGCCCGCGGCTCCGCCTGCGTAAATACAGTATCCCACGGAAAACTGGGCTTTTTCGGGATACAAAGTATTCTATGTTTTGATCCAGAGCTTAAACTACTACCATACCAAATTTCATCGAAATCCGTTCTGTAGTTTTTGCGTGAAAAGGTAATAAACATCCATACATACATCCATCCTCACAAACTTTCACATTTATAATATTAGTAGGATTTTTAGTGACTAGGTAATAGAATATAATATTAATTATAATAATAATAATATTGTTTTCAAAATATGAATGAATGAGTAATTAAAAATACAAAATAAAATTAGTAGCGCATCGATTGCAAATGTTTTTGAAGCCGGATTTTACGCGTGAGTATGTGTGAGTGATGAGTCGTGTCATCATGATTCATGGCTGACAAGCGATTTTAGCCTTAGGTATGCCTGGTCGAGCGGAAACTTTGTCGATAGTACCTACTCCTTTCAAATTTCAACTTTGCCACCTCCTAACTTGAATGCTGATGCCGCCATCTTGAAAAATATGCACCTTAATAAACTAGAGAAATTACCTTCAATTTAAGTAATAATGTTTTTATAAAATCAACAGTTATGGCGTATGAGCGCCGCAATGTTACTTTAACGCTCTTCGCGAAAATTTACATAGATAGGCTGATAAACACATTACTACAATATAATCATAAATATTCGCCTGACCGAGATTTGAATCCGAGACCAATTTGTAAATAACTAAATAAATACCAATCTGCCTTCCAGGCCGACTATAATTATGACGTCAATTAAATATTGAAGTATTGTTGTACTTCGAAAAAGAATATAATATAATAATAAATCAATTTATCTCCCTCAAAACCAAAATTACAAGATTTGCTTGTTTAAAGTAAAATATTTAATTTTCCACCTAGCGTACGACTAGAACGGTCCTATTATTTTTCTTTACCGCTACGTGAGCTATCATTCATCGCAATTTGCCCTCTTTAGTGTGTTTATATCACAAGTATTTTTTTAAATCAAAAGTATAAGAAACGGTCAGCCTACGACGTGGGGCACGTTGGACGAGTCCAAGTTCACGATCCGGCGGCTGAGCGCGGCGGAGCAACTGGAGGAGCTGGCGCGGCGGCGGGAGTCGCCCGCGTACCGCGCCGCGCGTTACCGCTGCACCGTGTGCTACCGCGTGTTCGTGTCGCAGGCGCAGCAGGACAAGCACAGCATCAAGCACAGCGACGTGAGTCACAGACTTACACCCACATGAGGTGCAGGGCGACACTCTCACAGGTTCACTCACAGGTCTACCACGCCCGCTCGTACAAGGATAACGATGCACCGATAATGTTGCAGAGCCGGGGGAAGCTGGAGTGCGACATCTGCAAGAGCCGGCTGCGGTCGTCGAGGATGCTACGCCGCCACATCGCCAGCTGCCACACCACCAGCTTCGCCTGCAAAGCTTGTCCCTTCTGGACCAAGAACAGGTTCGCCAGATGTGTGTCAGATGATACTGTTGCTACAAAATTTGGTTGTTTAATGTAATTGAGCCTAAAACAAACACATAAAGTAAAAGTCTTAAAAATAAAATTTTCAGTCACAATTGATTCTCTCGTTTACAGATTTGTTGCAAAAAAGCACCAACTATTCCATGCAGGAATGACATTCAAGTGTCCGCATTGTCCGCTAGAATTTAAGTGAGTATGTTTTAGCAATTATGTTTCATAAAACGCAATCAGATAAGATAATTATTATTTTTAAACAAAAAATTAAACTGACTTCCAATGTAAAAATGCACAAAAAAGTATGAAATAAATTTTATTTTCTAAATAATTCCCCTTTTAAATTATTTACTTTTAAGTTACTTTTAAGTTACCAGCCCAAAGAATATCCTGATAAAACAATGTTTTATACAAATAATAATTATTATATATAATAATTCAGCCGTCAGTGGACCGATTTTCAAATATTATTTTTTTTAAATCGAAAACATATATTATATTAATCGGTTATTTGATGTTCTGTTTGTAGGGGGCAGACGAAGTACTTCAACCATATTCGGAGGCAGCACGTGTCAAAGTTCGTGTGCGAGTACTGCGGGCAGACCTTCGTCAGCCAGAAGGGCGCCGACGCTCACAAGACCAGGTCGCACAAGCCGTCCGACTTTGAGGTGATGACACCTAGGATCATTATTCTATTGCATGTTTTAGTAAAGTGAGGCCATTAGCTTAATGTCTCGTTGTACTGCCGCAGGCGGAGCTGGCGGGCCCGTACTGCGCGGAGTGCGACGTGCGGTTCGCCACGGACGAAGCGCACGACCGCCACATGCAGCAGTCGGCGGCGCACCGCCGGGATGACTCGTAAGTTTTATCCTGGTTTCGTCATAATCTTTTTTGTTCCATGACACTTTCACGTAATTATTTGGAAACAAGTAGGCCAAATCTTGTTATAAATCAATAGTGTATCAATATCAATGCTGATTACACAGGCCGACAAATAACTTTAGTTCCGCAACTTTAGCGCCTTGTGCCTAAAAATTGGCCCATGGCATACATTCAATGTACACACTAATACTACAAGATGATATAGATTTTACCAGTAAGAATGTAAGGGTAGTCTGGTGAGCCTGGGATCTCAGTCCATTGAGCTTTGATAAAGGGCGGCTCCAGCCTCCAAAAAAGTTTGTGGTCACAGCCAACCAAAAACAGGTCACGTGCGAATAAGAGTACGAAGACTCCTATGCAGCTTGCGACGATCTACAATCAATCCAACCATAATCAACACCTACTGTTATCATTAGGTGTTGCCGTCGATCGCACTAAATACTTTCTGCGTTCCAAAATCCCAATATCCCTGTCGATATCAACAGATTGTAAAATAATAACGTCATATATCAAATAGGGTTGTGGGCGTGCCCACACTGTCCATGGATTATTAAATATAATATCTACGTATATACGTACGTAATACGTGAAGCGCAAATTTCAAGTACGAGTTTTACGAGATTTGTGCGTACGGATGAGAGTGAAATTTGGCACACATAAAGTTTATGCTGAGGAAAGCGTCCGATAAGCTTAAAATAATCCTTAGAAATACATTAAATTAATGAAAATGTCATCAACACACACTACCATGGATTTGGTTTACAGATACACACACGTAATGTATTTAAAGCTAAAGACAGTTTGGACACATTGTGGTTGAAATTTGTAGTGTTGTACCCTTAAGAGGTTTAATCGATATTGTTGTCCCATCGAGAAATTTATTAGTTAAATAAAATCGATTTTCGAATCTCCATAAAAAAAGTATTTGAATTGTCAAAATTATATCGATTTATGGTCGATTCACTATTGTCAATCCCTATGAGTTTTGACGTCATCGTGAAAAACTTGAGTGAAATTTTATTTTTCGTAATTTTAATAGAACTGGACTTATATTCTTTTAATTATTATAGTTTATGATTATTATCGCTACCTCAGTTAGCTTACACTACCCACCGTGTGCGTTTGATTTAATTTCATTACACGTTGACGTTTGTCAATCTGTCACAATTTTTTTTTTACTTTTTTCTATCTAAGAGGCAAAATAATAAATAAGAAGGTATATGTTTCTATATGATAAATAATAATACTTGTCGGTGCCGTGCGGTAACTATTAGGCATTGGATTAACGATTAACGGACTTCTGCATATTAATGGAAGTTAACGTGTCCGTTAATATTTTTAAAAGTTAACTTAAAAGTTAATCCGTTAATCAAAATGTTAACTTCGTTAATTAATGATTAACGGATTAACCAGTGCATGCACAAAGTAGTGATAATATTTTTTGCGATAGATATTAGATATGAAATAATACGACAATGTTATTATAGTACAATTTATTAAAATAACAAAATGAAATTAAAAAAAATGGTACATTATAATTAAATCGTTAAATTTTCAATTGTTACAAACTACGAAAGTTAAATACACCGAAATCAATGAGATACTTAAGATTAAATTTAGGAAACTAATCCGATATTTGGATTAATTCCACTGATACAAAGACGTAAAGAATTTTCCAAATTATCGTCAGTCAGTCTTGTGCGATGTGTTAATTTATTAACTTTCATCAATGAAAAGAACTGTTCGCATTTATAAGTCCTGCCAAACGCACAAAACAATCTTCTTGCGAATTTTCTAAGCTGCGGAAAATTGTCTTTTTCTAGGTATTTTTGTAGAAATCGCACAACTCTACGTCTTCAAATTTGAATTTTAGGAGTGAGTTTTTTCGAATCTCGATCAACTCCATTTGTAAGTGTATTGGAGCATTTTGTACATTACATTTTGTGGGAGTAACAAATAAACTGAAACAGACTTCCATGTTTTTGAAGTCGCTAAATCTGTTCGAAAATTGTTCCGACAGTAACTCGAGTTCTTCAGCATATTGAGCATAAGCAATATTTTCATACGCAGAGAGCGTGTTGAAATGGTAACTATTACCAGACAGCATCTGTGACTCCCATAAGCGTAGTTTGATCTGAAACGCTTTCAAATGGCTGTACAAATAATTTACTAATTGTCCTTGTTTTTGAAGTTTCAAATTTAAATCATTCAAATAGCCTGTAAGATCGACCAGAAATGCTAAGTCACATATCCATTTTGGGTCACTTAATTCAGATAGTGGTTTATCTTTTATTTTCATAAAGTCTGCTATCTCATTTCTAAGCTCGTAAAACCGTTTCAACATTTTTCTTTTGCTCAGCCATCTGACTTCACAATAATATGTTACGTCGTTATATTCAGTTGATATTTCATCCAAAAACGCCTTGAACTGACGATGGTTAAGCCCTTGGGATCGAATAAAGTTGATGGTTTTTACTACCACATTCATAACATTCTGGAGTCGAATGGACGTAGAACACAAGTTCTGTTGGTGGATAATGCAATGAAGGACTATTAAATCATCTTTTTGCACATTTAATTCTGTTGCTTTTTCATTCAAAATTCCGATGAAACCTTTACGTGAGCCGACCATAGAAGGTGCACCATCAGTGCATACTCCAATTAATTTTGACCATGGCAAGCCAAAACTTGTGAATACCTTTTGAACTTCAATAAAAATATCCTCTCCTTTAGTGGTTCCTTTTAGCGGCTGTAAAGCAAGCAATTCCTCAGTAACACTCCTTATCAACACCTCGAATAAATATAGCCAGATGAGCTGAGACAGACAAATCGGTGCTCTCGTCTAATGCTATGGAAAATGTTTCAAAACCATACGGTCAGTCAATGTTGTTTTTATATCATTAGCCATCATTTCTATACATCGAACAACAGTTCGTCTTGACAAACTAATTTTTTCAAATTAATTTTTCTTTTCAGGACACAAAATATCACAAACTTCTAACATACACTCCTTGATAAATTCTCCTTCGGCAAATGGTTTTAATGCCTTTGCCAATTTTGAGCTACCTATAAAACTAGCTTCAGCTTAGCTAATCAGGTCGTGTTCTTTGTTAATGAAATATTTGTTGCTGTTTTTCTAAATTTGCGGTAAGCTTCTGGATTTTGTATGTTCTTAATAGTCCTGTCAGTGAGTGCAGCGTAGCATGCTTAGTTGAGTAATGTCTCATTATATTGTATTCTTTCATTACTGAAATGGATTCATTACACAGCAAACAAATAGGCTTACCATTGTGCAAGATAAAAAAGAATTCTTCAGTCCATTTTTCTTGAAACTGGCGACCCTCTGTATCTACTTTTCGTTTACACCACCAGACATCATTTTTGTTTACTTTTCGTTCAATAAACTAAATAACAAACTATAGTTAGTAACCACTCAAGATGCACACAAAGTCACAAAGCAAGTTGACGGCTCGAGCAGTTCGCTAGGATATCACTTGTCCAAGTTATCACTTCGGTAGCTCAAATAGAACTGAACTAACGTTCGGGCCATCCATCCGCTTATATAGGCAAAATGAATGAATAATCTGGAATAAACTAGTTTAGAATAATTGAGAAGCAATAAATCTTTTGATGTGTCGCCCGTGAGGCGGCAAGCTTTAAATAATTTGATCGAGCAAGCCGAGTAGCGGCGATTATCAAAGAGTGAGGCGGTAAACATCAAAGGATTTGATGTTTGCCGCCTCACTGTCACTCCAGTGAGTATAAGTACCTAATGTAATATTTTTTTAATAGAGTCTTTTCGAAATGTCTCGCGGGCTGGATCTAATCTTACAGCGGGCCGGATCCGCCCCGCGGGCTGGTTGTTGCCAATATATGATCTAAAGTAACACACTGCGGACTTTCTCAATTAATAATATGAGCGTTCAATTTACTGTCGTTGAATCATTATTTTTTGAGTGCACTTTGTTTGCATTGCACACCAAATTTTACTTTTTAGAGTAAGTTACTCCAGTCGTGTGTCGGAGCTGACACAAACACTTTTTTTTTCATTTCAATTCCATAAATTTACTTCTTGTTATTAGAGTGCTGTTGGAGAGACGAGGCCGGAAACGCGTCTACCGCCAGACCTTCGAAGCCGTACGCTGCGAACAGGTCGGTATGGAAATAGTCGGGTCATAAGTTCTGTCAAAACCCAATTATTTTATGTTTTTGAATACTGGCTAGTTTTACTTCGACAAATTTTAAAAATTAAACGTTTTCACTCGCTAAAATTAAAAAATAAATTCATTTTTATTTATTTATAAATATGGTGTAGTCAAAATATGGAGTCGCATTATCGCGTTGCATCGCTCTGGTTGTAACGCGCGTAATCCTAGCCTTCCGATGCACGTGACACGCGACGCGAGACCGAAATTAGATCGCGGAGCCACTGCTTAGTATGAATTTATATGGAGCACTCAACAATGCACGCGACTCGCGCCGAGCGACTGGTGAGCGTGGCCAGAGAATCTGACTCGCTGGTTTGCTGGTTGCGGTCAGGCTCGCGGTCGCATAGATCGAAAGGCTACCTTAAGAGGTCCGGCCATCCTCGAACAGTTATGACACCAGCAGTCATCAGAGCAGTGAAGCCGCGAATCCAACGAAATCCTGTTTGTAACCAAAAAAAAACTTAGCTTTGCTTATGGGGTTTAGCAGAACCACGAACAAGAGAGTGTGAAATGAAGGCATTTTTGAATGAGCGCTTGCTTGTAGGATCCGCGCTTTGTTACGGCGGTATGCAGGAAAAAAATACAGCAAAATTATTGTTTATGCTTGAAAAATTTTTACCATTGAAGAAAGTTATTTAACTAACAAAATGATAAGGTATTCCGGGTTCAACGAGGATATTATCCAGCTTCACTTATGGTTCTGTTAAGAGTCTCATATTTAGGCTTAAGTGATGTATTTTTCTGTGATAAAGGTGGTAAAAACCAGTGCCTAGGCACAGTGCAGGGGCGACATTCTACAAATGACAGCTCGAGCACCAGCGAATGTCAGCCATATTGACGTAAGCCTAAGGTTGACACCGAAATAATATCAAATTTCGCGTCAGAAATCTATCATAAATATTATACAATTATACTCTCAATTATGTGAAAGCACGCAACAAATAGCGGCCAGCCCCGTGAACTATAGTCCGGGCTGGGAAAAAGTCACGCCCCTCCCGCCTCCGCATTCGCCCAGCCACGCACACAAAACCGCGAGCTGTCAATCTTGTAAATCGGTGGAGTGACGATTCTTTACGATATTGTAATATAATATATTCTTTAGCCGAGGTGTACCAATATACCGCCCTAACAAACATTGTGAATCCTCTTTCTCAAAACTGGCCCTCTTCTAGTCCAGATTTAAACCCACTGGACTACAAGATATGGCAACATTTTTAGAAGAAAGTCTGCGCTAAACATAGTTAGAATTTGGAGTCTCTCCGAGCATCTCTGGCTAAAGCAATCGAATAATGACATGTATTCAAAATGATGGAGGGCATTTCGAATAATGTAAAAAAAATATAATTATATCCTACGTTTAATAACCATTCATTTTAATATTATTTTTAAATAATTATCAAAACGTGTGTAATTTATTACATTAAAAGTTTTTGACGGAACTTATGAACTAAGTACACTTTTTCTATGAGCGTCAGTTCACACCTCTCGGTGTGAAGCGACGCGGCATGGCGCTTTTAAAATAGTGATTCAAAATTGAACTTTATTCACTATACAAAAAGCAACACGTTTCATTGCAAGAGAGGCGCCGCGATGCGCATCTCTAAATTCCAACTCTTGCAATGAAACGTGTTCTAATTTAGAGCTGCACTGAGATCTTAAACGTTCTACGCCACCTCGCGTCTCGGTTTGAGCTGACTCTTAATGAGAATAAGTTGCTTAAATAGTAGCTATTGTATCCTGTATCCTACAATTGCTACTATTTTTTTATTTATGTGCGTAAATTCATAAACATCTTACACGCGTGCAGTGCGGTGCGGGCTGTGACAATTTCCGCGCTTACGCACAGCACTTCCGGCAGTATCATCCAGACTGCAACCGCACGCAGTACTGCGGCGCCGACCCCGCCATGTGCGAGCAATGCGGCAAGATCTTCCAGGTACTCACCACTCGTATCGCTAAGCGGACGATTATAATATTAGGTCATTACATATGAAATTGACGTTTTGTAAAGGTAAATGTGTTGGTCTATGACCTCTTGATTGTAGCACAATCAATATGCCTCCCATGCAGGAGAGTATAGATCCCACTTCTGACACCATGTGTTGGTCTATGACCTCTTGATTGTAAGTCCTTCGTGCGCTCGTGTGGTGACGATAATAATACAGCAGCAATTCTTATACTCTCCTTTATTGGTGCTTACAACGAATACGTATTACAATATGTAATGAGATATGCTTAGCACAATATATATACGTCTACACTATGTATAGCCTTTTGGCCAACTAAATAAACTAACTCGATAGGCTTTACTTATGACATCTGTCAATGTCAATAATGACATTGACAGTTACATCTTACTGTTGATATATGTAACAGTAAATTTATAAAGTCGATTTTTTAAACAAATTATATTTATTTAATCAAAGTATCCATTGCTATCTATGCACTTTTACCATCACATTACGTAGTTTATTGATTCCTTTACTAAAAAAACCATTCGGACAGGAAACAATAAAATCTGGCTGGCTGGCTTAAGCTGTAGTTAACGACACCGGCACTTGTCCGCCAAACGCTCACATGTAACTTTTTTTGAGTAAATTTTCGCTTGGGGCAGGCTTTGGCTGGTTCGCCAGGGTTCAGCCATTGCGATGAGCGTTTCCGATTATCACAGGTAGTGATTCGATTTAAAATCCCTTCATTATTGTGCCGGTTGAGTAATGTAACGCAGCAGTCGACGCGCGTTTGTCGGTTTTCTGCACTCAATTCATGAGGTACCCACCTTTCAAGCTTTTTCACCTTCCCAATTTGCTTCAAGTGGATTAAAACACCGTTTTTATCACTAACACCGCAGCCTGCAGCTAACTCGGACGTGGTTTGCGATGGATCCGCTTCCACAATAGCCTCCAATTCTTTATTATCAACTTTGGTCTCCGGCCATCCACGGAGCTTGTCCTGCAGGTCGAAATTTCCAGAACAAAAACGTTGGAACCAAAAACGCACAGTGTTTTCTTTTGCGACACCACCGCCATACATATCATTAATCCTTCGAGCCGTTTCTGCAGCACTGGTACCACGGTGGATCTCGTACTCGAAAATAATACGATATTTCAAGTTTTCCATTTTGTAACCAATCCAGAGTGACGCAAAGAAAAAAACCTAAAGAGGAAAAACAAATAAATTACGGTTTTCGAAACAAAAATAGCGGTATAAATGTGAAATTGGAATTCCTAACCAAAGGAGATAT
The DNA here is from genome assembly GCA_963565745.1 of Phengaris arion. Classification (NCBI taxonomy): domain Eukaryota; kingdom Metazoa; phylum Arthropoda; class Insecta; order Lepidoptera; family Lycaenidae; genus Phengaris; species Phengaris arion. The sequence goes on from OY751442.1 coordinate 3,691,050, forward strand.
ATTTGAGATCAAAGTACGACAAAACGCCAATTTCAGATGTAAGGACTATAGCGCCGACTTCCGTCAAAATAGAATAACAAAGACGTCACTATCCACTACGGAATAAAAAATAAAACAGAAGAGAAAATAGCAGAAAGGGCATAGCTAGAAAGATCATTGAAAACCACTGTCGCCAAACTCCCACAAAAACATTTTACGCACACTGAAAATTAACCAAATATATCGGTTTAATAAATTTGCACCTTACTGTCATAGATGTAAAGTTTTAATGAGGGTGTTTGATATTTTTTCCGCCGCTAGGGGCCTGACCCAACGCAAACAAAGCGTCACCTGGTGGTGTAAATGGTGTCAAAAACGGTCAATAAGAATTTTCGACTTTTTTTTGTCACCAGGCGGCGCTTGATAGCCCGACGATCCTTGTCGTGTCAAAAAGCTGTCAGATGTCACGAATTTAAAAACCCTCATTCAAACTCGCAAAATTGTTTTTTTGAAGAATGTTTGAACAAAACCGTTTCACTTTGGTACTCAAATAGGAATGGGAATTATATGAATGTTAATGATGTTGGAAAATAGATTGATTCTAAAATCGATCAATATATTATATAAAATAAAATCGATCGTGCGAACAAAAAATAAGTTTGCGACTGCACATGAGCATACTGTGAGTTTGGCAGAGAATTAATATAATGTTGGCGACTAAATTACTATCCTGGCAAAAGCACTAAGGCGGATAAAAAAAAATCCGCCGATTAAAGGTGGCAAAAATTATTCCAAACTGGGACAGAAAATTCCTGAGTTGGCAACCGTTAAATCATGTAACAAGATTAGGTCGGTCAATTAATGGCTACTAAGAATTCAATTTAAAGGTTACAGAAAATCACATTTTGCATACTGTTGGGGGTTGTTTTCCATTAGTATGGGTGTCGTTTTCAAGGTTTTTGGGGGTGTTGAATACGAAAATTACATCCATTTTTAAATTCCAAAATGGCGAAGATACATTTTTTTAAAATTAATATGGGGTCTTTTTCCTGGCTTCTAGGAGTGCTGATTACAAAAAGGTCATCCATTTTGAATTTCCAAGATGGATGACATTTATCTATCTATATCAGTTTTGCCTTTTATATAATAGGTTTTTACCTATGAAATTGCCGTTCTGCAGTACTGGCCATTTCAAATCAAAATAATTTTTGTTTGGCTAAGAATTCTAATTTCAAATTAATTTTATTTTAAAAACATGGAATTCTTTTTCCAGAAGTAGTCATTTGTTTATTGATTAGTGTTACATTTTCATCGCATTTCAATCTTTTTCGTCATCATGGATACGTTAAAAATTCGAGTAATTATGGAATATGAGTACCGTCGTGGCAGCAACGCGGCACAAGCGGCACGCAACATCGACGACGTTTACGGAGCTAACACTACAAACCAACGCACCACCTGTTATTGGTTTGCTCGCTTCTGTTCTGGAAATTTCAAAATGAACCTCGCGGTCGTCCGAAGTCTTTGGTCGATAATGACGAATTAAAGGCGATTGTGGAAGCTGATGATACACAATCTACGGCTGAATTAGCAGCAGCTTTCGACGTTAGCGTCAAAACAATATTGGTCCATTTGCGTCAAATTGGCAAGGTAAAAAAGCTTGACAAATGGGTGCCCCACGAACTCAATGATCGCCAGCGCGAAGTACGCGTCGAGACGTGCCTTGAACTGCTCAACAGACACACAAATGAAGGAATTTTGAACCGCATTGTTACCTGCGATGAAAAATGAATTCTGTTTGATAACCGCAAGCGCTCAGCAAGTTGGTTGGATCCTGATTCAGCACCTAAACAATGCCCTAAACGAAAACTTACCCCTAGAAAAATGATGATCACTGTTTGGTGGTCTAGCGCCGGTGTGATTCATCACAGCTTCTTACTAAATGGGGTGAGCATTACTGCAGATGTGTACTGTGAAGAACTGAACACAATGATGGAGAAGCTGGCACATCTCCAACCAGCATTGGTCAATCGCTCGTCTCCGCTGCTCCTGCACGACAACGCGCGACCTCATACTGCACAGCACACGGTCTCCAAGTTGCAAGAACTGGGGTTGGAAGCTCTCCGTCATCCGCCCTACTCACCAGACCTTGCGCCTACAGACTACTACTTTTTCCAGAATTTGGATAACTTCTTGGCGGGAAAAAAATCAATACCTGAGAGTTGCCTCCCGGCCAGCTGATTTCTTTAAGAAGGGCATTAATAAACTGCCACTGCGTTGGCAAAGATGCATTGATTGCATGGGTGATTACTTCGATTACAAATACATACATATATACAAATAAAAAGTACATGAAAAAAAATCGTTTAAATTTTTTCATACAGAACGGCAATTTCATAGGTGAATACCTAATATATAAGGTTCGTTAAAAATCTTCCTTTATATGGGCGAGTTTGCGTTGAGCGGAGGTTCACACATTATGAGATGATTTTTTTACTTTGAGTATAACAATAATTTTTGTGCCTAAACGTCTTCATATAAGCTTTAGATCATATACCCAAAATATCCGTAGTTGATTTTACCAAACCTTATATATATATAAGGCAAAACTGATTGACGGATGTATCAACGCACAGGCCAAACCCTTAAGGCTGGAAATTTGAAATTTTTCACACGTATTTATCATATGACATAGGAATCCATTAAACCACTGGTTATTTTGACAACATATTGGCTTGTTTTATGGATTGAATATTTCCGAAAGCCCGCAATCCTGCGAGCGTATCCATACTAATATAATGTTTGGTGTCGTTAACCCTAAATTACACTACCTAATCCGATCACTGTATAACCTATTTCAAGTTTCGTCGACATCACCTAAAGCGTTCCTTCATAAATGGACTATCCAATACTATTATATCTAAAATTAATAAATCGATAAATCGATGATATCATAAGTAACAACCCTAATGTTCGTTCCACCCGCGCTGGGCATAATTTCAGATTGTACTACTCGACACTAGATGGCGCATGCGGACTAGGCGTCATACAATTTTAGACTTTATTTCAATGGTAATACGTGTCATTCTTAATTTTAAGTAATATTTTAAATGGATATAGGATTGTCTGAAAAATTATTTACTAATTATAAATTAAATAACGACTTAGTGCTACTATTATTTTTGCACTCAAGGATGGAATATCAAGTCATTAATAATAGCTTTTTAATAAAACACGCGTATGTAAATCACTGGCAGTACACGTCACAATACGTAAGCATTTAAGCAACCACAAAGCAAGTGAGTCAAGTTAAGACTAGCTGTCCTTAACTAAGGCACGCGGGCCACGCCAACATACCCTTTCCTCTTGTGTTTTATATTCCGTATTATCCACAGAATAAGGGCCTGCTGAGGAACCACATGGCGATTCATACGGGCAGCAAGTTCGACTGCCCAGTGTGCGACAAGCGCTTCACCTGCTACAGCAACCTCCAACGGCACATCCGACACGTACGTGCGCACCTTAGACGTGACGATGTTCCGCGTCTTCGGCAAGCATGTCGCATATGTGTATATACATTCCTTGTTATGTCCAGGTGCACGGCGGCGAGAAGAACTTCAAGTGCGAGACGTGTGACAAGCGGTTCGGGCAGCGGGACACGCTGCAGTCGCACATCGACCACGTGCACCTCAACGTCCCGTGGCCAAAACGCGTGCGCGCGCCGCGACACCGCCCCACGCTCAACGCCTCGAGCGCCTCACACCCGTCGGACGCCATTGCAGCGACCGTGGAAATCTAACAATGCCGTGCCTGTTGGCACTACGAATTAACAGACGTTTTAAAAATAATTGTTAATTAACACTGTTTTAATGATCAAAGGAATATGATTATATTGAACATAAAATAAAAGTCTGTAATTTAAATAAAACCCTCAAAATTTATTATGATAAAAAAGTGGAAAATGTTAGCGCCAAAAAGCGCGACTCACAGAATGGCCATAATATAAGGGGATTCAAATTGGCCAATCACGCGTGGGTATGGCCAATCGACTGAAGGCGCCTTCAGAGGGTAAAGTTAACTTGCAATTAGAACCTCCCCGCGCAGGCCCCTCTTTACCAATCGGCACACTGTGCACGTGCCAAGGGCCCCGCGATGGTTGGGGCCCCCTAGTCCCAACTCATAGCTACTCTACGCTCGCTTAAAATCAGGCTTATACCGATTGCAGCATGTTTAATGATTTTAAAATAGAAAAATTGCATAAATATATATTTAAATTTAACTGTTTTAGTGAAATTCATCTGTGAATTATTTTTATTTTGTGAATTTTTGTGATCAATGAATATTAATCTTCTGAGCCATTTACTACAAGATATATACCCCTATCCACAAGGTTCAATTAAACACCCATACAAAAGTCCCGTCATTAGTGTCAACTGTCAATAGTGACAATCATTTTTGTCTACTAAGGACATCATTCATTTTGGACCAAAAAGTGAAAGTGCCGGCCAGAAAAAAAAACTACGATATTCGGATAGAATACACAATTTCTATCATTTTTTACTATGACGTCCAATCTGTGCGCACAACGGTTACGTCGTAATAACATAAAAAATAAAATATTTTTTTATTAATTCTTTGTTGTTAAAAAAAGATTGGAGTGACATTATAATATAAAAAAATATTATATTAAAACTTATTTAGGTACATAATCGCAAAATACTCAAGGTCAAAACCTAGTGGTCAAGATATAAAATCGTACTATTTAACACATTCATATTTATTCTTTATAATAAAGAATGTTGTCTGTTTAGAGTCAAACATTACAGGTTACTTTCTCTCAAAACTTCAAATGGAATTCCGAGAACTAATGAAAAGGGTTAAGGGACGGCTACCTGGGTGCGTGAGCGCATTGTTATTGGTTGCCGACCGCCCGCCCGCGCTACGCCAGCGGCCAGCCAGTCAGTTATCCATGCAACTTTGGTTACATCGGACGGCTATCGTGACAATAATCTCTTGTTCTTAGAGCGATATAATATCAAGTGTATTTAGCGAAGCTTAATATCTGACATTATGAACGTACAATTGTGTATTTCGTGTCGTGTGCCTATTGGTGATCGCCGAAGTTATAGTTGGACATCCCGTGAATCACAACACATCGAAATCGCACAGTTTGTTATTGAAGATCTACTGGGTCATCAGGTGAGGATTATATTATCGCTATAACGAACGAATATGCCTAAGATATTTACTACGAACAAACATCATAACTCTTATGTACATAATGTTATAACATAAGCCGCATTTGCTGCTGTGTTTTTTAACAAACATAAGTTTTCAAATAAAGAGGGCCCCCCGCCCTCCGTAGATATATTATTTTTTTTATTTAATGATATATTACTAAGCTAATAAACTTTTTTTTTTCAGAATGAACCTACAGATGTTATATGCCGACCTTGTTGGCAAAGGGCCGAGCGGCAATATCTCCGACGTCAACGTGAAGTGCAGGAAGAACCTGACAACGAAGAACCTGATGTTGCAGACGAAGAAGTTGACGCTGTGCCTCATTCTACAGTTTTACCTGGATTTGTACGAACTAGTAATACGGCAAACTCTTGTGTATTTCAACACTGTGTAGACTCAACAAGACACAGAATACCAGAAAACATTATTCTACGTGTTCTTTGCCGATACAGTGTATTCATATCAGAAAACAGTCGTGTTTGCAGCGAACACCTCGAGCAAAATGAATGGCATTTACTTGCTATGCAAGACAATTTAATTCAAGATTTTAATTCTGCACAGATCGTTAGTGCGCTAAGGTTGTTAATAAACCACATTAAAACAGAAGTTTTAGATTTTGAGCGTTATGAATTGATCAATAACAAAGAGTTCCACGATTGGACTGGTCTTACTGCTGAACAATTCTCTGATTTATTGGCCAACACTCCGAGCTTAAATCAAAGAAGAAACAAAAAAACAATTTTAGCAGCTTTACTTGCAAAGATCCGAACTGGAGACTCAAATGCTAGGCTCGCAACGATATTTAAAACGAGCGAATCCACATTTGCGCGAATGCTTGAGACTGGCCGAGAAGCACTTTTGCGAGACTTTGTTCCAATGCATTTGGGGTTTGACCATATGACTCGGGAAGATGTCACACGTAGGAATCTTCTTATCCCAGAAAGTCTTTTTGGAAATATTGAAAGTCCTCCCGAAGAAAGAAAAGCTATTACAATTGTGGACGGCACATACATCTACATCCAAAAAAGCTCAAACTACTTTTTTCAACGAAAATCTTATAGTAGTCACAAGTTCCGGAACTTAGTAAAACCATTTTTATTTGTCTGCTGCGACGGTCACATAATAGAAGTTTCAGGTCCACACGCTGCTACTTCTTCAGATGCGCAGATAATGCAGAATATTGCTGAAAATGAAAGTGATCATGGCGATGGATTATTCCAATGGTTCTACCAAAGCGGGGACGTATTTATTTTGGACCGTGGGTTCAGAGATGCAGTTCCCATTCTTGAAGGAAATGGTTACACTGTGAAAATGCCGGAGACAAAGCATCCTGGAGCGACGCAACTAACCACGGAACAAGCAAACAAGTCACGCCTTGTTACTATTTGCCGTTGGGTTGTGGAAGTAGTAAATGGCCGATTTAAACGAGATTTCCGCCTGTTGAGAAACGTTCATATTAATATAACATTGCACTATATGTTTGAATATTTTAGAATCGCAGCAGCATTAATAAATGCTTATCACGTGTTGATAGTAGATAATGTCCATGCTTCTGATTTTTTACAAATAATCCGGGAAAGGATAAACATGCCCAATACACTGGCAGATCTTGTCGCCAGACGTAACTTGAACAGAATGAGAGCACAGTTCCAGCCCATGTCTGCAGATATGGCTGAGTTTAATGACTTTCCTACGCTGACCGAAGAAGAATTAATTAATATTTAGCCTCGGTATATATCAGCTGAAACAAGCGAGAAGTTACTATGGAGAGCATGTTCAACCAGATGGAGTTTTTAGCATTGAGCTAAGTGGTGGAATTCCTCTAGAGCTTGTAAGGGAATTGGAGGGAGATGACTTGTGGTTGATTCGAGGGCGAATACAATCCCGACACATCCGATCTAAAACATACTATGTGTATATTGCTCTGGATAGAACAGCAACCGGGCGTCGAGCAATAAAACATTACTATTGCACATGCCATATAGGAATGAGAACCATCGGATGTTGCTCCCATACTATGTGCATAGTCTGGTACATGGGTTATGCTAGACATGACCCTTACCTCAGCCCACCCGCAATAAGTTTAGATGACGTATTTGTAAGACTAGAAAATGTTTAATTGTACGTCATTAACTTATTATTGTTATTAGCCTTTATTCAGAAGAACAATACATTTATTTTATATACATTACAAAATATTCAAATCAATAATTGATTTTTCCGTTGCGCGGTCTCTGCTTCTGAGTGCCTCTTGGCAATGGCCTCCCCCAACAGCTTCCACTCACATCTCTGACATGCCACTCCACATACACTAGTCCACATTTTGCCAGCCATTTGTACCATTTCATCTTCCCATCTTTTTAGAGATCTGCCCTCTTTTCTTTTAGCCCTTCTGGGATACAAAGATGTTATTATTTTTGTCCATTTGTCTTTTTTTTTTTTTTTTTTTTTTTAAATCCCGAGGGGAAAATCTTCATAAGATCATCCTAAAAACTCTCTTGAGGGTAAGAGCTAGGGGTATGTGGAGATTTCTACCCACTAAAAACCCCTCGGTGGTCCACTTCAACGCTTTTGGAGAACTCTGGGATCTCATCTGGCCCTCTCAAAATCAAAACATGTCCGGGCCGGACATGTTTTGATTGTTTGTTGTTTCATTTCAATTTTTTAGTTTTATATGTTACATCAGTTACACGTGTCATTTTTCTCAACTCCTTGTTTTCTATTTTGTCTATCCTTTTCTTTCCAAACATACTCCTCTCCATAGCCTTCGGCCCAACTTCCAGCATACTTGTATGAGATTTAGTTAGTGCCCAAGTTTGGCACCCTTATGTTAGAATGGGTGGAATCCATGTATTAAATAGTTTTCTTTTGGTGCTCATGTTTATACTTATGCATTTTACTATTTCTTTAAAGGACCAGAATCTTTTCAGGCATTGCCAATTTTTTTTTTTGTATATCTTTGGTTGTTGTATCATATATATTAGTTATAACCACTGATTCTAAGCAGGAATCTTGCGGTTAATATTGTCTATTTCTCCCAGCGCCATCACACCTTGCCAGAGTTGCCAGAGCGTTTTTTTCTTAGTAATGCTGTTTAGTCTATTTATATTTCTTCTTCTTATATATAAAAATGCATTTTCAAATGTGTTAGTCGCGCTAAAACTCGAAAACGGCTGAACGGATTGGGCTGATTTTAGTTTTAAAATATTCGTAGAAGTCCAGGGAAGGTTCTAAAGTGACACGAAGTTCACCGGGACAGTTAGTCTTCTTCTTATATATAAAAATGGATTTTCAAATGTGTTAGTCGCGCTAAAACTCGAAAACGGCTGAACTAGTTGGGCTGATTTTAGTCTCAAAATATTCGTAGAAGTCCAGGGAAGGTTTTAAAGTGACACGAAGTTCACCGGGACAGCTAGTACTTGATACATATTTTTTATTTTTATTTTATGACTAAATATTTTTTTCCAATACTATTTATCAACCTTACCACTGTGTTTTACTATCAAGTATTATATCATAACGTAAGATATACATGCTTTTAATAGTTGTCACTATTAAAAGCATGGATATCTTACGTTATCCAACCATCCAACCTTTTTATCACAAAAGGATTATTTTTAAATTATTTTATTACGACGTAACCATTGGGCGCACAGATTGGACGTCATAGTAAAAAATGTTAGGAATTGTGTATTCTATTCGAATATATATTTTTTTCTTTCTGGCCGGCACTTTCATTTTTTGGTCCAAAAATGTATGAAACGTGAATGATGTCCTTTACTTCAAAATCGTGGTGCTAGATGGGCTGGCTGGTCCGTGTGAATGGAATATTTAGAAATTTTGTGCAACGGGCCAATTAACATATTTTGCCGCCCCATTAAGCAGTGATGGATTCTTTATTATCTTTTTTTACATGTTTATATCTAATTATACTTCAAACACTTTCTGAAAGATGATTTTTTAAGTTATTAAAAAAAGTACAAAAGCAACAGAACGTTGACACTTAGGCTGGTTTTATCGTTAAGCGTTTCGGCAGCGCCGTTGGAGCGCGCGCGTTTGAAGATGTATGGGGGTAGTAGTTGCGTTTCAAAGTCGCGCGCGTGAGCAGCGCCGTTCAATAAGCGCGCGATGCTCGCCAGTGCTACCAAAGCACCGTGCTGTTAACAGCGCGCTGCCCAGCGGCGCGTCTAGCGGCCTGACGATAAAACCAGCCTAAGTAGTATATTATTATAGTATTTATGTTAAACGCATTCAAACGGAGCGAGCGAGCAAATGTTTTTTACTATTCTACCTGTATTTTTTTTTTAAACCTTAATACTGAAATACTTCAATAGATGACAAGTGACATATAAGCTTAGGTTTGTCATATACTATCTACTTCCCACTTTTTGCGTAGTATATAATTACAAAATTTTGTGATCAGAGACGTGCCCAGAATATTGTGTCGCATGTCAATGAGGGCAGGGTGCCATAGGCGACATCCCTGTTTTAGGCTATTGATTTTATTGTATTTTTCTAAAGTAGTATAATAATCTCCTATATAATATTTTTGACCATTCTAATAAAATAATCGTAAAATATTGCTTTATTATGGTCATAGGGGCTCATTATTCTAGTGTGCCCAGGGCCTCTAATAGGTTAAAGACGGCCGTGCTCCCGCGCCGGACGTTTCAACCTAGTGACGCGAACGCACATTAATTTGCGCCTGTTAATGTCAACCCAAATCTCTCCAGCAGTACCTACCTTTGGTGCACCCCAAAGGTGTACTTCTGCTCATAGTCGCGTATGTAGACACTTTGCTCCTACTGCCGGAAAAATGCTTAATTTTTATATAAGTAGGTACATAGGTTCTAGTAATACAAAGAGGAAAGATTTATATTTTTAAATTATATATTGTAGGTACACTTTCCTCGTAGATACACTTTTGAAAAAAGTTCGCCTTTATTCCTTAAAGATCCATTATCATATTGTACAGCGATAGGAATGATAAGTTTTGTCACTTTGATCCCGAATCACGGCAGCTACTGAACCGATTGCAAAAAAATTCTTCACCATTAAATTGCTACATTATTTTTTACTTTAAGTACATTAATTTATAGGCTATATTTATTACTAGAATTATTATTTTTAAACAAAAAATTGAAACCGATTTCCAAAGTAAAAATGCACAAAAAAGTATGAAATGAAACTTATTTCCTAAATAATTCCCCTTTTAAATTCGGCTAAAAATTTAACAATTTCTATATTTAATCTTCATAATTTTGAAGTCGGTACCAGCCCGAACGACATCCTGATAAGACAATATTTTATAGAACTCACGTTCAAGTTGACTGGTACTGACTTCAAAATTATGAAGATTGAGTAGAGAAATGGTTAATTTTTTTAAATAGCGACATGTTTGGGGATTTCGGCATTGTTTAAAGAACTGCAAGCATATGCCACTTTGTCAAATACATTAATCATCATCATGAACACCATCATACCATACATCATCACATTATGATGATATAATAGGTACTTCTCATAGTATTTTACACTGACACACCGATCTTTGAACATTAGTCATTACTTTGCCTATTTGCAAAATTGTTTTGTTGTAAAGGCTATACCTAATTCTAAATTTTTCGCTTAGTCACCAAAGTGGAGACCTGATGCCCTCATCAGGGTTAAAAATTACATTTCGAAGAGTTCCCTCGATTTATCCATGATAAATCTTCGAAACTAAACTCTTCAAAATTTATATGGACACATATAGTGGATTTCGACTTTTTCTGAAGTATTCCAAGCATATGCTACAGATATGTAGCTCAGCTGCTCAGCAGCATTTTACTTTTATTATTATAAGCTCAGTGATGATCCCCGTCAAGGTCGTCCAAAAACTGCAGTCACCCAAGAAAACGTTGATGCTGTGCGTAAGCTGATTGAGAAAGATCGACATGTGACATACCGCGAAATTCAGGCAACTTTAGACATTGGCATGAGTCAAATACAAATAATCTTGCATGAACAATTAGGTGTACAAAAGTTGTTTTCCTGATGGATACCGCATTTGCTCTGTAAAGAGCAAAAAGCGGCTCGCGTTACTTGGTGCGTCAGAACTCTCGAAAGATTCCACGCAGGATCCTCAAATGCTGTATACAACATCGTATCAGGTGACGAATCCTGGATATACGCGTACGAACCCGAAACAAAAAACCAGTCACGAGTTTGGGTGTTCGAAAATGAGTTAAAGCCAACAAAAATTGTTCGTTCACGGAGTGTTCCAAAAAAAATGGTGGCCACGTTTGTCTCCAAAACCGGCCATGTTGCGACTATTCCTCTTGAGGGACAAAGAACGGTTAATGCAGAATGGTATGCTAACATTTGTTTGCCACAGGTCGTTTCTGAACTCCGTAAAGAGAACTGCAACCGCCGCATCATCCTCCATCACGACAATGCGAGTTCTCACACCGCGCACAGAACAAAAGAGTTTTTAGAGCAAGAAATCATAGAATTATTAGACCATCCGCCGTACAGCCCCGACCTAAGCCCTAATGATTTTTATACTTTCCCTAAAATAAAGAATAAATTGCGTGGTCAGAGATTTTCATCACCTGAAGAAGCTGTGGACGCCTACAAGACGGCCATTTTGGAGACCCCAACTTCCGAATGGAATGGTTGCTTCAATGATTGGTTCCATCGTATGGAAAAATGTGTCAAATTTCGCGGAGAATACTTCGAAAAGCAATAAATACATTTTTAAATAGTAATGTTGTGTCACTTCCTTGATTCCCGAAATTTTCAGTGCCGCCCTCGTACCTACTACTCATCAATGTCTTTAAAATTTTGTAATTAATTGTAAAGAAACGCAAACGTCAAGGAAAATGTTATATTAGATCAATGTATGAATCAATGTCAATAGGACAGAATAGAAAAACAATGTAACAATATTTCATTCATTAACCTCATTTATTAAAATCAGACCAGTCGTGTAGGCGCCACGGTGGAACAAACATTTTTGGGCTTCCTTTTGGCTTCGCCGTAGTCGAGTAAAAATAGGGATACCTGCTAAAACTTCAATAATGTGACCGAAGGTGTAAAAAAGTTTGCCATAAAAGCGCATACAATAGATACTGCGTAAACTATTAATGATAGAACAAAATATTGTTCTACAACATACATAACAGAACATACTGCTCGGGCTGTTAGCGAAAAAGTCGCGGTGACTTTTCTCTCTTCTGTGCAAGTATACGACTCCATGGACGCGGACTTAGGCTAAGAACTCACGGAGCTATTTTTAGTCGCGCTCGCCGCGATTTACGCCCGCGGCGTGCGCAATTGTTTGCGGGTGTCGCTGTACCGGCGGCGGGCGCGACTGGAAATCGCTCCGTGAGTTCTCAGCCGCGCGGGCCGCGATCACCCGCAGCCTCGGCGATTTGCGCCCGCGCGCTCTGCGTAAGATTGGCGAGCGAAATTCTTATGTTTGTGCTTTGCCCGTTTTGCAGTCGCCGGTCTTGCGATTTTAGCCCACCAGCCAAATGTAATTTCCCAAATAAGCGGTCTCGTGAGTTTTGAAATAAAATAGCAGTTTCACGATTACGCGGCGGGCGCGACTGAAAATCGCTCCGTAAGTTCTTAGGCTTAGCTGTCAAAACTAAAAACTCAAAATTAGAAGAAGTTGAACAAACATGAAGTTGGGACGGCAATTTGTAAACAAATTTTAAAAAATAAGTGAAATTTGCATATAATTTTACTTCCTCCAAGGAAATTTGTTTATAAATAATAAATGATCATCAAAGTGCATATTTAAAAGTACCTACAGAAATTGGTATGTACCTATTAAAGATTACCAAAGATTCTAATTACCACCTCTAAATAATAATACAGCAAAAATATTTCAAAACCGGCCAAGTGCGAGTTGAACTAGATCACGAATGGTTTTGTATCATTATCTATAATAATAACCTAACCGGCTTGTTACAAGTATAACAACACATATCTACACCTAACACCTACAACCTTTTTTGGGGTACTTTCCCTACACGTAAAGTGGGGCTGGTTTTTTTTAAGTCTATAAATATATAGATAAATTTTTAGAAAGAATTAGAAAAATCTGAAAAAATTCATGATGGTAGTCGATGTGAAATACTTTAAAGGAAAATTAAAACTTAAGATTGATAAATAAAGTTGACCACTACTTATTTTTTTGGTTACATCTTCTATTTTGGTGCGCTTTTTGATTCTTTTATTACTTTGTCTAGTTTTCCTATGTTTAGCATACTTCTTTCCATAGAAGTTTGGCATGTTTTTAATTTAGTGTTTTGGGCTTTGGTACATGCCCACGTTTGGCAGCTGTAAGTGAGTACTGGTAGGACACATGAGTTAAATAATTTATTTTTAATAAGTGCACTTGTTTCTGCATTTTTCATAACTTCCCTGTTTTGAGTATAAAATAAATAAACAATATTATAATAATTAAATCAAAGAAATTTATTTTTCCAGAAAATATTAGAGAAGGAACTTAAAAGAACAGAAAACAAGCACTTTAGACTTCCAATACAACATGCTTTTACCAGAAGATGGTGACAACATGCACTTCAACTGTGAAGGTACATTGTGAGAACTTGTTACAGACACTGAATTTAGTGATCAATTTTAAAATACCAGCATATTTATGCATAACATAAAAAAATAAACAGCCTCCGTGGTCTAGTGGTTAGAGCTTGGCTCTCGACTCGGAGGTCGTGGGTTCGATTCCCGCATTGGAACAAAAAAATGTTGTTTCCAAGTTTGGTTAGGACAATTCAGGCTGATCACCTGATTGTCTGACAAGAAAGATGATCCATGCGTCGGATGGGCATGTAAAAAGTCGGACCTGCGCCTAATCTCTCGCCAGTCGTGTCGGTTATCCGTCCCACTGGGTTACGAGAGTAAAAGGAGGAGAGAGTGCTCTTGTGTACTGCGCACACACTTGGGCACTATAACATAACTCCTGCGTAGCTGGCCTGGTTTCAATGAAACAGGCCACCGTCACCGAAATCGGTGTGGGAGCTATTATTATTACTATTATTATTAAAAAAATAAACACCTAACTTACAGGCTTATGAAGTTTTATATTTTTCTAGATACAAAAATATTCACGCAGCAGCTAAAGGCAGATGTACCTGAATTATTGTTTCCAATGGAAATTGTAAGTTACTATTTAAAATAAAAATACAAAATGTTTATTACTAGCTGTCCTTACAGTCGACACATGTTCTGTCATATCTATGAACTGGAAGAATTAAGTAACTAGGTACTAACTATACCAACACCTACAATCTACATCCACACTGACAACCTACTATTTTTGAAATAAACCAAACAATTAAACTGAACCCACATATAGTTATATATTTTACAGTCAAGTGACAAATTGAATACGAAAAAATGATGTCGTCCTTTTTCAGCATTTTCACCACAATTTTTAAATATTTCTCAACATTTAAACCTTTCTTAAAATTCCACAATTATTTTAAGGCCAAAATTAGCGAGACATTGAAACTGCAATCCATTTTTAGGGTTCCGTAGTTTATGTCTCGGAACCCTTAGTTTCGTCATGTCCATCCGTCCATTTTTGGTTAGCGCTAGAAAGATGAAACTTTGCATGCATATATTGTGTATTTACCACGTCAACAAAGTGCTAAAATAAAATCACAAAAAATATATTTGGGGTACCTACAAGTAAAGTGGGAATATTTTTTTCTCGCGTCTACTCCATAGTGTGGGGTGTTGTTGGATAGGTCTTTTAAAAACATTGAGAGGTTGCTAAGACGATTTATTTATTTAGGTATCCGTTTGCGAGATATTCCTCTTTAAAGCCCATCCTATTTTGTCGTAAAATAGGGCGTCAGCAGTTTAGCTTTTAGAGTGGCGCCCCCTAAAAGCTAAAGGTCTGGAGAAAAAAGGAAAACTATAACGGCTCCTAAACTAACAAAGCTACCTTTATGCTTTGTTCGTTTAGTAGTTATACATGCCAAGATTTCCATGTAAGGGCTTTTTACAAGTTTGTAAAAAGCCCTTACATGGAAATCTTCGTACAAAAGTAACGAAATTTATATTAAATAAACATATTGTAAAATATTGGTATACTTAATGCGCGAGTCCGACTTGCACTTGGCCGGTTTTTTTTAATAAAGAAAGAAGAAAGTTAAAGGAGATATAAAATACGTAAATATTGTATTGAATTGAAATATACTATCTACTTAAGTCTTTCTTTTTTATTTTAAGGTTACAAATGAAGACTTCAAATCTTCTGGATTAACACAGGTAACATAGTTTATATTGACAATATTGTAATCTCATGAAACTCATTATTAATGATATTATGTACTTACAATATCAATTATCATAACCCATTCCCATGGTTCCAGGTCTGTCGTATTTGCCTAGCAGTTGATATGAAAATGTATAACATTGGAGACTACAAACTCAAGCAATACTATCAAAATTTAACGGGAATACCGGTAAGTAAATTGCCCATGTTGCTTGACCGATTCGTGTTTCTTGATTCTTGCAACTTACAACTGCTTTAGCTTAAAGCTTCAACATTATGTGAGCAAAATATTATATTATAATTGCAGTCAAGTCTAGAAGACACATTACCAAAAGTGTTGTGTTGGGAGTGCGTCGCGAGATTAAAAAACTCTAACAGTTTCAGGGAGAAAGCACTGAGATCGTATAATTTGTTGCTAAGCAAAGTGAAGGTTAACCCTGTAAGTAGTAGATAAGTGTATAGTATTAACAGTTAACAGTATACATGTAATATTGCCCTTATTTATTCTACAGTGACAGCATATGACATTTGGGAAGTTTTTGCCAACAATTGCCAGGGGAAAATCCTAATAGCATTGCATGTAATTTCTGTTATTTTTTGTCTTAAAAGTAATAAAAATATTATAATCAATTCAGATATCGCTGAGAGATGTAAAATCAATAGACAGAGTGGCAAACAAGCTGTACTCACAGCTTGTGGTGAAGCATTTCGACTGTGACGGAAGACTCCAGTCGACTGACTATGATGCTCCCATCAACATTGATACTCAAAACGATAATACAGATATTATACCAGAGGTGGTTGAAATTCAACAAGCTGACCTTAATCAAGATGAGAGCGAGGACAGCAGCAAAGACGAAATAGAGGAACAAAGTGATGATCCAATCAATACAGCAAAAAGGTAATACCCGTTTAATCGAGACCTATGTATATTGTGCTAGTTTTTTCCCTACAACCTACCATAAAAAATATTTCTCAAGTCTCAACAGGAGTAAAAGGAACAGCAAGCCTATGAAGTGGGGCTCGTTGGACGAGTCCAAGTTCACGATCCGGCGGCTTAGCGCGGCGGAGCAACTGGAGGAGCTGGCGCGGCGGCGGGAGTCGCCCGCGTACCGCGCCGCGCGTTACCGCTGCACCGTGTGCTACCGCGTGTTCGTGTCGCAGGCGCAGCAGGACAAGCACAGCATCAAGCACAGCGACGTGAGTCACAGACTTACACCCACATGAGGTGCAGGGCGACACTCTTACTCCTCACAGGTTCACTCACAGGTCTACCACGCCCGCTCGTACAAGGATAACGATGCACCGATAATATTGCAGAGCCGGGGGAAGCTGGAGTGCGACATCTGCAAGAGCCGGTTGCGGTCTTCGAGGATGCTCCGCCACCACATCGCCAGCTGCCACACCACCAGCTTCGCCTGCAAAGCTTGCCCCTTCTGGACCAAGAACAGGTTCGCCAGATGTGTGTCAGACGATACTGTGATTGTGTGGGTTGTTTAATGTAATTGAGCATAAAACAAACTCATAAAATGAAAGTCTTAAAAATATAAGTTTTTAAGTCACACTTAATTCTCTCGTTTCAGCTCTGTTGCAAAAAAGCACCAACTATTCCATGCAGGAATGACATTCAAGTGTCCGCATTGTCCACTAGAGTTTGAGTAAGTATGTTTTAGTGATTAAGTTTCATTAAACGCAGCCGAATAAGATAATTCAGCATTATCTTTGCAGGAGGCAGACAAAGTACTTCAACCATATCCGGAGGCAGCACGTGTCGAAATTCGTGTGCGAGTACTGCGGACAGACCTTCATCAGCAAGAAGGGCGCCGAAGCACACAAGACCAAGTCGCACAGGCCGACCGACTTTGAGGTGACACCTAGGATCATTATTCTATTGTATGTTTTAGTAGAGTGACTGAAATACTCTATGTACTGCCGCAGGCAGAGCTGGCGGGCCCGTACTGCGCGGAGTGCGACGTTCGGTTCGCCACGGACGAGGCGTACGACCGCCACCTGCAGCAGTCGGCGGCGCACTGCCAGGATGACTCGTGAGTTCATACGGTCATGATTATTTAATTAGACCGTTCGTTGGTATAATAATTTAATTAATTAATATTATAAGATTACTAAAAGATATAATGCAATAGTAATTAATTATGTAATGAGCAAGGGCTTGTACACAAAACTGATTTGATTCGCACTCGAGAGAGTGCAGGTTCGATTCCCAGGTTGTGGCGTGTACCAATGAGACTTCAGATCTCAAGTACGCAGTCAAGTTCGCAATTATAATAATCAGTTATTAGACTTAGTTTTCTCTAACTGTGAGCTTACTGTAAATGCCTGCGATGATCCTTTAGTACCTGAGGAAATACTCCATCACTGATCCTTGTGTATAAACTTAGTACACGGCTCTGTTAGTGCATTAGAAGCAAGAAGGAGAAATAATATTTTTAACTAGCACGGTAATTTTAACGAGATATGTACTGCATTAAATTTAGTTAACTGGCTCGAATGCCTAAACCAGTAATTCCCAAAGTGGTCCAGGTGGACCCCCAGGGGTCCACGGAGACTCGACGGGGGTCTACGTTGGACGTGACAAAAAATGGGGTCTACATGCGTAAGCAGGGCTGCATGAAAATTAATTTGGTTTCGATAGTGAAGAACTAAAATGTTGGCTTGTTATTTTAAATAATATGATACCTAAATTTAACCTTCTCAATTAGACAATTTATAAATAAATTGAGAAAAAATGGATAGTTCCGAACTGGGAGTCGACCCCAGACCATGTCGGTATCGCGCCGAGTGCTATGCCACTTTCCTTTTTCAATTTCATTTATAACTTATTGAGCCACACCGTCCATCATACGGTAATACAACAACACAAATAATAAGATACCTTAATTAAACCTTCTCAATAAGACAATTATCCCCTATCAATATAGGCAGATAATATTTTAAGAAGCTCGGCGACTGTTTCTTGTAAAAACTTGCATATTCCATATTCAGTACAACGCGTCGAGACTTGTTGCCGCGCCGGCCGCCGCCGTCCCGTCCGCAATGCGTGTTCAAACGTGCAAATTAATACGATTTGTGGTGTATATAGTTGAACATCGGTAACAACCGCACGCTATTCGAGTTAAAGTCAGTAATCGTCAACATTTTTGATTCAAGTGCCTCTTATTATTCTCCAAATTACCTATACTTTACTATTAATCTTTACACTTGAGTCATGTTCACGTGCAGTAAGTGTAAGACGTCGTATAATGATGGTGCGCAGTGCTCCACATGTAAAACACCTACGACTTCAGCTGCGCCGGAATAAGCGAATCAGGCTATAGGAAACTGGGTGCAGACAGAAGAGCGGCTTGGAAATGTTCTAATTGTAGGAGTATGGTCATTGGCAGCATTGCGTGTGATAATACGGTATCTCTTGATAAAATCCTCAATGAGATCCTTGATATCAAGAAGCACCTCTCAAGTCTGCCCATACTGGTTGATGATGTGAAAGCTATTAGAGTGAGATCAAAGATCTTCGAGCCTCGTGTGAGTTCAATGGCGACAGACTGGATGAGTGTGTCGACAGAATTGTAACTGTTGAGGCGAAATTATCAGAGGTAGACCTACTAAGGGATGAACTGAAAACTACTCAAGATGACCTTGCCAAATGTAAGCTATCACTTGTTGCTAAAGAACAATGGGCGTGACTTAACTTAACTTAACGTGGAGATCAAGGGGTTGCCTATCAAAAAGGACGAGAATTTCTTCAAAATCATAGGATCCATCGGGAATTACTTAAATTATCCAATTTCTAAGACATCTATAAACTACGTCGCTAGGATACCGCTATATAATAGCAAAGAAAAATCCATTGTGGTCAACTTCACAAATAGATATGTAAAGGAAGATTTTGTCGCTGCAGCGCGGTCGAATAAGCAACTAGCGGCTAATGATATCGGTTTTCGAAAAAGTACACATCGAGTCTACGTGAACGATCACCTTACGGCCGAAATGAAAAACTTGCTGACGAAGACGAAGTCCACTCTTAGAGACAAGATAGGATATCGCTACGTGTGGGTGAAGTTCGGTAAAATACATGCTCGTCAAAATAACACTTCTAAGATACACATAATTAACTCAGAGTACGATTTAAAAAGATTGTGTTAGTCTGTGTCCTATCATGCTTCGCATCTTTATCATTATTATTTTCTTACATTAAACAAATTTTTGTTACACTAGAGCAATATTTCAAATACCATAAACAGCACCTATTTATGCCATTTATTAAAATAATTGTTATTTACATAAATTCTAATACTACTCGATGCCAATTGTTTAGCACCCCTGACATGTATACCTTATCTATCTACCTCTTTTGTCCTCGCTCGAGCGTCTTTTGTATTGCTTATCGCGTTGTTGCGCCTGTAGTGAATACGGCTACACATATCTGCCTCACTTTTGCACGTGCGTTTTAATTACTGTGTTAACTGGCCTGCTCGCACCTTACGCAAACGAGTTTTTCGTGCTATCAATCAATCAATCAAATATTTTTTATTCAAAATTGGTATTTTTAAATACTCTTTTTGAACGTCGTTACTACGTGATGCCTACCACCGGTTCGGGAACTAACCCAGCGAGAAGAGCCGGCAAGAAACTCGTCTGGGACCATCTTTTACCAAAAAGATGGAAAATTATTCTTTTAAAATCAAAATTATTACAATGTTTGCTTATGTCTATGTAACAAATAATAACATAAGATAAGGAGCCACCTTATTCCCAAGGTGTGCCGTCTTGAATGAAGTCATTAATTTTATAATACGCTTTGGCACACAAACGTTCTTTAACTACTTTTTTAAACTTATTAATGGGAAGGTTTTGAACCTTTTCTGGGATTATATTGTATAAGCGTATACATTGGCCTTTAAAGGATTTACTAACTTTGCTTAGTCTGAACACTGGCATATCTAACTTGTTCTTATTTCTAGTGTTTACACAATGATTATCACATTTCTTTTTGAAGTTGTTTAGATTCTTTCTTACGTATAACACATTTTCCAAAATGTATTGAGATGCGACGGTCAGAACTTTTATTTCTTTAAACTTTTCCCTTAGAGATTCAAAAGTCGACATCTTATAAATAGAACGTATAGCACGTTTCTGCAGCACAAATATTGTATTAATGTCCGCAGCGTTTCCCCACAAGAGGATGCCGTACGACATTATGCTATGAAAATAGCTAAAGTAAACTAATCGCGCGGTCTCTATGTCGGTAATTTCTCTAATTTTTTTAACAGCGTATGCTGCAGAACTCAGCTTATCTGCCAATTTAGCAATATGTGGTCCCCACTGTAACTTACTATCTAATGTTATACCTAGAAAAACAGTGGTGTCTACTAATTTCATTTTCTCATTATTTAATAGTATATTGGTTTGTGCCTGCGTAACATTTGGCAAGCTGAACTTTAAACATTTTGTTTTATTAGAATTCAAGAGTAAATTATTAGCATTAAACCAAAATACTATTTTTGAGAGAGCACTATTTACCTCGTCATTGTTAGATTGTCGTCGCTTCACATTAAAAATTAGTGAAGTATCATCAGCAAAAAGTGCTATCTCATGCTTATCATTAACTAGATAAGGTAGATCATTTATATAGATGAGAAATAGAAAAGGGCCCAAAATAGACCCCTGTGGTACTCCTAATTTAATTTTAGTACCATTAGACCTTTTGGAATTAACTTCTACAGTCTGTGTTCTATTTATTAGATAAGAGCTTAGAAACTTTAGAGCCGTGCCCCTTACACCATAATGGTATAATTTCCTGAACAGCGTATCATGCTCCACACAGTCAAATGCTTTGGATAAATCACAGAATATACCAAGTGCATCCTGTGACCTCTCCCAAGCTCCAAATATACTGCACAGAAGACTAATGCCTGCATCTGTTGTGGACCGACCTTTAGTAAAACCAAACTGATTACTATGTAACAAATTATTCGAGTTGAAGTGAAAAATTAATTGATTTAGAATAATTTTCTCAAAAATTTTACTTAAAGTCGGTAATATGGATATTGGTCTATAGTTAGCTGGGTCTGCTTTATTCCCAGCTTTAAAGAGAGGCATCACCTTGCTGTGCTTCATCAAGTCAGGGAACACGCCACTTTTAATACAATTATTAAAAACTAATGCTAGGTGAGGGGCAATGATGTCAATTACTGGGTTTATAACTTTTGTGGACATACCCCAGAGATTAGTTGTACTTTTAATATTAAGTAATTTAAATGCCTTTTATTATTATTGCTAGTATTTATTATTACCTTATACCTAAAATAGTCTGTTATTATTCTGTATCCTACAATTATTCTACTTCTAATTATGGATAAAAATTCACCACTAATTATGTACTACCAGAATGTAAGGGGATTGCGAACTAAAGTGGACATACTCAAGCGCAATGTTTGTACGGCTAATTACGATGTTATACTTTTGACGGAGTCCTGGCTGTTGGACGGGATCATTGATAGTGAGATTTTTGACGATCGCTATGTTGTTTGGTGCCGCGATTGGGACTACTCTTCCACACAGCAGAAGTATGGTGGAGGTGTACTTATAGCAACTCATAAAGATCTACTAGTTTTAAATTTTAAGTTTTTTAAATTTCCAGTCATCCGCCAAAGATCTATGAGTAACATTGATAATTAACTCGGGTAAGCAGACTTCTGTTAAATTACATTTATGTGTTTTATACTTGTGCTCACAAAAACTAGTTAATTCTTTCTCACAACAAATAAGTAACTATTTTAATAAGATTAACGACATATTCTTGCGATTTCCTATTGATAAATACTTAATAATCGGCGACTTCAACATGAGTAAAATTAGGTGGCATTTAAATAATGATTTAAGCTATAGTCCATCTGACTATTAGTCTCCAAATGAAATTTTACTTATTGACGAGCTACACATGCACGGTCTCGCCCAATACAATGGTGTTTTAAACTCCCAGGGTAGAATACTAGACTTAGTAATTTCAAATGACGTAGTCAAGGTAGTGGAATCTCTTGACCCCCTGGTGCCAACTGACCCCCTACGTCATAGTGCTTTATGTATTACTCTGGATTTTGTCACTTTAGATTGTTTAAAACCGGCGCCTCGTACGAAGCATTTATTTTACAAAGGCGACTACTTTGCAGTTAACTCTGAAATATGTAAGATCGATTGGAATCTTGAATTTTCGAATAGAACTATGGAGGATTCAGTACAATACTTTTACGATCCTATTAATAACCTTATCGATAAGTACATACCTACTAAACAATTAACCAATAAAGCTTACGCTGCCTGGTATTCTAAACCACTGATCAAAGTGATTAGAGAAAAAAATAAATTTTTACGAAAATATATTATCTACGGCAATCGTACTGATCTTGAGTCATTTCAACTGCTTCGTGACAGAGTGAAGCACCTGGAAAGAGAATGTCATCAGACGTATATAAATAACGTCGAAAAGTCTATCGTTAAAAACCCTAAATACTTTTGGACCTATATTAAATCACGGAATAATTCTAAGTCAACTACCTTTCCGTGCAGTCTTAAGTATACCAATTTACAAGTAAACACAAGTAGTGAAATGTGTGTCACTTTTTCATCTTATTTTCTTTCCAACTTCGCCCAGACACCCCCAGCTCCGGCGAGCCAACCCGGTAATATTAATCCCAGTTCGACGATTACTGTTACAGTTTCACATATCTCTAACATTAATATTCAATGTGATGTGGTTAAAAAACTTTTGTTGAAGCTTGATACTTCTAAATCAGCCGGACCAGACAACTTGCCAGCTCATTTCTTTATATCTACTGCTACTTCGATTGCGATTCCCATAACCTTATTATTTAGTAAGTCATTAAGGGAAGGATTTGTCTCAGGTATATGGAAATCTGCGTTTATAACCCCGGTACATAAAATGGGGCCTAAAACTGATGTTACAAATTATAGACCCATCTCAAAGTTGTGTATAGTAGCTAAAGTTCTCGAGCGTATAATATATAATCAATTATTCCCGGCTCTGAAGACCTCTTTTGGTTCCTTTCAACATGGGTTTCTGAGTGGAAGATCCACAGTTTCCAACTTAGTGATTTTCAATGACTATCTAACGCAGACTATGGAAACTGGCAAGCAAGTTGATGTAATTTACACCGACTACTCTAAATTTTTTTTACCGTATAGACCATACTATACTTATGAAGAGGCTTGCATCCATGGGAGTCGCAGGGAATCTTCTTAGATGGTTCTCTTCCTATATTGACCGAAGGTCCCAAGCCGTAGTTGTTAAAAATTATATTTCTAGTTGGGAATCCTAGGTACAAAGAATACATAGATCTCATCGAAAATATTCAAAAGAAATTCGTTCGATATCTTTGCT
Organism: Phengaris arion; assembly: GCA_963565745.1. Taxonomy (NCBI): domain Eukaryota; kingdom Metazoa; phylum Arthropoda; class Insecta; order Lepidoptera; family Lycaenidae; genus Phengaris; species Phengaris arion. The sequence continues at coordinate 3,714,980 of OY751442.1, forward strand.
ATAGATTAAAAATGGATTATAACTCAGAAAATTATTTAGAACTGTGTAAGAGGCATCACCTGGTCCCGTTAAGTATCCGACGTGATGTTGCTGACTTGTCTTCTTACTTAAGATAGCTTCCAATAAAATCGATTCTCCTGAACTTTTGGAAAAACTCAACTTAAATACACCTATAAGAATCTTTAGATCTAACCCCCTTATTTATCTACCAGTAGTCACAACAAACTATCGGAAGAACTCGTTTGTCTTGCGCGCAGGTAACAATTTTAATAAAATCTGTAAATCTGTGGACTTAGATTTATTCACAACTGGCGCAGCGACAGCTAAGCGATTACTTAACCAATATTTGCTCCAGTAACGTAGTGCTGACTTCTACTATCTTTGAACTTTATAGTTTTTTTAACTTTTATCCTAAATGTACTATTGCTATATATAAGCTAACCACTTGATAATTGATTGTACACTTGTGACTGTTTCTTTCTTTATAATTTATAAACTGTGTCAAATTTAGCGTGTATTAGTACACTATGTTTAACTCCTGTTAACCTATTCAGTTTCTACATGTGAGGACCTGTAATTGGCTTTCTAATGATTATAATAGTATATTGATTTCTTAGGTTTACGCGAATATTGTTCATTGTTTTAAACACTTACGGATTGTGTCGCGGTGCACTTTTCTTTTTCCCGACGTTTCGGCTACTTCCCAGCAGCCGTGGTCACGGGAGGACTGAGGTGTCAAATTGACACCTCAGTCCTCCCGGAACGTGGTCTTACGGAACGAACGGTCTTACGGACACTTACGGAATGTGGTCAACATTCCGTAAGTGTTTAAAACAATGATTATAATAGTTTTATATTGTTATTACTGATAGCTGTTGGTCTTCCTAATAAAATAAAATAAAATACTTGCAATCTTGTATGATTGTGTTTAATTCTTCACCAATATAGATACGAATGTTAAGGATAAACGTTACTCATTTGGTTCCGAAATTTCATAAAGAAAAGTTAATCTGTGTCGGATTTTGATGTCGGATGCAGTGATTACCTGCCTATTTGTATACCTACCTACCTGCCTATATAATATAATATCGCGTGCCTAATGTTAAAAGGGCGCATTTTTCAACATTTTGTATTAAAACTTGAATTTTTTATTTAATATTTACAGGTAGGTAATTGATACGAAACATGACCGAATCTAAGAAGAAGTGTCGTCAGTACAGTGTTGAATAATTAAATTTTGGTTTTCTTCCATCACAGGCAGATAAACGATTGCCCACATGCCTTTTATGCAACAAAGTTTTGAGCAATGACTCTATGAAACCATCAAAGCTGGAAGACCACCTAAGAAGGTGTCATCCTGATAAAATAGGTAAAGATTTAAAATATTTTCAAACATTATAGGAAAAATATGAACAGAGACCCACCGTGCACAGTATGTTCGCTTCAACGTCTGACTTGCATGCATCTTACAATATCTCATTACTTATAGCAAAATCTGGAAAACCGCACACCATTGGAGAACAGTTAATTTTACCTGCTGTTGAAGAGGTTTTAAAAACTGTTCTGCACAAATCTTCATTTGACATACTCAAAAGAATTCCTTTGAATAACAACACTGTACAAAGACGCATTGATGAAATGAGCTCTGATGTTGAAAGTTTCTTGTGTGATTATCTGCAAACAACTCATTTTTCTATTCAACTGGATGAGTCAACTTTACCTGGCAATGAAGCATTATTATTGGCATATGTTCGATTTGTTATGGGCGATACATGAAGAGCTACTATTCGCGAAAACTTTGAAGACGGATACTAAAGGTGAATCAATATTTTATGTTCTGAGTGATTTTTTTAAAGAAAAATCGATTCCATTTACAAACGTTATTTCGGTGGCAACAGATGGAGATCCTGCTATGGTCGGGCGATATCGTGGGTTTATAGGCCATCTTAAAAGAATTATACCAGAGGTAACTACAAGTCACTGTGTTATCCACCGACAACATCTAGTAGTGAAAAATTTGTGATTAATACAGTTAACAAAATTAGAAACAATTCATTGAATATTTGCACAATTGTGCGATGAAAATGATGGAAACTTTCAACGATTGCTTCGGTGTCGCTGGTTGTCGAAAGGTGCATGTTTATCAAGATTTTATTCACTTTTTGACTCAGTTTTAGAACATCGCGTATTTGACAGGTTTGTTCAATAAATTTAATGGCCTCGACTTACAATTACAAGGGGACAACCTTAATTTAATAAAAACAAAGAGTGTAATTTCAGCTTTTATTAGTAAATTGAAATTTATGAAGGAAAATATTGGTCGGCGCGAATTTTCAGTTTTCAATCTTATCGCAGGTAGAATGCCTTGATGAAGATATTCAGACATACGTTCAACATTTGATTGCCCTGCATGATGATTTTAAAATCAGATTTGAAGACATTCTGTCGATATGTCACCATGGATCATAAATCCATTTGATGAAACGGGAGTGGAGAATGTAATATTACAAGAGGAGCTATTCTAGCTTAGCACTAATGAGGAGCTGAAACTGACATTTAAAAGAGGGTATAAAAAATTTTGGCTGCAGGCAGAAATACCTGAAAAATACGTTATAAATAAGTGTTTAATTTTGATTATATTACTACTGTTAAAACAATAATAATTATTAGTGTAATAATTTATATTATATATATATATATATATATATATATATATATATATATATATATATATATATATATATATATATATATATATATATACAACACAAGGAAATATACTATATTTCTTTTTATCACTTCAAATGGGACGTTTTCTAAATAAAATTTGTGAGAATTGATTGGTCCTTATGCTGAGTCACTGTAGATTTCAAAAAAGTAAAGTTTGATGGAGTCACTTTTTCGATTGGCCAACTTTTGCTTTTTTGACATCCACTCACAACACAATGAATTAAAATTTCATTGAAAATTTGTTTAGTCTTACCTACTTTATTATCAAATAATTAACCCTATCAAGCAATAAATTCCAACCTTTTTTTCGAAAACTGTTAATTCGTCGTTGAAACTCAGCCACAACGCAAGTTTCCATAGATAGATAGATCTAATCTTCCCTTTTTTTTCGTGATTTAGAAATTGGTAGTAATGTAGATGCAGGGGGTCCACCGGATCCAGCAAAATTTTGAAAGTGGTCTATGAAACAAAATAGTCTGGGAACCACTGGCCTAAACAATAAATATCTGGATGACGCTATGAAATATTTTAAAGATAAATTATATGACATCCGTAATTCTCATATACCACACAAAATGGTTTCTCCACATGTAGTATGATCCTGCCCTTGAAAAGTTTTAAAAGAGAAACATAAATATTATCGTAAATTTAAAACTTATGGTAATTTTAACGACTACCTCTCGTTTTAAAAAGAGCTAAATATTTAGTGTTTGTTCGTGTTATAATTTATATATTGAAAAAAACAGAAAATTCCCTTGCTGATAATCCAAAAGTCTTGGTCCTTTATTAAAGGCAATTCCAGAGCCCCCACTACATATGCCATATCCTTCCTCTATGTACTATGGAAGAAGAGCTAGCCTCTGCTGGTGATAAAATTTGCGATCTTTTTGCAACATACTTTCAAGCTAATTTTCTTACTTCGTCTGCTAATCATCTGGATTTACTTGAACTTTTAAAATCAGTTACTTTAAAAAAAAGGTGCCGTACCTGACGATATTCCTCCCGTGTTCATTGTTAAGTGTGCCACATGCTTGGTTACTCCCCTGTACATATTATTTTCACGATCTCTTAGAGAAGGTTCTGTTCCAAGCATTTGGAAGTCAGCGTTTATCAGGATGTGATAAGGTGAATATCAAAGCTATGTATTTTTGCAAAACTTTTTGAGCGCATTGTTTACAATCAAGTTTATGCAACAATTAAATATTGGTTTATCCATGAGCAGCACGGATTCTTAAAATCACGGTCTACTATCTCCAACCTTATTCTTACTTACGACTATGTTCATACATGGATTCTGGTGCCCAGGTTCTCAGATTTTTCTAAAGCGTTTGACCGTATAGATCACTTAATTTTACTACAGAAGCTACTTCGTGCAGGTATACACGGAAACCTGTTTCGATGGTTCACGTCTTACATAACTTATGTAAGACATGGACAAGTATGTATGTAACATAACCAATAGGTCGCAAGCTGTTACTCTTAATGGTTTTACATCGAAGTGGATGTCAGTGCCTTCAGGTGTCCTTCAAGGCTCGCTATTAGGACTTTTATTATTTGCGATATTCCTTAATGCTGTTAACGTTTGTTTTCACTATTCGAAATTGATATTGTACGCGGGCGATACAAAAATAATAAAAAACGCGCGTCGACTGCTGCGCTACATTACTCAACCGGCACAATAATGAAGGGATTTTAAATCGAATCATTAACCTGTGATGCAAAGTGGATCCTGAACGATAATCGGAAATGCTCATCGAATGCGAAATCATGCGAAAATTGACTCAAAAAAAGTTAATTGTGAGTGTATCGTGGACTAGTGCCGGTGTCGTTCACTACAGCTTTCTTAAATCTGGGCGGACTATTATGGCAGATATTTGTTGCCAGCAACTGCAAATCATGATTGAAAAACTAGCTGCTAAACAACCGAGTTTGGTCATTCGCTCTAGGCCACTGCGGCTTCAGGACAACGCTAGACCACACACTGCACAACAGACGGCTACCAAATTAGAGGAGCTTCAATTGGAATGTCTTAGACATTCACAGTACTCCTCGGACCTTGCTCTAACAGATTACCATTTTTTTCGAAATTTGGATAACTTCTTGCAAGGGAAAAATTCAACTCCGATGGGGCAGTCCAAAGCGCCTTCAAAGATTTTATTGATTCCTGTCCGATTTTTTTTTTAAGTAAAGGAATCAATGAACTACCTATGAGATGGCAAAAGTGCATAGATAGCAATGGTATACAACGTGTACAATAAAGGAGTGATAATATTAAAAGGTGAATATATGTCCCTTATATAGAGTTCACTGTGAAAGTAGCAGCGCTGAAAGAGTTACTTTTTACTTCCATATATTTTTATTTCATTACCGTATCATGAAAAATGTTGACAACCCTAGTAACAAGTGTCTTATCAGTGTTAACGCTAGGACATTGACATGGACATCAGCTGCGCGCCCCCCGCTGCTGTCGCGCCGCGACGCGCCGCTTGCCTGCGAGTTGCAAATCTTCGACTCGCTATTATCCTAGTTCGAATTGTTCGATTATTCAGACGTCGTCACTCTTACACACGCACAAAATAAGTAGGTTATAATCCCGATTATTTCACTTACTTATTAGCCGGTAAACGTAGTAAAATATCACAGACGTTGTCATCACTCTCAGACACTTAAGTAGGTAATTATCGATAGCAATAATTGAAATTAAATTAAAAACTTCTTAGTCGAAACGTAGTAAAATATCACATCTGATGTCGTCACTCTTACACACTTAAGTAGGTAGGTCCTTATCCCGATTATATCACATAATAGTCGGTAAACGGAGACGTAGAATCACAGACGTAGTCCTCACTGTTACACACTTAAGTAGGTAAGTATCCCAATTATGGTCAAAAATGGATGTTGCCCGTCGTCACGCAGTGTACGCCATATCACCTCATCGTGTATCACATCGCGTGCTGTTCCTTGAAGTGTCTTCAAAATGTGGCAAATCTTTGCCGGTAAATTTTACGAGCTTCATTTTACTATTACTGCGAGCAGCACCAACACACAAAATCATATCGTAAAACTCGTTGTTGCTATACTGGTGACGTGACATGGTGTAGAGATACAGAGAGAGAGAGAGAGAGAGACAATTTTCGTGCAAATAGTGAATAGCATATAACTCGGTCAAGGGACCGAAAGAAACTAAAATGGCGTAACTCTTAAAGTTATTAAGAAAAATTTTTAGGGTTCACTAACAAAATTTACAATTTAAAATTATCATTTAGTTTTTAGTAACTAAAATAAATAAATAAAAACACTGTCTTTTTTTAATAAAAGCGCGATTACGTTTTAACAGCAAAAGAGATTGTAAAATTTTATATTTTTTAGTTCTAATATGTGATAATGTTTCATTAGTTTTATAATTTTTACTTTCAATATGATAATAAAATTTCATATGATTGGTCCAATATTTAAGCGCTATGAATAAAAACATACCAGGATAAAATCAATATCATTTTTACTGAAAATATGTAATGCGGAACCACTACAATTAAAGAATTAATACAAACAAACCTACAAATTTGTGGGAGGAGCTAGAGCTCATCTGTTTTTTTATCGATGCCTTCATTGGACATACGGCATGCGTAAACGCATTCCGGCGGACCAATGAAATGACTCAAAGGAATGTCGCTGACCAATCGACACAAAGGATTTAGACTAGTCCACGTGTAATAATTACAAATAACAATAAAAAATGTAAGTCCACGTGTATAATCAGCTGATTATTGCAATGACCTCACTTGTTGCAATGACCTCTGAGGGCTGTCACTTAAATATTTCTTGCGATATTTCAAATTGGGTTTTCTCCAAAATTGCATGGTTTACACATTTTTGCTACTGCTTTTCGGATAATACCTAAACGAAGAATTATACTAGTAAATGTTTATCACTTCGATTTGTTAAACCCTGTATACTATGATTAAATAAATATATTATGTTTAAAAAAATCTACTTTATGTTCCTCCTTTACAAAACGCCAATTTCATATGTAATGACTAATAGTACCCTCTTTTCATAATTCATGTAAAGAGAGTGTTATTTTATGTTATTACTCATTTCATATTCACTCTTTATACTAGGTAGTCCCCAGGCTTAACTTTTAAATCTCGGATTAGGTTTACTTACTCCTTACTTATTGTTTATAAATAACGAAATTTGTTCAACCTGCTGATGTTTATGAAAATTACCGTTCTCGCTTCTATTCATCTTCTGTTGTATAAACAAATCCTATTTTATTGTTTAAAATCAAGCTTGTATTTTTTTTAGAGTCCTGGCAGAGAGACGCCTGCGGCTGATGTTGCGGGGCCGGGGTCGCGTCAACCGCCAGACTGCGTCCAGCTCCGAGGCCGTGAGCTGCGAGCAAGTCAGTAAATACACCTTTTGGTATTTTGACGTCGCCACTTTTCTAACCTAATCTTATATTTTCAACAAGCTAATCTTGTATATACAGGGTTTAAGGTTAACTCGATGTTGATCCGTTAAGGGGTTGTAGTTCCCATCATTTCCAATATTTTCTACAATGAAACCCATTATCCAAAATTAATATTTTACTTGATCTTGGACTTAAAGATTTTTATAAAAATTGACGATTTTTTATTTTAAAATCTCGATCTCCCAGGTACTAGTAATAATTTACGCATTTACAGTGCGGCATTGAGTGCGACAATTTTCGCGCGTACGCGCAGCACTTTAGGTTCCAGCACCCCGGCTGCAACCGCACGCTGTACAGCGGCACTGACCCCGCCATGTGCGAGCACTGCGGCAAGATCTTCCAGGTACTTCACTGCTCTTAACAGCCGTAGCGTAGACGAGGTATACATGGTGTTTGGTAGAACGTACCTAATCCGTTAGATGAAGGTACAGAGGTGAAGATAAATCATTTGAACCGTATGTATGGCTGATATTAGACCGATTCAGATGACAGATACATATGACATTTTGTATTCTTAGTTATGTATTACAGGCTATTTATTATTAATTATGACTGGAAGACAGACGTTTGACTTTAACATACCTAACAAACATTTCATTTTAATTTTATGGTCGCGGAAACTTCAAAATGCAATATAGATGAAAAAGTTGTTTTGTAAGTAAAATGTTAAACGATATAAAAATATTTTTCGGTTTTAAATTGTGCTTAGATTTGTTAATTCTGCTTTTGGTTTTACAAAGAAACTAAAATTTTGATGATTGCAACAATTTGTAGGGCTTTATATTAACCCAAAAAGGTTCGGTCACCGAACGTTCTACCTAAAAGTCTGTATAATATAATTAATATTATATGAGCGACTCGCACCGTCGTTCGTCTGAATAGAATAATTAACAACGATATCACTATCCTCAGAACAAGGGCCAGCTGAGGAGCCACTTGGCGGTTCACACGGGCGGCAAGTTCGAGTGCGCGGTGTGCGGCAAGAGCTTCGCCCACTACACCACGCTCAGCTACCACCGGCGCAAGCACGAACCCGACGGCGGGTTCGACTGCCCCGTCTGCGGCAAGCGCTTCACCTGCTACAGCAACCGCCACCGGCACATCAGACACGTAAGTGCGCACCTCACATGTGACGATATTCCGCGTGTTCGGTCAGCACGTCGCTTACGTGTGTGGCTCTCTTTCTCCAGGCGCACGGCGGCGAGGAGAAACGATTCAAGTGCGAGACATGCGACAAGCGGTTCGGGCAACGGAGCACGCTGCAGTCGCACATCGACCACGTGCACCTCAACGTCCCGTGGCCCAAACGTGTGCGTGCGCCGCGACCCCGCCCCGCGCTCGCCGCCTCGAGCGCCGCACACCCGTCGGAGAGCACCGAAGTAAATGAAGCCTGATTTCAAGACAGAAGCACAAATTAAAATATTTGTCAATTATTTATTTATTAGTCTATACGACAAGTTGAAAATGGTGAAAAAAAAGATGAAAGTCAAATATAGTGTCCGACCGAAACTGGTTTTCACAACCGAAACCAAAACTAAAAATTTATTTCGGCAATGGTGTTTCGACCGAAACCGAAACTTCCTTACAAGAATCATGGCTTGAGGAAAAAATAAAGAAAACGATATATAAATAACGTCACTCAGTCTTTATTTTTTATCTTTGACTCGGCGGAAATGTGGTGAAGAAATGTAACAAAAAGTTTGTGGTGGGGTGTGATCCATCCAATACAAAGGTCCTGGTCCAAAATTCATAGTAAAAATACTCAGTGTCGACAGCAATGAAATTTTTGCCAATAGGTTCACTTTACATCATATTTGATGACGACACCAAAGGGGCAACCCTGAAATATGCTGGTTATAGAGTGTGTGTGGACTGAGGGACCTACCTGAATTTCCCCAAAATAAGTATAGCAAAGGGTAATGCCGATTTTGTAGCCTTTTGGTTATCGCGCGCGGCCAACAATCAAACTTAGATTATTGGATTTAAGGTAATGCTAGGAATCAAACTTGCTAGGGTCATTTTTCTCTAAACTCAATATGATCAGAGATAATGAGGATGAAAAGTCACATAAAAAAGCAAAAAGAAAACATTTGTATTATTGTACCAATTGATAGTGTTGCTGGTAAGGAACATTCGCCAAACATACGGAAAGTGTTGTATTTTGATGAACTGCTTAATATTTTGAAGAAATATAACAAAATACTAAAAGTATGCTATTTCCACGGTTTTCTCGCTTACAAGTTACAAGTAGTTTTAAGACATTGTTCCTTACGAGCAATTCTATCAGTTGACGCAAAACTAAGGTGTTTGTGAAGCTGAGTACTTTCGTTTTCCAACCTTGATTTTTGGTTATAAGGTAATGTTAGGAACAAAACCAAATAGAGATACAAGGTTAGAAGTATAATATTTATGGTAATGCTAGGAATTAAAATTGCTCTAGCCGTTTCTAATAAGTTGGTAGGCCGATTTTCCAACAAAAATGACATGGCGATTTGTGAAGCGACTAGCCGCACGGTGAAAATCTACCCGTGTAAATCCAACTTTAACTTCTAATGACATAATCACCATCTGCAAAATATGTTATCAAAAAAAGCAAAGACCGGTGGTCTTTGCCTATGGTGCTTACGTGTAATAGGTACTTGAACGGTCCCAACTACTTGAACAGTGGAGAAAACCCCAAAGGGCAATATTAAGATAGGTTTCAACAAAGTGTAACTGGTATCCTTTGGCCATTGAGTAAGTGTATCAATGGTCGAATCATTTATAAATTATAAATTAGCTATTTTATTTACAAAAATGTTTTAAACCGGGACACCCAATGCAACAAAATAGTCTTCAAAATCTGTCATATCGTTTCGAGTTACTTATACATAGTTCCCTACTTTTTTTAAAAAGTAAAAAAAAAGTTTACGCACGCTTGACTTGGGGAGTAAGCTGGTGAATGCATGACGAGAGCGATACGAAAAGTGTGATCGGGCGAGGCGAACGAAGGTTGAGAGGAAGATATAAGCTAGTGAAGATAGAAAGAGAAAGAGTTACGTTTTGATATCTTAAGTACATTACACTTCAGCTAGTTCATGGCTATGGAGGGGTCGTACATACAGTCCCATCATAGGCAATCAAAATTATTAGTATTTTATCATTATCATAGTCATCTGATGGACTTTCTAGTAGAAAACACTATCTAGAAAATAATTGTCTGCGATAAAATCGAGGAAAGAGCGTACTTTTTTGATTTTATTATAATTCTCACATTTCTTTACAATATTAAACAGTTTTTCAAAATACAACAATTTCTTTATATTTGCCGAATACGATTGCTTTCCTGGTATCGTTCCTTACTAGCAACATTATCAATTGGTGAAATAGTCCAGGATGTATTTCTTTTGTGACTTTTAATCCTCGTTATCTCTGTTTATTGGAGTTTACAGAGAAACGGCTAGAGCAATTTTAATTCCTAGCATTACCTTAAATATTATAAGTACTTCTAACCTTGTATCTCTATTTGGTTTTGTTCCTAATATTACCTTATAACCAAAAATGAAGGTTGGAAAACGAAAGTACTCAGCTTCCGTACAAAATCAGCATTTTGACAAAAAAAAACACAATAAACAGAGATAACGAGGATTAAAAGTCACAAAAGAAATACATCCTGGACTATTTCACCAATTGATAATGTTGCTAGTAAGGAACGATACCAGGAAAGCAATCGTATTCGGCAAATATAAAGAAATTGTTGTATTTTGATAAACTGTTTAATATTGTAAAGAAATGTGAGAATTATAATAAAATCAAAAAAGTACGCTCTTTCCTCGATTTTATCGCAGACAATTATTTTCTAGATAGTGTTTTCTACTAGGAAGTCCATCAGATGACTTTGATAATGATAAAATACTAATAATTTTGATTGCCTATGATGGGACTGTATGTACGATCCCTCCATAGCCATGAACTAGCTGAAGTGTAATGTACTTAAGATATCAAAACGTAACTCTCTCTCTTTCTTCACTAGCTTATATCTTCCTCTCAACTTTCGTTCGCCTCGCCCGATCACACTTTTCGTAACGCTCTCGTCATGCATTCACCAGCTTACTCCCCAAGTCAAGCATGCGTAAACTTTTTTTACTTTTAAAAAAAAGTAGGGAACTATGTATAAGTAACTCGAAACGATATGACAGATTTTGAAGACTACTTTGTTGCATTGATAGCTAATTTATAATTTACAAATGATTCGACCATTGATACACTTACTAAATGGCCAAAGGATACCAGTTACACTTTGTTGAAACCTATTTTAATATTGCCCTTTGGGGTTTTCTCCACCGTTCAAGTACCTATTACACGTAAGCACCATAGGCAAAGACCACCCGTCTGCTTTTTTTGATAACATATTTTGCAGATGGTGATTATGTCATTAGAAGTTAAAGTTGGATTTACACGGGTAGATTTTCACCGTGCGGCTAGTCGCTTCACAAATCGCCATGTCATTTTTGTTGGAAAATCGCCTACCAACCGGCTTAAATGAAATAAATCAATAGAGAAAAACAGATTACAATTAATATTAATCTAAATTCATCGAAATTTTCTGACATCTGAATTTGCTGACAAGGAGGACCCTTGTCCTAGATACAGTGTACTAAATCAGAGACCTAATTCTCGTAACAAATCCGTAAATAATCTAGTCTCGCTCCGCGTTGCGCGCCGTCCCACTCGCTCACGCGCGATACGACGCCTGATTATTTTTATGAATCTGCTATTTATTTGGAAAAGTATTGAAATTAAATCACTATAAAAAGTAACATTTTTTTTTGTCCCTGTACTTTATTAAATTTTAGAAGACAAAAGCAGTTTTACTACCTTTATGCTAAGAACTCACGGAGCTCTTTTAGAATTTCTAAATTTCGCCCGCAAACCGAACGCAGAGCGCGCGGGCGCTACCCGCCGAGGCTGCGGGTGACCGCAAACCGCACGATTCTACTAGTTGCCCGCCGGTGCAGCGGGGCCCGCGGTAAACAGCTCCGTGAGTTCTTAGCCTTAGCCCTCATTCCCGCGAGCTTTTTTTAGTGGTCGCGACAGAAAAGACAGCACGGTAAATAGAACTGTCCGCTAATACAATAGAGCTGAAAATCGCGTATAGTTGTCAAATCTGACATTCGACACTTGACACTTTGATTGACACTTTTTACAATTACTGTGTAGTTTTTTTCTGTCGCGACCACAAAATAAATCTCGTGTGTACGAGGGCTTAGGCTACGATCCCACGAGCGTTTTTTGTGGTGTCGAGTCAAATGTCAATGTCATATTTTAACTCTATTGTATTAGCGCAGAGGCTATTTTCAGTGGCCTGAATTTTCCGCGGCGCACCGGATTCTGGAGCATATAATCCCAGCCTTAGACGGAGCCATTGTTTTTTAAAGTTGGTACTATGTGTATTTTGTTGCTTCTTCTTCTTCTTTTGGCATAGCCTCCCCTGTAATATTTTGTTGCTGTCTTACTAACGATGTGTCAATACGAGTGAAAGAGAGACTTCACATCGGTGCCGATGTGTAAACACGTGTTTTGTGTCATGTTGTGACCTACCTAATAGGTCATAACATTGCAGTAGGTCTCTGTATTTTTTATGTTTTATCAATATAAATCAATGTGTAAAAAACATTTGCTAATTGCTGTAATAAATAATTGTTAATATGTCTTGCTCCGCGATATATTGTTCTTCAAGAACGACGAAAGAAGGCGTAAAAAATCAGGAATTGTCCTTTCACACGTAAGTTTTATATACATTTATTTACAGCAGTAATTATGGTGCATGTCTCAATTTGTTATTCTCTTTTATATCTTCCTATTTTATGTCATGTTATATTTGTGTGTTTTGTGAACTGAAATATTACGTAAGTTAAACTGTTATTTATGTTAAACATACACATTATATGTTTGTTTGCATTGAATAGGCCCCGAAGCTACTGGACTGATTTTTAAAAGAAAATTAACACAGATATAATAAAGAGTAGACCAGGGGAGGACTACTTTTTATCGCAGAAAATTGTGAAAATGTACCGTACATTTTCACAATTTTCTGCTCTCAAGAGATTTACTTAACTAAATAATGTAATAACTAATGAGTAATAATTTGTGGAAATTTTATTTCGCATATTTTCGAGCGATGTCACGTTACATTGTGACATTTAATATACCTAATAATTTTATCGATAACTCTATAGTGTACTATAGAGTTATCTATAGTATACTATAGAGTTATCGATAAAATTGTTTATTGATGTGTAACATCTTTCCTCTGGCTTTCTTGCAATTTGTGGGAGTCATTTCGTGAAATTGGGCGGAAGTGTGTAACAGGAAGTCGCGGAAGCGCGCGTTATTTGATTTGACGAATGGGCGCGCGGTGGTAGTGGCAGGTAGGTAGGTGGTAGATTCGGATAAAATATTTCAGAATTTAGCTTTTTTAATTTGTGACGTTGATTTCCGTCACTACTTAGTACTTAGTGGAAAAGTTTCCGTATTTTCTTTATCATATTAGAAAATCGTACTAAGAATTGTGATTTTTTTAATTTTCATAAAAATATGTTACACATCATATGAAACTACTGTAACATCCGTATCATTAGTTGTTTCCTCAGATCCGCCTCGACTCAACCTCATCTGAGGTATCCTTAAGAAGTTCCTCGAATTTGGTATTCTTACACGTAATTTCTACCTCGCCCGTTTGCTCCTTCAGTAAGGTTGAGTGGAGGTATGACGTCATAGATAATCATTTAAAAAAAATTATGTCAACACCGATAGTTACCATTAAAACTATAACCTTTCGTTTAAAAAAAATCAAATTTACCATCTGTGTAATTGTCAATGAGCATTCTTGATATTTTTTCTGCCGCTAGGTGGCAGTCCCAACTCACACAAGCGTCATCTGGTGTCGTAAGTGGTATCAAAAATGGTCAATAAGAATTATCATTTCTTTTTCTGTCTCCAGGTGGCACTTGGTAGCACAACGGTCCTTGTCGTGTCAAAAAGATGTCAGATATGTAACAAATTTTAAAACCCTCGATGTGATGTATGTAAAGTGTGCTGTGTGAACCTGTGAACCCCTAATTTGTATTGTAATGTTGAAATATTCGTTGAGAAACTCCAAAAAATCCTCCATGCTTCTCTTTTAATAAGTATCCCTCTGTATATAATAGCTTCAAATAATTCCACTCTGTTTATAAAAGTAATTGATATAAATGACGAAAACAGACGCTCGAGAGAGCTTCAAGGTACGTCCTGAGTACTCCTGATATACCTTAAGTTTGACAGTTGATTCCTCGACTCGCGTAAGGAAATTCCTCAAGTCGAGGACATTTTGTTGAACTAGTGATACAATTTTCGTGGATTGAGGTTGAATCGAGTATAGGAAATCTCGAGGAAACAACTAACGATACGGGTGTAAGGCTCGCTCGTTCTTTTGTTATATTTAATTTTACTAAATGCTCTATTAGATTTCCGAAATGTCCATATAGAAGAGGCGACTGGGTGAAAGCTATTGGACGTGAGAATTGGGAGCCTACGAAATATTCTAGGCTCTGCTCCAAACACTTTGATAGATCATGTTTTGTCGCCGGTTTATCAATAAAAAAACTTAAACCGATGCCAAACCAACCATTTTTGAAGGTTATCCGGCATATTATCAAACGGTAAGATTTTTTAAATAAGTGCTTATAACAAAAAATCTGAATTATAAAATATCTACAAACGTCGATACCACAAAAAAGGTCGAGTAGTTTATCGATATTATATCGATATACGTCACATCCCTGCACGCACACTAATACAATAAAATTAAATAAGTGGCCCCATACACGGTCCGGTTTTCCTTCAGTTCGGCCTGAACGGATGCAAAATCGTATCGTCTGTGTGCAATTTCGAGATCGCATCAGTCGGCCGTATGGACTCAAGCGATTCGTTCCAGTGTTGCCAACTCTGTTTTTGCTAAACTATTAAACTCGCGTCGTTTTCTACTAAAAACTACTAAAAGAGTACCGATAACTTTAAAAAAGCTACTAAGCTTAGGAATCCCTAAAAGTCTTTTTAGGGATTTTGTGTTTACAAAAATATAGTAGGAAATATTACGTATATATAAATTAAATCGGTAGTTTTATTCTGACCTGTACGGATGGACTGAACGGCAATAAAATTGGACTGAACGGTAACAAAATTCGAGTGTAAAATAAAACCGGTCAAGTGAGAGTCGGCAAGATGAGTTCCGTACAAAATGGAAAAAATTACGTTTGTTGTATGTGAGCCTCAAATTTTTATTTTATTCTGCTTTTAGTATTTGTTGTTATAACGGCAATAGAAAAACCTATATCATACATTTGTGAAAATTTTAACTGTCGAGCTATCCCGGTATAAGGTTAAGATATAGCCTGGCGACAGACTGACGAACAAAGTCTTTGTAACAGGGTCCCACTTTTACCCTTTGGGTACGGAACCCTAAAAATGGCACGTGGTCATAAGAAATTTATTTAAGTTCATTGAAGTAATTAAAACTTTAAAGCCACTATGGTTTATAAAATCTAAAGACTATAAAACAAAGAGAAATGATTTCTATAACATATTAATTACTGGAAAAATGTATGACACAATAATTTGGTTTCGACTACAAAAGTTATTGTCATAAAGCTATTACAGAAGCTAGGAGAGCGGCGGACAGACAGACAGACGGACGGTGAAATTATAAGGGTTCCTTGAGTATTACGGAACCCTAAAAACACGACTGAAGCTCGCGGCAATCTTCCGTGTATGTGCTCGAATCCGTTCAGGCCGAACCTTAGATTAAAACACCTAGAAACCGGGTACGCGCATGAAAAGTGAAGTAAATCATACTGAGCCATATCGGCTCAGTTTGTTCGAACGACCCGTCGGTTGTCAGGGTCAAGCGCTAGTTCATACATCTCCGACTATTAAAAACATTATGATGGCTTGTGTCGTTATTGGGTGTCACAATGCATCGGAAAAGAATTAAAAAAGCTTCGGTCATAACATTTCATATATGAAATGTTATGTCCGAACAATTTGACATGTATTAAGTCAAATATTTGAAACATTTTAAAATAAAATCATATTATATCGCTATCTTGCTGCCCTATTGTGAATTGTTTAAGTGTTACTAGTAAAAATAAATTTATTTAAAAAAGTTCAAGGCTAACTAATAGTTGCAACTAAGACAAAGTTTTATAATATTTTCTGATTTTTTAATTATGAGATTTAAAGTATTGCCCGTATTAAGATAATCCTTAATATATTCCTTAATACCAGTTTAATATAAATAAAGTTCACAAATTGTGTTTAGATGGTTTAAAATAAAATATATGTTATATTTTTACATCTCACGATATTAAGAAAAGCAAATACAATAATCCCAATTTTAAGAGTATGTACACACTCCACAACTTTAAAGTTTTGTTTGTGTGCATGTCGATATATAATGCTTATGCCTACATCTATCTGTTGATTGCTTCATTTTGTACGATGCGTTTGTTTGAAGACTATCTAGGCGTTATAAATCTAAGGGCCGAACTGACGTCAGTTCGGTCGGATGCGATTGTCTCCGTGTATGTGCTCGAATCCGTTCAGGCCGAACTGACGTCAGTTCTAACTGAAACGATCAGCCTCTCGTCTGTGGAGGCCTTAACGTTTATTTCGGACGGCATAGGCCCATATTATAAATACCTTACAGACTAACATACATATTATTATTATATACCTAAAAACTACAGTTTATCATGTGTTGTCGGCGACGTGTTGCGCGCTTCGTTCCGGAGTCTCCCCCAGAACCTCCGGGAGACCACACCCGTCGGCCAGAACGCCTCCACCTCGAAGGTCGACAAAAGATGCGTCACTCACCACAAAGGAACTGAAGTTAACCTTTAACGCTCGAGCTCGACCCTCAAGGCGATGGACGTCTTCTTGCGGATGTAGTCCACGACGACTTCGACCGGAACCGTCTGCTTCAGCAGGGAGATGATGTTCTGCACACTTCATTCACTGCCATCTCTCCTCCGTGATGGCATACCACTCTGGCCGAGCGTCTCGTACAGCAGCTGCTTTCCCGTGCAAATCTTCTCGCTGGTGAAAGAAGATTTGCAGATCTGCATGATGCTGACCTCGTCCATGGTGTCAATGGTGTGCTGGATGAACGCCAGCAACTTGTTGGACACCATCGTCATGGTGCACGTGCAGCGGCGCAGCCGCGCGACTCACAAATAATTAAATTTTGCTTCGTGTGTAATGCGGAACGCGACTGTTCTATAGCGCTCAACGCATGACACTGATACAATACAATACACACAAGTAGAAAATGGACGCGCTGGCTGTATGCTGGCTGGCTAACCCTCTCTCTAGTAGGTATATATTCTAAGCTAGCGCCATTAAGTCTAGTTTTGGAACTGTTATATAACGCTTAATTAGACATTTTTCATATTGTATGGACATAGTCTTCCTTTTCTTAGATGGATTTTTTAGTTACCACAAAAAATGCTCGTGGGAACATAGCCTAAAGGAACTCTTGAGTGTTTGCCTTTTAAAGAAAATCCTGTGGGATTGGTGGCTAGTATATAGCGCCAAACTGTGAAACTTTCGATAGCGCGATTCAGGATCGTGGCACTAATGAGGGATATGACTAAATAAAATGATACTTTTATATTCGTGACATTTGACAGCTTTTTGATAAGATAAGGACCGTCGGGCTACCAAGCGCCGCCTGGAGAAAAAGGATTGTGTGGTTTTATGAAACCACGGTAAAAGTGAAGCTTAATAACAAAATAGCGTGGAGCACTGGCACAAATGAGTACTAGTCTATACACTACACGGTCAGCTGATGCGAACTATAGGCGCCGCCATATTGGCCTCGGCTGCTCTGACGAGCGCCTTTCACTTTATCCCTACTCCGCGGCCGACCGTCACGCGACATGCAACACACAGACGAAAAAGTTTGAGACGTAATAAAAGTTTCACTTTAAAAGAATCGAAAATTCTTATTGACCGTTTTTGATACCACTTACGCCACCAGATGACGCTTTGTGTGCGTTGGGTCTGCCCCCTAGCGGCAGAAAAAATATCAAACATCCTCATTGGTCCACCACATCACTCCCCCCTAAGACCGGAGGTCGAATCTTGCATCTTCTGCTTGAGTCGCCAGTGCCAGAGAGTCCCAGTGAGTCGGAACTGTGCTGCTGCTGCACGGGCTCCAGTGTGTCTGAATGCTGCCGTGCGGGGCCAATGCATCGCGCTATCGAAGTTTTCACAGTTCGGTGCGGCTATATATACAACATCTGAAATGCATACAAATGGGGCTTCGGCCTGACCGAGCATGTGGTACAACTTTTCAAAACGTGCTATTTTGTGTTTCCCTAGGAACTTTCAGTAAAGCTTCTACCACTTTACTGAATCGACTGACATGACTCATGGACTGTACTGACTATATATTTGGACTTTGACTAGACTAGACTTGACGATATAGGAATACGGTGTTGAAAATTGAAAAGAAAGTTATATTTCCCGCCTTTTTAACTTGACACTGGCAAATGATTTTATGCCGATGCCATATTTATATAAATAATTAAAAAAAACTATATTAAGCTCTTGAATCCGGAAGGACGTTTCGGACAAAATTCTGAGCATTGAAGATAGAACTCTGCTCTTACACAATAGAGTTGAAAATCAAGCACATAAATGACGAGTCAAATGCAATGTCAATATGACAGCTCGACACTCGAAACTTCCTAACTTCAAGGTTACTACCAGTAGTAGTACATCATCTATGGTACATACCTAGTGGCAGCCGCTACCTACTAAATTTCTTCAGTTATATCTTTCATAATATAAAAAAGTACTCTGTGGTTATATCTCATCTACTACTTAACATTTAAGCTTCATAAAACCACTGAGAAATTGACAAAGTATT
Organism: Phengaris arion; assembly: GCA_963565745.1. NCBI lineage: Eukaryota > Metazoa > Arthropoda > Insecta > Lepidoptera > Lycaenidae > Phengaris > Phengaris arion. The sequence goes on from OY751442.1 coordinate 3,734,137, forward strand.
TTTTGTAAGTAGATAGTAATTAATTTCTAATAAATTTTAAACAGTGATTACACAAAGTACATTTTAAATTTTCTATCGTGGACGCACTCTCAAAAACTTTAAACTCATAATTTTTTCGAATTAATAATTAGTACCTACCTACATAGTGGGAAGTATGAGTTTTTACAATCGCAATTATTCGTGTGTGGTGTCAAATTGTAAAAATAATATCCATAGAACTCCAGAAAAGTTATTCATTAAAGTGCCGGACGATTTAGAAATTAGGAAAGTTTGGTTGGAACTCGCAAAAAGAGATCCTAAATCATTTACAACTAAAACTAGATTGTATCTTTGTGAAGATCACTTTAATGTGAGTAAAACTATTCCATGGTACAATAACATACTATAGCTCAATAAATAACCATAAAAGCAAGTAAAAAATCACACATTGCATCTTATTTCAGTTGGAAGAAGACATGGAAAACTATATGGAATATAAAATAATGGGGTCTGTAAAACGAGTCAGGATGAAACCAAGTACTATCCCATCCAGATTTAATTGCCATAATGAGAGAAAACACAAGTTGTCACCAAGTATCAGTCAGTCAACTCCTTCAAAAACACATAGGCTGGATTTAGTTCAAGATGCTGGAGGTAGTGTATTAGAAAAAGATTTCACTAAACCAATGGAGCCAACAACATCTTTATCTCAATCAGGTACTACATACATCGTTTTTTCCTGGTAGATATCCTACTACTATTATAAACGTGAAAGTTTGTATGGAGGGATGGATGAATATTTGTTACTCTTTCAAGCAAGCGGGAGGGAAGAGGGAAGGATCACCAAACCCTCTCCACCTTTCCCAGGGTGAGGAGAAGTATAGTTTTTGAGAAAAGTGCATTTGAAAATTTACAAATTATGACCTCAAAATTGTACCTTTACAGTCAATTTTCCTGCAATTCTTTAGTATTTAGTGAAAATATTTAGGTGTGTTTCACAACATTAGCCACAAAGTTCAACTGTCACGGTCTCCGGCACTGTGGGATTTAATGTCAACTAAGCAGTTTAAATAATTGTTTAACAAGACATTTACTAAAGTTTACTCTAAATTAATTTTAAAAAGGATTTTTCTAAACATGTGACTAAAATTTTGTGCTTATAATAATACAGGTAGTTAGGTATAATTTATAAATAATAAAAACAATAATATTCAGGTATGTAATGTGTATATGAGGCTGTCTTATCACTCCAAAGGCATTTTGAATGTGATATAAAACCTCTAACGTAACCCAAAACTACACAAACGTTATTTCACACCGGGTTTTTTGTAGTTGACATGTTTTTTTACAATTAATTTATTTTATATTATTTACACATAAAATGAAATTTATATAATATTAAGAAAAATTTTAGTGATAAAAACAGATTTACATAGGTAAGTACTTAACTTTTGTGAAAAACTTGAAAAAAATATTAAAATTTTAATCACAAAAATGGCTATAAAAAGTCAGACTCATTTCCTTCGCCCTAAAATTATTGGTACCAAAATTATGGGGTAAGTACCCCCCACAAAACCCAACCATCAAATCATATAAATTCAGGCTGGCATATTCTAAAGCCCACCCCTCACACTAATGCAATTTTCAAATACATACAGTGTGTTAAAAACGATATTAATATAATAAATCAATGCTTGCACTCTTGTGTGATTTCCATTGGCTGTATTGTATATCAATCAATTGCTGAGGAACACATAAAAATACCCTTTAACACCCTCAATACGCTCAGGCGCTAACTTCACGCCATCAATAATACACTACTTAGGTCACACGTATCGTAATATACTATTTTTTATGTCTGTATAATACTATTATTTGTATGTGCACCTAAGGCCTGAGCATAAAATTTAAATGAGCTGTTAATATAATTTATTTTTGTTTTACATTTGGCTGTATTTCTAACACATTTTTTCTGTTTACTTGGGCACCTAATTTCTATTTATTCCCACTGGTAGGCCTGCAATCGTCGGATTCTTTTCTGAACGCACATATTGTGTCAAAACTACAATTTCCCACATATTTCTATTTTTAAGTTGTAGCCTATTGCGCCCAGTTGGATTATTCACCCTGTACCAGTTGCGTTACATTTTGTATACTGAATGGTTCATTGGGAAGCTTTTAAATTTAAATGTACATAATATTAAGAAAACTTGTAAGTTGGGATATATATATATTGTTACATTTGCCATTTTTCCAGAAGATACCTCAAGTGGGGAAAGTACTTCAGAAATAGAAACAGATCAAAAACTGAGCATTTTAGACATCCAATACAACATGCTTTTACCAGAAAACAATGGCAACATGCACTTCAACTGTGAAGGTACACAATATAAATTTGCTACATAACAGACAAAGAACATACTTATTTTGATAGGCGCCGGTTTTAAAAGTATTAATCTTATAAATGTGTTTGTTGAAGTTTGAACTTTTTTTTCTCTTCTTTTATATCTGCAATCGGCTCAATATAATTATAGCCATAATCAGATTCTATCTTCTAATTTTGAATTGTTCCAATTTTTTTTAATTTTGATTTGTTCCAAGGTTCAAGTTTTCAGGAGTGGCCATTATTCGAGTTATCTTTTGTCAATGTCCAATATATTTCACTTTTTTAAACTTGACTTTTGTGTATTACTACTAGTAATAAGTTATCAAGGCTCTTGCAAGTTAGTTAACATGTTCTTCTAATCTCTTCTTCCTCGACAGTAAGGATGTTAAGATGTTCATGGATTTCAGTATTACGTGTGAACCAAGGCACGTAGGAAATAGGAAATAGCAATTGTTATTGAACTTGAGGAATTTTTACATTAAATTTCTATCTGTTTTTAATTTTCATCCTATTTTACAATTATTAAGAAAAACTACCTCAAGCAATATGTATTTCAATTCCGATTTTATTTTCAGATACAAAAATATTTACACCGTATTGGAATTCAGATGTGTCTGATAATGAAGTTGTAAGTCGTATATCCATACTAAATGTATAATCATATAAAATATCTTAAAAATGTTGTAAATAAGAGGAACATGAAACTTCCAATCAGCTTAGTATTAAGTAATATTTTGAAATTATCTGCAGTATAAACCTTAAAGATGAATTGCTGCAAGTTATGGACGCGTTTGTAAAATGTGTTGTTTGACAGTGCAGCGGCCGAGTGCAGACTGACATTTCTTAAGAAATATTTTATGCAATAAATCCAGACAGTGACCAAATAAAATAAACCTTATTGCCACGCATTAAGAATCATGCATAATAGCAAAACACGTGAAAATTTAGACAGCATAAAAATGCTTTTTATCAAATATTTTTTTAAGTTGATTACATCATCATCATAAAAGGAATAATTATTATGTTTTTGGTTTTGTAACGTGAAAGTGACATCTATCATTTATCTGTTAGCATATTGCATTTCCAAACAAACTAGTTATTAATTTGATAACGTAATTGACATCACAACTTATAGATGTCGCTTTTATTCAAACACCACCTAAGGCAATTTATTGAACAAAAGGTAAGGTATAATATACATAATATTTTTTGTAGCCACGTATTTTAATTACCAGGCAGTAAATGTATGGCGACTTGTCGGTCTTTGCAAACGCGTCCATAAACAAATGAATTTTTCTAGTTGGCTATGTAAACTTATGATTAGCCTAGCACAGTTCAAACTGTCCCACTTAACGTGGAAAACTTAGTCAGAAAAAAATCGGCCAAGTTCGTGTCGGACTCGTGCACGAAGTGTTCCGTTTTACCATTACACCAATATTTTTCATGTTTACCTATTATTTAGTTTTTTGTAAGAAGCTTACGAAGTTTTAGCAAGTAAGTTAGGCCTCTAATACTCCTGAAGTAACAAAGTTATCTAAGCTGTTATAGTTTTCCATTGGAAAAAACGGTTTGACGCATAAAAAGTTTTATAAAAAAAATTTAGAAATTTTCTTTCACTACAAGTTTTATAAAAATGCAAAGACAAGGAGGCAGTGAAAACGAGATATTCTCAAAAAACTGATTTTGCCCTTTTTTATCAAACGGCCGCACTCGAGAGACATTCAATGCTTACTTAAGAAGCTACTTACTACAAACATTGACATAAATTCCATAGTTTCAGTCAAAAATCTCTACTAAATGACTCTGTGGGAATAGTGGAAGCCTCAAAGGGAGATTTCCGACCATGGAGTTGATATATTTATGAGAGGAGACGGCATAAACAACTGTGCACTGTGATTTCTACTCGGCCATAACGTTATCGCAATGGGCGCGGCCTAAATCAATGTACTGTCAGCGTTCGTACTGTGCACACCTCTGTGATTTCAATAACTTTTTGTACTTATCTAGTTTCTAAGAAGAAACTGATGAAATGTTGTGTCTTAACATGTAAAAAACACTCAAATAGGCGATCTGATGCTATGGTGGGCATTTCATTTCATGTGTATGTAATTAAAAACTAAATTTATTACAATTGTTCTAGAAAAGTCTCTTAGCGTCGGTTAAATTCGAAATTATTCTACTTCCATTAGGTGGCGTTTTTAAGCTTTGATCACGGGGATTAAAAATATATTCTAGATACGTACTAACTCAATATTAATATATTATTTTAATCATCATGCGTACTAAAGCTTTTTTTGCAGTACTTCCTAAAGACTTATCAGTCGTAAAGCAATATTAAGATTTTCATCATTTTACGCCCCAGTCGACCAATGTGTGACTAATGTGATGTAATCTGGCGTTTAGTTCCATCTTGTGTGAGATAGCAAAACTACTAAGTAAGGTCGATAGCGAACGAATAACATAGTTTTGCTGTTGACCGGTAGTTGAGTGGTCGGCGTCAGACACCCCCCTCACCCCGCAAAGTATCACGCTTTGTTGCATACTGAAATCTACTTACAACATCACTAATTGGTCTGCTATATCTCCTTAGGTAAGCGTTAAATGTCTCTCGAGTGTGGCCGTACGGTATCTTACACGTTAACATTTCTGACTTTTGAGACTGAATATGTAATTCTATAATCAAGGTTTGTACAAAAATTCAGCTGCAGCAGCATTCAGCTTATTCCGTTAGATTAGTAGGCGAAATGCATAATATTTCATTGGACCAATACTAGGCCTGTTTACATTGCCAAACTATGCCATACTGCAAGAAATATACAACATTATGACTCTATTATTTTCATTCCAGGTCTGTCGGATTTGCCTGGCAGTTGATGTGAAAATGTATAACATTGGAGACTACAAACTTAAGCAATACTATCAAAATTTAACTGGAATACTGGTAAGTATATTGCCCATGTTGCTTGACGATATTTACGATTTAGAGTCTGAAACTCAAAACTGCTTTAACTAGAAGCTTCAACGTTATGTGAGCAACATATTATATAATTGCAGTCAAGTCTAGAGAGTGACAAATTACCAAACATGCTGTGTTGGGAGTGTGCCGCCAGACTAAAAAACGCACACAGCTTCAGAGAGAAAGCGCTGAGATCATATAATTTGTTGATCCGCCATGTGAAGGCGGACACCTCTGTGAGTATCAACATTCGATATAATTTACTACTAAGGCACTGGTTTCTCTATAAGTATAATTTATTTTTAACATAAATTGTAATACAACACTGTTACATTGTACTGACTAAAAAACTCATTTGAGAAAAATGTGAGAAAATCTGAGCTGGTAGCAAAAAATAATTTTTATGGTCCTCTTACTTAGGGATTACATGACTATCGCCTGCTTCAAGTAGGGCCTGCAGTAGGGTAATTAATAAATATAGGTACAGATAGTTCAACTCATCTTTGCGCGTGACGCTATGTGTGCGTGCGCTTGTAATTATACAGCTTTAATTTGTGTGGCAGTGACGCAACCGCCGTCGTCCGAGCAACACGTGTTCTTATCGTTTTTTTTGCGTGGGTACAGTCATTAAGAAAATGTCTAGCTCTTCACGGAAAAAATGTTTAAGGAGTCAGGTAAATATTTTAGTTATGTGTATCTTATTATCACTTTCGATATGATTAATATTTGTCATGATTCAATAATGTATGAACCTTTAAAAAATAATATTTTTAAAGTTAACGTATTGTTATTGTTTTAGACTCGTGAAACTATTGCCAAGGTATACGAATTTATGAAAAAGAATGCGACAGATCTTTTGCAACTAGTAAATGATCCAGTTTGCAGCGCAAGTCCAATTTTAATATCAAAATATTAAAATTGTAATATTTATACAAATAAAAATACATTTTACACATTAAGTTTTTATTTTAGTTGTAATAAATGTTTCTGTATTTTGTACTTCACTGTACCTCTTGCCACGCACACAAAGTCACTGTGCATATACAAGGTTAAGGCACACATAATTCCGCGCGCAAAGATGAGTTGAACTATCTGTACATAAAACAATTCATAAAACCGGCCAAGTGCGAGTCCGGCTCGCGCACGTGTTTCCGCACCAATACTTTACATGTTTACAATACCAATATTTTACATGTTTACTTATTATTTCGTTATTTTTGTACGAAGTTTTTCAAGTAATCGCAATTTACAAGTTAGGCCTCTATAACTCCTAAACTAACAAAGTTATGTAAGCTGTTATAGTTATCCTTCTAAGATCATCACATGGACTAGCATCATGATTTTTTTCAGATTTCTCGAGCAAGCCGTTTAGGTTTTGGAGGGGGGAGGGACGCCCTATTTGAACACAAAAAAATGCGCTTTAAAGTTGAATATCTCGCAAAAAACTTGACTTAAATTTAAAAAATAAATTGAAAAAACAACTTTTTGTGACTTTTGCAGGCAATTCAAGCTCTAAAACTTTTCTATAAGCTCAATCATATAACTCTCATCGTTAAGGCAGCGTTCGTCAAAAATGTTTTCGTGAGACCCTTTTTGTAGGGTTCCGTAGTAACAACAAGGAACCCTTATACTTTCGCTCTGTTCTACGTCATCCGTTCATCCGTCCGTCCCCCGTGATCCGTCCATCCGTCTGTCTGTCCTCCCTTGATAACTTTGGTAATTATGAATATAAATAGACACAATTTTCTATAGTTATAAATTGCATATTTTATTTTTGGCATCGAATAATAATTATAATTTTGTATTTTAGGGGTTGTTTAGCTACCCATGATACAAACGTGTGAAGTGGGGATGAATTGTTTTTTACATTCCAGGCCTATTATGTGGGGTATCGGCGATTGGGTCTGTTTAAATAAAGGCAGAGTGGTTTACAAGTTGGTCATGGCATTTATCAAATATGAGACTTAGAAACTTGCAACTTCCTATACTGATAGATCATGCTAAATACAAAGAGTATTTTATTATATAAACAAAATAGGAAAATGATTTTGAACAAAATCGGACACTAACTTTTGATGTAGGTATGTAATTTGAAAAAACCTATTACGCGTTGGTAGTTACGGAACCCTCTTAAGACATGTCCTGACATGCTTTTCGTTAACTTTATCTCCGATTTACTTTGCAAATCCGACTACCACGGAGAATTCTTTTCATTTTTAGGGGTAATATATAGCTTATGACACTCCCAGGTAATATAAAAAAATTGCTTTCTATAGGTAAAAGAATTTTAAAAATCGGTTCAACCATACAAATTCACAAATAATTACCCCCTTATATTTTTTATAAGGCCCCCTTATATTTACCCCTTTATAATATTAGGATAGATGTGTGATGCTAAGTTACAGGTTGTATCAACGGCAATTTCACGTTTGTTTCAGCTGTCCATGAGTGACGTTCGATCTATAAACAGGGTCGAGAACAGACTGCAGTCGTCGCTCGCGGCGAAGTACTTAAGTGACGATAGCTTCGTGTGGACGAGCACGGGGGACAGCCATGACGTCACGACAGACGTGACGGGGCAATTGAAGCAGGAGGAGGAGTCGGGTGAGGAGTGGCCGGAGACGGAGTTCGTTGACAACGGCTGTGACGAGGATCCGTTGGACACGCGCCCGCCCAGGTGAGAGGGTGTTAATATTACCGCATATTTTTGTTAAGTTTGCCGTATGTCATTACTTTAACTAGATTTCGTTCCCTTGTACGCGACTGCCAAGGAAGTTTATGTTTTTCGCCGGTAGATTGGAAGTTCCTATTACGTACGTTACCTACATTTTCTTACAGTCCATATCTTCTGAACAATACTAATGAATTTCGAGAGTTGTTTCATTTTTAGAGAAGATTACAGAAATACATATGATAATAAATCGGTCGATAAGCAATCAATCTTAAATACATTCAAGTAAGTGTGTGCTGGATACAACTGAAAATTGGAGTTATTTGAAACCTTTTTTCTCAGTCATTGTGTTATTGAAAAATCCCAAAAAAATATATGTTAATCTGCATTATATTTAGCCGAGGGCTGAATTTTTATAAATTCAAAGTTTTATTTAAAAACTAGCTGTTGCCCGCGGCTCCGCCCGCGTAAATACAGTAGGGTCAAGGAGGCAACAGTGACTCAGTCGACAACAGTGACTCCTATAAGTTTCCACGTTAAGAGAAATCATGATTAGGTTTGTCTCTTTCACACATTGTAGCACGTGACCCGCAAGCACTTTTGAACTAGTCGGCCGGCAGGTGGAGTGCCGTTAGGTTGTGTTATAGACAGAAAACAAATTCCGCGTTGATAAATTTTAATTTTAAGGTAAGTTTATTTGGATTTTTTTGCGTAAAACAATAGCAATTAGTTATAACTATTATATTTGCTGGTTGGTAGATATAGTATAATCTTCATTTATACAGTTTTTTTACAAGATTTAATTTTGGTTTTGTTATTACAAATCGAAATTTTCAAAATGGCGTAGGCGTGCACAGTGGCTCAATTTTGAAAAGTACACAGTGGCTCGTGAGTCACTGTGTACCTATGTACTAATACTTCTTATTTAAATACTTATAATTGCTATATATTTATTTATTTTGATTGCTATATTTAAAGGCAAAATTGTTTGTTCTTTAGAATGCCACGACCTCAAAAAGAAAGAAAAATTGGTAATGTCCCTGCTGAGAGTATAAGGAAAGGATTGATATTAATTCGAAACGGAGAGTCTATACGTAAGGCTTCGGACAATGTTGGAGTCTCTTTTGCCACTTTAAAACGATACCATCATAAATTTAAAGATGCTCCTTCGCTGGAAGATTTGACAACATACCAACTGGAGCCTAACTATTCAGTCAATATGATTTTCACAACTGAACAAGAGATTATACTAAAAAACTATATAACGCATTGTGCTCTTCTGTTTTACGGATTGACTGCAAAAGATAGCCGGAGACTGGCATATCAGTGTGGAAAAATCAATAACTTGAAAATGCCTTTATCTTGGGAGGCGAAACAAATGGCCGGCAAAGATTGGTTAATTAGTTTCAGACGCAGACAAAACATATCGCTGAAAAAACCCGAAGCCTGCAGTCTTGCCAGAGCTACGGCTTTTAACAGAGTCAATGTAGATAAGTATTTTGACAACCTTGAAAATATAATGGCTCGAAGTCCCCATTTTTCCGACGGCACCAGGATTTTCAATTTGGACGAAACGGTAGTGGTGGCACTACCGTTCAAAAACCGCAAAAAGTTCTTGCGCCAACGGGACGAAAGACTATAGGAAAAGTTACTAGTGGAGAGAGGGGCACATTGATAAAAACGTGTTGTATTATAAGCGCAAGTGGAAATTTCTTACCTCCTGTTATGGTATTTCCCAGGAAAAACTTTAAAGATCATATGATCAAAAATACACCACCTGGGACACTTGGTTTGGCAACACCGACTGGGTGGATGAATTCAACAATTTTTCCAGAGGTGATAAAACATTTTGTTAAACACACCAATTCATCAAAAGAAAATCCATCTATTTTAATTATGGACAATCACGAATCCCATCTCAGTATTGCAGCCCTAGATTTAGCGAAAAATGCAGGGGTTCACATTCTAACCCTTCATCCTCACACGTCGGCTAAGTTGCAACCCCTTGATGTGGGAATCTACGGTCCATTTAAAACTTTTTACAATGCTGCAATTGACTCCTGGCTTTTGAGGAATCCGGGAAAACCAGTAACTATTTACGACTTGGGTGAGATAATTGGATCTGCCTTTCAAAAAGCCATGACTCCAAAAAATATAACGAGCTCTTTTGCAAAATGTGGAATTTTTCCGTTCGATCGACACATATTTACAGACGAAGATTTTCTGCCAAGCTCTGTGACTGATCGCCCTTACCCAGAAGATAATCGAGATGACGGAGCTTCAACACCTGATTCTATTAGCTTACTCGATGAAAACATGCCTATCATTCCAATAACAGAACCAGAAGTAGCCCTCAGAAGCACACCATTTACGTCTACAAGTACAGACATCCAAGCTGTTCCACACTTCGAAAGCATGCCTACCACGTCTACCATTACAAGTGCACAAGCAGCTACAGCCTTGTCCACGTCTCCCGTTACAGTCACACAAACAGCCTTTGTATACATGTCTATGACTACAAGTGCCCAAGCAACTTCAGGATTCGTAAGTACGCCATCCTCCTCTGCTATTACAAACACCAAAGAGATTCCAGCTTTAACAAACAGCACGCCATTAATTTCTGCACCCACCCAAGAAGCACCAGATTTTGTGAGCACGCCACCCACGTCTACATTCACAAACACGGCCATGTCCCCCCAGCCATCTTCTATTATAAACACCCCCTCTAAGATTACATATAAAACAACTTTTACTTCGCCGTTTGAATTTAGAGATCCCATAAAAGCTGGTCCTAGAAAATCTAACAGAAAGCGTAGACCTGGACGTAGCATAATAGCTACCGATACTCCAGAAAAGACCATGATTGAACAAGAAAAAAGTGCTACTAAACGAAAAAATGAAGCCAAAAGTAAGAAAACTTGCCGAACGGTACTAGATAGCGACGAAGAAGAAGTAAATCAGAATAAAGAAATCCAATTCGATGACTCTGAAGATGATATTGACTGGGCAGAACAGCAATAAGAAGACCCTGAAGATGCTAAAGAAGTTTTAACAGAGATAGACTTAAAGAACCCTTTACATCATTCACCTAAAGAAGGGGAATTTGTCATAGTACAATTAACATCAAAAAGGCAAAGATTGTTGTTTATTGGAAAGATATTAGAGGAAAGAAATCGTAATCTTGATTACTACATATCATTCTTAAAACGTAAGCCTGGCACTGAAAGATTTGTAATGCCAGATAATCCTGACCTGTCGCTTGTAAACGAGTCTGATTTAAAATATATATTGCCAGTGCCATCTTGGGTTGGGACCTCTTCTAGGCCATTCTATAGTTTCCCTATTGATTTTTCTTCTCTACCCATTGGTTAAATTCTTCCAAAATATCATAATGTTTTTAACTCAAATTTTTTCTCTTGATTTTGATTTGATAATATATATTCTAAGACTTTTTGTAACATTCTGTGATTTAAATTATTGATTAATAAAGTAAAGACTACTAGTAAATAAAAATATTTAGTTTAAGACTGAGTAAAGCTTACTTAGAACTTAATGGTTCCTTAACAATATAAATAAGACTGTTTATTGCAAGACTGTTGTTAATGTTTATATATATATTTAAGTTTGTGATAATAATAGGAGAAGACATAATATTATTTACTTTATTTTATGAGAAAACTCATTGTTAACATAGTTTGTAGAATGTTGGTTAATCCAGAGCTTAAACTATGGTATGAAATGATGAAATTTGGTATGTGAAAGAGTTTGTGCGTGAAAGAGTAACAAACATCCATCCATACTCACAAACTTTCACATTTATAATATTAGTAGGATAAGCTAAGTCCACCCTTTTTTTTAGGTTCAAACCTTTTTTCTCTTCTTCTATAACTCACACGAGTGTGAAAATGATTTCAGTATTTTAAGTAAGATAAGATTCAGGAGAGGGTCATTTTAGTTTTTGCAAATTTTGTCTCAAATATTTGTAGCTATTTTTTATCCGTTTTCAATACTCTCCGGTCGGCGCCCTTGTCGAATACAAAATTAGTATGGGACTTGACGCTCAAGGTCGTCGGCATTGTACAGAGCCTTAAACTTATTTTTCTTGCGTCGTGCAAAAATATATGAATAATTTCTACTCTAATTATGTCAGCCCGATTGGCAGTTTGGTATGCGTATCACGTATGTATAATTTTTGCGACGTTCGAAATTAGAAATGTGGTGAGTTCGAATCCCGGTCAGATATTTTTTTGTGATTCTTTTGCATCAGCAACAGTCAAAGTGTGTGTGTGCGACAGTGATGACTGATGATAAAGCTGAAATTCAGAATGTCCAAACATTGTAAGTATCATATTAGTTTTATAGTTTAAATAAATAATTAATTAGTTTTATAATTTTTGGTTCCATAATAATTAATGACATTTCTTTTTATTTGTTGATTGTCATGTAAAAAAATATGTAATGTCATACTGCAAATGTAAAGAAAATGTTTCATTTTAATCTACTGCCTCATATTTTGACAAAATATATACGGACGATGGCAGCGGACGCAACGAGAGCGAGTAGCGGCGTGCGAGCGAAGAATGTGTATAAGTCTTTGAAAAACCGGAGAAGTTATTGTGACCCGGGAGGTCAGGAGATTAACCAATGTTACCGGAGTCTGCCGGGGCAATCCAAAGGAGGGTTGGGAACCCTAAGATACTACTCGCGAAGTAGGCCGAGGTTGGCCGTCGGCCGAATACGATATTGTGGATGCGCACTTCACTTCGCCTCGTGCAACCTCGCCTCGCCTAACTACCGATTATTATTGTCGGTTTTTGCGTCCGAGTCAAATGGCTCGAAGCTAGGCGAAGTTGAATACGAAGTCGTACGTACGGTTGCCAACAGAATGGTGCACCACTTTTTGATCTTATCGCTATGAAAAGAAGGTCCAAAAGATGTATACCGGGTTTGTCAACTTTCGTGTGTTATTTTTTTAATAACACTTTATTAATTAATATATTGTTATTAAAAATTTATTATTATTAATTAATTAATTAATAATTACACTTAAAAAAAACTGGATGTTGATTTGTAAGTAAAGGAAATTATCACTACATAGTATAAACCAAAGTCGCTTTTTCTGTATGTCCCTATGTATGCTTAGATCATTGAAACTACGCAACGGATTTTGATGCTGGTTTTTTTAATAGATAGAGCGATTCAAGAGGAAGTTTTATATGTTTCTTACATGCATAATATATTATAGAAACGCTGATAATTTTAGAGGTTTGTAATGTTGTATATATATATATATATATACAACATTACATATAGAGCAATATGGCCCTTTAACGCATGTAATTTAAATGAATATTTTTAAAGATATTACAGATTTAAAATGCCGGGACATAGCTCTGCCGTCCTTATCATAAACAACGCAATCGACATTTTTTATGAAATTTAGTTATTAGTATATTCGGAATCGCTGAAACGAGATCTACCAGGATCAATCACTCGTTTTTTAATATCTTCCATAGTTTTCATTTTATTGATAGTCATAAACAGCGTATGTGATATTTTCCAAACTTATGACTAGTAATAAACATCATATGCAAACATGCGTTTTTATGGTTATTTTACTTAGAATTTCGACGTATGAAATACTAAGTATAAATAACGCATTTGGTACTTGTGACGTTTATACTTAGTAAAGTACATATTTTTTTACCATTTTATACAAATCATAAATATCACAAAATCACATGCGATGTTTATGCTTAGGAATAACATTTCATTCACATCTATATTTCATTTCTCATTTACATTTTATCTGCCACTTGTGTGTTTTATGATTAGTATTTAATAAGAATTTAAACAAGATAGCAAGAACATAAGTAACGCAATTGTTACATTTGCGATTATTAAATACAAATTAATAATATTAAATTATTACGATTAGTAAAGTGTCTCAGTACAGGCCAGTGTGGGGTGAAGAGAGGTGAGTGGAGGTTTGCATTATTGTAACCGATCGCCGGTCGAGATTGAAGTGTGTATGACACGTGTCGCGTCGCCTGCGCCGGGTCACCGCGCGAGAATATTGCGCGCGAAACACCAAAAAGGTAAGCGTTAGCTCGTAGATAAATAAACTTTTAATTAAAAATACTGCTTTCTCAATTTAAGTAACTATTCTCGTATTATAATATGCTTATTAATATATATTAATTTAATAATATTCTAAACTTATAAGCAATAATTGCTAACCTGAAGGACAATACTTTTGAGAATTTAGTAACGTGCCAAATTACGTTTTTGTTACTTTTTCATATATTATTGCTCTGTAATTACACTCAATTTTAATTAATTATTTACTAACACTAACGAAACAAACGGTACGTGACCGTTTGTTTCGTTAGTGGTACATACTCACATATTCTATGAAATAATAACTTCAAAGATATTAATTTCCATCAGTAGTAACATTTATTAACATTTTTATAAGTAAAGAATTATTATTATAAGTAAATAATGCTCGTAAGTAAATACTTACGAGTATAATTATTCACATAAAAGAATTATTCTCTACTTATAAAAATGTCATTACCAACTCGGTCATTACCAACTTTTAAATGATAAACGGACAAACCCTGTCTCTGATTGTTGCTTGTTGTTATTCTTCTATGTACTTCTTTTTGGTCTGTCATACATTTTATAAATACGTTCTTCATAACTCACATTAATATACGTATCATGAATTTTCTTCCTTGGTTCATGATTTATTTTTGTGTAACATTTCTTTTTACATGTTTCATTATCCGTTTTTTTTTAATGATTAGTCCTTCAAAGTTTCTTTAATTTTTCTCCTTTACCTTGGATTTCCAGATTTTGTCATTTCGTCAGTAATGCTTTCTTCCTGATTAGTGTTATTATTGCTTACCACATTTAAATTTTTCTGTTGGTCGTTTATAATAGGCTCTTCTGCTGTGTTATTTTCCTGCTGAGTTGATTCGTCGCTCGCTATCTCTTTCGTAGTATTTTTCGTAAGTATTTACTAACGAGTATTATTTACTTATAAGAATTATTCTCTACTTGTATATGTAAAATGTTAATACTTTTTACTACTGATTTAAATTAATATCCTTGAAGTCATTATTTCACAGAATGTGTGACACTTTCATATTTGTGTTATGTTATTGATACTTTGTTTTATGTTATGGTTTTCATTACAGGAAAAATGGCTGAACGACGTAACAAAATATTACAATTAGTTGTCAAACAATTACCAAAGAAGACTGACTTAAGTGAAATATGGTCTAGGCCTGTCGATTTAAACAATTTTAATGTTATATTTAATCATCAGTACCGCAACGAATATGACAATTCATTCAGATATGTGCTAACGAGTGATTTGTCTGAACTAAAACAACATTTTGACAAAGTAGCATCAGCGCCAGCCCCAACCTGCCTTCCTTATACTGCTATGAAGAGTTGAGCATTTCAGAACCTGAAATTGAAACTTCAAAGAATGACAATATTTTTAACAATTCTGACGATAGTCTCGAAGATAGAGACTACATTCCTGATTCGTATGAAAGTTCTTCTGATAATGAGCACGTAGAGATAAAATACTGCACGCATCAAATAAAAAAAAAAATACAGTAACTGAACATAATATTATAAGTAATAGTATTATAAACCACAGAGTGACAGTATTTGATGAATCAAGTAAAAAAAGTCAGGTTAATTTGAACAAGAGTCAATTGACGCAAAACGCTGAGATTTTAATAGAATATATCAGTAAGAACCAAATTACACGGGATTACAGAAGTACATAGGAAATGGATAGCAAAACACAAAAGGAAAACACGGCGAAAGAGATAGGGAGCGACGAATCAACTCAGCAGGAATATAACACAGCAGAAGAACCTATTATAAACGACCAACAGAAATATTTAAATGTGGTAAGCAATAATAACACTAATCAGGAAGAAAGCATTACTGACGAAATGACAAAATCTGGAAATCCAAGGAAGAGGAGAAAATTTAAAGAGTCTTTGAAAGACAAAAAAACTAAAAAGTTAGAAGAAAAGAAACAAAAGCTTTCATTAAAAAACCCGTGTAATGAAACATGTAAACAGAAATGTTACACAAAAATAAATCATGAACAAAGGCAGAAAATTCATGATACTTATATTACTATGAGTTATGAAGAGCAGGGAGTATTCATAAAATGTATGATAGACCATAAAGAATTACATAGAAGAATAACAACAAGTAATAATCAGAGACAGAGTTCGTATGTTTATCATTTAAAAGTTGGTAATGACCGAGTTGAGGTATGTAAATCATATTTTTTAACTACACTTGGATATAATGCTAAAAATGACGCTAAAATTAGATGTGTAATAAAAAAAGCCTGATGATCAAAAATGCAGTCGTCGTATTTATAAAAGAGTGAACAAAATTGACAGAGACATAATTAAAAACCATATAAATTCATTTAATCCTTGTATCTCGCATTACAGGCGTGAACATGCGCCAAATTGATGATATTTACCTAGCGATGTCACTATAATCATGATGCATAAACAATTTAATATAAAGTACCCACAGTTAAAAGTTTCATTTGAGTTATATAGAACAGTTGTTAATGATATTAACATTTTTTTGCACGATTAGGTAATGAGGAATGTGAACAATGTGCATTGTTCCATAAACACAATCCGAATCATAATGATGAAAATTTGTGCGAAACTTGCAATGGGTGTATAACTTATCAAACACATAAACTAAAATATACTGAAACTCGAATTGAATACAAAAAAGGCGTAGATGTAGCAGCCCAACATCCAAACGATGTACTGTACGTGCTACAAATTCAAATAAGAATTTTGTCAAAATAATGGAGGCATTGGATTTTTTTAATTATCAAGATCACGTTTCCCAACATAAATTAAAAAAAATGAGCCACTTAAAAGATATGATGGCTATCAGGTTTGAGAAAGGGCTCTACGAAATGAAATATAAAAGAAGTCATTCTGATGACGAGTTTCAGGGTCTTGATTTTTTTCCAAGTAAGAGTGAAAAAATCACAGGAATTTCCTACAGTCACTGCTAAGGTACAACCGCGAGGTATTAATGAAGAGCGAAAACTGACCATTATTTCAAAGCTTGTTCCTCTTATGCCAGAAAATACTAAACATTTTTGGTATAGTTTATTCGTTTCTGATGCCAAAGATTTAACTCAAAATTACTGATTTTTTCTACTAAATTAGTATCTTAGAATTTATTTTGATGTTTTGTTTTTTATTTTAAGTTTATCAATGAAAGAGTTCGTTTTTTTTGGTTCCAGGGGACATTTTTTTTAATTCCCATTATCCTTGTTATTTACATAGTTAATTGTTGCTCATTACATAGAAATGCGTGATCTGTTATAAATTATAACTTATAATTATGTAGTAAATAACAGATTGGATAAATTCATTGTTCTATTTTATATTATGTGTTTTATAATTTTACAAAGAGATAATTATTACTTACTCAAAGAAAACCTGATCTCAATTATTTTAGTTCAATTAATAATAAGTTTAGTATTGCCATGAAAATTATTGTGATAAACTAAGTACAACTAATAAATTAAGCATTATCGCACCGTCCATTGAGTGCTATGCATCTATTTTAAGCATTTATTTTATTAACGGACTTCTTTTTGTTATTCTAATAAATATTTGAAATGATTTAAGTTGTTTTTTTTATTCGGTTACAAAAAAAAATAAACGCATGTGAGCTGATGATGATGTGCAACATATACGTTATAAATGTGAACTTAAATGTAAGTAATTACATTATCTTTGCTAGATATAAGCAACACAAATGCATTTCCCTAGACATAAACAACGCAACTGTCATACATACGTTGATTATGCTTAGTAAATTAACATTATTGAAATCCATGTTTTCTAGTCATAAACAATTTTTCGTCTTTAAAAATATTCAAAATAACTAATTATATAAATATAGCATCGCACATGCAAAGTTCATATTCAAAGGCACCAAACAAAACAAAAATATTTGGAATATTCCTGTTAGTTTCATAGGGACAACAAAAAAAAAGAATTAAACTTTAGGCGCGAATTACTCGAAAGTTGCCGCGATGCAAATGCGTTGTTTATGATAAGGGCGGCAGAGCTATACTACTACATACTTTCCAGATGGTGTAATAAATAACACGAGAGTGCTTTTTTCTTTTTTAATACAGTCAGTTTTATTTCTGGCTGGAACATTGATTTATTGAAAATGTGATAGATAATTAGCTTTTGAAAAAAGTGTAAATTTTAATTAACAGCATTATGTTTTCAGGGTGTCATTTAAAGTAGTACAAACGATCGAAAACGGCAAGTTCGTCCTGAACGCCGTCCCAGAGGCTTGGGAACATGACGGTACTTTACGATGGCCTGAACTCGAAGCCGAAAACTTACGGCGCAACCCACGCTCAATACCCCAAGACAACTGGCGCCGTTTGGAATGTATCACAAGAAGGAAAAACATTTTCACTTTTGAAGAGGCGGAAAATGAAATAAGAGCTATGAATAGTGGGCGTGAAATAGAAATTGACACTGGTCAGCACAACTACCAACGCGACACTGAGTACATAGTAGCTCGCCGATGTCTGGACACACAGCGTCAGGTAAAAAAATCTTTATTATTATAATATAAGTTTTTTTAAAAATAAAAAATATTTCGAAGAAAGTAGCATTACTCCTATTATCGTGCCTTTATGTTTGTATATTATTTTAATGTTTCAGATGTCAGCGCCAAGAAAGAAAGTCAAACAAGTTTCGGATTCCCAGATTTTTCAACACACAACTGCTATAACTACGACCCAAATTTACCAATCAGTTCCTTTAAATAGTGTTACGATGGCATCCACTCCAAATATTGAATCGGCGCTTACTTTATTGAAGACCACCACTGCAGGTAACACGATGGGCGCGGACGAAGCTCTGGCTATTATCATACAGAAACTCGACCAAGTCCAACAAGATGCTAGAACACTGTGATGATACCAAAATTATATCTGAAGTGATAATAGAAGTGTCGCAATGCAGTACTCGAAGTGACAGCTGTCAAGTGTGTAACTTTTTTACACCTACCCGACTTTTTCGTTTTTGGAGGGAGGAACTGTTAACTACTTATTATATTATAGAAAATATATTGCTTTTAAGGAAAGCCATGATTACGATGTAATTATATATAATATATCCATTCCATCCATATAGATCCATTGGTACGAGTCATTTGCTTTTAATCGATAGTTTTTGTAAAAGTTAAAATTTTCAATATGCAATATACAACGTACATAGTACATAACCACACGGGCTGTCGGAGGCGAGCGCGCGAGGGTTAGGCCGCGCAAACACGTCCCCCGCGCCCGCGCAGGTGCGAATAGAGAAAATCAGCTGATACTAGCAGCTGTACCGTATGTAGTAAATAAACCATGAAAATTGCATAGATTAATAACAATCTTAATAAAAGATAGATGGCCTAGTGCAGCCATACTCAACCTTTTTTTACCCTGGGCCACATAATTGCTACTGTTTAATCTTGCGGGCCGCAGTAATTTACCTACGTACCTATGTCGCCTATGTCCTTTACCGAGCTATAATAGTCTATATGTACCAAATTTCATCAAAATCAATTCAGTGGTTTAGTCGCGAAAGCGTAACAGACAAACAGAGTTTCTTTCGCATTTGTAATATTAGTGGGGAAGTGGCGATTATGCAACAGTAAAATAAAACTATATATAAAAAATATAAACATTTATTTATGTAATAAAAATTAATGTGATTTTTTCATGAAAAATATGCTTCGAAATATCTTCAATTCGCCTAACGCAGGTAGGCCTGATTTGTGATATTATCTGTGTTTTATTGCTAAACCTGTCAAATAATATATTTGAAGCATTTATATAACACTCTTTCATTATCTCAGCGTCAGGAAACGGTTTAATATGTTTACCTAGTAAGTTACAAATTTCGTAGGACGCTCTTGTCACCGCTATATCTTGTGACATTGATACTGCCATAACATTCTGCTGTTGCTGCAATGACCTTTTGAAAGAGTGCAACTTTTCTTTTCGCAATGCAGACCCAAGTGGAAAACTATCGCTGAACATGTTATGTTTTGGAGTGTAGTGTCGCATAATATTATATTTTATTAATATCACACTTTCGCGACAGATTAAACATGTTGCTGAACCTTTTTTATTGTGAACAACAAAATATTCCAATTGTCTCGAATCCAAACATCAATTCCAATTGTCCCAATTGTCTTGAAACAATCTATTTTCGTCGGAAATTTTACGTTTGCTCTTTGAAGATACACCAGCCATTTTGATGAAATTCTCGTCACAAATAACGTAAAAACTTATTATCAGCGGTAAGGTAGCCCGTAATACTTTTACGATATTCGAAAAAAAAACGATCGCGCTTTTCAACTGACTGACGAGTGAGTGACGGACGACGCGCGTGATCGGGCGCGCGTGCGGGCGGGGGGCAGGGCTAAGATGTCGCCTGGCTCACTGTCACAGTTGTCGTTTCCCGCCCGCGCGCCACAGATTTAAACTCTGCGCGCCGAGTGCGCGTTTGACAAGGTGCGCGAGTTGACAAGCGCTGAGCCCATAGCCACATAGTAATATGTAGTGTTCTGTGTGTACGCAATAATGGAGAAAACATGAGAAAACAATTAACGTATTAATTAATTAATTAATTAATTAATACGTTAATTTTATGTTATTTTTAACCCTTATCAGTAATACTACTAAAATAAAAGTACTCGGCTACACTGCGGCTCGGGCCGCATAAAGAAGGTTAGCGCCTCAGCGGGCCGCAGGTTGAGTATGGCTGGCCTAGTGGGTAGACCGTTTGATTCGCACTCGAGAAAGACTAGAATCCCGGCGCACCATCTAAAATTTGCTCCTCTATATTTACGTCCAGTTGCCGCTCACCGCAGGAGGCTCAATGGGCCTATTTTCTAACACTCGCATGCCTGTGTAATGGTACGGGAGTATGAAAGATGGCGGGTATGAGTATATCACCTCCGGTAAATCCTTAATGCCTTTGCGACATTCCCAAATCCTTCAGATAAGCACATCATCATCATACTATAGTAACGCGTGGTATACACGTATGGCGAAGGCATTTTAGGATAAAAAATCACACACAAATCACAAACACGGAAAACAAGTCGAAACAAACAAAACAGTTTATACTTATTACAAATAAAACAGTTATTAAATCAAACGAAAGTCAAAATAAACAAACAAAATTTAAAACGAAGATAAGAAGTAGATATTTAAAAAAATAACACTCGAAAACGCGGGTTTACACTTACAGCCAACTGACCAAACTGAGAAAATGATTTTATGTAAAAAACAGGCATGTGTCCAGAAATGTTTCGATAGTTTTTCATATCGATAAATTATTATTTAATTTAATCTACTGGAGGTTCAAGGCGCATACAAGAGCTAAGAGAGGCGCGTGGGAGACGACAATGTTGTTTTGAAATAGATTTTCGGTTTAGTTGCGGTTTTTCTCTCGAGGTAAAAGGTTGTCGCCTGATTTGAGGTTCACTATTAGGTCGTGTTTAAAAACGTAGTGTTGTTTTTAAGTTTTAAGTGATACGTGTAATGATTTATGGTGCTAGCATCGATTTTCAAATTTCAAAATGCAACAAAAACACTTTCTAACAACTTTAAGTTTTAACTTTTAACGTGACACCTTGCAGCGGTCACCTGATGTTCGATGGATTCCGTGAACTTAGTACTAGGAGTAGACTTAGTACCTACTACCTACTAGCAATCATTCAGTACTCAATACTTCTTTCACGTAAGTAAATAGCTATTAGCCATAGTTTTACTTATTATGATCGGTGTAATTACGTACGTAACTTATTATAATTAATAATAATTTATTAATGCTACTTCGGGCACCCTTTTATACACCTACTTAGTTTCATTGTTACCTACAGTTCAACCACGTTACATTCGTTAACGTTACGTCGGTTATTGTCATTCTTAAAACACCGTCTGTAATTTCGATAGAAAAGCGATGATTGCCGTTGGACATTAAGAATTTAGTTTCACTGTACACAGGGTTCTTTATTTGTCAAGCAACATTTCGTGCGTGATTTACGAACCACACTGCAGGCGGTGTGGAGCAGGGATTCCTAAAGTGGGTTCCGTGGGATAGTCATCAAGGTAGGAGGAGGTACTAAGGCAGGAGCACGGCGCGGCGGCCGGCCCGTGCGTCAGCTGACGGGTTATTGGCTGGCGAGCGTAATGAAGTAAATTACATTGCGTAATGAAGTAAAAATAATAAAATTTTAGATTTTAATAAAAAATCTACTTCTAGACAGCTTGTTCTTATGATTAAAAGGCATAAAATGTAAAAAAAAATAATTTAAAAAATGAAAATTTTGAAAATAATCATAAAAAAAAACTTTTTTGTAATGAGAAAAGGTAGTTTAATCATATCCCAAAGTTAATGGAAGCGGTCTTCTGGCACCCTGTATATGTATACTAATTCTCTAGATATCGAATAACACAACTGAGTTTCTGAAAACAAGATTTTATTTTAAATTTACACGTGGTTCTATACGTAGGGTACATATGAATTACAACAAAATTTTACAATTTTACCTGAAAATAAGAAGCGACGTTTAATGTTATGGAACCAATAATCGTCGAAATCAAAGTATTCTTTAGCTAACAATTACATAAAATAATTTATTTCTTACAACAGGATGCTTTGTAGGCCATCTTCTTGTTTTCATAGATCATAAATCTATTTGCATGGTTGACTCTATGGCACTCGATGGCAGGAAATTAAAGAAAGAAAATGTCTCGTATTTTATGTCTCATTTTATTTTAAAATGCAAGTAATACTAAGTTGCAACTTTTTTGTCTTCCTTAGTGTTCACGACGAACCTATCAAGGTAGAAATATGTAAATAGTAAATTCATAATTGAACAAAGTAAACAAGTTACATTTAAATTGATAAAGCCTTAAAGTAAATTTCCTAAGTAAAAACTGTTTAATTTATCATAAAGTCGAAATTACATGTAAATTAGATACCTGTTCTTTTATGTCATAACTAGATTCGTGTGAGCATTTGCTATGTACCTAAATTTATATATAAATTGTTAAAATTTAGTGATATTGATTTTATATGTTTACGCGAATATTGTTCATTGTTTTAAACACTTACGGATTGTGTCGCGGTGCACTTTTCTTTTTCCCGACGCGACGTTTCGGATACTGCCCAGCAGCCGTGGTCACGGGAGGACTGAGGTGTCATTTGTCCTATTTGTTGAAGTTATTCAAACTACCCGAAGATTCTTCAATTATTATTTGTGTTCCAATCCACGCAAAACATACTAACAGTATCTTGAAGCCGCGGTGATTTTAAATTACATTTTATTTTGTTAATTATTCGATCCCAACTAGATGGCAGCACCCAGCCATCTTCTCGGTTAAAATTAGGGTACTTTTTCATTTCTATAGCCTCGCGTATCATTCTTGGGCGATAACGGTGTTCCTTTGCCAGTACTTGTGGCTTATCAAATCTTATGTAATGGCGAGTTTGATCCAGTGTGTGTTCGCAAATTACAGATTTATTGTTGCGACGGTGTTAACCATCTGCGATGTGTTCCTTTACGCAGGTGTTGATGGATCTTCCGCAGTCACAGTCGAGATTGTAGACTCCTGCATCTTGAAGGGGAATGTTACATTTCACTGGTGGTAAAAATTGACTTATCTTTTTGGGCGTCTTGAAATATGTTTTATAGAAGCTTTCCTTAGAATATAGCCAACTTTATCAGTGACTCCTTTCATAAAAGGTAGAACTGCAGGTGTCGCAACAGTGGCTGGTTTCACTCGGTCACTGTGACAACTTGTGTGACATGATGAAGCTCGGTTTGCAAATGCTGCTGATCACAGATTCTCCTGCTCTTCTAAACAATCGCCGAAGAATGATACGCGAGGCTATAGAAATGAAAAAGTACCCTAATTTTAACCGAGAAGATGGCTGGGTGCTGCCATCTAGTTGGGATCGAATAATTAACAAAATAAAATGTAATTTAAAATCACCGCGGCTTCAAGATACTGTTAAGTATGTTTTGCGTGGATTGGAATACAAATAATAATTGAAGAATCTTCGGGTAGTTTGAACAACTTCAACAAATAGGACAATTGACACCTCAGTCCTCCCGTGACCACGGCTGCTGGAAAGTAGCCGAAACGTCGGGAAAAAGAAAATTGCACCGCGACACAATCCGTAACTGTTTAAAACAAAAAATTTAGTGATTTTATGACCTACTTCAAAACCCGCACGGGGGCTGAGTAAGTTTTATAACGGAAAATTGGAACTTGCAGCTGCTTTTCCGCTAGAGGTCGCCTCGGCTCCGATAGAGACTTACTGTGCGAAAGGTACCGAACGGGAGACCGTTAAGTCAGGGGAGGGCGAAGTAGTATAAATATCATGAAAATCAATTTTTATAAATTACTCGGTTCCCGGCAGCTTTTAAGGATTAACAGTTGTAAAACTATATGGTAAATGTATAAAACTAGAGTAAGAACATTGTAAAAGTTGTATAAAACTTTATTGAATTAATGAATAAACGATGTTTCGAGTTAAGGGGGTGAGGCATGGTATGTTCTAGAAGGTTGGTATGTGCACCGACGTAAGTATGGGGCCGGCGGCAATACAATTCGTAGTTCGCTCGTAACCAGCCGCAAAGTAAGACGAATCCTAGCCTCATCGCCCATCGCAATAGTGTACAGTGACCGGTGGTATCATTTTTCCCTTTCCGATTCCTTTAATCCTTCATCCAATATTTTCCCTCGATTTTTCCCAGTATCCTTTTAATTTCCTTCCCCTGTAAGTTTCCCGTTCGATATCTTCCTGTAGCCCTAGATAATCTAGGCGTGTCCCCCACACTTAGTAAAAATGCCCTTTTAAGAAGTTTTTAAGGTGCAATTAATATTTATGTAGGATAATGAGCATTTCTGTTTAAAAATGAGCTTGTAAGACAACTTGCTGATAAGAGTGTTTCTCATTCATTCATCTCGTATAAGTAACAGAAAAGGATAGAAGCATAGCGCTCGGTGTTCAGGCTTATTGTTCTTTTACTTATCACATTATTAATAACCTATACAAATAAAAGTGAATTACCGAAATGTTTGCAACCGCATAACTTCCAAATGACTGCTTCAAATTGGATAAATCTTTCTTTTATGTGTTCTTTATTGTCGGGAGAAGGTTTGTATGAAAAAAATATATATATTGTCGGGTCAGCTAGTAAAAAAACATAGGATGGAGTTATTAAATTAGCATATCCGTATTACCTTTTACTTTAGATTTTGCCGTTTGACATTACTTACCAAAAATATTCTTTTTTCTAGCTACACTAGCAAACATTTTACTGTGTTTCACTTAAAAAATCTATATAATAAATAAAATGAGATGTCGCCACTGACTGACTTACTGACATATTATAGTAGGTACCTAGTTTTAATTTACAGTGTAGACTCACACTAAGGTATTTTGAAAAAAATCCACCCTTAAAGGGGTTAAGGGGTTATTAAGTTTCAATGAAAAATCTATAAATCAGCACCGATTTCGATAAACTTTGAAATTCATGTTTAACTACATTTTATTAGATACGTATTTCAGAGATTATTACAATTCACCTTCTAAAGGTGTTAATAAGTGTTGGAATTCTGTCCCGACTTTCATGAAATTTAATATTGCAGAAGGGCGCCGCCCAAGGCCCGCCGGCGACGCGCCGACGCCGTACAGGCTCGAACCAAAGGGACCACAAAATCTAGGTAGGTGCCTACTACCAACTGGCCGGCCTTCACTCTCCTTGCTATAAGACGTTTTCGACGTACTTCAGCCAGTCCATTTGGGACAGATGAGTGAAGGTCATTGAGGGAGGAGCACATTCATAAGTAAAAAATCTATTGATTTTTTGATGATGATGATGATGTCCACTGTTTAGTTATGTTCGTCGACCGTTAATAGAAGGGCCGTGCTGGACGGCGCTGTGTTCGACGTGCTGGACGTGCCGCTGGAGCGTGCGCTGGCAGAATCGGCGCGGCGCGCGAGCCGAGCGGAGTACCTCACCGCGCCGCACCGCTGCGACCTCTGCTACAAGGTGTTCGCCGCGCCCACCGCCAGAGACGAGCACGCTCTGCGCCACAGTGACGTGAGTGAGAGTATATAAAGGCTGATAATATCACACAACTTTTTTATACACCTTTCCACTTTATTAAGGTTTTACAATAATTTATATATGAACACAAGCGGTTTCAATTAACTCATCATCAGGTATAAATTGAAGATAGATTAAACATAAGTAGATAGATAAAAAGTCATTCAAAAACATTTTGCAGACTAATGTTGCCCACTTCATGAAGAATTTTAAATATATACTAAATTATACCATATCCATAATTGTTATTCTAATTAATAAATACACCACATGTAATTGATAAATTAACGTGATACTAAGTTACAATGTCGTAGAACGTAATCATAATGCAAATGTCAGAGTATAAAATTAAATAGGTACAATATTTTGTCACTAAAATTCTTGTTTTTTGAATTATTTTTTGTTTTTGAATGACTTTTTATCTATCTATTTTTGTTTAATCTACCTTCAATTTATACCTGATGATGAGTTAATTGAAACCGCTTGTGTTCATATATAAATTATTGTAAAAACCTAAATAAAGTAAAAAAGTGTATAAAAAAGTTGCATGATATTATTATGAACATGAATTTCCACCAAGACCCAACAGTACAGTCAATCAATTATACATATAAAGCCTGACGACGAAAAAAACCGTGTACTGAGGGTGCTTCATTTTTACTGCAGCGAACTACGAAAAGCTGGATTGTGATTGGATAGATCTCGAAGATGTGAATTTTCAATTTAGTTTCGTTAATTTTCCGGAATGGCAAGGATTTTCATATTCCTTATACCTACAGGCTTTAAATCAAGCGACAATCAGATAATTACCTCCGCCCATGGACTCCTGCAGCACAGGTGCACTGTCAACCTTTCAAACCTTCCTTGGGTTTCCGCTACCCTTTTTCGGTGTAACATAATGAAACCGTTATTTGACTTTCATTTCCTTTTTCGGCGAGGTCTAGGCACCTCTTCAGTCGAACCGCCCATTCATAAAGCTTGTGTATTACTGGCCTTTGCCCGCGGCTCCGTACATTATCCCACGAGCACTGTAGAGGAAAGGAGAACTATCTTATTAGGGGGCCACTCGAAAAAGTGTCCATCTGTACGCAGTTAATAGCAGTTGAAATATCCTCAGTCTCAGTGAGTGGCGCTAGCAGCGGCAAAGAGTAAGGAATGAATGTAGCAGTTGGTGACAAATTGAAGTTTGCCCCGAGTTAAATAATTTGAGTTTTACGTGAGTCGTGGTCCAGGAGTAGTTAGTGAATGTCCAATATACCAAACGTTTTTTTTATTTACGTAGCCCAAAATTACTTTACTCTGTTGCTACTGGGTTGCCACCCAAAATTATCTCATTTCAGCGGACACGTTTTACATACAGAGACAGTTCTCCTTCCTCTACCCTAAACACTACCTGATTTTCCAGATTCCAGAGCCTAAACTACTACCATACCGTTTCATTTCATCAAAATCCATTCTGTAGTTTTTGCGTGAAGGATTCAGAAAGTTTCTGAATCTTCTTTCTGACAGACATCCATCCGTTCATCCTCACAATTCACATTTATAATAGTATAGTTATTCCCACAGACAGTGTATTGTGTAGGTGATGGGCGAGTTCGAGTGCGTGGTGTGCCGCTGCCGGTGGCGGACGCGCACCGCCCTGCGCAAGCACTTCACGGAGAGCCACACGCGCGACCACATCTGCAAGAAGTGCCCCTTCACCACGAGGAATAGGTACACAGGGGTGTTGATTTTCTTTAATTTATGCCTATAAATATTCTGAAATATTTAGGTATTATTACATGATAAAATATGTAAAAAATATATAAAACTTAATGTGTAGTTAATTTTTTTTAAATTCAAAAATACCTAAGTTTTGCTTAGGTTTGCTTTATTTTAAAAAAGTCATTAATTTACTTACATTGTATAAAAAACATTCATTGTAGCTAGTATGAACTTAATTTCACAAATTTCGGATATTTTTACATAATTGGGGAGACAACTACATGTAAATTCTGTTCATATTTTAGAGTACTATCCATTTTAACATTTAAAAAATCAGTTAACAAGAATCACCTTAAAATTGACAAAAAAATCTAACGATAATAAAAAAAATATTTGGAAAAAGCATCAAATGTCCACTCAAAACTTTCACGTGTTTAGGCTATTATGCATGGATCAATGCGTGGCAATAAGTTTTATTTTATTTGGCCACTGTCTTATTCTATTGCAGAAAATATTTCTAAAGAAAGGTCAGTCCGCACTCGGCTGCTGTTAAACAACATAATATTTTGTAAACGCGTCCTTAAAAGCGCTGTGTAAATAAATAAATAGTATCACTGAGTCATAATTGGTAGTACACACTAAAGGTAGTACTATCCTTTAGTAAGAAAGGTACGGTGAAAAACTTATTAAATGATATAATAGTTATAATACATTTCAGGGGCGTCGCGAAAAGACACGAGCGGTTCCACAAGGGTGTGAAGTTCCAGTGCTCGCAGTGTCCCAAGGAGTTCGCGTGAGTAATGGGAGTCGGGAGTCGTGACAATTTCAAATAGGATGCTTTTAGACTTGCATAACTTGTATTGCCAAAAAAATATTTGCAAATTCAATACACGCGTCAAATTTATCTCCTAATAGTAATGACTTATATTGAAGAAGTAATAAAAGAAGACTGAACAGGTAGGTACAGGAAAAGCAAGCGTCGTCGTATACAGTATACTTTATATCCCCCGATCGGTGTCTCTTACACTTTATTTAATAGGGTTTAGGCTTCAGTAGCGAGACGTGTATACAACTCGACATCATATCGGCTTCCCTTATGAATATTATTTATCTATAATATCTAATTTTTAGAATACAAAACTAAAGAAAACAATAATTTGCGCAAAAAAAACTTATAATTAGATATTATATACTGCCCGATAGATGGAGCTAATTGCAATAAAAATTTATTTTTATCGTTGTTCTGTAGGTATATTACAATAGACATTAAAAAATCCAATTCCACTGATCTCACGCTTCGCCACTATTAGGTTTCCGTACCCAAAGGGTAAAAACGGGACCCTATTACTAAGACTCCGCTGTCCGACCGATTGTCCGTCTCGCACTTGCCCGGTTATTATTTATATCCTCGTCCCTCTCTAAACGCACGTCGGCTATACATGTTGGCCCAGTGTAGACTGGTCGCGGCGATGCGAGCGTCCGCAAAACGGTACAAGACAAGTGCCTTTTGATTTGTGCACAAAACCCGACACCGGTCCGAAGTGAGGCAAGTGATCACGACGCCGAGTGAAGACAAGTTGCGGCAAGTGATCTCTACTCATGTTGGCGCTGGGCTTCACTCGGCCAACTAGGCGAGCGACACCGAGCGATGACAAGGCAAGGCAAATCGTCTACACGTTGGCGCTGGCCATCACTCGGCAACGCGGAGCCAACTTGTATAGCCGCTGTATCGTGCGCCCTCCCGCTCGCGCAGGACGCAGACGGCGTACCTCAGCCACCTGCGGCTGAACCACGTGTGCCGGTTCCCGTGCGCGCTGTGCGGGTTCACGTTCCACACGCGCCGCGGCGTCGACTCGCACAAGCTCAAGAAACACAAGCGGGATAAGAACGTACGTCATCGGTACTCTGTATTATAATTTTCTTTTGACTATATAAAATAATTGTCATACTCGAAAAAAATATCTTCCTTTATATGGGCGAGTTTGCGGTGAGCGGAGCTTCTCCCGTACACGAGATGATTTTTTTTTGCTTTGAGTATCACAATATTTTTTTTGCCTAAACGTCTTTATAATTAGCAGGAGATCATATGCCCAAAATATCCGTAATTGATTTTACCAAACCTTATATTATATGCAGTAATCAAATTATTTGGCTTAACCGAAGACAAATATAGTGACGTGTAGTGTGTATAGTGTGGGTTGTGCAGGCGGAGCTGGCGGGCCCGTACTGCGCGGAGTGCGACGTGCGGTTCGCCACGACCGAGGCGCACGACCGCCACCTGCAGCTGACGGCCGCGCACCGCCGCGAGGACAACAAGTGAGTGACGCCACCGGTGACCAGCCACTGCTACACAGTTTTCATACAAACGGTCTCCACTCGCTACACGTGTTCGGTAGTATATGCAAATCCAAATTTTAGCGATCACAAACACAGGCACGTCCACGATCGGGCGTTTGTGTGCGCTAACGCCTGAAATTAATAACGTATCTAAAATCTTAGATTTACTTCAATCTTAGATTCTCAAACACAAATTGACGTAAGTTGACATGAAGTTAATACTAGGATCGTTGAAATGTATTGGAATATTGATCTCAGATAGCTAAAATTAGATTAAGATTGATTATTAGTTTCGGGCGTAAGACAGTACAGATAGTTCAACTCATCTTTGCGCGCGGAATTATGTGTGCCTTAACCTTGTATATGCACAGTGACTTTGTGTGCGTGACAAGAGGTACAGTCAAGTACAAAATACAGAAACATTTATTACAACTAAAATAAAAACTTAATGTGTAAAATGTATTTTTATTTGTATAAATATTACAATTTTAATATTTTTTATTTGGATATTTTATAATTGGACTTGCGCTGCAAACTGGATCATTTACTAGTTGCAAAAGATCTGTCGCATCCTTTTTCATAAATTCGTATACCTTGGCAATAGTTTCACGAGTCTAAAACAATAACAATACGTTAACTTTAAAAATATTATTTTTTAAAGATTCATACATTATCATCTTTATTTTTATTTGAATCATGACAAATATTAATTATATCGAAAGTGACACATAACAAAAATATTTACCTGACTCCTTAAACATTTTCTCCGTGAAGAGCTAGATATTTTCTTAATGACTGTACCCACGCAAAAAAAACGATAAGAACACGTGTTGCTCGGACGACGGCGGTTGCGTCACTGCCACACAAATTAAAGCTGTATAATTACAAGCGCACGCACACATAGCGTCACGCGCAAAGATGAGTTGAACTATCTGTAATGTCTTTGACAAATAAACACTTAACTAGCGCTTAATACAGTTTCATCGAAGATTAAACGATATACTAAGGCGGGTCAATAAGTCCGTGACTTTTTGAATTTCTAACCTCCTTACTGAAAAAGCAACACTACTCCTGTCAACAGGCATCTGTCAGTTGACTCCTATCAAAATTTGAACTTGCTGCGTCAGTTAGTGTGTGTTTTACAGCTATCTTTATCAGACTATCCAGTAACTTAAGGAAACAATGGAAAAAAGTGAATTTCGTGTGCTTATTAAGCATTATTTTTTGCGAAAAAAAACCATTACCGAGATCAAGGCTAAGCTTGATAAATACTATGGGGACTCTGCACCATCGATTTCAATGGTAAAAAAGTGGTTTACTGAATTTCGTTGTGGCCTTACAAGCACTGAAGATGCCGAACGTCCTGGACGCCCAGTTGAGGTCTCTACACCCGAAACAATCGAAAAAATTCAGGATATGGTATTGGCCGACCGAAGATTGAAAGTGCAAAAGATTGTGGAAGCCATAGGCATCTCGCATGGCTCAGTGGTTTCAATTTTGAATGATCACTTGGGCATGAGAAAGCTTTCCGCAAGTCGACCACAAACGCAATCGTGTAACAACTTCACAGGAAGGTTTGGCGTTGTTTAATCACAATATAGAGGAGTTTTTGCGACGTTTTGTAACCGTGGACGAAACATGGATCCATCACAACACACCAGAGACCAAACAACAGTCAAAACAGTGGGTTTCTAAGGGTGAATCGGCGCCAAAGAAGGCCAAGGTGGGTTTGTCAGCCAATAAAGTTATGGCGACTGTTTTTTGGGATGCACGTGGGATAATCCACATTGACTATCTTCAAAAGGGAAGAACAATTAATGGCGAATATTATGCCAACTTATTGGACCGCTTCAATGAGGATTTGAAAAAAACCGACCTCATTTGGCCAAGAAAAAAGTTCTTTTTCACCAAGACAATGCAAGGGTGCACACATGTGCAGTTTACATGGCAAAAATCCATGAATTGGGCTATGAATTGCTCCCACATCCACCCTATTCTCCAGATTTGGCTCCGAGTGACTACTTCTTGTTCCCAAACCTGAAAAAATGGCTCGGTGGAAAAAGATTTGACTCCAATGATGAAGTCATCTCGCAAACAAAGGCCTATTTTGAGGACCTCGACAAATCATATTTTTTGGAAGGGATAAAAAAATTGGAGAAGCGTTGGACAAAGTGTATAGAGCTCAAGGGGGACTACGTTGAAAAATAAAATGATTTATTTATCAAAAAATCTGTGTTTTATTCCAAAAGTCACGGACTTATTGACCCGCCCTCGTAGCTCGTATAAATAAAGAAAGGGACTGAGACAAATGAAGTCCATATACGATGAGTTAATTGATCATATTCGACTTCTTTGATCTGAGTCCTTTTTTTTATACAAATGAGTACAACTTTATATCAACTCTTATAAATTTTGCAGTGGGCGGCGCATACGTAACGACTACCATATGGCGGAGAAGAGAAAGTCTAGGCGGAAGGCAGCTAAGGAGAAATCTGAGCACACGAAACCCGAGCAGACGGAGCCCGAGCGCCGCGTCCTAGTTTGCTGCGAACAGGTAAGTCGTCACACATGAAAGGTTGTTTATTTCTTTACTTATTTTTAACTTCCGACGAAAACAGTGGGCTGTTTTTTTTAAATATAAAATAAAACTACAGGCTTAATGCCCGCACCCGTTTTACCCGCATATTACAAATATCGTGCTCAGGACATTTATACATTTACTACAAATATTTTATAATACTTAATATATCATTTTTTCCGAAGTCCTTTTTTTTTTTTTTAATTACCAGTCTAAATAAAATACACTAAGATCAAGGTCACATTCTTTCCCTTGCCCTTTTAATAATTTTGTGAATTATAGTTTTTAGTCCTTCTCGTAAGGAGCAGAGAGGTGTTATAAGTATGTCGTGTATGTTTGTTTGTTTGTCCGTGGCATCGTAGCTCCCAAACGGATGAACCGATTTTGTTTGAAAGCTGACAATGGTCGAGAGTGTTCTTAGCTATAATTCATCATCATCAGCACTGCTTGACAATACAGGGTTACTTAAAGTTTTTAATTTTGTTTATTCCATAATATAATAATAGTAAATAAACACTGTTTTCTTATTAAGATATAGTTAACAAAATAATCTATATAAATAAAACTAAATTACCGAAACGTATGTACGCGCATAACTTCCAAACGCTTGCACCAAATTGAATAAATCTTTCTTTTATGTGTTCGTTATTGTCAGAAGAAGGTTTGTAAATTGAAAAATATTTTAAAAAATGACAGCAAATATTATTTTTTTCGACAATTTTTTTATTTTCATATGATGGCATACGATGGCATTAAAAATACATACAAACGGCAAAATTGCCGGGTCAGCTAGTATTTAAGATAAAAAAGCAAAATCGACAATAAGATGCAAGTATATTTTTTTACAGAAGACGTATACTAAAAATAATGAAATAAATATGTACACAGTGTGGTAAGGAGTGCGAGGGTTACCGTGCGTACGCGCAGCACTTCCGCCGCGAGCACCCCGGCTGCCACCGCACGCAGTACAGCGGCGCCGACCCCGCCATGTGCGAGCACTGCGGCAGGATCTTCCAGGTATTATGTCGCCTGACGCCTCCGTAGTCCAGTGGTGCAGAGCTTGACTCTCGATTCCAGAGGTCGTGTGTTCGATTCCCGCGTTGGAACAACAACAAAATAATGTTTTCCAGTCTGGTTAGGACACTGCAAGCTGATCACCTGATTGTCTGACAAGAAATATGATCCATGCCTCGGTTCGGCATGTAAAAAGTCGTACCTACGCCTGATCCCTCGCCAGTCGTGTCGGTTATCCCTCCCACTAGGTTACGAAAGTAAAGGAAGAAAGTATTGTAGGAATACATTTAACGAATATAGCATAATGTAGTATCAGGGAATTTAATCTTATAGCAGGTAGAGCATTCTTTTAATCTAATGACAACAATTTATAATACAATTGTCAATTACACGCCAAAGTGAATTTTGAAAACAGTCCACTTTCCTGCAGTGAAGTAATTGCATATTTTAAAATATTTAGCTATTCATATAATAAAAAACAATATACTGTACTCCATAGAACCCGTATCTGCTGCGAGCGCACGCGGGCGTGCACACAGACGGCGCGGCGACGAGCGGTGTGCGACGCGCGGGCAGCCGACACGCGGGCACGCCGCGCCGCGCGCACGCCTGCCCGCTCTGCCCCAAGCGCTTTACTGAGAAAAGCAACCGCGCTCGACACATCGTCTCCGTGAGAAATTCTTACGTCACTCTGGCACATTTATTTTACCGAGCTAGTAGATGACAGTCAATACAACGGCCGATCACAAGCGAGATATCTCAGCACTATTTTACTAAGAATATCAAGTAGTAAATGGTTATATGTAATTGATGTGGTGTTAAGAATTTCGATTTAAATCAATAGTAGAGTTGTTGGTTAGCCTTAGGGCTTACCCAAGAGCTAGAAAATTTAGAGCAGGTGCTTGAGGCAAGCTGAAACCTTGTCCTTAACTTCTCTTATAACACGAGACTGCAGAACTGGCCGGTCAGACGCGGGGCTGTCAATATAATAATTTTTGAAAAGTTTTTTTTATCCCTTAAAAATATGTTTGAGGCAATTTGAAATTTTGATATAGTGTTAGTTTAATGTTTAAGGAGTGGGGAAAAAATCTAAGGTACAAAGAAAACCCTCCAAAGCGCAGCTTGATATCTGAATTCTGAATATTTCATAAATTATACTTGTAGAAAATTTAATTCTCTACAAAAAAGTACTGAGATAGTTTTATCGTAATCTTAACGGGTAAAAAGTTATTGAGCTTTAAATACTCGCAACAAAACAAAATTTTAAGAAAGATAGTTTCAAAGCAGCTTTTTGAAGGAATAGACAATTTTACTAGATAATTTATTTAATTTTTATAGATTTTAAATAATTTTCATCTTTTTGAAAGTTTTTTTGGTAATTTAATGTATTTATTTCAAAATTTATTAATCTCTGGACTGTTTTATAATTGACATGTGTCTTTTGATAAAATATTAAGTGCGAATAGGCTACTTCACTCGTATTTAATTTAGTACTTGGCTTAGGAAAACGTATTCTAGCGATATCATAAATTAAAATCTTGTAAAAAATAATGATGATTTAAAAATATGTATTTTTGTTTTTTAATTTCTACTGATGAAAAAATCTCGTAGTAACTTCCGGCAAGGATGTGACGACACAAACACACTAAACACATATGTTGTAGTGAAACGGAACGTTTTTGTAAAAATAGTTCATGACATCTCAAAAAGTTATTTATGTCAAAACGTCAAACGGAACGTAACACCGCCATTTTACTACTACGGACTATAGCACAGATTACAAATAGTACTAGTATGACTTCACAGCTATCTATCAACCAACATGGCGAATAGTGTTTTCGGTGGTTTTTAAAAAGTTAATTTTTTAAATGTTTTTTGTAAGTTTATAGATTAATGTATTTTTTTTGTGTAATGAAACAATTATGAAGCGTTTAGGACATAAATAAAAACAAGGTCATTAGCCTATTATGAATATTTTTTCTTATTACAATTTTACCCATTAGGATTACGAAAAAAAACTTCAGTACTTCTTTGTAGAGATTTGAATTTCCTACAAGAATCATTGATGAAAAATACAGTTTTTTTTCGTGGTTTTACCGGATGAAAACTTAAAAAAAATATACGTGTTATTTAAATGGGAAAATAGAAATTCATTGAGCTTCATGAAGAATTGAGATATTAAGCTGCGCTTTGGAAGGAATTTTTTTGTACCTAAGAGAAGCTATTGAGACAATAGCACTTCCAAAAATAAAAAAATGTTTGTGGACCACTACTGTGTAGTATATGGTTATCATTTTGTAAATTGTCAATTTGAGGCGTAATAGCTCCATATAGTAGCCCATTAGATAGATTTATTTTTTACCAGTATAAAGTTATTTTCTTTTTCTATAGTGCAACAGTTTAGTACTAGTTAAGTTAGTAAAAATGTTACTTAGGGTTTGAAATAGGGATTCTATAGTATTCATATTTTAACCAAGAAAAATAATTATTATGTTTGTGATTTTCGTAACGCGAAAGCGACATCTATCATTTACATGTTAGCATATTGTGTTTCCAAACAAACTAATTATTAATTTCATTACTTAATTGACTTAGTTATGATAACTATTAGATGTCGCTTTTCCGCAAATCATTTTTTTCCGCAACACAACCAACCAACAAAAAAAGGGCGATTTATTAAACAATAGGTTAGGTTATATTTAATCAATTATCTTTTATTCCCAGAGTTTGATGTATAATATTATTGTTCCTATGTTTATAAAGTACAACTTACAATAAATATATTTTGTGGCCACGTATTTTAATTACCAGGCAGTAAATGTATGGCGACTTGCCGGTCTCCTTTGTATTTTACTATGCCCTTAGCTTAACTCCGCTTCTGACCAGCCAGTCCTGAAGTCTCGTATTGGGGTACAATAGAAGTATAGGTCTAGGTTTCAGCTTGCCTCATCAAGCACCTGCTTAAATTTCCTAGTAGCTCGCCATCTATAAGTTAGTGATTATTTAGTTTAATTATTTGCACTATTTACTGACACCTATAATAATAATTATAGTCTGGTTGTATCGATAACAAGTAACAACCTACGGCAGATCAGCTCAGGAAGAAATATTTTTCTTCCAAGGCCTCGCCTAATTATATATTTATTTTATATGTTTGTGGCAGATCCACCACGGCGCGGAGAGGCGATTCCGCTGCGCCGTGTGCGACAAACGGTTCTGGGAGCGCAGCGGACTGCAGACGCACTTCGACCACGTGCACCTCAAGAAGCCGTGGCCGAAACGCACGCGTCCGCCGCGGCCCCGCCCCGCTCCCGCACCAGGTGAGTGTTGTCTCTGTCACACAATCCCATTCGAATGACAGGGACGGATAGCAGACAGAGGACATAAACTATACTAATCAAAAGTAAATGTTACTTTATGAGGGCGATGGTTCTTGAGATTATAGAGTAAGCATTTTTGCCTCTTTTTTATATTATCTTCTGTAAACAACAATAATTTTAAAAACAATACCAAAAAAAATTAAAAATTGTTTTTTACACACATAAATTAAACTACCACGCAGCATTACATAAAAAAAATCCTTCCCGTTTTTTTTACCGTTGCTAAAATTTTACAGGGCAAGAGTTCGAGTCGGCCGGCAAGGGCGAGAGCGCCGAGGTTTAGTGCACGGTTCGTTAGTCATACAGTTGTAATATTGTTGTCTTGTTATTCATTAAACTTACATAATTTTATTATGCTTATATTTTTTTATCTTACTTTACCAAATAAGTTTTCTTAATAACGGGATTATCACATGTTCCAATAGGTTAGATTTATGTGATTAATTTATTGAGATTTTATGAACGTAATCATCATTCTTTACGATTTGGATTTAAGCTACCTCGCGGCGATAATTTGTTAGGCGCGAAGTAGCTTTGTCGTGCGATTTATAGACGCGATGTCTACGGAAATTGTGGTAGGGCTTGAAAAACGGTAAAGAAACGTGTGTATTATTAAATAACTTTTATTATTATACACTCGCTGCTCAATTCCGTCGTCTGCGCACGCGCGAGATGCGCCAGGCATTGGGCTCCTCGTACTTGTTGTAGAGCGGCTCGAGGCGCTGGTTTTTCTTGAAACGGGACAGTTTGGTGGGGTCGGAGAATTTGAAGAACGCGGGCGCGAACTCCACCAGCCACTTGGGGTCGATGGTGGTCACCTCGCGCATGTACTCCTTCGTCGTCTGAACCAGCTCGTGGTAGATCACCCTGCGAATACAAGACGAAATAACTAGTTAGAAAATTAAGTTGTGAAAACGGAACAAGGGATAATATTGTCTTGCTTACATTTACACACAAACACATATAGGGCCATATTTATTTAGTTATTGAAGTGAAACTCTTTTGCGGCATTGAGAGTAAAATTTGAAGATCGCATCACGACACAATTTTGTATATAACGCCATCTGTCGGAAGCTACTTATACTTCTTACAGGAAAACTTAACTTTCTAATGAACAGCTCAATACACCAGGGCGTGCGCTCCTTGTAGGCAGAAATGCAGTGCTTTACTTGTCATTCACAGATATTTTAATAAAACGTTCGTACGTTTTAGATGACTTTAATTAATAGTAAATTGATTAATTAAAAAAATATAATAACTTAAAAACGCCTTATATTTTATAAATAGCAACTTATCTCATGCCGTTGCGTTCTGCAGGACATATCATCGCATGTATGTGTAATTTTCATACTTCGCAAACGCACACACCCATGAATATCGACATGATTATATAGCGGCAACTCCCGCGGCAGGCGATGGCTCTCGGCTATCCGATCGCTTCCGAAAACCGCCGAACCGGCTTGTCGGAAATTATTCGTTGCCTATAATCCGAGTAGAAATAATAGACGGAAATCGAATAAATCACGTATGCACATTATGCATTTTTGTTTAGTAAGGTTTTATTTGTTTAAATAGAAGAAACGTTGTGTTTCGCGGGGGCCATATTGAATAATTCATGTGATAATCATTGTTTACAATTTAATCGCTCCGATTTATTAATAGTTTTCTTAAAGATTTTTCATTTTAACATTTGAAAGTGTGTACATTAGTTTATTACTGAGTTTCTAAATAAAATGTAGTGATTTGCTTTTACTAGTGCGTTTGTTGATTTTTTTAAAATGTGTGAATGTGTGAATTTTTTGTGTTGAAAATGTATGTTTATTAAAAATTAAAAATAACAAGTTCTCACAATTGTCATTCAGTGAAAAGATTCAAATCCTGTCTAAAGGTAGGTGTGTACCCGAGTTACAACAAATAAACCAGACCAAAAATAATTTAACTCGAAAATTTCATGTTAAAAGTTATGAAACGTATAACTGGCTGTGTGGTTGTGTACACATGATTAAATTATATTGTTTTCCTTGCATATTATTTAGTAATTCTAGTACAGTGTGGACTGATTCGGGATATTCAGATTTAAATAATTTCTATTCCGCGGCCTCACTCACTTGGATAAGATATTTGAGGTGGCCGCAATCTTGCGTTTATTTACATCGGGATATAGTAATCTCAAGTAACCGGAACCTTGAATATGTGAAAATTGAAGCTGACTGACTGGTGAGTAGTTATAATATTTTAAAATATGCTTATTATTTTACTTATTAGAATTTCTTCCGCCGCGACGATCGATCGCTGTTTTGTCTGCGTTGCCGTGGAAGATGTACATGAATAGTAGTACATCTAAGACTTGCTCTGTTGGCATGGGTTCGACTTAGAGATCCGTCGCTTGGCTGTAGCTATGCTAAAAATCTATAAACGAAAAAGTTTTTGTGACCGAGTACTTCGCCGCATACCCAGTGTCATAATCCTGTGCACGCCACTGCAATACACAGATGGCGCTATGTGTACAAATACTACATCAAACAATAATAAGACAGTTTTTAAACGTTTTTGTGAACGTGAAAGTTTTTTTAAACACCTAACCTAACCAAAAGCATGTCCGATAGCAAATTGTCCGATTTCACTCAAAATAATTTTCTTTAAGAGTTTTTAGCAAGAACTACCAGCATTGAAACTTACATGTTTCTATTTCTTATATTTATCTTTAGAAATGCCAGAGGGGGACTACTTATGAACGCTTTGGGAGGCTGATTACTCGAAGATGGTTGACTTTTTTACAAAGTCAAAGTAATGAAACTTATATTTCATCCTCACGTCACATGTATAAAGAGCTACTTCTTAAATATAGAATTATTATTATTTTATAATGCCAAAACCAAAATCTATACAAAAACTATAACTATACCAAATTTCACCCAAGAAGTAATGGTGGACAGAGCGAAACTACAAGGATAGTGCTAAGGAACCCTAAAAAATGTGGGTCACCCTTAATACTTAGCAGTATGAAAAATAGTTTAAACCTATTCTCATAACTATTGTATACACCTGCAAATTTTCATAAGAATTGGTTAAGCCGTCGGAGGAACAAACACTCACACGAGAATTTTATAATATATAAATAAACTAGCTTTTGCCCGCAGCTTCGCCCGCTTGGGAGAGTGTTTGTAGCAAAAAACTTCTTTAGAAAATATACATGCAATATAGTAATAGCACAGAGTAAAAATATATACTTTATAATAAATTTTCCCACGTAGTTTTTAATTTTAAGATATCTACTAGATAAGGATAATTAAATAGTATCCGTCTAAATAGCTTCTGAAAATATATCTGATAATTTTTTAATCTTAGAATGGGTATAGTAACCTAATATAACCTTAAATTTTAAGGTTAGATTAGGTTACTATATTACCGCGTATATTACTATGTTATTTTAAGTTAAAAGAAGATAGACATATCTATGTCATCGCGGTATTTTGTAGACCTATAAAAGAGTAACAATCCTACCATACATTGTTTTGATATTTATCTCCAACAGATTAGATTAGGCAGCGTTTTCGATAAAAGTTCCCAGACGGCTTGATTTTTTCCGACACTTTCAATAATTATCGTCATAAATCAAACAATTTCCACAAAACCTTAACAAATGATTATCGACCTAAACCTTTCTAAGCAACCACTCTATCGGTAAATGTAAACGGCATGAAAATCCTTTTAGTTTTTGAGATAATCGCGAACATACAGACAGACTCGGCGGGGCACTAAAGTATCCTATGTCCGTCTCCTGGTTCTAAGCTACCTCCCAACCCATTTTCAGCAAAATCGGTTCAGCCGTTCTTGAGTTATAAATAGTGTAACTAACACGGCTTTCTTTATATACCTAGTCTTGCCATAAATACTGAAACAAAGAAAAAAATTCTATTGCAAATAACATTTATTACTTTTACAGTGTGTTAGTTTAATACATAAATAT
Source organism: Phengaris arion (assembly GCA_963565745.1). Classification (NCBI taxonomy): domain Eukaryota; kingdom Metazoa; phylum Arthropoda; class Insecta; order Lepidoptera; family Lycaenidae; genus Phengaris; species Phengaris arion. The sequence continues at coordinate 3,775,361 of OY751442.1, forward strand.
AAAACCATTTAAAATATAAAAAGCTTATTCGAAGTGGTCTTCATTGGCTGCAATACAGTCCTTTAAACGTTTGCCAGTTATCAATAGAAGCACGCACTCTTTCCATGAGAAAATTCTTCACTGCCAATCGTACGGATTGTTTTAGGGACTCCAAATTATCATGGCGTTTAGAGCAAGCCGTATTCTCTAAAACTGACCATAAATCATAATCCGGCGGATTATGATCGTGACTAGACGACGACCAGTCTTCAGCTCTGATGAAGTCCGAAACGTTCGTTTCCAACCAAGACTGCGTAGACCGAGCTTTATGACCCGGCGCCGTCTTGCTGGAAGGACCATTCTTGGTTATGAACATGGTGTTGTTAAGGGGCTTCACTACCTTCTCAAGAATGGTATCTTGATACACTTGTGCCGATGTTTTGATACCTTTTTCACAAAAGTATGGCTCAGTCACTCCTTCAAAGCTAATCCCTATCAAACCATTACTGAAGTCGGATAGTGCCCACGTTGCACTCTGTCGACTAATTGGGAAGCTTCATTAGAGCTTTGATCATAAATACGGTCATTTTGTTTGTTAAAATGTTGCTCAATTGTAAAAAAATTCTCATTCGTAAATAAAAATTTTCTGTGATCTCCCTTTGCGTACCGTTTGAGTAATTGTTTCGATTTTACCACCCTATTCTTTTTTAAATTATCAGTTAAGAAATGACCAGTACGTCTCTTATAGGCTGCAAGTACTAAGTCATCTTTTAAATTACGCGACATGGTTCTTTCGCGAAATCTACATTCTCCCGAGACAAAATCTTTTGCTTTCGGACACGATTTCTTCAAATTCTTTCCCTTACTGCTTTGACCACCTTTTTCGTACGAACACTACGTGGACGGCCAGATCTTTTTCTGTCACAAACAGAGGAGGTCTCATTATACCTATTAATAGCCCGGTACACATACATTTTACTAATACCAAGCGTATGGAGAGTTTTAAAAATTGCATTTGGCTCCATACCTACTTTGTATAATCCAATCACAGCGATTCGGTTCTCTTTATCACCCCACTCCATTTTAATATCCCAAAATATTGTACAATGAATTGGCGCCAAAATGAGAACTCAATGAACAATCATATAAAAATGACAGATTCCAAATTCAAATGTAATATTTTGTTTATTTTTAATTGAAACAGTATTTATGACCAGACTATGTATATATAGATAAAAGTTGCGAAAAAACAATTAATTGAAGATGCGAATGTTCTATATATTATAGAGATCTATGAAGCTATTAATACGTACCACTCGGGCTGGCGGTTGAAGAGCGCGCTGGAGGGGTGTATGTAGACCACCTGGCTGTCCACAAGCGTGCGGTATCCCTCCTGTGGGTCCTTCTTGGCGGCGTTGCGGAAGAAGCCCGAGCAGATCGTCTTCTGAATGCGCACCGAGTTCTTGCCCGCCGACACCACGTCCAACTTGTGCCTGCAAATGACAATGGTTTCTTGGTACAACTCGTTAGCAAACAGACAGAGATTGAGACAAATTAGAATCGTAAATCTATATTGTTAACCGGTGTTATGCACCGTAGAAGACCGCACACAATAAAAATAAGACACGTCACTTTGTCAATCTAATCATCTTATGCACAAAATAACTTGGGGAACTAGGTAGTCAATACCATAGTGACCATGTTCGTACACCACTCACCGGTCCATGATACCGAGGAGCTGTTTCCGCACGTCCTGCGCGCGCTTGAGTGTGCGTATTTGCACGAAGTTTTCGTAGCACCAGGCGTTGGAGAACTTGTTGTTTTTCCAGCTGTTGAACACCGCCAGCAGCGTAAGGTGGTCGCCCTCGGGCTGGTTGAACTTGGCCTTCTTCTGGTCGGCCAGGGCTTGCTTGTCCTTGGGCCGGTAGAACACGTTCTGCACGCTCAGCATAGACACTACGGTGAGGATCTCGTCCGAGCACTGCAGCGCCACCGACATGATCAGGATCTTCGACAGGTTCGGCTCCAGCGGGAACTCCGCCATCTGCGAAAATGTTTCTTTATTGTACACCATAGTCCATACAACTATATGAAGACAAGTAGCAGTAAACACGCTTGTTTATACATTAAAGATATTAAATTATTTTATACTAGCTGACCCGACAGACTTTGCCCTGTATTAACTATGAAGTATGAACTGGAATAAATAAAATATAACTATCAACTTACAATCTAACTACAACCCACACCTAAACCTACATACAACCAACACCTACAACTTAACATCTACACTAACTACGAACTAATCTGAGACACGGGGTTGGCCGATTCGACATTAGGTACTTTTGACTATGATATTATTTTTGAACTCACGAAAACTTCCAAACTAAATATCCGATTTCGAAGAAACAAAGAGCATTTAATTTCTAAAACAATACTCTTCATGAGTAAGATATTTATTTGGATTAATAGCATATTACTAAAGAAATCAAAAATATTGGTCTCAGTAATTTAACTAAATTTTAGAAGAGAAAAGTTGTTTTACTACCTTAACTATTTGGCTATATACTATGGCGGACTTTTTTGTAAATATTAGTATGTTATTTTATATTGTAAAACATTATTTTGTTATATCGTCAATATGCGTAAACACGCAGCGTATGCGCTGAAAAATATTTTATGACAAATTTTCTTACACCTTGGGTCACATTATTGAAGTTTTAGCAGGAACTTTTTAAATCGGTCCATTAGTTTTGGCGTGAATCGGGAACAAAGATACAAAAACACAAATCTTTCCTCTTTATAATATTAGTATTTTCTAAACTGTCCTCTCTCGAGTAGAATAATATATATATATATATATATATATATATATATATATATATATATATATGTTATTTATCTAAAAAGATCTAACCATACAAAGGCGAAAGTGACTATGCTATGTAAAAATCTAATATTCAGGCATTATTTTGTGTGTAAACGCACCCGACGGCCCAGACGCGTGAGCAGACCCTCGGCGTCGAGCGCGGACAGCGAATGCAGCTGCTCCAGCGCCATGATGAGCGACTCCACCGGCGGCGCGTCCATGAAGTCGAAGTGTAGCAGGTCGTTGATGCCCATCGTCTTCAGCTGCAGCACCTGCACACAATCCGTGTTAATTCCCAAACGATGAAAAATATAAAGTGTCGTCTAAACTACTGCTACGTAGCGTACTTGGTGTAGCGGTACTCACCGTGGTAGCGAGGTTGGTGCGCTGTATCTCGGGCACGGGTGTGGGCAGCATCTCGTCGCGGTAGGCGCGCTCGGTGTACAGGCGGTAGGTCTTGCCCGGGCCAGTGCGGCCCGCGCGCCCGGCACGCTGCTTGGCCGCCGCCTGCGAAATCGGCGTTACAACCAGCGAGTCCATGCCAGTCTTGGAGTTGTACACCTTCTGCTTGACGAAGCCGGGGTCGACGACGTAGTAGATGCCGTCGATGGTGAGCGAGGTCTCGGCGATGTTGGTGGCAATGACGACCTTACGCGAACCGGGAGGCGCGGGCTCGAAGATGCGCGTCTGCATCTCGGACGGCAGCGCCGAGTACACGGGCAGGATGATGAGCTCGGGCACGTCGGGGCCCAGCGACTTCATGCGCTCGTACAGGATCTCGCAGGCGGTGTCGATCTCCTCCTGGCCGGTGAGGAACAGCAGCACGTCGCCGGGCGGCTCGCGCAGGTGGATTTGCATCACGGTGATGAGTGACGCGTCCAGATAGTCCGTCTCCGGCTCCTTCGTGTACAGCACCTCCACCGGAAACGTGCGCCCGGGGATGGTGAAGATCGGCGCCTCGAAGAAGTACTGTGAGAACTTGACGGCGTCCAGCGTCGCCGACGTCACGATTAGCTTGAGCTCGGGCCGCTTCTGCACCGCCTGCTTCAGCAGCCCGAACAGCACGTCCGTGTGAATGGTGCGCTCGTGCGCCTCGTCCAGCATGATCACCGAGTAGCTTTTCAGATCCAGGTCCATGAGGCACTCCCGCAGCAGCATACCGTCCGTCATGTATCTAAAACAAAGGCACGATTAATATAAGGAACTGATTCTCAATATAATACCAATGTCAATTTTACACACAGGTTCCCAAATTATCGGTTACAGTGATTAGTCCAGGGTTGGGAAAAATGATGATTTTTTAAAAAAATCGAATAAAGTACGAATTTTTTTTATTTTTTCCTTTTATTATTAAATTTAACTATATTTTTGCGTAAAACGGAACGCGCCCTCAAAGGATTGCGCGGACACAGCGCGGGAATTTTAGATAGGAGAAGCTGAAACCTTGTCCTATACTTCTCATATTGTACCCCAACACGAGACTGCAGGAGACAAAAGCGGGGCTAAGTCAATGTACAAATTTTTGAAAATTTATTTTTTTTATCCCAAATAATATGTTTGAGACAATTTGAAATTTTTATATAGTGAGTATAATGTTTAAGGAGTAAGAAAAAATAAAGCCAGAACATTTAAGTCGGGGTTTTAACTATTACATTCCAGTTTTAAAGTAAATTGGAAATATGCTGGCTGCTGCTGAATAGATATTATATAATATAATATCAATTCACGATTTTCTGACATCTATCGGTAATTTTATGAACTATGTATGTTGTCAACGTATCATACGTACGTAGACTCGATTGTAGATCATAAAATAACCGATAGTTTGTAACTTAATTAGAATTTCTAATTCTGTTTTAATATGTTGATTTCTGTAAAAGAAAGTAAAATTAAACATTTTTGATTAAATCTATTCATGCCAACCCTGGTTACATTTGCGAATATATACTTGATGATAGTATCGGGTCCAGTGCAGTCCTCGAATCGGATGGTGTAGCCGACCTCCTGGCCGAGCCGGCAGCCGAACTCCTCGGCGACGCGCTTGGCCACGGACATGGCGGCGACGCGGCGCGGCTGCGTGCACGCCACGCGCCCGCGCGCCGCCAGCCCGCTCTCGCAGACGTACTGCGTGATCTGCGTCGTCTTGCCGGACCCCGTCTCGCCGATCACTATCAGGATCTGGTTGTCTGATATAGCCTGCACAAAAACATCGCAACTGTTAGAATTCAAATATCCGCGAATCATATTCTGAGATTCATTTTAATTCCTTCATTACGAAACATGATATACGAACTTTGTTTTATTTATTTACAAATAAAATATACTTTATGACAATTTATTACGTACCTTTGTCAACTCGTCGCGCAATTTATAAATGGGCAGCGACTGTCTCTGCTCCAAAAGCGACAAATTAGTTTTCTTTCCGAACGACGATTTCTTTCCTCCTATGACGTGTTTTTTCCACTCGGGCAGGTCCTGCGGCGCAACGCCGGTGCCCCGCACGTTTGCGGCCAGTGCCCGGCCGTCGGACTCCGGTAGGGGATCGATCCAGTTCTTGTTCAAGCCCGTCGGCAGGCTCTCCATCTCCTGCTCCCGCTGCAACATCTTCTGTTCTCTTCTCTCTTTAGCGAGCGCCGACTGCATCATCGCGGCCTGCGCTAGAGAACCGTCTGGGTTTTTGACTATCCTCACAGGAGATAAATCGTGCAGGGCCCTTCCGTGACCTTGCAAGAATGGCGGCTCGTCCTCGACTAGTTCTATCTCTATGTCCGCCTCGCCGTCCTCGTCCTTCGGTAGCAGGCCGGTCTCCTCGTCAAAGTCGGGCAACTCACTCTTGTCTATGACTCCAGACGAAATCATCTGAAAAAAAAAATGATATTACATTGATTTAATAAAAACTGTATGAATATTGTATAATATTATGTTGAAAAGAATATGGTACCTGTTTGATTTCCCAGCGCTCGGGGCTGGAGATCCTGGTGACGCGCTTCCTGCTGGAGTCCTCGTCGGGGTCGATGCCGCCCTGCAGGCCCGCCAGCACCGTCGCGGCCGGTGGCGGCCGGTCCGGGTTGCGCCCCTCGCGTTCAGCCTACAATATAAATTTTGTTATTATTCAGATGGGCTTCTATTTTTATTTTACTCGTATACAATTACAGGAATCGATAATAATAAAATACAGACATAAAATAAATTAATATGTAAGTTGATTCTATTGTCACATTATTAAATTACTGGTTTTGTTCAAACATGTTGTTTTTATTTATTTATTTCCAAACTTCTAAAAATCTATGTTAAAATTCTTTCTACAAATTTACTTTTTTTACTTACTACAAACTTTTTAAAACCTAAAGTAAATTTATAGTCTTTACTTAGTTAATTCAAGGATATAAGAAGGATTAGGAATTGAAGGAAATAGTCTTTACTTAGTTAATTGAAGGAAGAAAAAAACCTCATACCTCCACTGCAGGCAGAGTCGGATTTAGATCTTTGCCTGTCTCTTGGCACACATCCTTCATAGTGAGCGAAACTTTTTGTCCAGTCATTGATAGGACTTTCACCTGCCCATACAAATGTTGTATGTTAGAAAAAATTATATGAAACAATGTACAAAAGTCCGTAAGTTGCACATAAAAGTGGTTATATTAAATCCAATGTCTAAAGTCCATTTGTGTTAAGAAGTCAGACGATAATGCATACAAATGTCAAAATTGACCAATGTTGCATTAAGCTGTCTTCACATTAAGCAATAAAAGTAAGCCAGTTTGACATATTATGTATGCATGATACACTGACTTCTTAATGCAAATAGACTATAGTGACAAACACACATTAACACAAAGTTGTGGAACTTTGTGTTAATGTGTGTCAAAGTGACCTCAAGGAATCTTTAACAAATTATGATAATTGTGCGTAAACTCTCCACACTTACTTTGACTTTGTCACCTCTGGAGACAACATCTGACACATTAGTTACCCGGCCCTCGGCCCGCAGCTGAGAAATGTGCACCAGGCCCTCCCATCTTTTCTTCAGCCCCTCCATTTGCACAAAACATCCAAAAGGCACAATATTAGCCACTCTGCCATTGTATATCTGAAAATTAGTAAATAATAATCTACACATTGTTTTTTTTTCATTACTGTAGTAATGAAACTAATGTAGGAATGAATGTAACAATAAAAAGAAGGTAACTTCTTAAAGTGCATGGTGTACTAAAACATTTTTTGGAGAACTCAAGTGAATAAGTTATTACTTTAAACCTCATTAATTATTACATCATTAAAAAAGTAGGGCAGTTAATCTATGATCATTTACACACATTTTGCCGTCGATACTGCAGCACAAAATCTATACAAATCATAGTATTAATAAATTTAGACAAGTAGTTGAACTTGTAATTCCTCGGGTGTTGCGAGAGTCCATGGGCGGCCATAATCGCTTATCATCAGGTGACCCGTCTTCTTGTTTCCCATGTCCATTTCATGAGAAAAATTTTTTTTACAATATATACTATATAATACATTTTTGTACAGTTTGTAAAAAGTAAAAAGTTTGTACAGTTTGTCAGTGTTGTACAAGTTTGCAAAATGTACAGCAGCACAGAGCAGAAGCTGTGTCATGTGTGCACTATTAAAACTTAGAAGCGTTTTTTTATTACCTTTCCTGGTTCAGGATCCTCACTAATTTGCACTTCAGGACTCCTGTTTCTTCGTCCTCTGGTATATTTGCTATCTCTATGACCTCCCCTGTCGTCCCTATCGTGAGAGTAACCCCTTGACTTTGATCTTCTATCTCTAGATCTACGGCGTCTATCTCTAGACCGAGATCTGTGATGTCGATCCCTTGATTTCGATCTACGAGATCTATCTCTAGATTTAGACTGGCGATGGCTCCTTGAACTTTTTCTTCTATCTCTACCCCTGCTTCTACTTCTTCTGTCTTTACTTCTGCCTCTTCTCCCTCGACTACGACTCCTTTCTCTACTTCGACCTCCTTTACTACGACTTCTCCTATCTCTACTTCTTTCTCTTCTGTCACTGGAATACTCTTTTTTAACTTTAGTGTCTATAGAATCTTTGTTCTCTTCTTTATTTTTTTTACAATTTGATGGTGCTAATGCTTCAAATGCGGCCATAGCATCAACCACAACATTACTGGCACATTTTTCTTGAACTATTGGCTTTTCACCATCTAGAAAAATATCTTTACTAGTTACCCTTTTTTTATCCTCTTTAGAATCATCATCACTCTCATCATCGGAAGAAAATTTATGAGGCTTATCATTGGGTATTGCCAGGCCAGGAAATTTTGCAGCTAATGGATTTGAACTTACAAAATTCTTATCATTTGTTTGAGCATCTGTTTTTGAAGGTTTCATGTGATGGATGATTCGTAATAAATTAGAGGTAAATGAATCTGAGAATTCTGCACCATTTTTAACAAGAGCATTCTTAAAATTTTCAAATTCTGGATTTTTCTCTGCCAAATCTATAATAAACTCGGCTGAAATATAAAAAATATGATTAATTATTATAAATTATATCAAAATTCAACCTTAGCTAAAAATCCATAATATATTACGCAAGGTTTTATGATTGTTGTAGGCATACATGTAGGATCCAGGATAAATGTGAAAATATATATAATAATAAATATAATTAAAATGGAGTACAAATATTTACAGCTGAACTCTAAAGACAATAGAAACATCAGGATACATACCTAAATCTTTATCATTTAGTCCTAAGTGGTTATCTAATTCTGTACATATTTTAGACACAAGCGAGAGGTGCTCTAATTTACGAACTTCATCCATTTCAATTTCACTGATTAATTACCATATTATAATATATTTGTCTGCAAATAAACACATTTACAAAGTAGTCACAAGTACAGCATAAGTAGGTAAGTCAAATCAAAAACAACATGAACTGTCAACAGTGTCACTGTCACTTGAACTATTTTTTATATATTTGTATTTAAATATATAGCGTCGGCTTAAAACCATTTGCCAGGGTCAAGTTAAAAAGGCGGTAAATGGAATTTTCGTTTCAATTTTTAACACCGTATTCCTAAATCGTCAACTCTAAAGTCTAGTCAAAGCCAAAATAAATAGTCAGTGCAGTCAATGAGTCATGTCAGTCGAGTTAGTAATAGTAATAAAAAGTAAAAAAATTAATTGCGTCAATCTAAATACCTATAAAGTGTCCATAGATCACATCCTACACACCATCCACATACACAACTCGCTTTCATGCTTCGCCGAAGCGCTGGCCAATGTAACCCGAAAATGATGAAAGATGGCGATTCTTTCCGGAATAAAATCGATTTGAATCGTAACTTGATGAATCGATTCATAAAAAAATGGAGGTCTAAAAGATCGATTAAAAATCGAACTTTTATTCAAGTTTGTATTTACAATGTCAATATAAATCAATTTTATGAAAAACAAGAAAGATACCATAATAAACAATCTCTGGGGTCTCATAACAGTAAAATCAGGGATTTTTTAGTTCATGGAATTCTGAAAGATCAGGTATAAAAGAAGACATTTATTTTACTAAATGTACCCTTAAACTGAAACCTTACGTGTGAAATGGTAATTCCAAGTGTTTGACACCTCCTTTCGTCATTCTTTAGGCACATAATGCAGCGGAGCAACACATAAAAACAGACATATATGGATAAAACATCCTACTAAAATTATAAATGTGAAAGTTTGTGAGGATGGATGGATGTTTGTTAGTCTTTCACGCAAAAACTACTGAACGGATTTTGATAAATTTGCTGTAGTAGTAGTTTAGGCTCTGGATTAAGACATAGGCTACTTTTTATCCCGTAAAAGTGCAGTGTTCCCGCGGGATACTCGATAGTATATTTACGCGGGCGGAGCCGCGGGAAACAGCTAGTAATAAATGCAGAGGTAGTGCAATACTATGACCGAATAAGTGGGTCACAACATGACACGAAACATGCGTTTACACACCGATATGAAGTGTCTTTTTCACTCGTATTGACACACAGAGCAACAAAAAACACATAGTACCAACTTTGAAAAACTATGGCTCCGTCTTTAGAAGTGTTTGAATCGTAAATAATTTTATGGTTTTTACCAAAACAGAAAAATCTAATGTAGATTTTCAAGGGTATAATATTGATTCACTGAATCGATTCAGTACAACATATCGATTTAAAAAATAGATTTATTTGGTCTGAGGAATCGATTCTTCAATTAATCGTTTTCAGATCGGCATGCCAATGACTAGAGATGAAAAGTAACGAAAAAAATGCGTATCCGTATGTATTGTTACTATAACAATTAGTACTCGTTACTATAGTATCGTTACGTTACTCGTTACTTCTGATACCTACCTCATAACATGCTATGCTATGTTCGAGCAACGAATCAAGTCGTATTGCGTACCTACGGGTATTGTATGATCTCGCGGTGTCGCAAAGTCGCAACATTCGTAATAAGTAGAAAACATACTTATACATTACATAGCAAGTTGCGTGAGGCGCATTTTTTCACTTTTCGGTATTTTGAACCAGACTTGTTTAAGTTATTCTAAATTTACTTTGATTTTTTAGGTAAAGTGTAGAACTACAAGTGAACTGTTGACGGAATCTGCTGAATTTGCCATGGATTTACTCTTTTTTCGTAAATGGGTACCCAACTACATGTACATACTACAAAAAATGCGAGTACATAACGAAATGTATTCGTGTGTAACGTTTCGTTACTAGATAGCGCACCGCGCCGGTCGCTGTACTAGATAGCGCAGCGCGTTACGCATACCGAATACATCCGGTTGCTACAGTTCTGCTACTGACAAGCACAGACTACTTAAAAGAACTAACGTTCTGACAAGTCACAAGTGACAACTGACAAGTGAGTGTGAGGTGCATTTATTTCCATGTTTTTAATTTTTTTTTTAAAGTAGAAACAAATAAAAGTATTGAGATGAATATTCAATAATATTTATAATAAACTTTTGATATAAATTTGGTGATTGGAGATTTTAATTAACATTTCCATTGTTACTGGAATGTGGCGGATGATAGAAGGATGATACCTACATAGCTTATTTGTAAATGTCATTTTATGTTTAAATAATTAGAGAATAAATATTTCTGTATCGTAGTAATTACCGGTAAATATGGAGAACAATAACGACCATTCCGATCAAAACAATTTTAGCCCACTATCTGTTGAAGATGTTGATGTAGATTTTTTACCTATTGTGTACGAAATCATACGCAGGTAAATTTTGGTTATAAAGTTTTATTTATAGACTAATGTGATAATAGTTGACACTAAGTCATTTTTTGCGTAGTTTGGAGAGGGAATATGTGGATATATCTGCAAGGGCCCGCGAATCCCAAGACTGCAGTCTAAAAGTGTTGGAATTGCAAAAGAAACTGGAAGGTGCAAGATCACAGGTGACAGTTTTATCTAATACACTAACATAAACAGTTGCAGATTTTTAATTTTTTTGACCTAGGAAAGAAACCTTACATAATAAATTGTTTAAAGTTGATCAAATATAATAAATTGTAATGCTCATGCATTTAACAAAGTAGTGTGATGTGTGATATAGGCACACTCTCATGAATTTGCCTGTTTAAAAAAAGCACTGTTGTAGCCTGCAAAGTAGTGACTTCCTGGAAAAAAGATATTTACAAAAATACCAGCTAAAATTACACTCAATTAAATATGATGAATGAATAAATATTTTTTAATTTTGTGTTTTGCAGATCAAGAGGTTACCTGGCATAGAGTTCAACAAACAAGACCAATTGAAACAGTTTGAGATATTGAGAACTCAACTTCAGCTTAAGCAAGAACTCCTTCAAAAATATCGTAATATGTGCTCATTTTAAATAACACACAAAATGCCCCTACGTACATTACTGAGGTATTTTGCAAACAACGAAAGGCTTGTGCAGAGACTTGCGGAGTCATATCCGATACGCAGAGCGGCCCAACTAGCTGTGTCTGTGTTCTTCAGGAGCAAGGAAAAACTGTCTGATGTTGATCCTCAAAAAATTAATAGAATAATGTTGTTCATAACTAAATTTAGACAAAACATCAGACAGGGGATCGAAGATGCAAAAAAACAAATTAAAAAATAACATCTTATTCCATGTGAGTTATACTAAAATAGGTTTATTAATAGGCTTTGTAGAATCTTAACGAGTTAAATAAAATTGATTTATAATTTTAAAATTGTTTTATTCTCACAAAATCAATAAAAATATCCCTCTTACTTACACTAGAAATCACATTGCAATGGTACAACTAAATACTGAAGTCACAATATAATATAATGTTCATACAAATGTAGTACAATGCCAATAGTAGTACAACTAAATAGGCCTCCTAGTGCTATGGAGATTGTAAATATTATAGTATGTACAAGTATCATGTTTAAGTAGCTTACTTTCAATACAACAATGTTGTATGCATTTTGCATATTATTTAGGGCACTTTTGCTGGTAAAATGTATTAGCAGATCTTCAATAAGTATAACCATAAGCTACAAATACATTTCAGCAGCAATCTGCAGCAGAGCTCAGTGTATGATGATTGATGACTTAATTGATTTTCATATTTAATTATAAAACAAACAACTTCCAAAAAATACTTAACTAAGAGAGATAAACATGTTTAGAACATCTCACCTTCCATTTTCAATTGAAACTTTTTTAACAAACAAATAGTATTGTTTTTATCGTTTTTATTAATGTTTGCATTTTAATAATATTTAAGTCACATAGTTTGCATGAAACTCTTGCAACATTTTTTTAATATAGAGTAAACGTAAAAGAATGAATACTTACTGAGTAAATTTTTTTTAGACCAAAATAGTAAAAACTATATAATCGGGGACTCCCTACATTAGAATTAATGAAAATGTAATTGTTAGAAAACAAATATCCTGAAAAGCACTCCTGCTTCCTTCTAGGACCTAGTTGGCAATATGTACAACGTCATTTAGCATAATATACTAGATCAATCAACCTTCAAACCATAAAATAAATAATAATATCGAAAATATAAAAATATTTTGCTTCATAGACATAACTCACTACTTAGGACTGATCTAAAATCCCAGATATGTATAATATATTTCTCCAATTATCTGTTCACTTATCGAGCCCGAAAATGTCAATACAGTTAAGAACAGAAAAGATAGAATCTCTACAATTATTGCAATTTTTTTTGTTGTTTTTACAACAGAGGTGTGTTAAGAGCAGGGGTCTCCAAACTACGGCCCGAGGGCCACATCCAGCCCGCGGACAGATTTTGTAAGTTGTGAGTAAGAAGGTTTGTAGACTTAAGTAGCGCCCTGTACGGCGACCTGCGGCGGCGGCGGCTTGTCGTGTCGCTTGCGGCCGCGCCGCTGCTGTCCGCGCTTGTCGCCGCCCTCCGCCCCGCCCTCCCCGCCTTCGCCCTCCTGCACCTGCTGTGACCATATACCATTAAGCGAATTGATTGTATTATCATTGACTACTTTTTTAAAAGGCCATTTTAAGCCGTTAGTGCGAGTGGATAGGGAAAACAGTAATGTGGGTTATACATGGGTCGATTTTCGAGTCGCAAGATAAAATATCGCCTCGGTCATTTTTTTAAGTAATTAATTGACTAGCGACCTAGCCGAATTGTTATTTACACGGTCGAAATCGACCCATGTAAATCCCACATAAAAGATGTTCAATCATGGAGGTACGACGGCCGTCAGATCCGGTGTACATATTTTCGCCTTATTGCTAATAGCAATAAGGTTAAAAAGTGCGTACACTAATTGTGTATACGTATGTTATAATAGTATTTATACGTATGGGTTACACTCACGGCGCGGGCGTGGTCGTGTCGTGCGTGCCGCGGCGGCGGGCGCGCGGCGGGCTCGGGCCGCAGCACGTTGCCCACCGCCTTCGTGCGCCCCTCCCGGAACACCTGCACGCGCAAACTACATATTACGTACTCGATACAAACTTGTAAAGGCCTAGAGGTCCAGGCTAAGGAGTTCATAGTTAGTAACCAATTTATAGACAAAACGATCGTGCATCTGCATAGGGATATGCAGTCGCCGCGAACAAAAGACTGGGAGTTTATGACCCGCTGTTTAAAAAAGTGTTGACCACAAACCGAAATACTATTAGTACAATTTCCAATTTTCCATCATGAAGCGGAGATAATAATCAATAATAATCAGAAGCTCTAACTATAAAGAATTTCTACACCAGGAGCTTAGCCAAATAAACAATATAAAAAAGATAACGAAGTTAGAAAACAAAATGTATGAATAAGCTATTTTACGAGGAAAAAAATCGTCCGATCGATGCTACACATCGTGGTAATAAAAAATCTAAAACCCATTTCTTAAAAAATAACGAAGATACAAACAATTTAAACTTGCAATACGAAAGAGAGCTAAATACAGTCGGAGTGACGACATCGTAATGACGATGGCCCGTCGTACATTTGTTATAGTCGTTTATAGTAGAATCGTTTTGCGAAAAAGATAATGTATCGTGTGGACAATGTATTTTGTTTGCTGAAAATGATTAATCGCGTAAACCGAAATAACTTTTTGGAACGAAGTTCCTTATGGGGCGATGCGGGGGGTGCCCTAGCCGGGAAAAAACGTCCGTAACGTAAGATTTTTATGTAGTCTTTATTATTTTTTTTGTACCTCGAATAGAACTTAAAATTAATATTTTTATAATAAGGAACTTCGTTCCTATCCGGTGTCCCACTCCCACGACACCACACGGCTTTTCTTTTAAATATGAATTTATCTATTCCTCAAGATATTTCGTCGCTAAATCCCGTGGTCTGTACCATACATTTGGTTAGTTTCGTTATCATGCTTTGTCTACGGGGCGTGTGAACTGCGGGTATGCACGTACTGACCATCCGTTGCCCGCGGCGCAGGTACTCGGGGTGCTTGATGAAGCGGAAGCGCACGAGCGCCTTGTCGCCGGTGCGCAGGCAGTCGCGCGACATCGACAGGATCGACGCCGTCTGCCGGATGCTGCCGCAGTGCACTGCACACGACAAAATATACAATAAAACTTTATTGTTACTAATACACCAAAATCATACAAATTATATAACAATATTGATAATACTAATAAATTATATACAAAAGGCGAACTTATCGCTACTAAGCAATCTCATATATATATATATATCTCAATTTTTTTGGTCGTGTCGCGTAGTTCCCACGTTTACCTTATTGCTGTAATTCTATTCTATGATATTCTATGTATATATATATATATAGGTATATGTATATATATTTTACGTTACGTTTACCTTATTGTTGTAATTCTTGACTTCTAGAATAAGTCAAGATAATATAATATATATAAATTGTTAACATTTTTCTGTCCGTCTGTCAGTCTGTCCGTCGGACAGAAAAATGTTAACAATTTATATTTTATTGTAAGTACCGATCATACTTTTAAATGCATTAAGTGAAAATAAAAGCTGTTAATTTGAAATTATAAACAGACACTTCAATTTTGTTTATCTGTATAGATATAATATTATACAAAACAAATAGTTGAACCAAGTATATATAGTGCGCGGGAACTAGTTAGCCGCGCCTTAGGTAGGGGGACAGGGGTGAGGGGGTGGGTTGCTTGCTGCTCGCAGTGTTGCCGCCGCGAAAGCCGGCTCCGTACTGAGTAATAACATCAAGCGCTCTTCCTTCCTACCGCTCGCAAACCTAAGGCCCGGCTAGCTAGTCACAATATGTAACAGTCATAACAGTCACAATGTGTAATTGCAAAATTCTACATTATTGTCAAAGTGATAAGGTCGTTTTTTGTATCATTCTTAATAGTTGTTATTACATTGTGATTTCGAGTTGCAAAAATAATCCGTCTAGCCTCCATACAATTCGCAACGCGCCATAAGGAACTTCGTTCCAATATATTGTTTGTATGAAAGCGTATGAGGTATAATGCACTACGCGTCGCGGCAGTCCATTGCGGTGTTACTAGTAGGATCGCGTCGCTGCGCTGCCGCGGAGTTACGCCTAGTGCGGTGCCACCTTTAGAAGCAAGCCCCGGCAAACAAGCAAACGAATCGCCGGATGGTAAACGATTACCGCCGCTCGCAGAACACCACGCCGATTTTCTGTGAGTGTGTGGTATCTGTACGGTCAAGCGTGAAGTGTGGTTCTTTGACATTGATAGGACTGTGTAGCACTGTCAGCGCGATCGTGTTGCTCGACGGTCGGAATACAGAGGTGTCGTACCCATGGCCTGGTAGCGCTCGGAGATGGTGGTGGGGTGGTGCAGCACGAGGATCTCGCCCTCGAACTGCCAGCACGCCTGCGGGTTCAGCGCCGGCGACACCAGCACCATGCCCTTGCGGATCGCAGACCGCTTGATCTGTATCGAGTAAGTAAAACTTTACTTAAATGTTGTACTTACATATTATAACCTAACCAAGAGCATGTCAGCACATGTCTAAGGAGGGTTCCGTAACTACCAACGTATAATAGGTTTTTTCAAATAACTTCGCAAGTTACTGTCCGATTTCGTTCTAAATAATATTGCTATTTAGCATCATCTATGAGCACGGAAAAAAATTTAAGTCTCATAGTTTAGAAATGCCAGAAACATTATTGTTGTTCATAACTTCTATACCCGGCGTATATCAGGGTTGCCCTGTTGGTGGCATGTGACACATGACGAATATAATTTAAAGTGTCTAACATTTCATTGCTATTTTAGTAATGAATTTTGGACCATGACCTTTGTATGGGCGCTGTCATGATTTTGACAATACATTTCTCATTCGATAACGTTACGTTTACGTCGCTGTCAAATGTTCCTGCTAGGTCTACTGTTGTAGTGCGATGTTTTTTTATTTTTATTTATTTATTTAGAACGCATACAGTATTTTCTTAAATATTACATATACAAACATTTTCTTAATAATAGACCTAAAGGTTCATAAATCTTATCTAAGTTACTAAGACACATTTTTATCAGAAAGTCTACGGGGAGTGATAAAGTAAAGGAACATTTCGCGCACCCCGTATACCGCGCGGTAGCGCAGCGCGGGGCGCGCTTATACCCGTACAGTGATCGCGTCCCGGCACATCCGGTAACGATGTATCGAAAAGTTTTTCTTGCTCCAAAAATTATTTGCAATTTTTTTTTATTTTGTAGAAACTGTCCTAACATTATTAGCTACATATTTGGTGTTTTAGGTTTTTTATAAATACATCCTGTAAGTTTCTAAGGTGTAGACTATATTATTTCGTCTAATAAAATGTACAGAATATTTCTTTTTTTTTAATTTAATTTTCTAACAATATGATTTATATTTAAATATGTTTCAGATAGTATTGTGTATACTGTATAGAATTTCTGAGGTGTTATCATTGTTAGAGTCTGTCGCTTTACAGACAGTTTTTATAATATATTGTAATAGGATTCATGTAGTATTAATACTTGGAGACTAGAGGAAAGGAACAATCTCCATTATACATGAAAAGTGTCTGTCAAACAGGTATCAAAAATAATAAGGATGGCGCCGGGTAGCGCTACTGAAGTAAAAGTTTCAATTTAAAGAGAAAGCGGCAAAAACAAATGTACGTCGACAAATTTACGTTATCACGTTATTTCTTATGAGACTTCTTAGGTGACACATGCACATTAATAAAATACTTTTGACTACATGAGTGATTAGAATTTCCTGAATTAACTATTAAAGGCATCAAAAATATTAAATAACTAAACTAAGCCCACTTAACTCCATCTCTTATTGCTCACTTCATATCCTACCTCTTCCGACTCTAGCGTCATTCTGGTGATTTTTCAAACTATTATTTGATTACTTTCGTCCGACACTTTTTCAGTTTTCTCCTGTAGTACGATTGTGATCCTTTATCTCTGTAGTCTCCATGGTATTAATAGAATAGGACCTGGATGTTAGTGTAAGATCATCGTACCTTCTTGAGCGCGAAGCTGGCGGTCTGGCCGGCGCGCACCTCGCTCACGCTCATGCGCTTGCGGTGAATACTCTTCACGAGTATGGGCGTGAAACGCGCGAGCGGGTCTGGACCCAGCAGCAGAGTGTCGCCGAGCCGGATACGGCCCGCTAGCGCCGTGCCCGACACGACTGTACCGACGCCGGGCACGCTGTACGTGTCATCGATCTGGAACTCGGCAGGGCGGGCCACGCTGCCGGCCTCGCCGCGCGTCTTCAGCAGGTTGAGGAATGACGTCAGCAGCGGCAGGTTCTCGCCCGTCACGTTCGACACCTGGAAGATCGGGCACAGCCTGCAAACAAAACATTCATGAATAAAAATACAATGTCACTATTTATTACTTGAACGTAAATACACAACACATAATATGAAAAGACAAATTCTTACTATCATACAAATTTTTCTTTAAGTATGTTTGTATGTATGTTATAAAGCACTTATAACTTTAATCACAATCGTGTCTTAACCTAACCTACTTTTTTATTGCGATGTCAATAGCCGAGTTTCTTATAAATCGGAATGTAAAAATACATCCTTCTTCTGTCTATACGTGCACTCACCGCTGCGACACAAAGTTGGTGGCGCTGACGATGACGTCATCATTGGTCTTGACCATGACGGGCACCTTGCGGCAGCCGGAGGAGCGTAGCACGCGCACCAGCAGCTTGAGGTTGTCCTGCAGCACGTTGGGCGGGCACATGTCCACCTTCGTCACCACCACGAACACCGGCACCGACAGCGCCAGCGCCAGGCCCAGGTGCTCCTTCGTCATGCCCACGATACCCGCGTTCGCGCCGATCTACGGCAAACACCACGCACACGTTACAACGGTTAAGAATGTCTTTGGTTTTCATGTCAAGTACAGCTTGGCAAAAAAGTAGTGTAACGCGGTGACAGCACGAACTAAACTTTATCCTTATTAGATTGGAATCATATAATATTTAATTTAAATATTAAAAAATATAAAACATAAATATAATATACCATCTCATTCCAATCTAATAAGGATGAAAGGTGGTACAGTCGAAAATGTTTTCGTTCCTGCTGTCAACACGTCATACTCTTTTTTGCCAAGCTGTAAAGACTCGGTACACAAATTGTACGTAATAAAATTCATATTGTAGTTGTCATATTATATAGCAGCGAACGGCTGTATTCAAAACAGGGCCGAGTTATAATATTTTATAATTGATAATTACACTAAGCTTATTGCGCCTGATCTCTGTAAGGCTGCTGTGTCTGCGTCCATTTATTTATACCTCGTTGGCAGACGATCAAAATTATCTTTTTTTTTTTATTTTGTTGGTTAGATATAGCTCGTTAAAAAAAGGATTGAGACAAATGAAGTCTACATGCAATACGTAAAACATTTAAAAAAGTTATGCCAATTACTGTTGAATAGTTATACGATAATACGACACGAGACAGACATCGCCGCCAGTAAAAATGCAAGCTTGAGCGTGGTAGAGGTCCGTGTTGTTTTGACGTAAATCACGATTTATTGCAATCACGCCACCTTGGTCTTTCTTCATGATCATAATATCATAACTTTCGCAGAGTTATTTGTGGTTTGCTCTGTTCAGATAAAGATTAATCTTATAAACAAAAATATTAAATCTAACCAAATTAATGTGTCGTAACTCATAACATATGTATATTGCATGGTGAATTAGTTATTTAAATAAATAAAAAATAAGAGATTTAAATTGATAGTTTTATGTATATGTATTGTTTACGTTCAAATGAAATTGGGTTGTGAACAGAGTATAATTGTGACTGGAGTACACACCATGAGCATGCCGAAGTCCGGCGCGTGTCCCGTCATGCCAAACACCGTCGTCTTGAGGTAGCGCTCGTGGCCGGCCAGGTCGATGAAGGTGATGACCTTGGACGAGCGCTCGCAGATCTTCACCCAGTCCAGCGTGCCGTGCTCCGGCTTGTTAACCACGTTGCCTGCGGGCGGTTATGGCTGTTGTATACTGCTGTCGGCCGCTAAGCCTGGTACGGTGGCCGACAAACATTTGGACCTTATTGTCATGGTAAAAAGGCCGAAATGTGGTCACGTACCACATTTTTTTGAGAAGTTACTCATATTTAACTTTTAAGAATAGTATTCATTTATGCAATAAAAAATCAGTCGTCTAGCCTATTGCTACCACAGTAGGATGCAAGTAAAAACTGTTGCTATAAGCTATATAAAGCTGAACACACAGCACTGAATAGCTAAGGGCGTGTGTGTACTGCAGGGAAATTTACTGTCCAGCAGTCAAATTTCTAGTAAAGTATGTGGCGGACCAATTAGTGCCACAATCCTGAATCGCGCTATTGAAGTTTTCTAAAATCGGCAGTATATATACAACATACAACACCTATATATACAACACCTGAAATTACTACAAGTGGGCTTCGGCCTGACCGAGCATAGCACCTCGCTCAGTCGGAGATCTCCCTTTGGGGTATCCACTCTTCCCACAAGTACACTATATTCGTAGTAAAGTATGAGTCCGTAAAAATTGGACTGCTCGTTGTTCGTTTCGTTCGTTCGTTCGTTCGCTCGTTCATGTACAGTTTGAAACTTCGTACACCTACACACAAGACCTAGTACTTGTATTTACGGACACGACAATTTTTTTGGTCCGAGGTACTAAATTTCTTAAGATAGGTTTTAAAATAAATTCTGCAACTGATCTTACATCTACAGACTTCCTTTTGATGGAGAACCAGCCTTCGATACTGAAAAAGAGCCTATGTTTTAATCTAGTACCATACCAAATTTTATCGAGATCCGTTCAGTAGTTTTTGCGTGAAAGAGTAATAAACATCCATACATACTCACAAACTTTTACATTTATAATAGTAGTAGGATACTGACCCATGCTATCGAAGCCGAGGATGTCGTTGCCGACGGAGGAGGTGCGGCCGCTCTCCTGCTCGTGCTTGTGTCGGAAGAGTCGCTGTCGCGCGTGGCCGCGACCGTTATCCAGTTCGCCGTGCGTCAGCACGCCCAGTAGCGTCGACTTGCCCGCATCCACGTTGCCCACCACCGCCACTCTGTAATAACGAATTACGTTCACTACTATGTGATTAAAAAAAGTAAAAATACACAAAAAAGTATGAAATAAATCATATTATATTTTCTAAATGATTTCCCTTTTAAATTCGGCTCAAATTTTAACTATTTCTCTACACAATCTTCATTATTTTGAAGTCGGTACCAGCCCAAACAATATCCTGATACATAGGCTGCACTAAAAGTATCGGGAATGGAATATTTCAACTGTTTCTGTCATATTAAAATCTTTTTAATTTAAAACTCCTTGGTTTTAAAAATCGAATACCGTTTAGTTATTTAAAAAAAGATTCTCGGTCTTGTCACAAGGTCTTGTCAAACTTGTTTAGTCGTTGAGAAAATGGAATTCACTCGAGAAAATTCTAGAGCGATGATTTATTATGACTTTCGAAGTGGTTTAACACAAAAACAGTGTGTTGACCGGATGATTTCTGCATTTGGTGATGAAGCCCCATCCAAAACGACAATTTATCGCTGGTTTGCTGAATTTCAACGTGGACGTTTGACACGTCACGAAACGTTGATGCTGTGCGTAAGCTGATTGAGGAAGATCGACATGTGACATACCGCGAAATTCAGGCAACTTTAGACATTGGCATGAGTCAAAAACAACTAATCTTGCATAAACAATTAGGTGTAAAAAAGTTGTTTTCCCGATGGATACCGCATTTGCTCTGTGAAGAGCGAAAAGCGGCTCGCGCTACTTGGTGCGTCAGAACACTCGAAAGATTCCACGCAGGATCCTCAAATGCTGTATACAACATCGTATCAGGTGACGAATCCTGGATATACGCGTACGAACCCGAAACAAAAAACCAGTCACGAGTTTGGATGTTCGAAAATGAGTTAAAGCCAACAAAAATTGTTCGTTCACGGAGTGTTGCAAAAAAAATGGTGGCTACGTTTGTCTCCAAAACCGGCCATGTTGCGACTATTCCTCTTGAGGGACAAAGAACGGTTAATGCAGAATGGTATGCTAACATTTGTTTGCCACAGGTCGTTTCTGAACTCCGTAAAGAGAACTGCAACCGCCGCATCATCCTCCATCACGACAATGCGAGTTCTCACACCGCGCACAGAACAAAAGAGTTTTTAGAGCAAGAAATCATAGAATTATTAGACCATCCGCCGTACAGCCCCGACTTAAGCCCTAATGATTTCTATACTTTCCCTAAAATAAAGAATAAATTGCGTGGTCAGAGATTTTCATCACCTGAAGAAGCTGTGGACGCCTACAAAACGGCCATTTTGGAGACCCCAACTTCCGAATGGAATGATTGGTTCCATCGTATGGAAAAATGTGTCAAATTTCGCGGAAAATACTTCGAAAAGTAATAAATACATTTTTAAATAGTAATGTTGTGCGACTTCCTTGATTCCCGAAATTTTCAGTGCCGCCCTCGTAAATCATTAGTTGAAGTTGGCTGGTACTGACTTCAAAATTATGAAGATTGTGTAGAGAAATATGTAGTTAAAATTTGATTAGAATTTAAAAGGGGAATTGTTTACAAAATAAGATTTATTTCATACTTTTTTGTGTATTTGTACTTTGGAAGTAGGTTTGAATTTTTTGTTTAACAAAACATAATAATTTTTCCCTTTTTAGTCATATTTGTTATATTATTATAAACACATTTTAAGAACTTTTAAAATAAACTATCGAAAGTATAATTGAATACGCGCCAAGCTTCCATTAGGTTATTCTTCCATTGTATATAAGATGATGATGATGATTACTGTAAGTTGCATAATGGCATATGCTTGCAGTTCTTTAAACAATGTCAAAATTTCCAAACGCGTATCTTTAAAGACTGAGGAGTTCTCTTCAGTGCATTTGGATCCAGGGTATACCTTGGGAGCAAAATCTTACTTTTAGGTAGCATATCCAAATCGCTATATGTATCCATATATATTTCGAGGAGTTACCTCGATTCCTCATGGGTGCCATCACGAGGTCACCACTTTGGTGACAACGAGACCACAGTGCAGTGAAGAATTTTGAAAATCGGTCCATAAACGGCAGAGGAGTGTTCAAAGATATCCGTGATGGTGTTAAGTACTATGAGAAGGACCTATTATATCATCATTATGTGATGATGTATGGTGTGATGCTGATGATTACTTTAATTGACATAGCGGCTTATGCATGCAGTTCTTTACGCCAAAATCCCCAAACATGTATCTATAAGGGGTCAGGAGTTCTGTTCAGTATTTTTGCATCCAGGGTGTACCTTGGTCCAAAATCTTACTTTTTGGTAATATATTCTTGGGTTACTTCAGAAAAAGTCGAAATCATTATGTGTCTATATAAATTTCGAGAAGTTCCCTCAATTCATCATGGATGCCATCATCAGGTCACCACTTTGGTGAGAACGGGACCAACTACAGATTATACCCTTTACATGAAAAAATAATTTTGAAAATCGTTCAACAGATGGCGGAGTTATCGTTGAACATACAAAAAATAATAATATGTATACATATGCATCCTTTTTTTTGGAAGTCGGTTAATTACACTATTGTCAATCTATCTCTGTCACAAAACAACTATTTGGATAATTGACTTGTTTGATGTTTCAGTTAAGATTTTATGACTTTGTAAGTTCTTTTTTTCTAACTACGAAACTAATACCCCTCAGATATTGTGATTGTAAATTGTTATAATTCGTTTGTACAAACAAAAAAAGATATGTACAAACAATATGCCCTTGTGTAGGAAACCGCAATAGAACATGGGAGAGCCATGCTTCGGCACGAATAGAGCAGCTCAGCCGGATACATGCGTTTCGCGCCAAGTGAGTGAGGTTACCTTAGGGGGAGATTGGGGATTTTAAGGACTGGAATTTCAAGTGCGCAGCACTCGAGGAGTTTCAAGTGTAATCTTCTCTGGTTTTGCAAGTGTCAATGGGCGGCGGTAATCGCTTATTAGGCGATCTGTCTGCTCGTTGCCTGGGCTATTACATTCAAAAAATTGAAAGCTATGATAGTGACTTTAACACCATTCAGTGATGAACTTGCGAGATGTGATAAAAAGTATGTCTAAATATATACAATGGACATCCATTAAAAATACCTGATCTCCATAAAATCATTGGTGTCAAGCTCCGTCCGCAGCAGATACTGTCCAGTGAGCCCCGTCCCGCAGTCCCAGCGCCGCAGCTCCACGCATGACACGCGGTCGCCGCTCACCAGCGACTGCAACGTCGCCACCGACGCGTTATGCTCGTCCTCTGTCAGCCCACGACCATCTGCAACACAATACAAATTAATGAGATATCTATGGACGGACATTGGATGCATTATTACACTCAAATCTCCTTGTCAGTAAGGTTAATAGTTTATGTTATAATATTAGTCTTTATTTCACATAAATCTATGCAGTAGTAAGTGTATCTTACAGTGTATAGGGGAAAACATCGCGCTTACTAGCTCTCGCAAATTTATTCGTAAACTCTTGTAAAAGTGATCAATCGAAGTGTTAATTACGTTACGTTTGAAGATTAGTGGTTTTGGAACATAGTGAACAATAAAGTCCAGCTTGAATCGTGTGGAAAGTAACTTAAAACTGTGCCGAAAATTAGTGTTTGACATTAGTGCTTGGCCATAGTTTTCGAAGTACCCACTCGGGACAATTTTATTGCGGCCAATTTGAAATTGACATTTGTCAGTGATTGTCAAAAGTGCGAATCATAGACAATCGGTGTTGCCACTTCACTGTGCAAAAATTCCAACTATAATATACTCGGGATAATTTACAAAATATGGCTCAGTGCTTTAAATGTAAACTCCAAGTCCAAGATGACAAGGGATCAAAAATATTATGCAAGGGTTGTAACAGAGTAATATGTGTCAAGTGCTCTGGTTTGTCTGCAACCGAAATGCGTGTAATCGGTCTTCAGAACCCAAAACTGTCGTACCTATGCGAAGAATGTGAGGAAGGTCTAAGGCAAATTCCTCAGCTGCGAAAGCTTGTTATTGAACTTCAGCATCAGGTCCAAGGATTGAAAAAACAGTGGGCTTGTGCTGTGAACTTAGATGCAGTAATTAATGAGATAGAAGATCGCAAGAGCCGTAGTCGTAATATTATCCTACATGGACTACCAGAATCAAAGTCAGCGGCCGTGGAGGATCGCAAAGCTCACGATAAAGACCTCGTTTCGGATACACTTGCTGCTCTCCCCATATCGAAACCTGAAATTTTGGCAACTATTCGTCTTGGTAAACCTGTAGATAATAATGGCAAGACGCGTCCCTTGAAGGTGATTCTAAATAACAACCAATGTGCAATAAATATATTAAAAAACAAAGGTAAGCTCACTAAAACAATAAAAGTGCAATCAGATATGACGCCCTACCAGCGAGACCAGCTTAAAAAACTACGTGACGAATTGGCTACTAGAACTGATAATGGTGAGTCAAATTTAACCATCAAATACATTAATAAAATCCCAAGAATTATCAGCTCCAGCGCGCCACCTATAAAAAACTAACTGCGGCGGTTATTTCAGAATTGCGCATACTATACACGAACCTGGCATCGTTAACGGCAAAATTTGATCTTTTCCTTCTTGAAGTCAATATTCATAAACCTGCATTTGTTCTTATAACGGAATCCCACCTAAATTTTAAAATTAATAATAGTCTTATAAATATATCTGGGTACACTATACCGCTTAGACAGAGACGACAGAAGAGGAGGTGGCGTTGTAATATATGTCGCAAACGAAGTAAATTGTATTGCCCTAATATCTAAAACAAATAACATTTATCATAACGACAGTGTAGAGGGGCTCTGGCTTGATATCCAATATGGAGGATTACATTTTTTGTTAGCATGTATATACAGACCACCATCAAACAGTCTATCTAGTTCAGACGAGATATTGTTTAACACAATTTACAAGGCAGCTACTGAAAAAACAGTCCTTATTGCAGGTGACTTTAACTTACCAGGTCTAAAATGGTATCCTCCCCAAGTCTGTATAGATGTGACACCTTGCATAAAGCGTTTATAGAAATGTATACTAACAGCAACCTCCACCAACTAGTAACGCAAATTACAAGAAAGAGAAACCAAGAAGAATCATTGCTGGATCTTATCCTTTGTAACGAAGAAAATTTATTATACGACATTGAATATCACCCACCAATCGGTAAAAGTGATCACCTTGTATTAACAGCTACAATTCAAGTAAATATTAATAAGAACTTGACTAATATAAAACCGCAATATAATTATTTTAAAGCTAACTTTGATGCGATAAGTAAAACTGTTGAGGAATACCTAGTTGAGACAGATAGTAGTATTAATAATATGTGGCTTTCTTTAAAAAATCAGGTGCAGTCTGCAATTACTATGTACACTCCAATAAAATACAAAAATGAAAAGATTAAGAACAAACCCTGGATAAATAAGGAAATACTAGAGTTGATTAAGAACAAGAAACAATTATGGAATATATATAGAACAAATCCAAACGATATTGCATATAAACAATATAGAAAAATTATTAATAAAATATTTACAGTAAGTAGAATTAGAAGAGCAGCCTTTGAGTCATCAGTAATAGATAGCGGTTCTAAAACATTCTACAACTACATTAGAAAACAGCTTAATTCCAAAATTTGCATACCTAACATTATCAAAAATAAAACAAATGAAATTGTCACTACCCCTAATCAGATATCTGAAGCATTTGCTGATCAATTCGGACAAGCATTTATCAAAGAACCTGATGGACCATTGCCAAATATTAATCACCACAGGGTAATAAGCTCTATAGATGATATCGATATTACAACAGATAAGGTACAGCGGGCTCTACTCGGTTTTGATGACACCACAGCTACTGGACCAGACGATTTACCTTCAATAGTATTAAAAAGGTGCTCAAAATCTCTAGTAAGGAACATTACTAGGTTAATGAAAAAATCGTTAGAGGATGGAGCACTACCAGCAGACTAGAAAATAGCTACTGTTGTTCCCATATACAAAAATGGAAGCAAACTTGATCCATCTAACTACAGACCAATAAGTCTAACAAGTGTATTGTGCAAAACAATGGAAAAAGTGATTGCTAACGAAATAAGAAACTTCCTAACAAAGAAGCATATTATATTGGAAGAACAACATGGATTCGTACGAGGTCGATCAGTATCTACAAACCTTCTGAGATGCCTGAATGAGTGGACAAAAAACCTCGACGAAGGAAATCCTACCGATGTCATCTACCTAGATTACGAGAAGGCATTCGATCGTGTACCTATAAAACGGCTTATTCGTAAAATTGAACATTTGGGTATACGCGGAAAACTGTTAGCCTGGATAAGAGATTTTCTCACTAATAAGACTTTTCGGGTTAGGATCGGTAAAGCTTTATCTAAAACTAGGAAAGTACTCAGTGGTGTGCCACAGGGATCCGTTCTTGGACCAATACTCTTTATATTGTACTTAACTGACCTGAAAAGCGTTCTTGTACAGCCTTTCTCCTTGTTCGCTGATGACACTAAATTTTTCGGAAATCCATGTAGCCATTATCACATATCCAAAACGATCTGAATGCTATATACAAGTGGACCCAAGAATGGCTATTAACCCTTAATGTTGAAAAATGCACAGTGTTACACATTGGAAAGAACAACCCCCGTAGAAACTACTACCTTGGACCTAAACAATTGATGCATGTCGAGTCCCAAAAAGACCTAGGCGTAACAATAACTTCGGATCTAAAATGGGAAATGCATATAATGAATATTGTCAAGAAAACAAACTCCATCCTTTATATCATTCGTAAAGCGTTTAAGTGTCTGACACCCAAAACATTCCTTCAATTGTACAAGGCTTATGTTAGACCACTTTTAGAGTATGCGTATGTAATATGGGATCCTTATTTTAAAAAAGACGTCAAGTTACTGGAAAATGTACAGAGAAAAGCTACAAAAATGGTAAACACATTACGCAATAAGCCTTACGAACAGCGACTCGAAATCCTTGGCCTTACCTCACTCGAACAGCGTCGACAGAGGAGAAGTCTCATCGAGTCTTATAAGATACTGCACGAAATTTATGATGTGCCTCGTCTCCGAGAACTATACACCCTGAATGCGAATAAGCACCTAAGAGGACATTCTCTAAAATTATGCCAAAATCCTAGCAAGAAGTTACCTAGAAGGCACTTTTTACCTAACCGAGTGGAAGTGGTCTGGAACAGACTTCCTGATAGCGTTGTAATGGCAACCTCCGTCAACTGCTTTAAAAACAAACTGGACCAATTGGGAGACGAAATCTTCAAACGATTTGACACACACGCATCAGCTTAATGGCTGCTAGTGTGGTTACACAAATAATAATAATAATAATAATAGTATTACAGAAGTTATGACCGTAAGAAGTTTTGAGCATACCATCTGCGGCGTTGGCTAGACTCATGACATCACAGCGAGTCCAAATGCTGCTTGCGTTTTTAAATAATTTCGTGCAAAAATGTGCACTTTTAATAATATTATCTCGGCTACCTTTGTAGAAAAAAATTAAAAATGTAGATGTTATTGTATTTTCTTCTAGATTACTTTAGCATGTCAAGAAAAAAATATTGGTTAGCCTCATTTGTGTTAATTAGTTGTTTTAAGTACGTAGAATAAAAGTAACAAAACACACCTTCTCCTTGACCAATGTCATAAATAATTTCTCCATTCCCGGCCTCTAGCCTCTCCAGCAGCTCCTTCCGCAGCAGATCATATTCCTCTGTAGTTGGGCTCACTAGTATCATCTGAAATCCATTTTTGTTAGTTTGTAAATTGTGGTGTTCACACTACATACTTATTATCTATGCAAATAAAAGTATCTCCTTTTTTAACCTTGCTATATTGAAAAAACAATAGTTCTGCAGTGCAAGATATTTACCTCCACTTCGACCTGATAAATTAAATATTATTTAATACCATTGTCTATTTGGTCAACTGAATTGCAAAAATTTGTTATTAATTAGTCTTTTTAAAAATTACATGATGTTTATTTTTTTCAACCTTACATTATATCAGTTTTATCATATCATATTATTTCATAATAAAATATTATCAAAGTAATTTCATAATAGTGACATTTATTGCAAGAGGCATCTGTAGTGATGCAATATGTATTAGGTACTACAAATTGGTATATTGAAATTGAAAAGTATTAAATTATTAGTAAACATCTGTACATATTTAGTATTTTTTCTGCTGTTTTAACTTTGAAGCATGTTATATGAATGATATTAATTCAAATATTGAAAACAATTACTTTATTTTATTTTTATAATCCTACTTTCTACCCTATTCTTCTGTCCCTTCTCCATCCGTTACAAAAACATATACATATGTTGCATCATCCCATCCATCATCATAATATGCATCTCAAAAACCTTTGTGGGCTCCATAAAACTATTTCATAATTTACCTATTGGTTATGGGAATGCAAGTCTTATTGAGATTCTCACCTTCCCTCTGATACTGGAGTAATCTGTCTCATTGATAACTGGCTGCTCCGCCTCTGGCAGCGGGCTCGCCGCCGTCGTCGGTGACTCCATGGCTAAAGTTTTTGTACAGACTTGCAGAGGTTACACCATTATGAACTTAGATGTAATATCCCCTACAAAATAAAAATTAAAGATTATTACTCATTGTAACTCATACAAAACGTATCTTCAAACAAATAGTTACTTTATTGGTGTTTTTGGCACCACTCTCGGTTCCAGGAAATCAAGATTTTGAATATCAATATGCACAGCACAAATTCACAAAACAAATGACGAGCCTCTACGATAATGATTGAAGCTTTTTTAATTTATTTAAGGACAAAAAAAAATACTTAGTCAATCACAACAAACAGATGGATTAAATTATAAATTCATGGCAAATGGCATTTACAGTAAATTGACACTTTCACAAATTCGTGTACCGTCGTGTTGACAAACTATGTCACAATATGTCAATTAACAGACGTTTTTTTTTATTTTATTTATTGATGGCGTTACAGCTTAAAACCATTTACCAGTATCAAGATAAAAACCGAGTAGATAGAATTCCCGTTTTTTTTAACACCATATTTCTAAATCATCAAGTTTAAAGTCTAGTCAAAGTCCAAATAAATAGCCAGTGCTGTCAATGTAGAGTCAGTGGTAGAGCAGCTTTACTGAAAGTTTTGGAGGAACACAAAATAGCACGTTTTTTGAAGTTGTACCACTTAACAACACTTGTGCACGTTTATGAATATTTATTGGCTATTATTTTATCAATATAAGACATTAAGAGCTGAAATAACACTAATTTATAGAGGAATTACAAAAACAAAAACGTCACACATTGAATCCTCGGCAAAACTCCGACTTTTTTATTTAAACAAAAACAGAGACGAAAACATCATCATATTTTTCCTTCAAAATGAAATCACAAATCATTATGCAAATCCAGCGCCATACTCACCATCCAGCTGCAAATCCAGCGCACGCGCCAGTACTAATGGCCGTCAATCATCAAAAATGTCACCATCTTAGAGCATCCAAACACTAATTCATTTTCAATCACGTCGTTACGCACGTACATGAAAATATTGTCATACATAAACTATCTTCTTCTTTTGGCAGAGCCCCCCCCTGTAATAGGAGTTGCCAATGTCAGAGTGATGGAGCAGATTTTCAGTGAAAAGCTGATGCTGTAACTGGTAAGCACAGAGTACTTTTTTATATTATGAAACTGGTAAGTTATAATTACTAGTATAAAAAAAGAATAATATACAAAGCCAATGTGTCTTAGCCTTTTTTTTACTAAGCCCTACTATAATATACAGAACATATATAAATAAAATAAAATATTATATTAGTAATACATAATCAAACTTTTATGTGATTTGAAGCTATAAATGAACATAGTGTCTACAAATGGAGTAAAGACGTCGGATAAAATAGTCTTAGGATTAATGGGTCGAGGAATGTGTGTAGGAAGGAAGTCGTATAAAGAAAGATTTACAGTACAGTTAAAGATGATATGATCAGGGCACCCCTCATCTAAGCCACACTCACACAATGAGCTATCCTTGACTCTTATTTTGGCCAAAAATACATTAATATACGAATTTCTAAAGCGAAGTCGACAAATAGTAGAACAAACAAATTTTCTAACTTTAGAATATTTAAAAAACCAGGGCCTACTAGGTATAGATCCTTGTATTTCGGCATAAAATCTTCCCTTAGTTCTACTCGAATCGGCCCAAATATTATTCCACTCATAGGTCATATGTGTCTTAGCCAGAAATAGAAGATCTTGGCAATAAACATAAACTATAAGCACACATGTACAAACACACAGATGAAATAGTCTGTCAGTGTACGACAAATGTTATTTTGACGTGATAACGTCTTATAAATCGATGGAGCCGGCTGCACGCACGAAAAAACATTACTCATGCGTTACCTGTTACCTGTACAGTTACCAAGTACCAGCGTTACCTGTTACCGTTACCAAGGTAACGGTAATGCGAGGTAACGCTGGTAGCGTTACCTCGCATTACCGTTACCTTATTATTATTATAATTATTGTTGTTGTTGTTGTTGTTGTTGTTGTTGACGTTGTCACGTTCAAGTATCGTCAGTAAACCGACTTTACAGACAACCGATATTTTTTTTTATTAAAGCAAAGCTAGTGCTTGACACTATAGATATTTAAATATCGATGAGTTCGGTGAATAAAATATATAGGGTACTTTCCATGGTGAACAAAACATTACGAAATGTGATGATTATAAAAATTATACAAAAATAAAACATAAATATATTCGTTTTAAGTGATTTTTTTGTAATTGTTTAAGTAAATTGATTGATTTTATATAATCAAAATAGATTGAAAAGATGGAATATGTGACTTAATATGGCTTTTATAGTCATATTGATTTTATGGATAAACAGTTGTGTTGATTTATAGCTTGTAGATGTACCATGAAATTGAGATTTACTTACATTGATTACAGTGATTTTCACAAATATAGAATCAACAACTTTTGAGTTGTAAATTATTTAGGATATCTTTTAATGAGTTGCAACTTTCAACCAAACTTTCAGCATTTCGATATCTTCCGGCACTATAATTAACAACTAATCTGGAGTTTTATTTCCATTTTTTTTTACAATTTTATACCACACACGAATAAAACTCATTCTGGCCACAATATAGATACTAATTACTATTTCGAAAAATTTATGAGTTTAGACTTTCGAGCATAAAAACCGACTTCCTAAGTGAAAATACACAAAAAAGTATGAAATAAAACTTATTTTATGAATAACTAGCTTTTTCCCGCGGCTCAGCCCGCGTAATTATAGTATCGGGTATTCCACGGGAATACTGTACATCCATGTGAGGATGGATGAAAATCCATCCTCACAAACTTTCATATTTATAGTAGGATTTCCCTTTATATTTGGCTAAAATTTTAATTATTTCATAGTAGCTCTCCATCAACTGTGTTTTATTATAATAAGTGCGTGATTATAAAACATGCTGTGAGCAAATTATTGTTCTCGTACGTTTAGTCCACGAAACATGATTTGCGCAAAATAGAATCCAGACATTCTGAATCATTGTATCCTTAAGAAATCTGAAAAATTACTAATCAGAATAACATACTGATAAAGTCGATATAGATATTTTTTATGCTTTCACAGCCCTAATTTTTTCTGCAGTGTGACCTGTTGCATAATTTCAGGATAAGTTTATCCGCACATATTTTATTGTAATAAGGAATAACGAACTGAAACAAAAGTTTAATAATATAATTAAATAATTATTTTTTAATAATTTGCAAATTTTTAATATTTTTAGTGAAGAAAAAGAAAATCGCAAATAGTATACTAATAAATTAGTTATGTTTCTTATTTTTGAAAGAGTAATAACAAGAACGAATATGAAATAGAAGTTTTTATAAATGACTACTTTTAAATATTACCCTAAGATAGGATCTTATACAATTCAGTGGCAACCCTTATTGACCGAGAATTTGATTTGGATTTCTGTTTATTTATTGCATTATCTGTTAATATTTAGATAAAATAATACTTACAGATGAAAAGTAACGTTGTCCTTTTGTTTATTAAAGTTTCCGATCTCTTTTTATAATAAAAAAAACACTGCAATCCGGCATTTTTAGCTCCAGTTCGTCCCTCCTCACTGTGACTTGCCGAATACGTCAATAACGCGAGGAAACTAGTTTTTATAACCGGTATGGCCGGCGGTCACGTACCTTTGGTAGCGGGGAACGCCTGACAATGGCTACTCCGGTTGGATTAATGCTCTAAGGTCAACATAAATCAATAGTACAGGTGCTGGATTTGCATGCTGAACCGTGAGTAAAGGGCCATACTCACCATCCAGCCTGCAAGCCCAAGGCCGTGGACTTGTAGGTAAAAATTATACATTTTTGACATTATAGGCATGTTGCCTAAAAATTTTTTTTTTCGTCTATTCGATGTCAACAGACAACATGTTAATATACAATCTAGAGCCCACTTTCGTATATCTTAAAAAATAACGAAGAAGCAAACAATTTAAATTTACAATAGCGCGATATATCGGCCTGTGACGTCATAAGTTGCACCCGCCATACATTTGTCATTATAAAATTTATGGCGGTATGGTATGGCGACTTCTGACGCAACAAATCGTTTTGAGAGAAAGATATGGGCAAAATTTTTCATTTGCTTATAATTTTTAATCGCGTCAATCTAAATACCTATTTATTTAAGATTTATGTATTTATAATCAACAATTTTAACATTTAATTTAAAAAAATGTGACATTACACACTAGGCAACATCCCTATTGACACATGAGTTATGACGGCTATTAGTACCGGTGCTGGATTTGCAGGATGGGCCGTGAGTATGGCGCTTAAAGCGCTGGTTTTGCATGATGATTTGTGTTTTCATATGGCGCATAAGTGACATAAGATATTAACCCCCTTACTAATAAAACTATTTACACAACGGATAACTTAAACAACGTTGCTGTCTTTGTCTGATACGTTGGAAATGTCACATGATAGAAAAATATAGCAACGTTGTTTAAGTTACCCGTTGTGTAAATATTTTTATTAGTAAGAGGGTATGTATTTTACATCCTCTATGCCCTTAGGGTATTAATCGCGGTCGACCGGTCGCAAGCAGAGTACATCTCTCCTGGTCAGCACGTAGCATCGCACAACAGCCCTCCGACTCACTGGAGCCTACTGCTGCTTGCTACATAGTTCTGACTTACTAAAATTTCACTGTTACTGTAACTGTTGACTAACTGGAACTTTCTCATGGCACTTGCGACTCAAGCAACAAAACTTCAAAATCCAACCTCCGGTCTTTAGACCTTCGAAGTTTTCACAGTTCGGCGCAATATTATTTAAACAACATTACTAATTACTTACTTACAAAAAACTACCCGCCCAGTCGAAGATCTCCCTTTTTATTTTATTCCCAAATTTATTCGCTTTTATTCCCAAATTATATTTCATATGGTATGTGACATGTGTACGCATGCGGTTCGCCGTTCGATACGCTAGCTACGATTACCGTACGCAGTTATCTGTTGTCTGTGCGTTCTGTGTCGTAAGTCGCGGATATTTTATGTGAATCCGGTACCGTGTAGCATGATCATTGACCAGGAAAATAAAAAACCTTGACATATTGTCCATACACCATATCTTAACGGAATTTTAAAAAGTCACATTCGCTCCTCGTATACCTACTACCGCCTGGGAGTTTTGCCGAAGAATTCAATGGGTGACGTTATGGATTTTACATTTCTTTCATCAATTTGTGTTATTTCGGTTCTTAATGTGTAATATTGGTAGAATATTAACCATTAAATATTCATTAACGTGCACAAGTGTGGGCTAGTGGTACAACTTCTAATAACGTGCTATTTTGAGTTTCCCTCAAAAACTCCCTAGGAACTTTCAGTAAAGCTTCTACCACTTTACCGACTGACATTACTCGTGGACTGCACTGACTATTTATTTGGACTTTGACTAGACTTTAGACTTGACGATTTAGGAATACGGTGTTGAAAATTGAAACGAAAGTTCTATTACTCGTCTTTTTAACTTGACACTGGCAAATAGTTATAAGCCGATGCCATATATAAATAAAAAATATACTATACTGCCATTGAAAAAAAGAAATGTCAGATTGTTTTGAAGGGTAATCAAATCAATCGAATCGTCAAGGGATTTCACTTTTCAGTTTTCACGTTCCAAGAAAATAAATTATTCAAAATTATACTATGTAATGAATACTATGAATTATAGTGATATATTTTAAAAACTGTACACAGCAATGATTTTATGGATGGTCTTATCGCTTAATAATCAATATGGGTGATCTTTCTGCATCCGATAGTTCATGGAATAAAATGGTTATAGCAAAATCAAACAACAAGTGGATATCGAAAGTTAAATACCCATTAGATTCAGAAGCGCCTGAAAATTTAATAATGAATGTTCATTATACGCCTGAGCGAGAAATAAAACAAGAATCAGGTGATGGCGATCAACAAACTTATTCGGAGATGGATGGCCAGAGCGATGACACTGCTCCTGATAATGAACTGTTAATCGAAAGATCCCAACGTTTACACAAAAAATGTAATCTAAAATCTGACTCCATCGATCTAAACACATCTGCGTGCCTAGAGAAACGTAAACACCGTAGGAACTCTATTCCGAAAGCCAAAAGTGAAACTCCGGAAGAAAGAGCTGAACGACTCGCTAAGATGTCGGCATACGCAGCACGGAGATTGGCTAACGAAACTCCTGAACAACGATCTCTCCGGCTAAGACGCATGTCAGAGTATGCTGCTAAAAGATTATCACGAGAATTGCCAGAAGAAAGAGCCAGGCGCCTGTCCCGGATGTCTGCATATGCCGCTCAAAGATTGGCCAATGAAACTCCCGAGCAAAGAAATGCAAGGCTATCTAGAATGTCAGCGTATGCCGCAAGAAGACAAGCTATTCGGAAAACTGAAAGTATCACTACAGACATCCTGAAGAATACCATGCCTTTTATTCCTGACCAAAGTTGAAACTCGGAATTTAATACAAATCTCATGAAATGAACTGACCTTTTCCTAGAATAAGTTTATTGTTTTAAGTCAATAATAGGTATTTGTAATTCAATATTTAAAGAAAATATTATATTTCTATGTAATATCTTCAATCTATTTACAGTAAAACCATATTGCGAAATGCCCTTAGCAATCTTCGCTTGTCCATGGAAATGACAGACAGTCAAAAAAAAAAAGATGATTGACATTCAACATTCGAGGTAGTGGTCATACTGTACTTTATTATTCTATTTATTTGGCATCTACAGAACAAATAACTAAGTCATATTATAGTTTAAGAACATTTTTAAGGGAGACTTATGTTTTTTTTACAATGTGTATAAAGCCGATATAAATAAACATAACATAGTTTTAATGACCAGCCAGAGCTATGAGTGGGACATTGTGTGTGAGCCTTTATCCTTTTTTACCCAACTACGGCAAAACCAAAAGGAAAGGGCAATGATTTTGACAGTCTGTATGTATGAATGTTCCACCATAGCACCTGAACTACTGATCCTATTTTAATAAATAATGATGGTTTCAATAGATTCATTATAATGGCCTAGGTAACATTTTACATAGTTGGATTATGTATAGTTTTTATAAAAAAATCTAGTTTTTAAATTTATTTAGTTTTAATATTTTATTTCAATCATACATAATACTTTTTCTTACGGTTTAGTTAGATTATAGAATTTAGATATATTAGAAAAATTAAGTACTTGTACACACCCGTAAAGTAAATAACAAGTATTATAAATTTTGCAGCCTTCATTATTAATATATTATGATAAATGGTAAATAAATCACTGTTTTCATTATAAGTGTGTATATTAATCTATACAATAACATCTTGAGATTCATGCAGAAATACAGTGGAATGTTCATATCAGTCTATGCTATAAATATTAAGTTTAATATAGATATTACAGCTATACAACTATGCACAAATTAACAGATTTATAAATTCTTATATTTATAATAAACATTTTTTTTTTCGTGTGATACCAGAAACAATTAAACTATTGTAAAAGCCAAAACAAGAGTTGTAGGAAATTAAAACTTATCAGTCACTATGATTATGAGACTTCTCAGATTCATAAGCTTTTTTAAATATCCTTATCACAAGGATTATGAAAGAAAATAAAGCAATAATAATAATATTATTACTAAAGAAAAATCTAAACTAACATATAAATGGATCATACCTTGTACTCATTAGTTGTAAATAGTACATAAAGCACTCATAATAACAAAATTTTGGTGCATTTAACTAAAAACCATTCCCAAAAAGTATTTTAAAATACGCTTGCGGATCAATAAAATAAAATGGTTCAGTTATATAGCTATTACAGATAAAAATACGTTTTCTGACCTCTTTCAGAATGAATACCTAAATAATAGTAAAATAATCATATAACATATTATACTCAATTTTATCTTTCCCCATTAAAAAAATCTAATATTTAGGTCCACATAAGTCGCCACTTCTTTAATGATGCAAATCATTCATATAAAGTAACATTAATAATTTATAGAATAGCATCTATAGTAAATTGTATAAAGAGTCGCGAGAGCAAGACGTCCATCCATTTATCTTTTATTACTTTTTGATCTAAAGATAATATGTGGCTTAAATCAGCTTAGCGACATCACGTGTGTGTCCGTGTGTCAGCGCGGCGCGTGCGCAACGAGCGGCGCACTGTGGGGAGGCGGGGTAGCAAGGTGACGAGGGGTGCAGTCACAAGTTGTGACTCACAACAACCAAAAAGCGGTACCGCTGTTCGGATTTAACACAATACGGAGCTACCACGTTGTAGAGCTACTAAGTTACGAAGAGGCGGAGCTAGCACGGGGCGTGCGCGGTTAGCGGCGCGCCGGCGGCCAGCAGCTGGCGCGTGGACGACGTGGAGCCGTACGAGTCGCCGCTCGACCGCACGCTCGCCTGCGACAGCGGCGTTCCTATATACACGCCTAGTTATTAGTTAGTTGCGTTTGTGTAAATTAGCTACCGCAGATACGTTTATTAGTTAAAGTTAACTTATTCACTGACATAATTTTTATAGCTTAGGTATTTACTTTTTCTCGCATATACCTACCTATGTAATTTGAAAAACATATTGCTTATAAATTAATTAATCTTCTGAGAGTTTCAAGGCATAGGGACATTATTTTTAAAGCGTACTATTATGTGTAGAACGTAATAAATACCGGGTAAAGACGTGACATGGTGCGGCAGGGCCCAGCGCTGTGGCGCGCCCTCTGCCGCGCCGCCCGTCGGCTCCTGCAACAAAGACACCTTATGTACTGAAGTCGCGACGTCCTGCAGTGATTCTACGTCTAGAGTGCGCAACAAAACAACTACACTAGATGAAGTCACGCCCACTAATGACTGTGTCAGCCCTTTCACGTGTACAACAAAACAACTAAAATGTCGACGATAGAAAAAAGCTGCGACATAGCATGTGAGTAATGATAAAACGAGAATGCTATTTCGAACGCAAAACAAAGTATGATTATCCCAGGTGATTTCTAATAATGCAGATAATAATGATTTCTACAAAGTACAAGTTCCCTACAAAGTCCAAGGTGATAAATACAAAATAATACTATACCCCCGACGATGCGACATGCACTGTGCACCTGTGAGCGAACGCGCGTCTCACGAGCTGCAGCTTAAAATACGAAAGCAAATAATTAGGTACTCCTAGTACTTACTACTAACTCCTTAAACTTACTACTAACTAGTAATCTTCTGCAAATACGCCACGTTAATTTTGAACTTTATTCATGTTCCCCATAAATCGTTAGTAAGTCCTATCCTACTAAAGTGTTTTTTTTTTACATCCAAATTAATTTTTTTGTGTCCCGCGTTTGTTTTTGTGTGGCAATTACTTTTCAATCAAAACTAATACGGAACGTGCAGTATGCGGCGAAAGGGCTGACAGGACACACAGGAAACTTACGGGCTGGGAGGGCGCGGGCGTCAGTATTGTGGCGGACTCCTCCGGGGTCAAATAGTCCGCGTCCTCCAGAGGCGGTGAGCCGGCGTCCGCGCCGCCCACGTCCGCTGCGTGCGAGCGAGAGGCACAGCGTCACGACCGCGGACCCCAGCGAGACAAATAAACTGACCGAGCTGTCTCTCTTGCACTGGGCCTACGCTCGTCACGCTGTGCGTATATTTTTACGTATTTCCCTTTTCTTGTAATGTTGTACGTTTTTTTTTTCATATAAAATGTATTATTATTTATTTTGGCTAAAGTGTCGCAACTACAAGAATACATTATGACCATTAACCGCCAAGGCTTATAAATAAATATGACATAGGAATAACTCGGCATCACGGACTAAACTTAAATTACAATGTTGCGCATCAACAGTTTAATTTTTCGAGGAAATATTGTTTATTTATGTACGCAAAATCAGCGGATACTTAAGCTGTTGTCCGACAAATTTACACTACAGCTGTATGAAAATAATAATAATTGTGATGACTTACATTGAGCAAGCGCGTCCACGTCGTCGATGTGCGGCAGCGAGCGCGCGCCCTCCGCGCTGCCCTTGCGCGCCACCTACACACACGCGCGTGTTCATACATGGAACTAAAATCTTAAGTAAACCCAATCTCTAGTGGCTGATATTTAAAATGAGAGGGTCCTAAAAGGCCGAAGCCCCAACACATTCATACACAAATAAATAAATAATATTTATTGGTGTTTCGAATGTTTGAATCCTCGTCTACTGAGAGCGCTTACAAACGAAGGACATTCCACCTTACGTAGCACAACTGCTGCCGTTGACTACCGTCGACGCGTCAACGGCAGTCGAGTTGAGCTATTATAATAAAACATAGTAATATCGCGATTGACCCCGTTCTGTGCGAGCAGCGGGCTACGGCGCTCGGCGTCACTGTCCGGCTCGGGCGCGGCGGCGGGCGCGTCGTCCGAGCCGCTGCCGTCCGCGCCATCGCCTCCGTCCGCCTGCACCGTCTCGTCCTCCGACTGCGACGCCGCCTCCGAGTTAAGCGAACTCTGTTGGAACATTGGTTACATTGGCGTGAAATATATCGATGGTGGAAATGTCAAAGGGCTTAAAGGACAAATCTCGATTTTACAGGACAGCCGAAAAACTTTTCTTATAGAAAAACATACATAACTTTGTGGTTTTTTGAGCTACAGTTTTGGCTTAAAGACCATTTTTTATAATTTTTTGCGCTTAACTGGATCCAAACATTCAACTTGGTCTAGCTAGCGTAGTCAACGAGATGAGTGTCCTTTAAGTTCTGTGATATTTGGAAAGTGTCCTTTAAAACCAAATCAGAAAATACAAAATAAAATCGTTAGAGCCTAAAGAAATTTTTAACAAGGACGTTAGGCCTTAAAGGACAACTACATTCTGGATATCCAAAAGTTTGTCCATTAAACTGTAATTGGTAACTGGTTAGCTCGTGTAATATTGTTGAAAATAAAGCTTATTAAACAATGGCTCAAATGTCTGTTAATGATAAAAATAAAACAGAATATGTAGGTACGTTAAATTGTTTTTTATTTCAAATTTTATAACACTTTTGCCAATAAGTTTAGCCTGTCACAGTGTTTATAATTTATATTGCTTCTTTTTCTTTAAATTACAGTGTTATATTTTGATTCTAGATTTTGATTAGTCGCATCTAAATGAAAGAGTAAGCTGATATTGAAATTAGACATTAATTATAAGGTGTTTACTAGAATCAATTTAGAAAAAAACTCTATATAAGCTACTTTACCTTTTAAATAATAGAAATGAAAGTAAGGATTAGAGTTGCACAGAAAAGTTGCATACTTAACGTACATAATATTAATATTCTTCAGAGAAACGATCTACAATAAACATACTGTGTTATCTATTCCTTACACTGAAAACCTCCTTAAATTACTCCTATAGGGCATTTTTGCTTAATTGATATCTAATTAACAATAAGAATTTTTTTATTTATAGTTATAAGTAATTATTAAGAATCAATCAAAAATATGAACCATGCGTACTATCTTTGAGTTAATCGCAATCATAGAGTGGGGATAATTAAGGTAACTTTTAAAAAAATATGAAAGATACATGAGGTAATCGTAATCTTAAAAAAGGTCAATTAATATTGAGCTATAAAATAAGTATTCAGAGTTCCTCATCTTCTTCATCTGGTTCTGGAAGATTATCTCGCGTTTGAACTGAAGTTGGAAAATTTAAATACTCTGAATGAAATCTTTTAGGAATGGTGCCGTTAGTGCAAAGTTTCTTTAAATCATTATACTTTGCCTGAGATATCGTTTGTTTTTGCCTGTATAGGGGTTCTAGAGAGATGTTATCATAAATATTTTCCACACAAAGACTAGAAGTGGCGGCGGTTTTTGGGGCTTTGTTTTTACCTCTGCCTTTTCCTTTTTTCGGTGCAGGACTTTGAAAAAATTCTACGTCCTTTGTTTCAGCGCCATCTTTCATAGAGTATTTAATTTCAATAACCTTCAAGTTCTTCTTTTTCATTGTAACTACCCTAATTTTTCTAAATTCTTTTATAGGATCTCCTTGAAAGGCTTTTGCCGACAGTTTATTCCAATTCATCATGTCACAATATTCAAGAGTTTCGACTTTGTAAGGAAAAGGCTTCTTGCGCGCCGCTTCAATATAAGTAGGCCATTGCGAGGGGCTCCATACAATTAATCTTCTAACTTCCCGCTCGATCACTGCATGCATGGAGTCTACGGGCATATAAGAGTGACAGGGTAGTAAAAAGTTAATTTGTATAACTTGGATATTCTTTGATGTACATAGAAAACTATGAATAGCTGTGAATACTACTTTATTTTTATTTTGCCGGCAACATGCATCGCAATAAAATAGTACGTTTTTAATCTTTTCTCTTTCGTCTACATCTTTCAGATATTTGATAATACATGTAGCCACTTCATTGCTTCCCCTTTTTGCATCACATTCTCCCCAAAGGTAACAAAACCCATTCTGAGTTTGACTTTCATAAAAAGTTAGATTATACATACTGTACTTTCTTGAATAATACAGTAGCATCGATTCACCGTAGGGAGTATTCAATACCTTTTGGAGATCGAAACTTGTTACAACAGTGTCTTCATATTGGAAAGTTTGATGTATTTTCTGAGATTTGCGTTTATTTTTACGATGAACTTTCAATCTTGAGAGTATTTTTTCATTTATGGCTTCTTGCTGCGTTCTTTCAGTTAATTTCTTTTTTTTTGATTTGTTTTTTCGATTATTTTCCGCAATATTTTCTGATTCCGATACTTCCGATTCACAAGGAGACCAACGGTCAGAGCTGCCTGAAGAAAAATCTTCATTATCCGATATAAAATCAAAGCAGGAGTTTTTAAATACCTCTCTACTCTTTCTTTTTTGGCGTTTTCTTGTGGTTTCCTCCGGTTTTTCATTATTTTCAACAGATGTTGAAGCATTTATATTAATGCTAGGTGAAACAATGCCATGGAACACATCCCTCAAATTCCATTCTAGCTCGTTAACATCATTCAAACCAATACTTAAATCTAAATTAGATTCGGACAAAACATTAAAACTTTCCTTGTTGAGATTCACATCATATCTTACAGCTTCAGAATTAGGTAAATGAACCTCTCTATCGTCTATCTGTCCAGTACTGTCGGTTATTTTCTCGTGTATATAAGGATTATTTTGCAAATTACTGTTAGTGTCCCCATTGCTATTTTCGTTTTCACGCCTAAGGGAACCAATCTCTTCGTCAAGTTTGTCTTCTAAATTATCCATAATACTAATAGCACCTACATCTATTTCTTTGTGCGATTTATTGTTACTGTCACAATCTATAGAAAAATTTTTTCTATCCAAATTATCTTCATTTTCATCAAAAGTAGTAGATACATCATCAATTTCCTTTATAGGAGTTACGCTTGTTTCATCATTAATAGAACTAACTACAGCTACTTGTCTGTTTTCCATAATCTCCGGGGTATCACTAGCTATAAACATAGCTTCCTGTAAACTAGCACTTAAGTTGTAATTCAAACGATGAGTTTCTTTTTCATCATTTGTCGAATGCCCCAGACACTCTACAGTC
Source organism: Phengaris arion (assembly GCA_963565745.1). Taxonomy (NCBI): domain Eukaryota; kingdom Metazoa; phylum Arthropoda; class Insecta; order Lepidoptera; family Lycaenidae; genus Phengaris; species Phengaris arion. The sequence goes on from OY751442.1 coordinate 3,818,516, forward strand.
CCATCTAAGTCCATTACTTTTTGCAGCTTCGTTTTCTACTGAAGTTTTGTTTATCCGAGGCTTTTTTAAATCAGTCAGAGAAGACACACTCGATGTACGTTTATTCCTGTAAAAATAAAACTAAGTAGGTAAGCATTCACAAATAAATAGAAGTATGTACATCGTGTGCGAAAATTTCAACTGATAAAATATCACAGTTCATAATATAGACCCTGAAATGGGACAGTTAAGGGCTACTGTCTAGATAGTTATGAATATTATATTTTAAACAGTTGAAATTGTTAACTAATAATGGTTTTTCAAATTAATAAACAAACCTACATTTTTTTGAAGATTCCTCTTCAAATTGTTCATTCATTTCAGACGTAGTAATAGTATTGTGTTGAGTCCTGAAATCATTATTTTAATACCATTGAAGTTGTTAATTAATAGGTAAGTACTTAAAAATTGTATCGAACGAAAAAAATAAGTAAGTAGGTAGGTGCTTAAAATACTTAGTATATTTTGTTTACAGGATTAAATATTGTTTTACTAGTTAAGTGTAGTGTGTACTAGTTAAGTAGTGTTTACTAGTTAATTAGTGTAGTAATAATACTAAATATTGTTTTATTTGGGCTTAAAGTGCAATTTTTTCTGGTGAGAATCAAAATATCCTTATCAAAATGTCCTTTACGACCCCAACAAGAAAACTTTCATGTCCTTTAAGCCCTTATACAAAATAATTTTAAATTGAGATGAGTATACAGCTTAACGTTTTTATTATAACGAGTATCTATTGTTACGAGTTAATAATACTCGTTGATTGCTTTATAATTCTTCTTAGGATTATGGATATGCAACCTTAATTAAACGTTATAATTTACGTGGCTCTGATAAAAATAAATTGCAGTAAATTCCTACTTATTACCATACAGATACCGATTTAAAACGCTATTAAAATATTTTAATATAAACAAATAATCAACCTAGGTAACTTACCTCAACATTGTATTTTGCCGGACTTCTAGGTTTTTCATAGCAGTTTTTCTTCGTGTAAGAGGGTCAAGTCTTAATTTACTGCCCATTATCGATCATAAATAAGTACTTAAACCAAATAAATACACACGTTTTTAAGTAACACTGGTTTATGATGTTCACACACCTTGTTAAAAGAAATAGTTATAGCAATTTAATTTACAAAAGTTGCAACAACGCTTTGCCCTTGCACTTGACGACTTAACAAATGACGAATGCGGGTCGCTGCGAGTTGCGACCTGCGTGCAAGTGCGGGTAGTGTATATTATACTGTAGAATATACCTACCTGTCGGCACTGTGCATAATATTGTTATTTTAATATTATAATAATTCAACGAATGTACCTACTTACTTAAGTAGGTACTTACATCAAATTCGAATACATGTAACGCTCGACTTGAAAGGTCCTCGAAATAAAATATTAAGTAAGTAATAGTATTAAAGTACATTAACAATAGTAAGTTAACTACAATTTCGTTCTAAAGTAGAAGGTGATAGGAATTAATGATATTTATAAGACTACAATTTTGATTTTACCTAATTTAAAAGAAATTAAGTCTATTAATCATTAGTTATGTGACCTTAAAGCTTTATAAATATAATCCAATGAATTTTTGAATTTTTGAAAAAAATTGAAGTCAATGTAGGTTGTAATTACATACTTAATTTTAAAATGAGTTTTAAGACTTTCTTCTTTTTGATATAATCTTTTGTAAAGTTATGTTGCATGCGTAAGCATGTTAATAACTTAGTGTCCTTTAAGCCAAATAAGAATGAATTTTAAGTTTGTGATGGGAGGTCTTAATTACTTACCTTAAGTTGAAATGTCTTATAAGTCGTGAATTGTAAAGTTTAAGAACGGTTAAGTAAGCTAATATATAAAAAACAGGGTTTTAAGACCAAAAATTAAAAAAACCCATTTTTTTTCTTGGCAATTCTAGCGTCATTATATGTCGTAGCAAAATGTTAATTATACCAATCGATAGACCCTAAAAAACTGAATATAACTGCATCAAAAAGTCAAATTCGCCAAGATGTCCTTTAAGCCCTTTGACATTTCCACCATCGATATATATATATATATATATATATATATATATATATATATATATATATATATATATATATATATATATATATATATATATATATATATATATATAGGCTATATTGACGGGTTTCAAATGAGAGAATGAAATCATTAAAATTTAAATATGTTTTTATATATTATGCTATATTAGACATAATGTTATTATTTTGTACCAAAATATGTTGTCTTTCAGGAGTTCCCAGCCGAGATGAGGTAACATTTAACTGCCCAAGGGATCACTCAATAGATTACGGCACGGTCACGGTTCCATACCTATGTCGTATTATCTCTAACCATTCGTGCAAATTATATGCAGTAAAAAGAAAAAGTATTTTGCTTTTAACACTTGAGACTATAAATTCACTTATTTTGATAAGAATTCATAATTATTGACAATATTGACCAATGAACATGACCTAACGATTTGTTATTTTTTTAATATAAAAACTACTTTTTAGACTTATATATAAAAGTTAGACATAATATGCTGTCGCTGACTTTTGTGTAGGCATTATCAAGCTCTACTTTTCTCTAGGACTTAATCATATATCTCCCATCGGCAAGGCAGCGTTCGTAAGAAACCTTTTCGTTCGACCGTTTTTTGTCAGACTTACTTTGCAAATCCGGGTTAATATATAGCCTATGTCACTCACAAATAACATATTGGTAAAAAAAAATCTAAAATCGGTTCAGTAGATGCAGAGATTACCGTACAAACTCACAAACTTTACCTCTTTATAATATTAGTATAGATATATAATATTTATTTAACAGAAAAAAAAATAAGAAGGAAAACATGACCAGGATGGAGAAGAACAAAAAAAAGAAGACTTGGATACTATAGCCTGATTGTATAGCCAGCGTAAAATTGATGGCGAACGGAGAGCGACCCACCATGTAGATAAGAATGAATTGTCTACAATACTGTAAAGAGAACAGACGCGGACCTTAGACACGCGGAGCGTGTTGAGACTGGTGTGGTCGTCCAGCAGCGGGCTGGCGGCGCGCTCCGAGCGCTGCGCCTCCTCGCGCGCCAGCAGCACCGACATGCGAAACTGCACAACATGTACACATATTAATTTATTCTATAAAAGGAGTTGTTTTGTCCGACTGATACATTTTACCCAACATTAGGCCAAAATATTACCTAATTTATATAATAGGATAATCTTGTCAAAATGTTTACATAATTATTTTAGGAGCGAAAATCGAAAACTGATCACGCTCCTTGAATATGTAATTTTTATTGGTAAACAAGCTGTATACTCACCTCCGGCGTGAGCGGACGCGCGCGCTTGTCGTGCGGCGCGCGCTTGCTGCCGCCGCTGCTGGTAGACGAGCTGCGCTCCAGCCCGCGGTTCAGCGTTTCTGCCGCCTGCTGAAATTTATAAACCCATAGGCTTACGCTTAGTATTATAATAGTAGATTACTTTTAACTTGAAAAATTAACCCACGTTCCCGCGGGATAGACGGGCTTTTTATGTGAACAATGACGCAGGCAACATGTAGCATGTTCTGTGTAGTACCTGCGAGGCGGTGTCAGTGTCGGGGCTGGCCATGGCGGGCGCGGGCGGGCGGCGCGGGGCGGGGCCGTTCAGCGCCTCGATCAGCGACACGCACTCGTAACCCGCCGGGATGTTCTCTATGCTACCCTGTGTGCACAAGATTGTTCATTTATTTATTTTATTTTTATGGAAAACTTGCAAAAAGCCATTACAAGTGTTCACGATTAAGCTAAAGTATAAGCCTGGGAACACGCTTACTAAATTTGACATCATTTCAGGACGTCAAATTATGTATTAAACGTATTGCATGAAAGTGTCAGATCGATCTGACATATATTCAGGATCTGAACGAGTCAGCAACACGTTTGGGACATGCGTGTTTTGTATGGAAATATGGCTTTTGATCAGAATTGCCATCCTAAAAGGATGTCAAATTAAGTACGTGTGTGCCCAGGCTTAATGTTGTAATAGAAGTGGACATGATTACAAGCGAAAGATTTACAAAGTAAAACTTATGTTAGTTGTAGGGATAAGTAATACGTGTAGTTGTAGGTCTGTGTAGGTAGTTGTAGATGTAGGTAGAATATATCGTAGATGTAGGTTGTAGGTGTAAACTGTAGGTGTGTGTGAGGCACATAAGTAGTTATATTTTATTCATTCCATTTCATAAAAAATATAACTCTGCGTTAATACAATAGAGCTGAAAATTGAACTCACAAGTATCGAGTCAAAAGCCAATGTCATATATGACAGCTCGACACTGGACACTTCGATTTACAACTCTATTGTATTAGCACAGAGTTCTATTTTCAGTAATATGAAATGACCCGACAGAGCAACTGTCGGGTACAGCTAGTAATACAATACATATTAGGAATAATTTTAACAATAAAAAGTTGGATTATAGTAAGTTAAAGTAGCTTTAACGATATCCAAGTAAAATGATATTTTTTGTACTACTTATTAACGGACTCTATTCTGTTTCAGACCGTTAATTATATTTGAGAATTACATCTAATCTATACTCACATCAGTGGGCGCTGCGTTGTGCGCGGGGTGAGGGGCGTGCGGTGGATGCGGCGCGCGGCGCTGCAGCGCGCGGATCTGCAGCAGGGCACGGAAGGGCGCGCGGCAGATGGGGCAGTTGTTGGCCTGGTAGCGCAGCGAGTCGGCGCAGGAGTTGCACAGGCAAAGGTGGCGGCACGGCAGGATGAGCGTGTCGCGTACGTCGCACATGCAAATCACACATTCCGACCCGCCCTCCTCCGTCTCCGAGTCCGAGTGTGGCTGCGCGATATTATTTTATTTTTTTATTTTCGGGAAAACTTAGTTATAATACATACATATAGTAGCTTGAATAGTACATGAAAATACCTTGATCATCTTTTTTATTGTAGGATTATTATAGTTCCTGACTCGTTGCGAATTATGAGTTACATAATCTGTTAAGACTTAAAATAGCTAACTTTAGAATACAAAAATAACATAATTTACGTTTTTTATGACAACATTACTAGAGCTATGATAAGAAATACAAAAAAATATGTAGACAACAGTTTCCAGACAAAGGAATTATATTTAAAATATACAATTACAAATGTATCTGATGCAACGCGAAACATACTTTTGTATCCAGGTTCTTGTTTTCAATACCATATATTTCTTGTAGAAGATAGCAGAGTCCATCTACAAAAAGTTTCTGTTTGAGAGCTTTCAGTACATATGTGCCATCCGTGTGCTTCTCTATTACTGCTATAGTTGTGTGTGATTGCCTAATTTCTGTAAAAAAAATCACATTATTTTACTGGACATAAAAAGTTTTGGCTCTATTAACAATAAATCATCAATCTTCTAATAATAAATGAGCAAGTAATTTTTTCCTTATAGAGGCTAAAATATGGTTATGGTAAAAGTAAAGAATACTTGGCTTTTTATGTGCTTATAGACCTACCTTCCTGTCCCTCATCCACTACACAGTAAATTGCCACTGGAATAATCTCCCTATCCATGTTATACATTAGATCCTCCTCCGGATACTTGGATGGGTCAAACACATGTGATATTTGACAAAACTGTTGATTAGCACCTTTCTTGTAGTGGTATGTTTGAGATGACATTGCTGTATCTCGAGGATAATATCTGAAAATTTTATTCAGTACATCATACATCTCATATTTATATCAATAATGTGGGTGATTTTTATCTTGCGACTATTTAATATATTCAAAATCCCCATCATAATAAGTTTTGTCTAATTTGATAATTTATTTATTGGGAATTTAAATAATTGCGTACACTGTAAACATTATCTTATTAGCATATTTAACACAATGAAGGCGACAATGATAACTGTCCCTGTTAAATATTCAATGTGCATAAAAAAAAGATAAAACTTACACAACTCCTGTAGGTGTTACTTCTTCTGTACAAAAGTAATAAATAGTAATGGCACATCTTACATCACAGTCAAAAGTGAACTCAATATTGTAATATGTCCCTTTTCCGTTACAGTCGGCTGATTTCATGACACCATCTCCAATTATGTTGTCATTCAACTTCCCCACAGGCTCTGGACAGCGAACAAACCTTAGAGACTCTTTGCGTATGTTGATTAAACTCTTTAAAGTCTTTGTGGGCTCATTTGATTGCGGCGGAGGATAGGGAAACTGAAAAATGTGCTGTTTTATGTCACCCATGTATATGATAAATAAGTGGCCTACGAAAACCTATTATAACTTACAGGGGTTGGTCTGCTTCCAAGAAAATTAAGATCAGCATTTTCCCCAAATAAATATGCTTCTGGTTGTGGGGTGTCAAACCTCTCTCCTCCCATGATGAAATGACTTCCAAAATAGTTGCCTATTAAACATTAAAAGACATTAACCCTTTATGTACCCAGCTTGAGAATACTCATAGTGCCGTACTGAAACATGGTGCCAACTATGAGTATTCTCGTACATTTTGCTGGGCCTCCTTAACAAAAAATTTAAAAATTTGTCACATAGAATGTACCCATACTATGTGACCAATTTTTACCCATTTTTAACAACCGTCTCCCCCCCTTGCTGACAATCTAAAGTTTATGACACCCTCTCATTATCACTTAGTACCAATGGCAATCACACAATATTTTCCTATTTTCCTTGAAGATGTTGACTATATGACAAAAACCTAAGCAGGTTACATAGTATGGGTTTGTTAGCTAAGATCGGTTTTTTAATTTGGCATTAGCAAAAAAAAGTATGATAAAATCAGATTAGAACTTTAATGGAAAAGCAATAAGACTTCCATTAAAAAAAAAATAATTGACTGAGATCACAGCCCCGCCAGACTGCCCTTATATTCTTACTGATATAATGAATTTCATATTATAATATTTGTGTGTACAATTAATGTATTCATACCCGCCAAATTGTGCTGTGGGCCAATTTTTAGCTACAAGGCACTAAAGTTGCAAAAAAATTGCACTCACTTTACTTATGTTCTGATCAAGTATCTATCTTATTCAAGGATTCATAATAATGTAAGGAACAAAACTTATTAATCATTTTTCTCTAAACTTAGTATGAACAGAAATATAAAGGTTAGAAGTTTAATAATTTTTATTTCTTTGGGGATGATTCCTTTTTTATGAAAACTACAACATAAAAATAAGCAATATTCAAATGTCATTATTCTACTTTAATTTCAAAGGCTGTAAAAAAACATTTTTTTTGTACCTTTGACGCCATGTCCTGAGAATTGTCCGACTGCACAATCTGGCAGCTATACAAATGTTCATTGTACTCAACTAATACTACAATATGACATACATTTTAAGAATAAGAATATAAGGGGAGTCTGGCGGGGCTGGGATCTCAATCCATAATAAGATATCCGAAATTTATTAGAAGATTGTGAAACAGGCCCTGTAAGGGATCGGTATTGCATTGTGCCAGGTACGATTTTTTTGTAGTACATACAATCATGTATGACGGTTTACGGGAAAAAAATTGTTAAAATATTCCGGTGTTGAATTTACGGCGGCGAAAGGGTTTAAAATAATGATGGAGAATTATTAGTAAAGTTAGTCTTCGGGTAGAAAAATTTAAATAACAATAACAAAGGTCAACTAACCAGATCTGGGTGGATATTTATATGCATTATTTGATATCACATCGGCCTCCTCCACACCAGCATGTTGTCTGCTTGTTAGAGCACCCATATTCTATATCATTGAAATAATACAAATTAATAATATTGATTATAAAGTAACAAAAAATTATAGAAACTTGCAAGTGACGTCAATTTCATAATATTAGTACTTTAGTTTTGACATTGACATAAGATTTTTTTTATTTATTTAGATGGCATTCGGCTTAAGATCATTTGCCAGTGTCAAGTTAAAAAAGCGGCAAATTAAATTCTCGTTTTCAATATGTCCCTAAAAATGGATACACAAACAAAATTACTCTTACGGTGATTAGGCATAGGACGAAAATAAAGATCAAGATACCTATAAAAACATCACATTCAAATATCATTTACTTTCTATCAGTAAAAGTAAAATTGCGATATTCAAAATTCGTTAACTTTGTGGTTTGAACGCCAAATAATCAAAACTAGGTAATTTGAAATAATACTTGATAAATGAAATGATAATGTTTGATACAAACACATAGATACAATTATAACAAAACCACGTCTTGTAATTAATATATTTAAATATTGTAAGTAATATGCCCAAGATATATACTTACAAGAGAGCACCTTAAACAAATCAAATAATCATATTAGAGTAGGGCTGCCAACCCTAAATTTAAAAACTAGGATTTGAATATGGTGAAACCAGGACAATTCAGTTAAAAAACAGGACGCAGTAATAGAGTTGCAACGGTAAAATTAATATGCAGTGCAAATAAGTGCAATGAATTACTTGTAATTGTAATAATAATATTTTTTCATATAAGTATTAAGTATTTGAATAAAATTAAATAAGATACAAAATTTGTAAAACTGGCGCCTGAATTTTAAAATACATGACCTTATCAGAGCGTATTAAACCCAGGACGCTGCTTTAAAACTATCTATGTCACCCCAGGACACTGCAAAAATCAGGATATGTCCTGGGAAAACAGGACGGTTGGCAACCCTATATTAGGGACATATTATGTGTTATTTTGACTCACCTCTTTCAAAGAATTTCCTGATATCCATTTGACGGAGTAATATTTCCAGTTGTTGCGCGGTAAACGTAAATCTCGTGTCGCCGCAACTAAACTATAAGACACTATGGCGCATGAAATATTCGCTCGTATTAAACTCCGAACTGAATTGAATTGTATTTGAACTGAATTGCCTTGCTCTGCCTCACGATCCCGCTTATATATTCAAATATTCTGGTATATATTCAAATATGTAGAAAATACTCGACTCTATTTCCATCCTTGTCTCATACTTGCTATTACAGATAACTGTCTTTCCTTTCCTGAATAGTCCATGCTAGAACGTTCTTCGTGGTATTGCTATTCAATACAAGATGTCGCTATTGACCGTATAAATTGATCCTATTTCTCTTTACTGGAAAAATTACTGTCGTCCGTAACTAGATAGCGCTAGATCAGCTAGATGTTGTTTTTCCAAATTATATTTGGCTTTAATCCTAGATGGCTCTGATTGTCTCGTCGGGAGCGGAAACTAGGAGATTTAAATTATATTTGAATGTTGTAGAATATTTAATTATAGATTCATTTTGCGAAGAGGAACACGTTTTTAATTCCCACTTGCCACGAAAATTGACGTTTATTTTATCTTCTAGGGGTGGGGGGGGGGGGGGGGGGGGTGTAGGTCACAAGTGTTTTATATTCCGTGCGTACTACCATAGATGATAAGTACTACTACTGCTGAGTGCTGACTACATGACAACGGATTACGTTCTTTTCGGATGACAGTGTTGCCAAATTAGCGGTTTCGTGCCAAAATATATGGGGGAAAATACGAAATAATATTAGGTTTACGAAAATTACATAAATTTTAATAACATACAGAATAGTAATCAATTTTGAATTTGTAGGATGGCAGATATTTATTTATTTGTAAAATTGATATAGCTGTCGCCTTCAAGATTTTTAGGGGTGCTGAACATGAAAATTACTTCCATTAAAAAATTCCAGGATGGCGGACATTCATTTTTATTCAAATGAATATGGTTTTTTTTCCTTTTTTACCCAAACTTTTTTAGCAACTCCAGAACAGTTTTTTACCAACCCTGGGGTTGCTAATTACAAAGGAGTCCATTTTGAATTTCCAAGATGCCGAATATTTATCGGTATCGGTATCGGATCGGTAAGGTATCGTCTACATGGTTTTTAGGTGTGCTAAATACGAAAATGACATCCATTTTAAAATTCCAAGATGGAGGATATTTATTTTTATTGAAATTAATACGGGTTTTGGGGGTGCCGATTACAAAAAAAGTCATCCATTTTAAGCCAATATGACGGATATTTATTTTTTGTATAATTGATATAGGTGTCATCTATAAGGTTTTTGAGCAAAGATTTCAAAACTCAAGATAGGCTTTGACGTACATTTGACAGAATAAATCTTCATACAGTAAAAAGGGACGCCATCTTGATTTTCAACATACTTCAAATGTCAGCCATCTTGTTTTCACCATACTTCAAATGTCAAAAAGGCCCCAAAAATCTCAAAAGTTTGGCCATTTAACTGGAGACACTTTTTGCTAAGATATGCCTCGTCTATAATATATACGTCTATGTTTTGAGGATCATTTTCGATTTCAGCGCCCACAGAAACTTGGAAAAAGACACCTATATCAATTTTACAAAAATAAATTGCCACCATTTATAAATTACAAACTGATTTTTTTTTGTAACCTCTCTACAACCTAAAAACCTGTGCTCCTAAGTTGTTTAAAATAACATCGCTTTGCCGGTTTGAAATATTAAGTCATTACATATGAAATTGGCGTTTTGTAAAGAAGGAACATAAAGTGGATTTTTTAAGCATAATATTGGACTGCCCCATTGGAGTTGAATTTTTTCCCATGCACGAAGTTATCCAAATTTCGTAAAAGACTGGTAATCTGTTGGATCAAGGTCTAGGGAGTACGGTGGATGTCTCAGACATTCTAATTGAAGCTCCTCTAATTTGGTAGCCGTCTGTTGTGCGGTGTGTAGGCTAGTGTTGTCCTGAAGCAGCAGTGACCTAGAGCGAATGACCAACCTCGGTTGCTTAGCAGCTAGCTTTTCCATCATGATTTGCAGTTGCTGGCAATAGACATCTACCGTAATCGTCTGGTCAGATTTAAGAAAGCTGTAGTGAACGACACCGTCACTAGTCCACCAAATGCTCACAAGTAACTTTTTTTGAGTCAATTTTCACTTGGGGCTTTGGCTGATTCGCCAGGGGTCAGCCATTGCGATAAGCGTTTCCAATTGTCGTACAGGATCCACTTTTCATCACAGATAATGATTCGATTTAAATTCCCTTCATTATTGTGCCGGTTGAGTAATGTAACGCAACAGTCGACGCGCGTTTGTCAGTTTGGTACACTCAGTTCATGAGGTACCAACCTTTCAAGCTTTTTCATCTTTCCAATTTGCTTCAAGTGGATCAAAACAGTTTTATCACTAACGCCGTAGCCTGCAGCTAACGTGGACGTAACGCGACGGTTTGCGATGTATCCGCTTCCACGATAGCCTTCAATTCTTCATTATCAACTTTGGTCTCCGGCCGTCCACGGGGCTTGGTCTGCAGGTCAAAATTTCCAGAACGAAAACGTTGGAACCAAAAACGCACTGTGTTTTCTTTTGCGACACCGCCGCCATACAAATTAATCCTTCGAGCCATTTCTGCAGCACTGGTGCCACGGTGACACTCGTACTCGAAAATAATACGATATTTAAAGTTTTTCATTTTGTAAATAGAGTGACGCAAAGAAAAAACCAAAAGTGGAAAAAACAAATGAATTACGGTTTTCGAAACACAAATGCATGAGTAAATAGCGGTATAAATTTGAAATTGGTAATTTCAACCAGAGAAGATATATTTGAGATCAAAGTGCCGATTTACACCAAAACGCCATTTTCACATGTAAGGACCTAATATTCAGTTAACATAACTGGTATGTATTTAGTCGCGGTATTTTTTGTGTTAACATTCTTTCGCAAAATTAGTATAGTAGTAGTATTATTAGTACCTACATAATTGTTCACATCCTATATTTGAAGTTTTTACGCATGTTTAAATACATGCTGAATACAGAATATTAATTTTTATTATTTGTTTATCATTATTAATTTAAGTTTTCAGTATTTATATTACTCTTAATAATACAAAATAATTAGGGGGGATTTTCAAATAATTGTAGCAATTTGAATGTTTTTGTGAATAAAATTCTCAAGTGTATTTAAAACGCCAAAAAAACAAGAAACTGTGGAGTTTTGCCGGGGAATTCAATTGGTGACGTTGTGGTTTTTGTATAGCCTTTATACATTTTTGTTTTTTCGGTTCTTATTGTGTAATATTGGTAGAATATTAACCATTAAATATTCGTTAACGTGTACAAGTGTGGGCAAGTGGTACAACTTCTAAAAACGTGCTATTTTGAGTTTCCCAACAAAACTCCCTAGGAACTTTCAGTAAAGCTTCTACCACTTTACTGAATTGACTTACATGACTCATGGACTGCACTGACTATTTATTTGGACTTTGACTAGACTTTAGACATGAAGATTTAGATTTAGATACGATGTTGAAAATTGAAACGAAAGTTCTATTTCTCGCCTTTTTAACCTGACACTGGCAAATGGTTAAAAGCCGATGGTATATATAAATCAAACACTGTAGTCTCACGCCTACACGTTTAACATATTATGTTATTAAATGTGTACTTGGCTCGAGACACTACCGTGTCTTCGGATAAAAAAAAGACATCGATTGTCATTTTGACAGTTAGTTAATGTCATTCTTTCGAAGTTGAGGTGTCACTCTGTGAAGGTGGTCATTTTGTTTTCATAAATTTATCTCTTAAAATCCCTTCCAGATTAATTTAATTTGTATTACTTTTGAAATATTTAGCATTACAAGAAGGTATTAGAGTAAATTTTATTTATATTTCAGGTCACAATGGGGCGCCGTCCAGCTCGATGGTATGTTTTCGCCGCTGATAATTTTTTGGTCTTATGTTTGAAACTCATTATTTTACACTCGAAACTATTAATAAATTTACTCTTATTTCAGCTATCGGTACTGTAAAAACAAACCGTATCCAAAATCAAGGTTTTGCCGTGGTGTACCTGACCCCAAGATCCGTATCTTCGACTTGGGTAAGAAGAGGGCGGCAGTCGATGACTTCCCACTGTGCGTGCACTTGGTGTCGGACGAGTATGAACAGCTCAGCTCGGAAGCCCTGGAAGCGGGTCGTATTTGCTGCAACAAATACTTAGTCAAGAACTGCGGCAAGGACCAGTTCCACATCCGCATGAGGTTGCATCCATTCCACGTTATCCGCATCAACAAAATGTTATCGTGCGCTGGAGCTGATAGGCAAGTTGCTTTGTGCTAATCTAATTAATTTCTAGGTTATAATCTATAGTAAGACAAACTGAAAGTGAACAAGGTGATTGATTATTATGACTGAATTTGTCAGAAGTTTTAACTATTGAACAGGTCCTTTGATTCGTTAGCGTAAATGCGCTATTGAATAATTAACTACTTAAAATTCACATCCAAAACCCTTCATCCGTCATATTTCGCATTTGAGTAATCTAGTCAAATATATATATATTCTTTGTTTTATCAAGCAACTTGCAGTCCTAGTAAACAACCATTGTGGTTGTTCGTTCGTTCGTTGTTGTGCGTTCAGTTTAATCCAGATAGATATATTGAAATATTAATTTATTACCTACAGTCATTTTGTGCTAACACATACTTACATCTTTGTGATTTCACAATATTCATATCTAGGTATAACTTTGACAATGCCTTGCAAAGGTCTATCTTGAAGGATTTGCAAGTTGTAATGCTTCTAAGTTTGCCACTCTTTATCTGGATATATCATCAATAAAATCAATATTTTTAATGAAATATATAGAAATAAGAACATTCACATCTTTTATCATTTTACTAGATGTGTATGTGTCCCACATCTGTAGTACAGTACAATTAACTTCTTAATGTCTCTTCAATCTTTGTTTTCTATGGAAGTGAAAGATGATGTATGAAAAATGACGATTCTCCAAAGACATTAAGTACATAGCTTTACTGTATTCTATTTTAATTTAATAATAACAACAACTAATACAACCAAAATACAACTAAATTTTAATTTGATGAACATTTAAGTTTCAATTAATGATATTTGTTAAACACCAGTAACCAGATATTTATTGTGACATGAAATTCCAGGCTCCAGACTGGGATGCGTGGTGCCTTTGGCAAACCCCAAGGTACTGTTGCGAGAGTCCGCATTGGCCAGCCCATCATGTCAGTGCGCTCCAGTGACAGGTGGAAGGCGCAGGTGATTGAAGCTCTGCGTCGTGCCAAGTTCAAGTACCCTGGTCGCCAGAAGGTAATTCCTTAATTATGAATCTCTTGTGTAATATATAATGATAAAAATAAGTTGATGCAATGTTTCTTAAGGTCAGTTCACACAGATAAGCGATATATTTTTATGATATGGATTCAAAATTGAACTTTATTCACTACTCAAGATGTATGTTTTATTGCAATAGTTCTAATTTCGAGCTGCACCGGGCTGAGTAGTGCGGCAGTTTCATTTGCAATGAAACATTTATTTCTTGAGTAGTGAACAAAGTTCATTTCTGAATTGCTATCTTAAAAATGCAGTGTCGCGTCGCATTACAGGTGTGAGCTGACCTTAGGGGTCAGCTCACACCTGTAATTAAAAAAATTACTCTGTAAGCAGTGTAATTTTTTTTAATTATTAAATAATATTTGAAGAAATCTGTCTTAAAGCATTTTATACACAGAACAAACCATTAGATATTTTTTCCATGGGTGCTTTCAAATAACTTTGACACTTGCTAAGTAACTACACATATTTTAGTGTCACAAGATAATATGTTGACACGCTCACCAGTAACCTGTTTAACCCCCAGTTTCTCTTACAGAAATCAATGCAAAAATGAGACTAATCAACAATTCAACAACTATTTGCAAAAAGCTTGACCAATCGTTTGATTTTATCAGTGTTAAGAAACGAATGTCAAAGCACATGTCAAACGCTTTTCGGTTTCTGGAAAGCTATTTAAGGCATAAATGTGTCGTGTAAAGATGATCAATGATTAGTACATTTTTCTCTAATTAGCGTTTCAGAAACACAAATTGATTTAACAAGTCTGTTGCCTCAACTTACTTGTTAGTTCATCAACTATTTGATTAGCCTTTCAGAAACTGGGTGTAAGAGTAGTTTTTAAAATTTTGCAGTGTAATGTAAGTACATATCTGTTTTATAGTAAAAAAATTGTTTACAGATCTACATTTCCAAGAAGTGGGGCTTCACCAAGTACGAGCGGGAGGAGTTCGAGCGACTCCGTGAGGAGAACCGGCTTGCCAACGACGGTTGCAACGTCAAGTACCGCCCCGAGCATGGACCTCTGGATGCCTGGAGGAAGGTCCAGACTGAGCTCGCTAACATCTAATTCTGTGTACAGAATATATTGTACTGTGTTGTATGTTTTTGTGTCAAATATACGAAATATATACATTTGTAAAGTTAATTTCTGCATGACTACTGCCTAGTTTGCCTATCAGTTTTAAGGTTGGACCGCACTATCGTGTCAAACCAAGACACTGTAAAGTCACATACAGTGTTTTGTCGCTACAGTGCTTATTCGTTTTCTAAAAGCCTAATGCATACTAATGTGTCATAAGAATAAGGACATAGGTGTGTTTTTAGCATATTTTCTGAACTTTGATTAGCACTTGAAACTTCTGAACAGTACGAATTGTTATTCCATAACACTGCATAACATCTTACGGTGTTTTGAATTTTCAAGATTATTCACGCGCAAATCATAGTGTTTCGACTTTACAAGAATTTTCGAGCGCAAATCATACATTAGAATTAGGAAGCGCAGCGTATAGTTGTCTCGCTCGCACTTAGGATATTTGTAATGCATTCGCTCATCGCGTGAAAGGTGCGAAGGTCATAATTCAAACGATGAAAATATTTGTATCTATTTTGTATTTAAATGATCCCGCTCAGTGCATTGCTTGCGTTTATTGCGGTAGATTGGTTTTGTTCGCAAAAATGAGTAATCAACGAAATAAATTATTAATTATGTTATCCCAAACTAATAAACGGTACTACAATGATTCTATCAGTATGACGAATGCCTCTGAATTAAATCAGTTAAATTCCGAAAGATATATGGAAGATATTAGTGATTTTGATTTAAGTAACATTAGTCCCATACCGATGGTGCTTTTTGGTGAATCTGTACTTCATGCTGCTGCTAAGATACACCCTGTATCTTAGCAGCAGGCGAACAAAAAAAGAATACACAGAGTTGCAGCAGCTACCATCTAGTTATCAAGAAAATCAGCAGTATCTGTTTGAAAGCGAAACCTTAAATTCGGAAGTTGACAGTGCAACCGCCAAGGCGATTAAAACAGTTGCCCATCTCACTCAACCACCAAACTCACATTCACCAATAATTATACTGGATACATGTTACCAGGATCTGCCTATTAACTTAAGCGTCAATCCATTAAAGTCGAAAGAAAACAGGATACATATTATTAGCTCTGAAGTAATTGTGCACGCACCTTAACCTGTAAATAAAATGGATTCAGTTATAGCGTCTACTCCTGCTCCTCTACAACTTATTAATTTAACATCGTTTCTACAAGTTCACCGTCGCCTGAGATACTTTGTTCAGCACTCAATTTAAAAAATAAGACTAGTGAATCTGCTATATCTGCCATCCCGAATACATCACAAACATCTGTATCTGACACATCAATAGAGGAGCCGCCAAAGAAACAGAAGAGAGTGAGAGACCCGACTAGCATGACCAAAATTCAACGAGATAAACATCCTATCTTAGGGCCATGTCAATGTGTGAAAAAGCTATGTAAAAATATCGCAGCCTGAAAGAGAAGAAATATGGAGCCAGTTTTGGAATATGGATAGACAACGACGACGTGATTTCATATCTCGACAGGTAGAAAGAGGGTACTCTTTCTACCTGTCGAGATATGCAAGCTACGTGCAATGCGGAAGTCGAGAAGAAATAATACTTTAAAGTGGTCACTAAACAAAATACCTGTCTGTAAAATATTTTTTTTGCATACTTTGGGCTATAATAATGATGAAGCCGTACAATCTGTTTTAAATAGCAACTATCTCACTGGTAATAAACACAATAAACATCCTCACATCAGCGCAGCCCCTGATTCAAGAGGTCGTCACAAACCTGCCACTGCGTTTTCCGAAGAATACCAAAAGAATATAGAAAGTTTCATACTAAGATACAAACCTGTTTCTTCTCATTATAACATAAGTCATGCACCAAACAGAAAGTATTTGCCGATAGGCTAAACCTTTTCAGAAATTTACAAACAATTTAAACAGCACTGTGTACAAAACAGTATAAAAATTTGCAGCTGGCCACATTTTCATCAAAATATTATAGCACTTAATTTGTCGACAGCAGTACAGCCTCAAGACATTTGCACAAAATGTAGAAAGCATGACGAAGAACACAAAAATATTCCCAGACCATGCAACTGTAATAGTTGTAAAGATTTAGGCCACCACCTGAAAAATAAGAGAGATTCGAGAAGAGATCTTAAGGCTGCTGAAGAGATTTGTGACTCATCTGAAGAAAAACAGGTTTTGTTCACGGTAGATATGCAGAAGGCTATATGTATGCCGATACTTGACATCAAAGACAGATATTTTCAAGAAAACTTGTTTTGTTTAATGAATCTTTCGTACCTCCGGGTAAAAATAAAAAAGCTATATGTGTAGTTTGGCATGAAGGCGAAAGTGGCAGAAAAGCTTACAACATAACCACTGGCGGACTAACAGGGGGGCGGCGGGGGCGGTCCGCCCCGGGCCCCACAACTAAGGGGGCCTCGGTTTGGCATTAAAAAAATATTCGCTTGTCAACTTAGATTATATTATTATTTTAATCTAAGTTCATAACGCTTAGAGTTGTGAAAACTGAAGTTCGGACTTCGGAAACGTATTTTGCGACTCGTCTGCGAGACTTTTCGTGGCGCGAATTCTAGTAGCGCGCCGGCGGCGCGGCGGCGGGTGGCACGGCGCGGCGCCACGGTAATATTATCTGCGGCCTCTGTGCCACTCGGGATGTGGCCCACACCCCACCCCGCCCGCGCCGCCCGCGCCAGTCGCGTGTTATTTGCCTTCCGAATCGGACGCACATTTATTGCACACTAGTAATAAGTAATTAGAGCTTTTAGGAGTTGAAGTGAAGCGAGCGAAAAAAGTGAAAAGAGCGGACGTTTATTTGGAATAAGTGAGTACAAACTACATGTTTTATTTTTATTAATTTATTGAATTCATTTATCACGTTCCAGGCATAATTTTTTTGCTTCATTCACCGTCATACGAGGGCGGGTCAATAAGTCCGTGACTTTTGGAATAAAACACAGATTTTTTGATAAATAAATCATTTTATTTTTCAACGTAGTCCCCCTTGAGCTCTATACACTTTGTCCAACGCTTCTCCAATTTTTTTATTCCTTCCAAAAAATATGATTTGTCGAGGTCCTCAAAATAGGCCTTTGTTTGCGAGATGACTTCATCATTGGAGTCAAATCTTTTTCCACCGAGCCATTTTTTCAGGTTTGGGAACAAGAAGTAGTCACTCGGAGCCAAATCTTGAGAATAGGGTGGATGTGGGAGCAATTCATAGCCCAATTCATGGATTTTTGCCATGGCAACTGCACATGTGTGCACCCTTGCATTGTCTTAGTGAAAAAGAACTTTTTTCTTGGCCAAATGAGGTCGGATTTTTTTCAAATCCTCATTGAAGCGGTGCAATAAGTTGGCATAATATTCCCCATTAATTGTTCTTCCCTTTTGAAGATAGTCAATGTGGATTATCCCACGTGCATCCCAAAAAACAGTCGCCATAACTTTATTGGCTGACAAACCCACCTTGGCCTTCTTTGGCGCCGATTCACCCTTAGAAACACACTGTTTTGACTGTTGTTTGGTCTTTGGTGTATTGTGATGGATCCATGTTTCGTCCACGGTTAAAAAACTCCTCCATATTGTGATTAAACAACGCCAAACCTTCCTGTGAAGTTGTTACACGATTGCGTTTGTGGTCGACTGTGAGCAAACGCGGCACCCATCTTGCGGAAAGCTTTCTCATGCCCAAGTGATCATTCAAAATTGAAACCACTGAGCCATGCGAGATGCCTATGGCTTCCACAATCTCTTGCACTTTCAATCTTCGGTCGGCCAACACCATATGGTGAATTTTTTCGATTGTTTCGGGTGTAGAGACCTCAACTGGGCGTCCAGGACGTTCGGCATCTTCAGTGCTTGTAAGGCCACAACGAAATTCAGTAAACCACTTTTTTACCATTGAAATCGATGGTGCAGAGTCCCCATAGTATTTATCAAGCTTAGCCTTGGTCTCGGTAATGGTTTTTTTTTCGCAAAAAATAATGCTTAATAAGCACACGAAATTCACTTTTTTCCATTGTTTCCTTAAGTTACTGGATAGTCTGATAAAGATAGCTGTAAAACACAAACTAACTGACGCAGCAAGTTCAAATTTTGATAGGAGTCAACTGACAGATGCCTGTTGACAGGAGTAGTGTTGCTTTTTCAGTAAGGAGGTTAGAAATTCAAAAAGTCACGGACTTATTGACCCGCCTTAGTACATCGCTTCATAAATGCGCATATTTATTTGAAATACATTTGCGATGATATTTCTGTTTATTATACAATAACAAAGTGAGTATGTAATGTACATGGATATTTCTTCATTTCATTATAGTGAAGAGAAGTGGTCCAAGTGGATCCCAGAAAAGGAAGATAAAGAAGGCAAAGGCTAAGGAGGCCGAATTACTATCCGGATCGCTGTTGAAATATGTTAATGAAAAGAGATGCTCTAACCAGAACGAAGAAAGTAACATCGAGGCGTCAAGTCGTAAGAATTATTATTTAATATTTATTATTTTTACGCAGATTTATATGATTTGTTATTAACAAGAGAACAAAGAGACAGTCAGACAGTGTATTTTATTTTTACTTTCTTTATGCTCTTGTCAAAAAATTATTGCATGTATTAACATTTGTTAACAGTTTAAAAACTGGTCAAATGCGAAATGAGGCGAGCTTGCATGATCAGCGCTGCATATCAGTTACGATTTCTAGTTGATTTGATTCAATATGCATCATTATCGAAGTGCAGTATAAATCATAAAAATGTTCGACTCATTTGTCCAGCTTTAGACATACTTAGTTTCCAATATGGATTTAATAATAATAATAAATTTTGACCATATGTAAACTGACATATGCAATGTCATTTTTATATGGTCAAAATGTATTATTATTATTAAATCCATATTCATAAATTATGTATATTTCATACGATAAACGACTGCTTATTTGGTAGTTAAAATTGTAAACATAATAATATAACTAGCTGTTGCCCGCGATTTCGTCCGCGTCAACATAATTTACCACTTAGGAGGGGTATGAAGAATACATAGTAGCCGATTCTCAGACATCTTGAATATGCTTATAAAATTTGGTAAATATCGGTAAAGCCGTTTCGGATGAGTACGGTAACTAACATTGTGACATGGACATTTTATATATTAGATTAATATTATACTTACATAAGCGGAGAAAAAATTAATATAAGTATGTTAAATAATATTTTAAATTAACGGATTATCAGTACACACTCATAAATACAACACTCACAAGATACGAATTGTTTTTGTAATGTAAAAAAAACATTTAACTTTTTATTTAAGGTCAAGAAGAACGAGAAACCGAATTAGTAGAAACAGAAAGACATAAAGAAAAGGACAAAACACCAGAAGTAGATGTACTGAGTAAGAAAAAGGTGACAACAACTATAGATGCGTCTCATCTAGGGGATAGTAACGAAGACATAAATTGCGTCGAAAACCTATGTCTTGTTGAAGGAGAGAAAGAAGAAGGAGAAATGAGCTCTCGTCCAGAACCAAAAGAAGGAACCAGTTTTGATTATGAGTTTTTAGATTCCGATGATGCTGCGAACTGGCCAGTACCCTTACCAGATCACATTCGACTAGAGATTATTAAGCAGGGTAGTGAGACATTCCAACATAAAGATGGTCCATTTATTTCTATTGTCAGACAGGGCGAACATGCTAAGGGACCACAACGTAGCTTGACAACATCATGGTTTTACTCAACTGTAGGAGACGGAAAAAAATATCTTCGAAAATGGATGATTTACTCTACATCGACTAACATGCTATATTGCTTTTGCTGTCGACTTTTTGCATCCATGGATGATCTGAGTAAACCATTTGTTTCTGGATATCAAAAATGGTGGAAATTAAATCCAAATATTGCACTTCACGAGTCATCTCATCAACATGTATCCAATTTGGAAAAATGCAAAACTCTTGCAGTTGGGTTGAAAAAAAATTAAACTATTGATAAAGTAAATGAAGACACTATAAATCGCGAGGCAAAAAAATGGCGAAACATACTACATCGACTTTTGGATATTACATTATTTTTGGCTCAGCAGAATCTCGCTTTTAGAGGCCATAGAGAAGATCCTTCATCAGAAAACAGAGGTAATTTCATAGAATTGGTGAAAATGATGGCAAAATACGATCCCGTATTAAGTGAGCACTGGTCAAAACTACAAGAAGCTGCAGGTGGATCGCAAAGAGTACCTTCTTATTTATCAAAAGGCATCCAGAATGAATTTCTTTCTATTTTAAGTCATCACGTAAAACAGAAAATTATTGATGATATTAAAAAATCTAAATATTTTGGAATTATGTTTGATAGTACTCCAGACGAGAGCCATACCGACCAAATGAGTGAAATAATATTATATGTTTGTATAGAAGAAGGAGCTGTGGAAGTTCGGGAGTCCTTCTTAGGTTTCTTTTCTATGTCAGGAAAGACGGCAAGTGATATGGCAAATGATATCCTAAAACAGCTAGAAAAAGATGGGTTAGACATTCAACTTTGTAGAGCTCAGGGCTACGATAATGCCGCCTCAATGTCTGGTGTTCATGGAGGAGTTCAAAAGAAAATCCGAGATGTTAACCCTAAAGCATTATTTAGTCCTTGTGCAAATCACTCATTAAATCTTTGTGGTGTACATTCCTTTGCATGCATTCCTTCTAGTGTAACCTGTTTCGGCACTTTAGAAAAAATATATTCATTCTTTTCCGCTTCGACCCACAGATGGGAAATACTAATACAAAAGGTTGGGAAAACTTTGAAAGACTGTGTGATACACGCTGGAGTGCTCATCATGATTCTGTTAAAGCAGTCAGACAAAATGTAGAACAACTGGTCCTTACATTTGAAGAAATGTGTGATCCTTCGAAAGAGAATTTGGATACTAGGTCTGCAGCAAGCGTACTACTTCCTGCAATATGTGACTTCACATTCTTATGCTTCTTGGAGTTCTGGAATATGATTTTGGAAGAAGTAAATATAACCCAAAAATATTTACAATCACCCGAAATCACACTTGACATGGGTTTGATAAAAATGAAGGCACTTCAATTGTTTCTTGTCGAGGAAAGAGATACGCTCGTGACTAAGGCTATACAATTTGGCACGCAAAAATGTAGAGAAATGGGCATAGATATTGAGAGACGGGGCCGACGAAAAGTAAAAAATAATCTACCCGGAGAAACATCATCAGACGCCAGATTGACTTTGCAAGAAGAAGTTCGCAGATCTATGTTCGAGTGCTTGGATAGATTTAGTCAAGAATTGGCTACAAGATTCACTGCTATGGAAAACATTTCTAGCACCTTCCATATTGTACAACCAAAATTCCTGATAAAAGGTGCTGTAGAAAATGAACTTGACCAGGCAGTAGAAAAGCTTAACCTAGTCTATGGTGATTTTGACAAGGAAGAATTATGTAAAGAAGTTTACAGATTGCGAAGACATGTAAGCGCAACTAATACTGCAACGGAGGAAGCTGCTTCATGGAGTGCTAAAAAAATGTTTGAATTTATTATTAGATGGGACTTTACCGAATCACTACCCAACATATGTCTGATACTTCAGTATTTCCTAAAAATTAGTGTATCAGTGGCGTCGTGTGAAAGAAGCTTTTCAAAACTTAAACTTATAAAAAATTATCTACGATCGACCATGACTGAAGAACGACTTTCTAGCTTGGCTATTTTGTCGATTGAAAGAAAAGCAGCGTCGGTTTTGGATTTTGATGACGTAATTAATAAATTTAGTGCATTAAAAGCCAGAAAACAAAATTTGTAATGTGTGTAATTCTGTTGTTGTGCTGTGTTGAGAATATTGATTTCATTAAAATTTTAGTTTCTATCTGTATTTGTTTAATTCAGTAAATCTGGAGGGCGCCAGGGGGCCCAAAATTAAAGATCGCCCCGGGCCTCAAAAAGTCTTAGTCCGCCACTGAACATAACGTCCACATTCGTTCATGTTTTGAGAAAATATTGCCGGGATAAAAAAAAAAATATCTATTTCTTTTAAGACAATTGTAATGCTCAAAACAAAAATAAAATATTGCTTTCAATGCTAGTAAGAATTATTAATGATCAAAGCACGACCATTGATAAAATCGTCTTAGAATACTTTGAGGCTGGACACACTTACATGGCTGCAGATGCTGTACACGCTGCTATAGCAAAAAAGCTAGCTTCTTCCGGAGAAGTATACTATTTTAATGATTTTATCAGTAAAATAAAAATAAGTCGAAAGAATTTGGAAGTTGACGTGATCGATCACAACAATATGTTTTTGTTTGACAATGATGCAAAAGTTCAATTTCCTAAAGACTGGAATCTGAAAAATTTGAAAGTTATCGAATTTAGAAGGGGTCAATTATAATTTTTTGCTAAAAATGACTATAATGTGGAATTTAAAGAGATCAAATTTTTAAAGAAGAAAATAGAAACTTATTTGAGGTCAAGGTTAAAAGGAGATGCTAGTGATTTATTAAATGATATCCAGAAGGAATGTCAGTCGAGAGGAGGTAATGAAATAAAAAAATTAGAGTTGGTTGAACTTTGCAAGAGTATGCCGCAATCACGTCGAATGTTTTATCAGAATCTTGTTGTATCCGATGTGCAAGACCTTACTTTAAACATTGATTCGGATGTTTAAGAAAATGAGTTATTTTTATTAAATATTTTGTTTTCTCACTGTCTGTTAATACGAAATACTTTTAAATATTATAATGGTTAGTCCAAAATTTGATGTTCCTAATAACGAATTATATTTTAAGATGAGTTTTATTCTATGCAACCAAAATTATTCTGATAATTAGGTACTCTATAATAATATACTCTACAGTTTAACAAATTGTATATTTTAAAGTTTGTAGAAGTAGTTCCATAAAGACAAGACAATGTATCTTGCAATACAGTGTCTTGACTTTACACTAGAACCCAAATCCAACCGGTGCTAATAAAGTATAACAATTTTTATTATCTTTTTAATTAACTACCTACATATTTGTATTAAAAAATATATGGTTAGAAAGGTACTTAAAATACCTAATGCTTGGTATAGGTACGAATAATTAAACCATATTAGGAAAGCCAAAAATTAAGAAAATAGGTAAAAAACTTTAAGTACTATTATCACAAAATGACTATTTCGATAGTACCGTGTTTTGGATTTTCACGACAGCGCACTTATAGGCGGCAGCGGAGTGACGCGACGCATGCCTACTAGTAATACCGCAATGGAGTGCCGCGTCGCGTAGTTACGCCTAGTGCGGTCCCACCTTTATACTCTGTTCAGATCCAATTTAACTAAATGTTAACAAAGATCACTCTGTACTAAAATAAAATCATAATGTACGTTTTTATTTAGTTCACAATATTTATGTATCTACTAGCTTTTTCCCGCATCTCCGCCCACGTAAATACAGTATCCCACGAGAACACTACTTTATCGGGATAAAAAGTTGCCTGTGTTAATCCAGAGCTCAATTAACTACTAACACTAACATAACAAATTTCATCAAAAACCGTTCAGTAGTCTTTGCGGGAAAGAGTAACAAACATCCATCCATCCTCACAAATTTTTCACATTTATAATAGTAGTAGGATAAACGTTTAGATTAAATTGGATTTACGGATTATAATAGTAAACTTTGGTCCACTTTTACCGAATTTATCGGTGTTAATTTTCATTTTAGTATCTATACACGGCATTTTTACTATGAAATCCCGCCACGTCTGACTGCGATTATCTTAAAAAATAATGTTTAAAGTATAGACAGAGAGATCCGATGTGATAAGGTGCTTCGTCCACACTTGTAACATTTTTACCGAATTGATAAATAAAAATATATTTATTACCAAAAGTATGCAAAATTTCCTGAAAACCCTGATTTCTGATGTTAGATTTAACTTGTGTTTCAGAAATCAGTTACTCTCCATTTCAAAATTGCTACAAAAGATAATTTTAGTATAAAATAAAAGTTCGAGGATAGAGATAAATAACTAAGTAGGTATTACAAGTGTTTACATTAAAAATAGCAAAATGATTAGTGTGAACATTACCTATCCCGTAACTGTAAAACACAAGTCACTACAGTACTAACAGTGCATCGGTTATTAAATCTGAGGCATCCGCCTCGCTGCTCGTTCACGCAGCGTACACGTAATTATTAACACACTCTTGATGCCACGCAGCACGTCACTCGTAACATTTCACCGTACATGTGAAACCGTGTGATCGTGTCAGTACAACCTATGCTGTCCACATTAACTATCGTAACATGTATTGTAGGATGCGAGATGCCACGTAGTCTGGTCCGATTTCATGTCACAAGACGTACGCACCTCGTGACGTCATGTGACATGACGTACATATAAAATTTCAAAGAGCCTTACTATATTCGTTTTGCTAGTAAAAGACAAATTAATTAAAAACATTAATAGCTCATATTTACATACACAGACTTTTTTAAATCATTATTCAATAGATATTAAATATTTTTTTGCATTTCATTTATTTTTCAGTACATTACCAAATTATTATTTTTGAAGTAGGTACATCTTTAGCGGCGTTAAACTACTTTAATAACTTTCTAAAGTACGGATCAATACACAGATAGTGTATAAATTTTAATTTTTCTATTATTTTTTTGAAGTGATATTTTTAGGCAGAATTATATAATATTTTTTAATTTTAAATAATGAATTATGTTTTACTTCTGCCACGTGTATTTTAGAGTAAATTTACTGTAGCATATTCCCTATTGTTGATATTTTACAGCAACCGTGTTCATAGGAGTAGTTTATTTAATACTAATGTTTCCCGCGACTTCATGCGCGCTAAAAGAAAACTCGCGGGAACCGTTACGCCGCGATAAAAAGTAGCCTATGTCCTTCCACGGTGTCTAATCCATATCTAGTAGTTATATATAGTAGTTTCGGAGCCTATTCAATGCAAACAAACGTAAAAACAAAAAACATTTCCTCTTTATAATATTAGTATACGTAGACAACTGCTTATATTTGCACAGGTGCAGTTTTATTAAACAAGTTACAGTTGTTAAAATAAAATAATTCCGTTATCCATGAACATAATAATAAGTATAGAATTAAACTGATAATTATTAAAACTTGATTAAAAATAAAATTCGAAGGTTGTAAAAATTAATAAACAGTACTAATTTGTAACTCAATTTATTTTGTACATACAATATACATTACATTTAATACTTTTTAAATTAATATTACATAATACATAAATAGGTACATTTCATATTAGTTGGGTCATGATTTAAAGAACAAGTTTATTGATTTACATGGAAGTTTTGGTTTCTTGGTTGGTGAATCTGATTTTCTTTTTCGTTTAACGCTACTAATGTTACTAGTATTGCTGTTGCTAGCAACATGAACAAATTTTTTATTTATTTCTCTACTCAACTTCTGAGCTTCGTGGTAATCTAAATGCTCGATAAACTTCTCATTTGCTATTCTCTTTCCACATTCAGAACAAATTTTACTTGGGACTGTGCTATCTACTATTGTAAGAAAGCTTCTTATGGATGATATTGACTGAGCCTTTTGGCTTGTGTTCTCGGACGACTTTTTATTATTCTTTATGTGTTTATCTGCAAATTCTTTTAATATGGATTTTTCTTTGAATTCATTTCGGGCCTGCTGCCTGTATTCATCTCGTAGCTTCAAAGCAAGGTGGTAATCCGAGTGAACATCGAGCATGTCCATTGCGATCGTTTTGCCACACTCGCTACATTCAATACTTTCGTATTTTGAATGATGAGGTTCCTCAGTATGGACTGATTCTCTTGTTTCCACGGCGCGAATTTCGTTTTCTTGTCCCGTGGAACTGAGAAGTTGTCGCATTTTGCTCACTCTATTAACGCCGTCTGTGTCTTCCTCAAATAGTGCTATGCTCTTGTTTATTTCTTCATCGATCGTCGACCCGGAGCAGTAGGTGTCGTTGCTGTCGTCTTTACAAGTCTCCAAACCGTCTGTCACTTTCACTTCTTCAATAGTTAGCTCGGATTTCTCCCTGGAATATGTGATATTGTTTTGTCTTGTACTGGTCGTAGGAAATTGGTTTAAATTTCCTTCTATATTTTCCTTATTTAAAAACTTGGCGAAAAACGATTCTTGTTTATCTAACAATGATTCTAAATGTGGTTTATGGTTGGAATCTGACGATAAAACATTCTTATCATCTTTTAAATCTTTAGACACGTTCTTCTGGAGGATCTTTTGCATAAAATTATTTTTATCCCCTTTAGAGGGCACACTTTTTTCCATCTTTATAGATTCTTGTATTTTTGACTCCTTACGGTCGCATTGAACCTCTTTAGATGGTCCAGCAGCGAAATAATCTTTTATCTTTTTTGTTTTCTTGCTTTCCGAATGATCCTCGAATTTACCGACGCTGATGCCAAGAAATTTTATTGGGTATCTCAATTGCCTATTGCTTTCACCATCTAAAATACACTTTTAAAGTTAAAGTTCAAATATATACAATCAAGTAAATATGTTATCGCATCATTGTCGCCGAGAGCAAAAACCATATACTACTTACAATTATTATTTTATTGTATTTATTTACCTTCATATTTACTTCCTTCCATACCGTCGAGTACCAACTCAAGTGCTTTGCTGGACAATAGCTCCTCGCACAGTTCTTCATCTGGAGTGAAGTTATATGACCTTGAGCTGCTGACGTCACGGTCGACCTGTACAGAGTAGCTGACCACCATCTGCCGCGGGCTGCGGCTGTTCTCCAGCGCGTCCTTCTCCAGTCTATCCACTATCTCCTCCCCCAAGTCCTTGAGCCATCTCTTCAAACTGTACAAATCGAGGAGAGCACTCTTGCCCCTGAACTGTTTGCAGCACCCTATACTCTTGGGGTTATATCGAGCTTGAACCGGCTCTGTGTCGATCCCGCGAGCTATGTTGTACAACCATGACCTGAAATGGCACGAGCAGCATTATTGAGAAGCCAAACATGCTATAGCGCTAAGTATGCAAAGAAAAAGAGGCTTACTGAAGTAGAGGTTTGAATGCAAATAATGCAAAATAGAAGTATAAGGCATGTATATAAAGTATTCGAAGATAAAATATATTAATAATTAATTTTTAAACTAAAAAAAAATAAGAAACCACTTCATGTATAGCCGTTAGGTAATTTGTTAAAGGATTTTTTTCAATTTCACTGGCTGGTGCCGGTGGCTTCAAATATGACATGATAGAGTAGGTAAGGGATAGCTAGTTGATTCTTTGTTAGGTGAATTGAAAAGGAAATTTATTTTTTGTTTTTTAGTGCATAATTTATACATGATGTTTGTTTTTATTTTTTACCCGACTACGGCAAAGCCAAATGGAAGGGTAATTATTTTGGCAGTATATAGGATTGTTTAAAAATTAATAATTAATGGATCATTTAATGAACCAAACTTTTAGCCACTTAGGTACAAACATTTGCCACCATTACACAATAGAATTATTGTCTTTAATTTCATATAGTTTACTATAAGTTTGAATTGATTTTAAACAGAGTATAAGGCAGTTCACACAGAGGCGCACTTTTTAAGATATTTATATTAAATGTAACTTAATTTACTACATGGTAATGATGATGATTATCAGTAGCATATGCTGGAAGTATTTTAAGCAATGCCGAAAAGTCCAAACACGTGTTTTAATTTACAGACTGAGGAGTTTCGTTCGATGCTTTTGGATCCATATAAGTATCTATTTTTTGGGTATACCGTCACGCAAAATCTTGCGTTCTGGTAGGAAGTATTTGGTTAAATTATTATTTAAAAAAAAAAACCGAAAACAGTATAGTTGTCCCTATACCTAAGATTAGAAGAGTTCCCTCGATTCCTCATGAATTTTATTATCAGGTCTACCATTTGGTGAGAATCGAATGGGACTAGCTTACAAGTAACACCTTTACAAAAAAAAAGAATGTTGAAAATCGGTCTACAAACGGCGCGGACTAATCGCCTAACGTATGGAGCCCCCACACTGCTGTTAGAAAATGTTTACTAATTGTTAAGGACAGCGGCCTCGTAACGTAATTACATAAGTGAATTGAAATGTGAACGATAAACAAGTGATTTAAAACAGTACATAAACTATAATGGTGAACACTCAGTGACTATATAATATGTATAGATTTCTATAGCACCAGTGTGCAAAAGTCGTGTTAAATGGTGTTTTATGAAGTGAAGGTTATTTTGCTTGACGTGACGGTACCAGATATGATGTCACTGCGAGAACCGTGGACGGATTGAACCTACTTACTCAGTCCGTCCCGGAATCACTGTTCCGACTTGCTCACCTGCGTGATCTCAAGAACGAAGAGATACGCTATGAAGACAAGAAACCCCAACTTCTCATCGGCACGGACAACAGGCAGCTCATAGTATCCAGGGAGCTGAGGATCGGCAAGAGAAACCAGCCTGCAGCCTCGAAGACGAAGCTCGGCTGGGTAATCCATGGAAGCATCCCCAGACGTCTCATAAAGCAGGAAGAACACGAGAACATTCTGCACGTGTCTACGATCGAGACCCGAGGCGAACGACTGGAGGAAATGGTGAAGAAACACTTCGAAATAGATGCACTGGGAATAGCGTCCAAGGCTAAGCTGAGCAACGAGGAGCAGCGAGCCATCGACCTCTTTGGCAGAACGGCCAAACGAACGGAAGACGGTCGATTCGAAGTGGGACTTCTGTGGCGCACGAACGGCGTCAAGCTACCTCAGCTGGAAGTGACATCACATGGTACCTGCCGCACTTCCCGGTAAATAACCCAAATAAGCCGGGCAAGTTGCGACTGGTTTTCGACGCAGCGACGAGAACAAACGGCGTGAGCCTCAACGATCACTTGTTAGAAGGGCCTGACCTTCTGACCTCACTGCCAAAGATACTGTTCCGGTTCAGAGAGGAAGCCGTCGCTGTGAAGGCCGATATAGAGGAGATGTTCCTTCATGTTAAGGTCAGAAAAGAAGACCAACCGGCCCAGCTGTTCCTGAGGAGAGAAGACGAAGGCGAGCCGCCGTCCGCATACAAGATGGTGGTAATGATCTTCGGAGCATCGTGTTCACCTTTCCTAGCACACTCAGCCCGGAATCGGAACGCGGAAGAATTCGCCGAATCGCATCCCGAAGCCCATCGCGCTATCACCGAAGCCCATTACATGGATGACTACGTAGACCGCTATCCAGACCACCAGAAGGCCATGCAGATCGTGGAACAAGTGGACCAAATACATAGGAAAGGTGGCTTCCAGTTAAGAGGCTGGACGAGAAACGACCGGAGGGTGCTAGAGGGACTGCCTGAAGACCGTCTGGCCGATAACACTACACAATGTGTCACCAAAGACGAGCAGAAGACCCTGGGCATGCTGTGGGACTCCCGAGGCGACACAAGGAGGTCCGCGAGCTACAGCGCGCACCGACGAAGAGAGAGGCCCTTAGCACGGTGATGAGCATCTACAACCCGCTGGGACTGCTGAGCTGCTACACGATCACCGCCAAAGTCATCCTACAAGGCTTGTGGCGTCAGAAGCTGGACTGGGACGAGTCACTGCCTGCTGAGGCAGCCCAAGACTTCGCCCGTTGGCTGACAGACATCGAGTACATCAGTCAGCTCGAGCTACCCCGGAGTTACAACGGGGGGAGCCCGACGAGAAGCCGGCAGCTGCACGTATTTTGCGACGCGAGTAAGGACGCATACGCCGCAGCCGTCTATTGGAGGTTGGAACAAGAAAATGGAGAAGTACGAGTCGTGTTGGCCGCTGCCAAGGCTAAGGTGGCGCCGCTGAAGGCACAAACAATACCAAGGATGGAGCTACAGGCTGCCCTGGTCGGGGCGAGGCTGGGAAACGCCGTCGCCGCAGAACACAGGTGGAAAACGGACACGGTTTTCTACTGAATCGTCGCACATCGGCTAGGGGAGATCGCCGAGCTGACGTCTGTCCACCAATGGAGATGGGTGAGCACGAGGAGCAACGTCGCCGACTTAGCCACCAGAACGGGCTACGTTCCGAAGGGCGACGATGATCCTTGGTTCCAGGGGCCGGACTTTCTGCGCAGGCCTGTGATCGAGTGGCCCGCGGAGAGTCCCGCTACAATTGAAAATCACGAAGAATACGTCACCTTCCACACCACGGAGGCGAGCGAGCTGAGCTGTCTACCAGATGTGACGCGCTTTTCAAACTACGAGCGCCTCATAAGATGCACGGCGATGGTCTTGCCGTTCATCGAGAAGTGCCGAGATCGTCGGGCCCACCTCGGATGTACGACACCTGGAGAGGGCCGAGAGGTTGTGGTATCAAAAATCACAACGAGACAGCTTCGCACAAGAAATCGAGAAGACGGCAAGTGGCAAGACGGTGCCTAGATGGAACTCCTTGTACCGGCTCAACCCAGTGTACAAGAAGGGGCTGCTCGTACTAGACGGAAGGATCAAAGCAGCTCAGGTGCCGGCAGAGATGAAAAACCCGATCATCCTGGATGGAAGACATCATTTCACAAGTTTACTGGTGGCAAGGGAGCACGCCAGAGCGGGACACGGGAGCCGCGAGAGAGTCGTGAACGACCTCAGGCAGAAGTTCTGGATGTTGAAGCTGCGGCCGACGGTGCGTACTATTATGAACAAAATATGTGCGTTCTGTCGGTTACGCCGGGCGCACCCGAGGACCCAGCCATCTGGAGACCTGCCAGCCGAGCGCCTGGGGGCGTTCCAGAGACCATTTTCGTACTGTGGTCTTGACTGTTTCGGCCCGATGACGGTCACCATCGGCTACTGTGTACTACAGTGTACTCCAGACACTGATGGCCGAGGCGGAGTACTCAGTGAACGCTCGACCGCTCGTTCACGTATCAGTAGACCCCAACGACCCGGAGGCGATTACACCGAATCATTTCCTCCTCGGGGCGTCCACCGGACTGCCGTACGTCGGACCGTGTGTGCCGGCGGACAAGAAAATATGGAAAAGCCCTTGCCGATGAGTTCTGGAGGCGCTGGGTGAAGGAATACCTTCCCACGCTCACACCACGCTACGGGGTGAGCAACAGAGCAACCGAGCCCTTGTACCGGGGGACCTGGTCGTCGTCGTCGACCCGACGCTGCCGCGTAATACGTGGCCGCGGGGGGTCGTGCACCGAGTCTACCGCGGCCCGGACGGACAAGTGCGCTGTGCGGACGTTCGCACGTGCTATGGCGTGTTCCAGAGACCAACGTCGAAACTGGCGGTGCTGGAGGAGGCACCGCAGTCGCAGTTGCGACCGCTGGCGGAGCAGACGGAGCCGGGAGCGGAGCGGACGACGCCGGGGGCGGCGCCGGGCGCAGAACGAGCATCGGAGCAGCCTACAGCGAGCACGGACAGCTCGCAGTCGCCGGAGCGTCCCGCAGCGAGCCCGAACGGCTCGCAGTCGTCGGAGCAGTCTGCGGCGGGCACGAACGGCCCGCAGTCGCCGCCGCACCAGCCTACAGCGAGCTCGAGCAGCTCGCAGTCACCGGAGCAGTCCACGGCGGGATCGGCGAACCCGCAGTCACCTGAGGAGGCTGCGTAGACCCTGGCTACTGCGCCGGGGGGAGGATGTTAAGGACAGCGGCCTCGTAACGTAATTACATAAGTGAATTGAAATGTGAACGATAAACAAGTGATTTAAAACAGTACATAAACTATAATGGTGAACACTCAGTGACTTTATATGTATAGATTTCTATAGCATCAGTGTGCTAAAGTCGTGTTAAATGGTGTTTTATGAAGTGAAGGTTATTTTGCTTATATATTTTAAACTATAGTGAATTTTAACGTAGTTTCTTTGGATTTATATAGATAAACATAATACCTGGCGTGTAGAGTAACGATTTCAATTATATAATAAATGGATACGTAGTTATTAAGAAAATAATGGTAAAAATGTAGAACATTTCATATAAATGGTGAACCTTAAGTTATGAATATCCTTTGTAT
The DNA here is from genome assembly GCA_963565745.1 of Phengaris arion. NCBI lineage: Eukaryota > Metazoa > Arthropoda > Insecta > Lepidoptera > Lycaenidae > Phengaris > Phengaris arion. The sequence continues at coordinate 3,851,829 of OY751442.1, forward strand.
GGAATAAGATTATTAGTATATAAGGATTTATGTAATTGGATATAACAATGCAGAATTTCACACAACGCGTTTTGCTTCACCTGGCTCATGGAAAGTAGGGAAAATTATGGAAAATAGCCGTATAGAGAGGCAAAAGTGAGATAGCAAATCGGCCCGAAAGAGGCGTACGGGCGCGGCTCTCTATAAGGCATTGCCATGAGCCAGGTAAGCAAGACGAAAAAATTGAAAATCGTTCTCAAATAAGTGTTTTATTATCGCCCCGGCTCTGCCCAAATCGGTGTAACCTTGCTATCTTCGAGTCTAATCTGAGCCGGCGGTTGAAACCCTGTGGAATAATACAGTCCCCTACACTAATGTTAGTAAACATTTTAGGTAATGTTAGTAATGAACTGAGAGATCCCAGCCCCGCCGGACTTCCCTTATATTCTTACTGATAAAATGTATGTCATATTGTAGTATTAGTGGGTATATATACGTTCATTCGTATACCCGCCAGATTGTGCCGTGGGCCAATTTTTAGGTGCAAGGCGCTAAAATTGCGACACATCTTACAGTTCCTAACAAAATGTAACAATTGTTAACATTCGTTAGTAAATGTTTTAGTGTTAGAAAATGTTTGTAAACGTTTTCTAACGGCAGTATGGGAGCACCAATACATACAAAAAAACCATACAGTCTAATTGAGAACCTGCTCCTTTTTTGAAGTCGGTTAAAATAATCGGCTAGCATGTCGTAGTCTACACTCTACATGCTTCTTTGCTTTACCCGTTTTTCTCATCGAACTTGGCTTGAAGGTCTTTTTCATTGAACTGTTGCAGCTCGGCCATGTGCTTGATTCTCAACACCTCGCACACCGTGTCACCGAACTTTCCGCCCAAATGCTTCACCTTTTTGACTGGCAATGTTCTGGTAAATAAAAAACATTACTCTCAAATCTCAATACAAAATGTAGACAGAAAAGACGCAGGTAGACTGTGAATAATTTAAAAAAGAAATTTTGCAAACGAACTAAACATAAGCATTATAAGCAAGAACTGATGTCCACAAGGATTTAGAGATATTACATATTAATTATATGGCATCGATTTGTGTATAAAAGAGGTTATTTAGAGCTGAAACATGAGAAATAGACATACTGGTACAGGGTGTTGACTGAGTGTTTGGGAAGCACGGTCTGCTTGTCCGGCTTGTTCATGCCGCACACCAGCTTCGCCAGGATCTTGTTGTGCGCGATGCCCGCAGAGCACCTGTAACCTGTAGGTATCTACTCGTTCATGTTGGTATTGCGACACGCCATTTTATGATGACTATCAATATTTTGAAATTGTTTATGATATCAATACTTCATGCAACTATATAAGGAAGACAGTAGTAAGAAGATACACAAAACAGTGTTAGAATTTTAAAAATTCTATTTTAGTGAATAGTACCTACCTGTTTCATTGTACACAGCAACCCTTATTTCAGATACCACCAAAGCCCCGACGAGCAGGCGGGTAGCATGCTCGTGATCAAAGTCCATGTCCGCCCCGCAACCGTGCACATCTGCCACGAAACTGGCCATGCTGTCGTAGCCCAGAGCGAAGCAGTTGGGCGTCATTTCACTCGTCACTCTATTAATATTTGTAGTTTGCAGCCTTTCTTGTACCTATAATTTGTATTCAGTGTGAGCACAAACTTAACCAGCTCACCAGTTTGATAAGTAAACATACACTGATCAAAGAAACTAGCTTTTGCCCGCGGCTCCACCCGCGTAAATAGTATTCCACGGTAACACTACTTTTTGGTAAAAGTAGCTTGTAAAAATAGTTTGATAAAAGTAGCCTATGTAATCTAGATATTGAACTACTACCATACCAAATTTCGTCAAAATTCGTGAAGTAATTTTTGCGTGAAAGAGTAACATCCATCCATCCATCCTCACAAACTTTCACATTTATAAGAGTAGTAGGATATTGAAAGCTGGCGCGGTCGCAGCCTGAAATTTGGAGGGGGTCACGAATAGTAATAGATACAATATGTCGAGTAAGTAAATAAGACTGTATTGCACACATTAAATAACAATTATAAGTCTCTTATTTTTATTGCCAAATCGGTTGACAATATTTGAGACTTCTGGGACCAACTCTGGGTGAATATTCAGAAGAGCTGAACCTGTCAGCCTCTTTTCTAACATTTGGGGGGTGGGACTGACCTTTGACCCTTCCGTTCTTTCTGTTTAGACATATTTATTATACTTATTCTGAATGTGTATTCGAAATAATCATAACAATTTTTTGTAATAATTTAATTATGATACGAACTTACTGCAGTTGTGATATCTAAATACGCTTCATCAATAGATGCGCGCTCCATCAGCGGTGTGAATCTTTGTAACACTTTAGCTACCTCCTTGCCCGCATCTCGATACCTAAATTTAGTAATGACAAAGTTACGAGATGCAACTTAACAATACAAAATTCTATGCACTAAGACCTAAGTTATCAATGGTATAAATGGCAAACTTATTTACATCACTTATTACAGTACTAGTACATCATAAGATTTTATAATTGAAAAAAAAAATCATATTTATAATAAAAGGCTAAGCAATATTTAGGCCTAAACTAATTAGGTTTACAATGTATTAGGTCCTAACATAATATGAAATTGGCGTTTTGTCGTACTGGCCACTTTGATCTCAAATATATTTTCTTTGGTTGGGAATTCCAATTTCAAATTTATACCGATATTTACTCATGCATTTGTGTTTCGAAAACCGTTATTCATTTGTTTTTTCCTCTTTTGGTTTTTATTTGCGTCACTCTGTTTACAAAATGGAAAACTTGAAATATCGTATTATTTTCGAGTACGAGTTCCATCGTGACACCAGCGCTGCAGAAACGGCTCGAAGGATTAATGATGTGTAGGTATGGCAGCAGTGTCACAAAAGAAATAACAGTGCGTTTTTGGTTCCAACGTTTTCGTTCTGGAAATTTCGACCTGCAGAACAAGACCCCGTGGACGGCCGGAGACCAAGTTGATAATGAAGAATTGAAGGCTATTGTGGAAGAGGATCCATCGCAAACCACGTCCGAGTTAGCTGCAGGTTGAGGTGTTAGTGATAAAACTGTTTTAATCCACTTGAAGCAAATTGGGAAGGTGAAAAAGCTTGCAAGGTGGGTTCCTTATGAATTGAGTGCAGCAAACCCACAAAAGCGCGTCGACTGCTGCGTTACACAAAACATAGTGTTACAATTGTGAAGGGATTTCAAATCGAATCATTACCTGAGATGAAAAGTGGATCCTGTACGATAATAAGAAACGCTCATCGCAATGGCTGAGTCCTGACGAACCAGACAAAGCCTGCCCCAAGCGAAAATTTACTCAAAAGTTACTTGTGAGTGTTTGGTGGACTAGTGCCGGTGTCGTTCACTACAGCTTTCTTAAATCTGCCCAGACGATTACAGCAGATGTCTATTGCCAGCAACTGCAAATCATGATGGAAAAGCTAGCTGCTAAACAACCAAGGTTGGTCATTCGCTCTAGGGCACTGCTGCTTCAGTACAATGCTAGACCACACACTGCACAACAGACGGCTACCAAATTAGAGAAGCTTCAATTGGAATGTTTAGACACCCACCATACTCCCCGGACCATGCTCCAACAGATTACCATGTTTTTAGAAATTTGGATAACTATTTGCAAGGGAAATGGTTTTTAAGTATAGGAATCAATAAACTACCTATGAGATGGCAAAAGTGCATATTATGTTAAATAACTATATTATGTTTAAAAACAATCGACTTTATGTTCCTCCTTTACAAAACGCTAATTTCATATATAATTACCTAATACATGTCATTCCTATCTATAGCAATTATATTTTACTTGGTTATATCAGCCTTTCCTCTCTGACATGGCACAGAGGGCAGCTGGATTTCTGGACATTTCTCCTTGGCTTCATCACCTCGCATGTGCCTTGTGACTCCCCTTGCCCTGGCCACATAGTTTACAGCTATTATCCTGTAAGTATTGTTATGTTCAACTATAATATACAAACTTATAATACTTATTATAAAGAGGAAAGATTTGTTTGTTTGCATTGAATAATAATTATAATAGCAATAATATATATGATTGCATGCAAATAGCATAAATAATGCTCCAAAACTACTGGGTCGATTTTGATGAAATTTGGCATAGATATAGAGTAGACCATGGTGAAAGACATAGGCTCACTACTACGCTACTCTTTATCAGGGCAAAATGTTTGGCAACATATAATATAATATAATATACTTGTGTGTGATGTTTGTTACAGACCTAATGATTTTTATGAAATTGTGCAGGTGTAATCTGTAGGTATTAGAATAGGTTGTAAACTATTTTTATACCCCTAAGCCTATTGTCATATAATCTATTTATAAGAGCGAGTATCTGTGTGCGAGCAAAGGATGTGTATAATTTTTAGAAAAACCCGATAAATTATTCTTCCCAGGAGGTCAGGAGATTAACCATTATTACCTGAGTCTCCCGGGCAATCAGGAGGGTTGGGAACCCTAGTAATAGGTGTAGGACTAGATAGTAGTAGTGTAGGTGTTGTTGCTGGTAGTTATTTATTTATTTCAGTTCATAGTTAAAACAGAACAATGTCTGTTAGATACGGCTAGTAATACATATAATTAATAATAATATTATGGTAATCACTAATCAAAGATATTAGAGCTTTATTTAAAGTAGAAATTTTACTAAAACTTAAATTAGACTAAGATAAAAAAATATTTTTAAAAAGTTAATGTTAACAAAAGAAATCAATTTATTGAAGTGTTCATTTGGGTTCCAGACAACACAGACTATTAATATACTCTTCTTCCGTAGGTTCCAGAACCAATTGATAATAAGTATTAAGTACTTTTAGTAGTGAATCAAATTAACAGACCCTCCACCTTTCCATGGATTGTACTGCACAACTGCTATAGGTTTTCCTTTTAACTCTGGATTAAGTTTCTCTTCCACTTGACAATAAAAACAATCCATATCAATCAAAACAACAATTCTATTTTCTTTATCCATTTTTATAAATCATTATTTAGTTAAAACATATGTAAATGTATATATTTTTGAATTTGGAATGTCAAAACGCTAATAATGTAGTGACTAGTGATGTTCGCCTTGAGTAACTAACTCGAGTTAACTAGCGTTGGGTGTAATCCAAACCAACTCGAGTCGAATTCTCTCCGACTCGAGTTTGAAAACCGAATTTTCGTTTTGTTTTTAGTATAATTTTACTTTATACGAAAAGTACAATATAATAAGACTAAATTATCAACATTTGTTTAACTACTGAAAAAATATTCTTTGTGATACTAATTAGCAAATTTCTTTGATAATAATATTTTGATTGTGTAAAACAGATAAGAGCCTATAAGTGTACCTATGTATACATATCTATATAGTAATGTTAGTCTGATTTTATTTTGAGAACACTGCTATGTACATAGTTTTATTGATAATAAATATATCTTTAAAAATTAATATTCAATCCTTTTTGGAATACATAAAAAAATGATTCGATTTCAAACATTTTTTACTTCAGTTAGATAATCTCTCCCAATACATTGTATCTAAATAAATAATATAAAAAATGAATGAATTGAAACAGATAAAAATATAATTTGTCTATTTCAATTTTTCTAACTATTAATGCGAAGCTGAGGGAGTAAATTGGTATAAATAAAAAAACATTCACTCTTTCATCTAGTAAACTCGAGTTACGGAATTCGAGTTCAATCCGAGTTACGTGAATTTTAACTTGGGTTAAATCGAGTTTTTTTTTTCCGAGTTGGAAATTCATTTTTTTTAAATTTATATATGGCATCGGTTTATAACCATTTGCCAGTGTCAAGTTAAAAGGTGGGAAATAGAACATTCGTTTCAATTTTCAACACCGTATTCCTATATTGTCAAGTCTTAAGTCTAGTCAAAGTCCAAATATATAGTCAGTACCGTCTATGAATCATGTCAGTCGATTCAGTAAAGTGGTAGAAGCTTTACTGAAAGTTCCTAGGGAGTTTTGGCGAGAAACACAAAATAGCACGTTTTTAGAAGTTGTACCACTTGCCCACACTTGTGCACGTTAACGAATATTTAATGGTTAATATTCTACCAATATTACACATTAAGAACACAAATTTATGAAGGAAATACAAAATCCACAACATCACTCATTGAATTCCCCGGCAAATGACAAGTTGATTTTTTTTCCTACTTCGTCTTTTGTAAGCAAGCTAACGGCTGTTTGTCCATACTACTCTGCGCCAAAAATACGAATTAAATCGATAGAAGAACTTATTAAAGTATTACACAGTTGTTTAAATGCATTATTTACAAATAAATCCACATCTTTGACGTGGATAACTGATGGTCGACCATGAATAAATAAGAAATCAAGTTTATTTTTATAAAATAAATTTTATTAAAGAAAAAAATAGTACTTATATATATATCGAAGCAACTAAACTCCCTGTCCATAAGTAGAGTTCCACTTGACATATTGGCCGAGATCGTCCTGCGACACACTCGGTCGTACTCTTTGCATAGCGGTTTTGAAATCTTCAACATTTACCGGCCGAACCTAGAACAGAGAATAAATTTAGCATTACCATGGAGGAATTATACTATAGTGACAATGCCCATACTTTAAAACATATATTATTTTTTAATTCTCTCGCTGACTGTTAGATGATGCTGAATGTATCAAATGACAAATCTACAAAATTAGACATTTATTTGAAAATAAAAACGCCATCTCTAGGACTATGTTTGAAACACGTCATAGGTTATCTAATATTTAAAAAACTTCAATAGGTGACGCTAAACATGCTTTATGATTTTAGAGCAGCTTTTTTAATATAGGTAGACGTCACGAGTTACACCCGCCATACATTTGTCATTACAAAATGTATGGCGGTAGCAACTTGTGACGTAACAAATCGTTTTGCGAGAAAGAGATAGGCAATATTTTTTATTTGCTTATAATTTTTAAACACGTCAATCTAAATACCTATTTCTTTTAGATTTATGTATCTTCAATCAACAATTTTAAAATTTAATTTATAAAAAATATGTGATATTCCACACAACATCCCTGTCGTGTGTCATAACGTTGTCCCCCTAGTCCCTAGTAACGTGTTTTATCCAACCGCGATAACCCACATTCACGCGGACGAAGACGCGGGGCAACACCTAGTTACGGTTATTATCCTACTACTATTATAAATGTGCAAGTTTGTGAGGGTGCTTGGATGTATGTATGGATGAATGGATGATTGTTACTCTTTCACCCAAAAACTACTGAACGGATTTTTGGTATGGTAGTAGTTCAAGCTCTGGATTAACACATAGGCTACTTTTTATCACGAGAAAGTGCATACAATATTCCTGTGGGATACTGTATTTACGCGGACGGCGCCGCCAGCTAAAAATCGTTTATAATATAATACGGTAATGCGTGGTAAGTATTTGTACTATTGTAGTGTGATTAGATACAATACAATATTTAAACATTCTACGTGTCTAAATAAGTACTTTTATGAGGAATCCGATACTTTTGCGCTCCATCTAGTGATCACAGGTTGCACCCTAATAATTTTTTAGGATTTGGAAAAACTTATCAAATACCAATCTTTGAACTTTAAAATCACACTGGAAAGAGGGGTCGAAAAATAATATTTCCTGTTTAAAAGAGAGCATAATTGATTTACTTCTCTAATTTGTGCAATAGATTGTTTTTCTTACTATTTACATGATATTTACCAACGCCATCAGAAATACGAGGGCGGGTCAATAAGTCCGTGACTTTTGGAATAAAACACAGATTTTTTGATAAATAAATCATTTTATTTTTCAACGTAGTCCCCCTTGAGCTCTATACACTTTGTCCAACGCTTCTCCAATTTTTTTATCCCTTCCAAAAAATATGATTTGTCGAGGTCCTCAAAATAGGTCTTTGTTTGCGAGATGACTTCATCATTGGAGTCAAATCTTTTTCCACCGAGCCATTTTTTCAGGTTTGGGAACAAGAAGTAGTCACTCGGAGCCAAATCTGGAGAATAGGGTGGATGTGGGAGCAATTCATAGCCCAATTCATGGATTTTTGCCATGGCAACTGCACTTTTTTCTTGGCCAAATGAGGTCGGTTTTGTTTTCAAATCCTCTTTGAAGCGGTCCAATAAGTTGGCATAATATTCCCCATTAATTGTTCTTCCCTTTTGAAGATAGTCAATGTGGATTATCCCACGTGCATCCCAAAAAACAGTCGCCATAACTTTATTGGCTGACAAACCCACCTTGGCCTTCTTTGGCGCCGATTCACCCTTAGAAACACACTGTTTTGACTGTTGTTTGGTCTCTGGTGTGTTGTGATGGATCCATGTTTCGTCCACGGTTAAAAAACTCCTCCATATTGTGATTAAACAACGCCAAACCTTCCTGTGAAGTTGTTACACGATTGCGTTTGTGGTCGACTGTGAGCAAACGCGGCACCCATCTTGCGGAAAGCTTTCTCATGCCCAAGTGATCATTCAAAATTGAAACCACTGAGCCATGCGAGATGCCTATGGCTTCCACAATCTCTTGCACTTTTAATCTTCGGTCGGCCAACACCATATCGTGAATTTTTTCGATTGTTTCGGGTGTAGAGACCTCAACTGGGCGTCCAGGACGTTCGGCATCTTCAGTGCTTGTACGGCCACAACGAAATTCAGTAACCACTTTTTTACCATTGAAATCGATGGTGCAGAGTCCCCATAGTATTTATCAAGCTTAGCCTTGGTCTCGGTAATGGTTTTTTTTCGCAAAAAATAATGCTTAATAAGCACACGAAATTCACTATTTTCCATTGTTTCCTTAAGTTACTGGATAGTCTGATAAAGATAGCTGTAAAACACAAACTAACTGACGCAGCAAGTTCAAATTTTGATAGGAGTCAACTGACAGATGCCTGTTGACAGGAGTAGTGTTGCTTTTTCAGTAAGGAGGTTAAAAATTCAAAAAGTCACGGACTTATTGACCCGCCTTAGTAAGCAGAATCCGGACGTTCTTTTGTGTACGTTTTTTTGTATGAGATCTGTCAATCTATTGTATTGGTCCATGGCATTAGTTTAAATTTACACCCAGAGGAGTAACTAAAGTACAAACATAAATACTAGCAAATATCTCGTACCTTATTCTTGTCGATGTTAACGATTTGCGACATGGGGAAAGATCGTATGGGCCCCATGGCGGCCTCCGAGCATAGGGACTTCATGTCTGCGCCAGAGAACCCTTCCGTCAACCCGGCTATCTCACTGATATCTTTTGCTAATAGCTCATTGGCTTCGTTCTCGAGCAGGTTAAATATTATTTGTTCTCGAGCCTGGCAATGAATAAATGAAGCATAAGCCTGTGCTAACAGCAAAAATTAATGTAGCAAAAATATTTTTAGAGAGCTAGCGTTTTTCCACACATTAAAATATGCCTTTGGATGTAATGACTGTCCTATTAAGAAGCATCAAGATTGTAGGTCTTGAGACTTGTGACATACTAAAGTGACATACTCACGGTCCAGACTGCAAATCCAGAACCGGCACTAAAGGCCGTCATTAGTATAGATTTTGCCTCTAAGTCCGCGGCTTTGAACTTGCAGTCTGGACGGCGAGTACAGGCGCTTTGTCTCTTGAGACCACCTAACTTAATTCCCACAGCTTTAAACTTTAATTTTTACTACTATGAGAGTACCAGTTAGTAGAGAGAAACAAATTTTTCATATGCGCCAGTTACCGATTACACGACCAGACGACGTCTATTAGAATGACGCTTCTGGCAACCTGGTAAAGGTATGTGACAGACCGACGCGTCCGGCAGCGGTATGTAGAGGCGCTTGACGAGCCGCCGCCGCGCTGCCTCGTCCAACTCCTGCGGCCGGTTCGTCGCGCCTACTATCAGCAGCCGGTCGTCCTCGCCTGTGGATTTGGACGACGCTAAATGAGAACAGTGACGAAGCTTGCGGAGGTCGGACGAAGAGACAAGTGCCGCTGTTTTGAATTTATTTTGCTCAGTATTATCATTGTAAATGAAACCAATGAAAATATAACACAGCATTAACTTCTAAGTCTTCTGATAAGGTGGCACAGGTGTCCAAAGGTATAATCGCTAACCACCCGGCGATCCATCTGCTCGTTTGCCGGTCTTATTACATGAAAATAATAAGGCAAACGCACCGGTGGCGGCGCCGTCGAACTGCACGAGAAACTCGGTCTTGATGCGGCGCGTAGCCTCGTGCTCGCCGTCGCTGCGCGCGCACAGCAGCGAGTCGATTTCGTCTATGAATATCACCTGCAAACAAACATCATTTATCAAACAAATGGATTAAGAGCCCGTGAACCCTTTCCTTCGTCATTTTGTTAAGGTTGAAAGTTTGTCAGCATGCTTCCAATACAGGTAAGAAAGATAGCCAATCATGATATTTATTTACTTCAAAATATTATAATAAAAATGCGCCTGTTATTGCTAGACGCTAAACATCGTGGAAACCCCTCACTAGACTAGATACCCTTAATGTGAGGATAGTGGCCTCCCCTAGCGGAATTTAATCGCAAAACGAAATCTTGTAGAGTTAAGTTGCTATGCGCTTTCTACTTTTCTTTGGAACTACTATTTTAACACAACAACTTTCAGCCTTAACAAAATGAAGAATGTCTGAGGTTCACTGACTCTCGCTCTAAACAATATAATTCGTTGTGGTGTGTGTATGTACTGAGGACTATCGGACGTATGTAAGTGTGCATGCGCGTGTGCGTGCATATGTACGTACGGCGGGCTGGCGGGCGCGCGCAACGGCGAACAGCGCGCGGACCATCTTCTCGCCGTCACCGATCCACTTGGATGTTAATGACGACGCCGATATGCTGAAGAACGTCGCCCGGCACTGCGCCGCCACGCACCTGCCTGACACATTTGAATGATGCTACAATGTCAGTATAACTCGTATAAATAAAAACTATGTAGTTCTAGTATCATACTATGTAGACTTTATGAATAAGCGTTATATCAAGGACACGGTCTCACAGTAAGACAGCGTGAAATAGCACTTGTGTTGTATTTCGTCGAGTGGGGGTACTGCAGGGCCCAAGGGCAGGTCTAAATGGCCGGCAACTTCTAGGGTGTTGTGTTAACAGATAGCAGTAATCATGTCATAAAAAATTACACTAATTTATAAGGCTTATTATACAGTACAAGAGTATAAGAGTATATATATTGCAGATAATGTAACTTGTGCAAGTTCAAATCGTTCTACAATCAACAGCAGACACAAATAATATGAGCATATTATGAATATTATTCTGTATGTCCTAATAATAAATTATGTAATTTGGTTGATGTATTTAAGTGTTTTGTCATCAAAATGCGCTTTCTAAAAGCCTACTTTGGATTGAAAGTCTGTTTGACTTAGCATCAGGTGTAACATCTGCTCGTTTTACCGGTCTTATACCAATAAAAGCATCTAAATTCACTAGCATTGTCCTACAACTAGAATTGGATTTATCTTTCTTACCAATCAATGTCTTTCCTGTTCCTGGTGGGCCAAACAACAAGACCCCTTTAGGTGGCCGCCTGAGACCCGTGAAGATGTCTGGCCGCAGCAGAGGCCACACCACAGCTTCTTGGATCACAGACTTGGCCAATTGTAAGCCAGCAATGTCTTCCCAACCTAAAATTATTTAAATCCCTAATAGAAATTGGCATTGCAATATTTAATTTATTAATATTTTCGTTCATGGTACTTAATTATTATTATACTTTTTATAATGTATTCATGTGTGTAATTTTTACTGTCTTTTACGCCCAAAGGAATGAACGAATTTAAATAAAAATGTGTATGGTAATAGTTTAAACTTTGGAATAACATAGCTACTTTTTATCCAGAAAAACCTAACCAAGGACATGTCTAAGGAGAGTTCCGTAGCAATCAAAGCGCAATATAATATTAGGTTTTGCTTTAAATTAAAAATAATTTTAAAAAATTTAAATAATTTTCCTAAACAGTTAATTTAAGAATCAGCATGGAAACTTTACATGTTTCTATCCCATATAGTTTAGAAATGCAAGGGGGACCAACTTATAAACCACTTTGGAGGCCGATTACTCGAAGATGGTTGACTTTGTACAAAAGTCATGTATGAAACCTTGTCATTATTTAAAAAGACCTATTCGACGATACCCCACATGATGAATATTTTTCGAGGATATTTTTCATCCCCACTATACATGTATGGAGAGCCACCCCTAAAATATAAAAATATTATTATTTTATAACGCCAAAATCGAAATGTATACACAATCTACAACTATACTTAATTTTATCCCTTTATATTCATAATTACAGAAGCTAGACAGACACAGATGAACAGACGGAAGACAGATGGACGGACAAAGCAAAACTATAAAAAAAGGTAATTAAAAAATAATATATTTATAACTAATGCACCCACTTCTGTAAACGATACATATTTACTTTACAGTAAAGCCCTTTTGCCACGAACACAATATTTCATGCAGGTGGAGCCTCAGTAAAAAGCTAGTTAGTTACCTTATGGAATTAATACTCCAACACAGTCTTACACAGTAAAAGTATTTACCAATAGGAACTCCCCGGTCAATGATTTCATTTTCTATAAGTTCCACCATTTTTGGGTCCAAGTGCTTCAGTCTGTCATCCGGGACTGTGCTAGCCGAGTTGACTTCTTCCTCTTTTTCCCTGGAATAGGTTGTTACTTGTTACTGTAACAAATGCTCAAGTTAACAGGTTTAGTTCATGTATAGCAGGGTTTCTCAAACTTTTGGTTCCACAAACCCCTGTTGAAGTTTCCTGATGACAATGACGAGGAACCCCTAACTAATAACAACCAACACAACCCAACCAACCAACCAACCCAACCCCTCCCACATTTTTAAAAATTGAAATTCCCTCGATTTTGAACAACTTAATTCTAACACAGCATCAAGTCGATTCCTGTACATATTTTGTTTTTACCAAGCAGCAGGTCTCAAAGGGCCACTGAGTGTTTCATATTATGTTTCTTAATTTCTTTTATTTCAGATATCATAAAATGGCTACATGTAAGATGAATCATTGGAAATATTATTAGAAATTCATCAATCAAATAGAAAATAGAATCAATCAAGCCACCACTATGTAAATATTCTTTTAAATGTACTACGTCCCCCAACCATCTATTGGCCCACCCCTAGGGGTTTGCATACCCCACTTTGATAAAATGTAGTACGAAAATATATAATTTATTATAAAATACTTCATTGAATATATTTATGATTAGAAAGTAATCTTACTGTGCTCCTAGCATTGGTGATACAAATTTTCCCTGAGCTTTCCTGGAGGTACCCAGAGTTCTTTTAGCTGCTGGATTTGAAGCCAGCAACTGCTCTTTGGCTGTTTTAAATGTTATCTTTGTCATTATGCTTTTTTGGGCTTTGTTTTCAATTTCCTCCACATCCATGTCACTTTGTTTTGAGACACATAAGTCTCTATGCGAGTTTTCTAGTGATTTTTTTTTAATGGATCTATTTCTTGTAAATACTGGTTTAATCAGTCTAGTACTTTCTTGGTCTGAGCTCTGACATTTTGTACTTTGTTTTTCATATTGTGCACTTTTATAATTAACATTACATTTACACACATTGTTAGCCAAGTCATTTACAGTATAATCCACTGACACACATTTTACACATTCAGGCAATGATTTCTCAAAATAGGATAGGGGATCTGAAAATATGCTGAAAAAAGAATTCTGATCATTTCATGTTTCTCGTCTTTTAAGTAAAAATAAAATATGTCTGCCATAATATCACCTATTTATAGAATATCATTATGATTTGATTATTAATATGAAACTTGTTAGTATTATACTTACTTTAATGAAGACTTCCATATTATTGTGTTGTTTTTGTCGGCATCAGGACAAAGTTTACTAGCTGCAGTTTTAATTTCTTCAATAGTTTCTACGTTAACCACTTTTAAATGGTCTTGCAAAATATTTTTAAGTAAAATATCGGATGTAAAGTTTGAAGCTCTAAAACATAATATACATACTGTTTATTCTGAGTATTGGTAAGAAAAACAATTTGTGGTTAGAGAAAGTTACCTTAAATACCATGTAAATACGAACCTTTGAATAGAATTATTATAAGCCGATAACAAAGTTTTGTCCACAGTTAGAGCAGGTTTATTGTCACTATTATTCACATTAAACTTTCGCATAGTGTATTAATAAAAACTTTACATTTATTGTACTTATAGATGATAAGTACTACTACTGAAATAGATATTTTACTTCCCCCTGTTTGACGGTTCAAAAATGAAAGTTTGATGTAGCTCCTAGCGCCATCTGGTTAAGATGCAGTTGCACTACATAGTTGTTTATAGATTTCAATATAATGCTAAATCTACGGGATTTGTATGTCAGAATTTTATGTTTCAAAGACCTTGATTTTCATAAGAACAGTGTTTATTGACGTGACAACGTCTTATAATTCGATGGAGCCGGCTGCACGCACGAAAAAACATGACTCATGCGGCGTTACCTCGCTCTGAGGCGTTCCATTTAAGGCTTGAATTGTAAGCGAGAGCGCGGAACGAGCGACAAAGAGGCACAATTGGCATCCGCATTCGGCAGCATTTGACATCTGTCTCTCTCCTACTTGAGTGAGCGATCCATCAGTATTTTCTTATCACGTTGTCACGTTCAACTATCGTCAGTAAACCGACTTTACAGACAACCGATTATTTTTGTTAAGTTTCCTTAGCAAATACACAATTCTCACAAAAATAAAACCTTTGAAACATAAAAATCCGACATTAAAATAAAACAAAACAAAACTTAACCAAAAAGGTAAAATATTTTATTTTCACATATGAAAATGGAAAATTACTATTGTTTAAACACGTTATACTACTTATACTCTGTTTAGATCCTACTAAGGCGGGTCAATAAGTCCGTGACTTTTTGAATTTCTAACCTCCTTACTGAAAAAGCAACACTACTCCTGTCAACAGGCATCTGTCAGTTGACTCCTATCAAAATTTGAACTTGCTGCGTCAGTTAGTTTGTGTTTTACAGCTATCTTTATCAGACTATCCAGTAACTTAAGGAAACAATGGAAAATAGTGAATTTCGTGTGCTTATTAAGCATTATTTTTTTGCAAAAAAAAAAACCATTACCGAGACCAAGGCTAAGCTTGATAAATACTATGGGGACTCTGCACCATCGATTTCAATGGTAAAAAAGTGGTTTACTGAATTTCGTTGTGGCCTTACAAGCACTGAAGATGCCGAACGTCCTGGACGCCCAGTTGAGGTCTCTACACCCGAAACAATCGAAAAAATTCACGATATGGTGTTGGCCGACCGAAGATTGAAAGTGCAAGAGATTGTGGAAGCCATAGGCATCTCGCATGGCTCAGTGGTTTCAATTTTGAATGATCACTTGGGCATGAGCAAGCTTTCCGCAAGATGGGTGCCGCGTTTGCTCACAGTCGACCACAAACGCAATCGTGTAACAACTTCACAGGAAGGTTTGGCGTTGTTTAATCACAATATGGAGGAGTTTTTTAACCGTGGACGAAACATGGATCCATCACAACACACCAGAGACCAAACAACAGTCAAAACAGTGTGTTTCTAAGGGTGAATCGGCGCCAAAGAAGGCCAAGGTGGGTTTGTCAGCCAATAAAGTTATGGCGACTGTTTTTTGGGATGCACGTGGGATAATCCACATTGACTATCTTCAAAAGGGAAGAACAATTAATGGGGAATATTATGCCAACTTATTGGACCGCTTCAATGAGGATTTGAAAACAAAACCGACCTCATTTGGCCAAGAAAAAAGTTCTTTTTCACCAAGACAATGCAAGGGTGCACACATGTGCAGTTGCCATGGCAAAAATCCATGAATTGGGCTATGAATTGCTCCCACATCCACCCTATTCTCCAGATTTGGCTCCGAGTGACTACTTCTTGTTCCCAAACCTGAAAAAATGGCTCGGTGGAAAAAGATTTGACTCCAATGATGAATTCATCTCGCAAACAAAGGCCTATTTTGAGGACCTCGACAAATCATATTTTTTGGAAGGGATAAAAAAATTGGAGAAGCGTTGGACAAAGTGTATAGAGCTCAAGGGGGACTACGTTGAAAAATAAAATGATTTATTTATCAAAAAGTCACGGACTTATTGACCCGCCCTCGTACTACTGACTGAGACACAGCTAGGGATACGGGATTTTTATTTTTATTTATATATGGCATCGGCCTTTAACTATTTGCCAGTGTCAAGTTAAAAAGGCGGGAAATAGAACTTTCGTTTCAATTTTCAACACTGTATTACTATATCGTCAAGTCTCAAGTCTAGTCAAAGTCCAAATATATAGTCAGTATAGTCCATGATGATCATGTCAGTCGATTCAGTAAAGTGGTAGAAGCTTTACTGAAAGTTTCTAGGGAGTTTTGGCGGGAAACACAAAATAGCACGTTTTTAGAAGTTGTACCACTTGCGCACACTTGTGCACGGTAACGAATATTTAATAGTTGATATTCTACCAATATAACACATTAAGAAACGAATTAACACAAATTTGTGAGGAAATACGAATTCCACAATGTCACCTATTGAACTCACCGGCAAAACTCTAGGGATACGGGACACTACACTGCAGAGGTTATGTTGTTCTTCATCTTTTATTATTAGCAAACCATCGATTTATGCAACATTCTGCCAGTGTCAAGTATGCGAGTAAACAAAAGAAAGGAAAAAACGCTTAACTTTTAATTATTTTTGAAAAATTTGGGTTTTTGAGACCTGAAATAAATATACATTTGTTAGTAACTAATAGGGAATTATACCTATTAGGTAGTTAGGACGGCTATGTTTTATAATCAAGGAGAAACATATTTATAATCAAGTAACTCATCTGGTTAATTCACGGAATATGAAACGCAATTTATAATGGGTTAATTGAATGTTTTCGTAGGCTACATTTAGTTTATATATTTTT
The DNA here is from genome assembly GCA_963565745.1 of Phengaris arion. Lineage (NCBI taxonomy): Eukaryota > Metazoa > Arthropoda > Insecta > Lepidoptera > Lycaenidae > Phengaris > Phengaris arion. The sequence goes on from OY751442.1 coordinate 3,868,919, forward strand.
AAATTTTCCGCCATTTTTCAGATTTCGATATTTTTAAATAATGGAAATCGAACAAACGTCAAATTTGATCGAACAATCACGAACACACGGAAAACAAGCGATTATGCCAAAATTAAGGAAATATAATTGACTTGCGCCCGTTGACTTCAGGGCAGAATTTTAAAAATAATTTTATTAACAAAAATGTAAATCGAACAAACGCCAAATTTGATTGATTTATCACGAAAAAATGTCAAACAAGGGATTAAGCGAAAAAGTAAAAAAGTTGACTTGCACCGTCAGGTCAGAATTTATTTTTTGATTTATGAAAAAAAACTGAAATCGAACAATCGCCAAATTTTATCAAACAAACACGAACAAACAATTTAGCATAGAAAAAGTCAAAAAAGTTAACTCTCGCCCGTTAACATAAATAAGGAAGCTGAGCTATTTGAGAGTTGTATTCGTATTTCCTTCAAAATTTGTGTTATTTCGGTTTTTAATGTGTAATATTTGTAGAATATTATCCATTAGATATTCGTTGATGTGCAAAAGTGTGGGCAAGTAGTACAACTACAAAAATCGTTCTATTTTGTGTTCCTCCAAAACTCCCTAGGAACTATAACTAGGTAAAGCTTCTACCACTTTACTAAATCGACTGACTTAACTCATTGCACTACACTGCACAGAAAATTAATTGGACTTTGACTAAACTTTGGTCTTGACGATTTAGAAATAAAGTGTTGAAAATTTTAACGATAATTCTATTACCCGCTTTTTTAACTTGACACTGGCAAATGGTTATAAGCCGGCGCATTTAATTATTTAATAATAAAAAAAATGTACTCTGTGTTGACATCTGACATTTCTGACAATATAGAATGAAACGCCAAATACTAATTTTTGTATTTCTACGCGAATAAAAATATTGTAAAATATATTAGTGATTATTATTTATATTTTGGATTTTATATACACATAACAATACAGGAAGTTCAAGAGAATAGTATTGCATACCTTTAGAAAATGTATTAAAAACTAAATACAAATATGGGCTCTAAACCTCAGATTTACCACGAAAAACAAGTTAAAGAGCTGTGCGCTTTACATGCATTAAACAACCTCTTTCAGGTACTATTTAAAACTATTTGAAGCTGTAAATAATAATTAGTTAACTGCTGCATACCAAATTGCTCAAGGTGCTATAAAATTATACTTAAACGAGCTAATCTTGTATAAATATAATCGTAATCTCGGAAACGGCTGCAAGTATTTCCATGAAATTTAGTAGGTATTAACCTATGCAGATAGTTTTGGGGGAGAAAAACCGATATAACTGCGAGTTATAATAATATAACTGTGAATCTGCGCATTTTTAAGTTATTTAAGTTTTTTATTTCGTCGTTATTTAAGTTTTTTAGTTCGTCGTATAACAGTATATCAATAATTTCGACTAACATGACAGTTCGATTAGCAGTTTGTATGCGTATTTTTGCGTTGTATGGAAATTCGGAATTTGGTGGGTTCGAATCGCTTTAAAATGCTTTTGTGATTCTATTTTTTTTTAATTTACTAGAGCTTCAAGCAAAGCTTGGTAACCCAGGTAGTAAAATTAAAGTCAGATTACGATGCATGTTGAATATGTTTATACACTATTTGCAGACTCGCAATACATTTTCCCAATCAGAACTAGACTCAATATGCAGTCAGCTCTCACCAAATGTCTGGATCAATCCTCACCGGTCTATGCTGGGCTTGGGCAATTATGATATCAATGTAATAATGGCTGCATTACAGAAGAAAGGATGTGAAGCCATTTGGTTTGATAAAAGAAAGTAAGAAACATTACATACAATACACATATTAGCTTAACCTGGTACAGTATATACTCAAAATCATTGTTTACTCTTTGATAACATTCTTCTAAAATATTTTTTCAATTAGTTTACATTGGGATAAAAAATTTTTGATGGTTGCAGAGATCCAGGTTGCTTAGATTTATCAAATATATGTGGGTTTATACTAAATGTACCTTCGGACTACAAATTAGGGTTTGTCATGTTGCCACTGCACAGACGACATTGGATAGCAATACGTCCTATTCAGGGCAACTTCTACAACTTAGATTCAAAACTAGACACCCCACAACTAATAGGGAGGGTAAGTTTATAATTATCTTAAACTTAAATTTATATGTTCGGTTGTTCGGAGTTAAGTGGAATATTATGTACCTGCTAATAAATCAGCATTCATTTTATATTTCAATGCCAAAGTAAAAATTTTTTGTTCAAAGTTGGTATTATTATACACTTTCTGAATGTTGGTATACATGTTGCCTACCACTGGTTTGGGAACTAGCCCGGCGAGAAGACTGGCATAAGAAGCACGAGTTTATTACTCCGATTTATTTTACATACTACTATTTATTTATTCTAATACACTACTACTTAATACTACTATACTAAGTTTTATTTCTCACATCTCATTTGTTTTAATTTTCAGAGTAGTGACTTGATAGTATACTTGAAGGAACAATTAGAATGTAAAGAGAAGGAACTGTTTGTGGTGGTTAGTAAAGAAGTAGAGGAGAAGCAGCTGTGGATAAACCAGTACATGAGTGACCGCACGGAACTCTCGGCCAAAAACCACCACATGTCGAGCAATGGCATGGAACCCTTGGCCAACAACGACTTGTCAAGCAACCGTGCGGACCCCACAGCCAAAAACCATCGTATGTCAAGTGAACACATGGACCCTGTGGCAAACAACCACCACACACCCTGGGATGGTGAAGAAATAGATGACAGAGACTACATAGAATTTCTTGATGATGAGTATTTCTGAGCTCTACTCTCTAGTATGGCCTTCTCTTCCTCCAATGGAGGATTTAGCATTGGTGTTAAGCCACAACCGCTAGCAATATTAATTAAATTGAGTAATATATTTTGTATATACTGTAGAGATTGTATTGTACAACATGATTTTGAATGTGGTTGTTTTTGGAAATTGAATGGTATAGATGTAATTATAATAAATGGATTATTATATATAACAATCATAGGTTATCACTGATCTCGATATAATAATGATAAGTTGTTATTGGAATATTTCCTTGACTTTCAAATTTTATGCATGCGGTATTTTACAATACCAATCGAAAATACATAATTTTAAATTATTTACCATAATATGCATGAGCTAATACCCATTTAATGTAGTTTATAGAACAGATGTGTAAATCATTTTATATCTCAGCTACGAACATAGACGATAAGTGGTGTGACTAATATTGGTATTGGTTGTAACATGTACAATGTTGCATTTATATTACAGTCTGTATTTTCACTAAATATAAATAATATGTGTTTTACAATACACAATTCTTTTTATGTTCCAACTGTGATCAAAATTATGCAATGTAATAAAATATCAAATTTAGAATGGCTCTGATCTTCCAATAAACATTAAAATACATAGGTAGGTAGGTGTGACAATAGTTGTCATTGATGTCTGTAAACTATTACATATTTTAACTCCATTATTGTCTACGAATAGTGAATACTTTTTCTGTGATTGATTTTTATATATACACAATAAGTATGTTTGTATAATATTATATTAAAAATTGAATTAGGTTATACTCGAGATAAATTTTTAGACATTTTATACTTACACTTATATCTTTAAAAACGTCTCAGTGAAATATATTTTATTGTAATTACTTTCCAAATAAAAAAAATTATAGTGTCAAATATGAACCTATTTCATTGTTAACCGGCAAAATATGTTTGTGTTTTAAAAGGTCCTATGGCCTGAATGGCGGTTTTTCCACTTACCAGCCCCGCCGGTCATAATATTGTGTGTGTGAGGTGGGAGTCATCGCCGTGCCGTTGCTGGGCTGGTACATGAAAAAACATGCCATATAGGTAATATTATATTTATACATTTTTGCTCTCCCTGCAACCGGTTCTGGGCCGGTAATTGGAAAAAATGGCAATCTGATCGATTTAGGTTTGCACTAAGTCTGCTCTCGCTCAAACAATGTGCAATACTTTACACATTCTTAACATATATTTTGATCTTATAAGATTTCATAACCAACAAGAAATTACATCGCTAAATTGGAATTATGATCTATACTTACTCTATAGTTTGTTTGTGTTGTAAAATACATCTATTGAAGTACAAAATGGAGCAATCTTCATTCAGAAGGCATCATTGTGTGTCATCAGGGAATTTGATCCCTTAGCAGGAAAATCACTTGCATAAATTGCATTTAATGTAATGAAGATCTACACTCTACAGGCACAATACAAATGTCAAAGTTAAATAATAAAATATGACATCATTATAAAACAAAAAAAATACGCGAATGGTCAACCTGCTTTACTACAAAGGATTCCTCCTGTGATAGTAGGTACATACATGTAACATGATGCAAGAGAATGAGATATTACTTCTCAATAAGATTGCAGGAGAATGTGATAAAGGCATATTTTTGAAGGTTTTGTTTCTATTGTGTCTGAACTGCACAATGCGTTTTATTTTTTGTTGTACTTATTTTTAGATATTATGTAAAGTTTGTTATTTTTTTTGTTTTGTTACATAATTTAGTGTGTAAATTATTTTTTATTAATATTTGTAAGCTGCTCTGATATAGGCATTGGCCTCGCCATATTCTGTTGATAAAATGTGGTGCTTGGTGAGTGGCGACTTTATAATGTGTTGTAATATTTGAAAGAAAAGAAGTCAAGTGGAGCCCTTTATCATTATGTCTTGTTGATTTTGCATTGACTATTCATAGTGTCTATTTTTATTAGTACTTATATTTCAACCAAATATAAAGGCCTAAAACTTAAAAAAATGTAAACTACATTTTAATATGTTGACTTGTTAACGACCATTAAACTTTAAGCACATAAGTGTTGTGTGTTGTTATTTTCAGTTTACTATTCAACTTTCCTTGAAAATATTGGCCAAGGGCCAAGCCACAAACTACCGAATCTTTGTCATTGTCTCGGTGTTAGACACATACACGCTGGCTTTGGAACTGATGTCTAGAAAAGCCTCGTACAATCTGTAAAATAAAAATACATCTATAATATTAAATTTAGAAGCGCCACGCAACCGGCGACATGCACACGCGTTTGCTACGCTATAGGGGGATTTATTGCGATTCTTCAGACTGAAACACTAAATAATCATAGGTATTTATTTCTATTGTTGTAGTGCAGTTGTCGTTCTTGGCCAGTATGAGGCGGTCGGGGTCGAGCTTGGACTGCGTCAGGATGGTGTAAATGCGTGCGCGCAGACCCACATCGATGTCGCGCTGCCGGCCCAGGATCCAGATGCGGTCTGAAATTATCAAATAAATTGATCAAACGTTAATGCAATAAACAAAATTAAAAAGCGAGCTGACGATGATGAATATTAGCTAAGGACATTCGATCATGATAGCTTTCAAACAAAAATCTAGATCAAAATAGGTGCATCCGTTTGGGAGCTACGATGCCACGGACAAACACACAAACGGACAGACACGTCAAACTTATAACACCCCTCTTTTTGCATCGGGGATTAAAAATAAAAAGAAATTGACCAGGGAGAATACTTGATTGCCTCAACCTGGTCTTGTAAATCTGCGCTCGTATCATAGCGCAAGTCCGCGCCGTGCAAGAATTTAAACAATTTCAACAAAGTGAGGATATTACCGGAGTGCGCGATGCTATAGTTGGTGCAGGACCAGACGACGGCGAACTGCGTGTAGTCGGTGGCGAGCACGACGTACTGGCCGGCACCGGGCAGCATGCGGCCGATGATGTACGGCATACGGTTGTTCAGCCGGTAGCGGAACGCCGACGACCCGCTGTGGCTCGGGATACCCAGCCCGTAGCTTGTTGTCTGCCCGCGCGTCCTGAAGGCCAAAATATGGATATTTTTATCTTTTGACTAGATGAGACACAATTATACAAAAGTAAAATAGTTAGGCTGGAACTATATGATCCGGAAGCCGGCAGGCCGGGGAAAATTCAGAGCACTGAAAATAGAAATCTGCGTTAATACATTAAAGTGGAAAATCAAAGTTGTCGAGTGTCCAGCTGTCATATATGACATTGACATTTGACTCGACACTGTGTGTGTGTTCGATTTTGAACTCTATTGTATTAGCGCTGAGTTCTATTTTCAGTCCTCTGAATTTTCCCCGGCTTTACAGATTCCGGACAATATAGTCCCAGCCTTAGAAGTCCAGTTTCCGATGCTAGCAGGAGTGGGGGGTGACTGATGAGTGATGACTCACCAGCGGTTGAGAGTGTTGACGGTGATGAGCAGCTGCTGGCGGTCGTTGAGCCCCACGCGCAACTCCGTGCAACTCGCCGAGATCTCCATCAGGTGGAACGACCGCTCCACCTCGTACCACGTACCCGTCATCTGCAAAAGGCATGACAGTTTTATCAACAGTCAATTACTTAGTAGCTCTTATCGTACCAGATTTTGCGACGAAGTCAAACACTTACCTGGAACTTACATTGATAACTTACATCGTCGGCAAATAGCCGTCTCACCTGTAGTTAAGTAGGTACCTATTGATGAACTTTATCGAAGTTGGATAAGTATAACACACAACAATTTCGAAAATTTTAAGAGATCCTTGTCTTGTTTCAATAAACATAACACGTAAGCGTATAAAATAACGATACAATTTTAGTAAATATTCTATTATGTGCATGAATTAAACTGCTAGGTTGATACGTAACCAGTAGCTAATTGTAATATTTAACCTTGCTGGAATATATTTTCAGCGTGACGTGAACTCGGAATTTCCGAAGCCACTTAGGTATTTACTATTTAGGCAAACAATAGAATCATTATGTAATACGACTTGACATGGAACTAACAAATTACCGAATATCAATTTCAAGTTTCTGAAAGTCCATTCCTGAAAGTCTTCAGGATTCAAGAGATCCTTCTGAAAATACACAAACGGAGTGGTCGGTCTGGACTCTGTGTAAAGACCTTAGTGAAGTTAAGGATCGAATTTATATAGCTTACTTACTTTAATAAAATGCCAAATATTTACAAGTGCTAGAGGATAAGCTTATCAGTTGCGGGTTTAGAAAATTATTGGGATGACTAGGAATTAAATTAAGTAGAAGGTAGGTATGAATCGAGTTACCTACTTCTAAAATCGGATACCTACTTAGATTAAACTTAGTTATCTAATAGCCCGTTTCAATAACCTATCTACCAAAAACTATTTAATTGTTAGAATCGTCAAATTTGTATCACAAAAAACCGTCAAATGATTGAATGACGACGTTTTTAACAAATAGTTATAGGTAGATAGATAGGTTATTAAAATTAGGAAATTTACGATTATGATAAAGGTAATCCTATTTTAGACTGTAATAAGTAAATCGTATCCTTAGGTTTTGCAGTCAAGAATAGGATTGGATTTAGTAGTGGTTTCACGAATCAAGATGTCGAATTTTACTTTTGTCTTTAATGTTATTGCAGTTTTTTTTATTATTTAAGCTTATGGGCTCCATGCAGAAGGGGTTTCATTAATAATACATATAGAGCGATAGCGAATAAGTATAAGGGTTGCACTAATTTATTGCACACACTACGTACCTACTACCTATCAGCTGGCGTACCGCTTTCATTAAAAAGGTGCAAATCGCATTTTATAAAAATTTGGAAGAGGGATTTTTAAAAACTAGGGTCAAGTGATTAGCGCCTACGTAGCTTTTTAATAAAATATGCACATAAACACACGCCAAGATTCTGGACTCGGGTCACAAAAGAAATGACCCCTGAATTCACTATTCCGTATAACAGTGCATCCAGTAAAAGTAAATAATACGGTAAACAACTGCGTCATGTTCGTAGTGTAATTTTATGCCAAAATGCATAAAATTACCACTACATGTCTCGGCACACTGGCAGCTGCATGAACTGCTGGCTAATGTACCTATGGACGATTCAGTATGTAACTTATATTCGTCTGCTACTGCAAATATGTCATGGCATTATATCCAACAGCCAATGCAACGCCAATGTCGAATACGTAAGTTCGACGCGACACATATGGATAGTAGAGTCACATCACTTTAATTTACGAAAAAACTACTTATATAAGTAGGTACCTATTTATATTTAACCTAAAAGTACCTACTTTTTTATCTAGCTTTTACCCGTGGCTTCTCCTAAATACAGTATCCCACGGGAACCGTACATTTTCCCGCGATAAAAAGTAGCTGTCCTTCCCCGTGGTCTCTACTTTATATATGTGCTAAATTTCATGATGATCGGTTAAGTAACATTTACGTGAAAGCGTACCAACAAAAAAAAACAAACTCACATTCACATTTATAATACTTACCTATTAAGTAAGGATAATGTGCAAGAGCACTTACTCGTGTTATGTCATAATCGGGGAACTGTGGGTAGATGGGGCACTTCCCCAGTCCGGTACACACGGCTCTGTCCGCCAGCGCACATAGTAACATTAAACTTAACTTCTGCGTCCATACAACACGCGACACCTTCATCACACACAGTCTAAATCTATACGTTTCGGTCTTTACACTACGTAATAAATAAGTTGTGTTTTGTAAACAACAGGCGACTGAAAACGTTTTAACTGTAGGTACGCGCGGCGGGCGGTCTGCACACTGACCGCGCGTATTCATATGGATTGATTGGGTGACTTAATTAATTTGAAATGGACTTTATATTATTGTAACGATTTCGATACAATATCCGTTACCCGACGTACACCGTCACAACTCACAAACCACCCAATATGTACGCAGACCGCAGCAAGGAAGGAAGTCCCCATGAGAGTACAAACTCGCAGTCGGTTTGGTATTATAACCTACTGCAACCTACATAGGTACAGGTTAGGTTAGGTTAGTATTTTACCAAATACCAAAGTTGGTATTTTACCAGTTATTTAAACGTTGAATTATTAAATTACATTAACAAATAAGTCGTATAATATATGTCAATTTTCAATACTAAAGACAGGACCTAAAACCATTAAATCATCACGAAAGTTGAAGATCCCACAAGATTTGTGATTTGCATATTGCATAAGGGCATGTAGTATCTCATAGTTTGTAGGCTTTGCTATAAAAAAAAAAAAAAGTTTACTTTAAGGTATCTATTTCAAACAATACCTACTTGTTACATTGATCTTAATCTTACACCTATATAAAAATGAATTGCAATTTGAATGTCTCGCTAAAACTCGAGAACGGCTGGACCGATTTGGCTAATTTTGGTTTTCGAATAATCGTACCAGTACAGGAAAGGATTAAACCATGGGAAAATTCACGGTTCCCGCGGGATTTCTTTTTGGGCGTACGAATTTGCGGGTACATCTAGTCTTATATGTAAAAATGGATTGCAATTTGAATGTCTCGCTAAAACTCGAGAACGGCTGGACCGATTTGGCTAATTTTGGTCTTCAAATAATCGTATCAGTTCAGGGAAGGTTTAAACGGTGAGAAATTTTGGAAAGTTGCGGGGAAAATATTAATACTTAGTATATTTATAGTTGCAACAGAAAAACGTGTGTCGGGACAGTTAGCACCCATTATTATAAAGTCGTGTCGTTCCCGCGCGGCGTTCGCGCCGGTGCGGTACATTTAGTGGAAAATATGCATAAAAAGCGTGTAAATGTCAATTCGAGTGCATAAGTCACCGCAAAGTCGCCGCCTGAAGCCGCCCGCAGCCCGCGCCGCGGAGGTGACGTCGCGCTACTTAACATTTATAATTCGATACGTTCATTACCGAAGCTATTGCGTCCTACTTACACCTCATTAGCGCCTAGAACTTTCCACATCTGAGCCTAGCCCATACCTTTTTCCCTACTCTTTACTCTTTTTAACATTACTCTTTTCTATGGTGGGCCAACCGCGGACCAGCCTGATGTTTGCAATATATTAAATAAATTCATAATTAATTTATGAAACAGCTTTAATGGTTTTCTACCAAAATAATTGATTAGTTACTGGCAACTGGCTAGTATTGTATATAAAAAATACATTGTGATAAAATAAAACACTTTAATAGTTTGCCCTCGTAATAGCTAACAATATATAACACGTAAGTTCTAATACTTGTATTCATTTAATAAAATATAAAATTCATAAAGAATATATTTACAACTCATTAACAATGTTATAGGAGATTAAGGGCACCTGCCCGTAAATAAGCCGTTTAATGCCAAATAAGGTAGAATAACGACTTTTGGTAACAGGCTAACAGCGAGTGTTTCACAAGTGGAAAAATCGCTGCGTATTAAGTCTATCGCTTAGAACTCACGGAACGGTTTTTTCCCGTGCGTGCCGAGGTCGTCGAACTGCGTTTTATTTCTAAACTCACTTAGTCGCCGCGGTGGAGACTATCGCCAGCAAACGTGGCGGGCGAGGATTCGCGGTTCCAAAAAGGCAAATACATATTTACAATAGAATTTCTGAATTTCGCCCGCAAACCGAACGCAGAGCGCGCGGGTGCTACCCGCTGAGACTGCGAGTGACCGCGGCCCGCGCGATTCTACTAATTGCCCGCCGGTGCAGCAGGACCCGCGATCAACCGCGCACACCGCGGGCGTAAAACGCGCCGTGAGTTATGCTTTAATTTTTTACATACACATCTGCATTCTACAGAAGTTGCGGACCCGCAACCGCGGCGGGCGCGGGTGAAAACCGCTCCGTGAGTTTTTAGCCTTAATGTCACGATAATACGCGGCGATATTTGTTCAAGGACGTTCACAGCTAATTTGCCCTTTAAGGTCTATCTAGCTTTTCTAAGTCTCGTTCCTCCTTAGTGCTGAAGCAACCTGCATCTGACTACCACTTGAGGTTGAGCGCAGTATCCGCGGGCGGCAGCGCGCGGTACGTGGTGTGCAGCAGCGCGTGCGCCTTGTCCGAGCCGGCGCCGTGCAGCCAGTCGCGTGCGACCGCAGCGGCGGCGGCGGAGGTCGCGGGCGGCAACGTGCGGTACAGCTCCTCCAGCCGCGACACCAGCTCGCGCCCGCTCTCGCCCGAGCCCACCCGCACCTGAGCGCCGCCGTTCAGGCAACCTGAGAAAAAATATCGTACCGATAGAGAAACAAGAAAATATAACGTAATAATTTGGACCCAGAATCTACATCAATGAGATGGTTGCCCCTAAATCCAATACCCGACGTATTTCAGTGTTGCCCCCTTGGTGACATCAAACATGATTTCGAGCAGTAATTCCCAAAGTGGTCCAGGTAGACCCCCAGGGGTCCACGGAGACTCGACGGGGGTCTACGTTGGACGTGAAAATGGGGTCTACAATCGTAAGCAGGGGTGCATGAAAATTAATTTGGTTTCGATAGTGAAGAACTAAAATATTGGCTTGTTATTTTAAATAATATGGATACCTAAATGAAACCTTCTCAATAAGACAATTTATAAATAAATTGAGAAAAAAAGCAGATATCGCGTATTTGACAGATTTGTTCAAAAAAATTAATGACCTCAACTTACAATTACAAGGGGACAGCCTTAATTTAATAAAAACAAAGAGATTTTTCAGCTTTTATTGGTAAATTGAAATTTATGAAGGAAAATATTGGTCGGCGCGAATTTTCAGTTTTCAAACTTATCGCAGGTAGAATGCCTTGATGAAGATATTCAGACATACGTTCAACATTTGATTGCCCTGCATGATGATTTTAAAATCAGATTTGAAGACATTCTGTCGATGGAAATACCACCATGGATCATAAATCCATTTGATGAAACGGAAGTGGAGAATGTAATATTACAAGAGGAGCTACTCGAGCTTAGCACTAATGAGGAGCTGAAAGTGACATTTAAAAGAGGGTATCAAAAATTTTGGCTGCAGGCAGAAATACCTGAAAAATATCCTGGACTGTGGGGAATCGCGCAAAAGCGTTTCCCTCGTCATATCTCGTCGAAAAAGGTTTTAGTGCCGTTACAAACTTATTAACAAAAAAAAAGAACAGTTTGAATATCACAGACCGGGGAGATTTGCGGTTATTCCATACAAAACTCAAGCCAAATATTGATAATTTGCCGTCAATCCATCAAGTACATCCATCTCATTAAAATTATATTTTTTTTGTAATTACCATTGTAGAAGTTACATTACGTTATAAATAAGCGTTTAATTTTGATTATATTGCGACTGTTAAAACAATAATAATGATTAGTGTAATCATTTATATATTTTAATATATCAATTCTAACCTTTTTTTTTCGAAAACTGTTAATTCGTCGTTGAAACTCAGCCACAACGCAAGTTTCCATAGATAGATAGATCTAATCTTCACTTTTTTTTCGAGATTTAGAAATGTATTTAAAAAATAAAAAAAAGTAATGTAGAATGTAGATGCAGGGGATTCAACGGATCCAGCAAAATTTTGAAAGTGGTCTATGAAACAAAAGAGTCTGGGAACCACTGATTTAAAGTGTACACATTGGCAAATATTTCATTGCTGTTGACTCTGTGTTTTTTAGTATGAATTTTGGCCCATACCTTTCTCGAAATATCATGGGGACAAACTATGTAAAAACCAATGAGCCGTTGCGACAAACCCGTCGGATGTAAAAATAAATACAAGGATACATTTTTCTCCTTCTTAGCAAGGAAATTACGACGTCTTCCATCGTAGCTATAAACTCGATAATTTACAGGAAAGCCGCACCAGTAGCTGCCGTTTCAATATGTTACGACTGACCTCCGGGGCAGGCCATGACCTCGACGTAGTGGTAGGGCGAGGCGCGGCGCTTGAGCTTCTGCACGAGGTTCTGTATGTTGCGGAAGCCGTTTGCGATGGCGAACCGCAGCACCACGGACCCATCGCGCTCTAGAGTCACTTCGCGGAAGTCCGGATTCCTATATAAAAGGGTTTAGTGATTAGTGAAGGTAGATTCGCGAAATACTACTTATTGGTAACTAACTTACTGGTAAGCACCTAGTGGCAATTACGTAATATGTAGGGGACTATATGATCCGGTATCCGTAAGGCCGGGGGAAAATCAGAGCACTGAAAATAGAACTCTGCGCTACAATAATACAATACAGTTGAAAATCGAAATGTTGAGTGTCGAGCTGTCATAAGACAATTGACTCGACACATTGTGTGTTCGATTTTCAGCTCTAGTGTAATGCACAGAGTTCTATTTTCAATGCTCTGAATTCAATTTTCAATTTTTGCAAAAAAAACAAAAAACAAATTTCAATGGCCTTAGAATCGCCTAATAAGTGTCGGATAGCTAGTTCGGAAGTTTTGTCGCTGCTTTACTTTATATCGAGCGAGAGAGACAAAACTTATCAATACATTGTGAAACCGGCCTTTAATCTACGTAAAGTTAACAGTAGTGCTAGTTAGTGCCTGAACTAGTATATCATTTGACTCATTTATAAGTTAAATCTTTAAACGCCTGGTTTAGTTTTTTCTAAATATTTAATGTGTGATGATGAAATCATTATGTGTAATAGTCTCCCCCTGATCCCGTGTTTTCCTCACCTATTGTTGAGAAGATTCTACAACGCTATTGTTTTTAATGACATTTGAACCACTGCCACCTAAGTATGTCAAGTTCATCTTGTACATTTACCTACAACCTAATTATACTAAATATGAGGGGTTTTCAATTTGAATTTGATACGTAAAGTACTAACTGTAAATACAAATTATTAAATACATATATTTAAACCTTCCTAATAAATCACTCTGTCTATTGATAACAACTGCTTTATTTGTTCCGTAACGTGTATCCGGAATCAATGTTGAGTCAAGCACCCGTCTTTTTGTCGAAAGGTTTTTTTTAAACCCCGACGCAACAATGAGGGGTGTTATAAGACGTGTCTGTCTGTATGAGTGTCTGCCCGTGGGCATAGTCCAAGAAACCATGCGCAGCCGTTTGTAGAATCGAACTCACACACGTAGGGTTCCGTACCATTATACCAATATTTTACATGTAAACATATTATTTCGTTATTTTTGTACGAAGTTATATAAGCCGTTATAGTTTTCCTTCAAAGTTCAGATTTTTCGAGCCAACCGATTAGGTTTAGAGGGGGGGGGGGGGGGGGGGGGGCATCATCTAAGATGGCAAACGTTCATGGTGCTGATGCCAGACCAATGGGTAGGCAGGTCATTTTGAACAGTTCGCCTTTGTAGGCCATCATCAGGATTCAGGAACCGACGCTGCTTCTCGGCAATGCTCAAATGTTATGCTATAGTTAGGCGCGCAACCTCCTTAAATCTGCGATACTGCGCTATATGCCGGCGCAGATGGCGCAGTGTCGCTATATCTATTACTAGAAAAAATAAATACCTACTAAAACTACAATAGTGTATCCCTTGTAATGTAAGCCCTGAATTGAAATATTCCACATATCCTTGTACCTGAGATTCTTATACACGAGCGGCACATCGCTCTCGCCGAAAAGCTGTTCCGCAGCATGCGCGAACACGTGGTCGGCCCAGCCGCCGGAGCCCGAGCCGGGCCGCCCGCGCAGTCCCGCCGCGCCCACGCCCCACACCCAGTCCAGCGCCGCGGACTCGCAGACCGACAGGGAAAGCCCGCTGTTGTCCAGCATCTGCTCCAGCTCGACTGGAAAATTATTACAAACAAAGTAACAGTAGTATTTAAGTACAAAATCTTATTCAATCGGCTCTCTATAATTTGACAGTGCGATAATTGATAATAAAAAATTTATCAGTGCTTTCAATATGTATTAGAATTATTTTTTTATAGAAAGTTAGTTCTTCTTTCAGTTGTCATTTTAACTACTATCAAATTATGTACTATATTGCGATACATTTCAATATGTATAGTTACATCAAAATTAAGATATTAAAATTGACAATTTAATTATGGCAAGTACACAATATACTCATATCTAATCCCTTTATGAGATGTATGTAACAGTAAACTCACTTGCAGTGATGACACAATCCACGTCTTGACAGTTGAGTATCTCACTATAGAAGTCCTCCCTCGAGGCTTCCAACTTCTTGTCGTAGCATGGCATGAGGGTGACATGATACACAGAGGCCGGGTCGAGCTGCCGAATCGAGGTCAGGTGCGTCTTGATGAGAGAGCCCTGGATCTGCTGCGGGGACTTAGTCGTGGATATGTACGGCAGGATAAAGCTGCCGTGAGTCTTCTCCGCATAGCACACCCAGCCTGACGAAGTGGATTGGTTGTTAGAATTGCAATGTGCAATATGCCTAATATGCCTAATTCTACGTCATACCTGGACAGGAACTAGCAAGCATTGGCAGGTGTTCTCCTGGTGCGTTGGCCTGCTGCTCCCGGTAGCGCTGAAGGAACTCCTGCTGAGCTTCCATTAGAGACAGATCCTCAGCTATAGTCATGTCCACAACTAAATCTGCACCAAGTTTCTTGAAGTAACCTAGAAATATTTGAAAAACTCAAAATACCTTAAAGTATCCAAATACCTCACAAGCACTGCATTTTTTTTAAATATATATGAACGCTTACACACTACGTTAATATGGTCCCCTAGCGTTTAAGATTTTTATTATATTAGTACAATATTTAATACACATGCATGACTCAGAAACAGAAAAGTTTTTTGTTCCCTGGCGGGATTCAAACCCGCGACCTCTGGCATGACACCGACGCGCTAACCACTGAGGCCGTCAACAATAGTTTAATAGTAACAGTGTTTTCTGTAACAATATCAAACTGCTTTATTCTAAAGACCTAGTTCCTGTGCTTAAATATATAAAAAATGGTTATTAAATATATAATTTAATGGTTTAATCTATTTAAACTATAGACTGGCCCTTTTTTCACTTTATAATTGCTTACTGTGCCAACTCTCTAACCACTGAGCTGCAAAGGTCGTCGATTTATGGTTTTGTTTCTTGCTATTAGTGAAAACTTATTAATGGCTTATAGTAAGTATATAGTTAGTGTAAATACTAAGTGTTGAAGTAGCTGTTACTTTTTTGTATGAATTATATTAATTTAAATTAAAAGTAAAATATTTACGTGTCTTCTGATATTACAGAGTGTATAATTATTGTTAAGTGTCAAGGTGATAATCCCGTAACTATTAGATTATACATCGAAAAACTTTAAACTGATTTTTCTTTTCTATTCTGCGATTGTTACGTCTTATAAAATCACACCTGCTAATTTATCAGTAGCCTCTTCTGCGGTGAGTTTATACCGGGCTGCCAGAGACAGGGTTGGTTGAGGGGAGATAGACACTACTATCAGAGTTATGTCTCTTGTCTCACCCTTGTTGTCTGTGTACTTCCTTTCTGAGAAAACTCTACAAAAAGTAAAAACAGAGAAAATGAATACAAAGTAACAGATCATTTAGATCTGCTAAATTAGGTAATAACAGTTTTTTTACCTTAGTCCATATCAATTGTTTATCAATTTAGTGTACATAAACCGTACCAAGAACTTGTAACGAAATGTGTAAGGAGGGTTCCGTAAGGTTTTTTTTTAATTACTTTAAAGTTAATGTCCGATTTAGCTCGAAATAATTTTCCTAAACAGTTTATAGCATGATCTGTCAGCATGGAAACTTACAAGTTTCTATCTCTTATAGTTAGAAATTCCGGGGGGGGGGGGGGGGGGAGAGGGGGGGAAGGTTTTGGGGTGTTGTGTTACAAACTTATAAACCATTTTGGAGGCCTTATTATTGTTGTTGACGTTGTCACGTTCAACTATCGTCAGTAAACCGACTTTACAGACAACCGATATTTTTTTTTACAACCATTTCTGAGTAATGGTGAACTTTGTAAAAAGTCATGTATGAAACCTTGCCTTTATTTTAAAAGACCTATTCAACAATACCCCATACAATGGGGTACAATGAAAAAATATTTTTCATCCCCACTTCACATCTATACCACCCCTAACATATAAAATGATTATTATTTCATGATGCCAAAACCGAGATATATACACAGTCTTTCACTATACCAAATTTCATCCATTTATAATTAGAGAAGCTAGAAGTGCATCCGCACTGGCTCTAATAATAATGGCTCTCTAATGGCTCTCCATCCAGAGAGCCATTCAGACAGACAGACAAACAGAGCAAAACTATAAGGGTTCCTTGAGTATTACCATGAAAATAGTGTACAATAATTACCTCAATAGTTCTTCTTGACTCTGTTTAGTAACCAGAACACTCTCGGCAGATGTAATGCAGCCACTGCAGGCCAGGCAGTCTGCCAGTGTTATCTCTACCTTCTTTAGTTTATGTTCTTTTCCACTTGAAATATCAAAGTACCCATCTTCACCTATTTTGATTTTTGCACCCGTATTAGTTTTGCTCTTTTCAATTTTCACTGGTTTTATGCATTCCTGTAAGTAACAACATAATATATAAGGTTGTATGTTTTTTGTAATTGCATGTTTTAAAAAGTGACATGAGAAAAATTATGAACTAAGTGTCTAGTCGTCCGCTAAACGGATGAATAACATTAATTAGTCGTCCGATTATATTAATTATTTTTAATTAAAATATAATTTTATTATAAAATTATGGAAAAAAAATTTTTTTAACAATTTACAGGTGATACTAAAAATAAGTCATGAAGTTAGGTTAAACAGTAATTACTTGAAATTCTTTTTTTAATATTTTTTTTATTTATGCTTAGTTCTGATACTCATACTTTTACAGAGAATGACAAAATAATCACAAAATATGGGTTATGATATTTACTCTCAATTAACACTTTCAAATTGGTATCAATTTAAAAAAATAGATGATTAAACCAATTTCGTAGCACGGACTACAGTAGACGAATAGCTTTAGGTTGTGTTTTGGGCTTACGCCACTTTCTTATAAGGCAAGTTGACAAATAATTGACAGTAGTTCTCTACTTTTTATGAGTATTGGACCTATCGCAGAAGGGCAACGTTAAAAAACACTTTAATTTTATTGAACAGACTTTATAATTATACATTTATGAATCTTGTATCGAAAATTCCATTTTATTTTCCACAGTATTTTTCTGAACATAATGAAACCGTAATGTAAAGACTTATTAAATGCTAATGCCAAGAATCGACATTACTACTGGACACTCTACTGATCAGAGTCCACATTATAATTTTCTAATCCTACGTATCCATATAATTATTTAGTATAACAATAAATTGATGTTATCGGACGATTAAGTTATTTTATTCATCCGATAATCGGACGACTAATTAATGTTATTCATCCGTTTAGCAGACAACTAGCAACAGCCAATTATGAAAGTGTAGTTAACTCGTTGGTACAATATAATATGTAGTGTAATATTTTATTACATTACAAACAATTGTTAATCAAGGAGTATTTAATGCTAACAATCGAATCTGAATTTAGCTTTGCAAGCGAATGCTCTCAATGATCTTTATATTTACTTAGCAGCATAATTAAAGGGTTGGTAAGTAATTCAGGTTTATTATTAATCTAAAATTACAATATTATTAAATCTAATTTACCAACATTTATTTGATAACGAAAATGCCGATGCTGCTGCATCTTAAAAGCTGCTTGTAAAACAAATAATTACAAATTAATCCAAAAAAACACTACGCAGTAAGGTTATGTTATGCTCTATACCTGTGACGGAGTTATGAAGTCATCAAGATCTGTTAACTGTAAAGCACCACTAAATCTCGAAGCCATTATTATAATATATCTTTTCTTGTTATTATTTATATTTTCTTGAATATTCTGTTTAATATCCCAAAATCATTTTTATAAATTTTTTATAGGAACGAAGCATCAGCTGATAATTGTTTTGTTAATTTTGACTTTTGACAATCTTACTTTTTTATAAATCTTTTGGTTGATAATCAAAGAACTAACATATTCGTACCTCAAATAAAGAACACGCGTAGGTACATTTAATTTATTTTTATTTTTAAACAAGCAAAGTTCAACAGTTTCGCAAGGATTTCCTAGTTCTTAACTTCTTTTTATCTGCTACTTTAATATGAGAATACAATATGTACTTGTATTCTCAGATTAAGGAATAATGGTACATCACCTTTAAGCTCAATTGAGACTAGAGCACAGACCTAAATTTAAGTCTCCAAAAAGAAAGATTTCACTAAAAATAAAAATCAGCATAGTATAAGCGAATACGAAGTTTTACAGCAGTGAAGATAAAGTAAAGATAGTAAGCACCTGGTATTAACAAATCAGTTTTCTGATGACGTTCTCCATGTTTGCCCTGAGTATATTTATTCTCACGCTTATTATAATATTATTAATAAATAAAATATTTTTTCATGTTTCGAAGAATAATATAATTGTTCAAGTAGACAAAACTTCCAATAGCTTATCCCACGCGTTACCTTGAAGGTCAAAGTTAATCTAATATTCCAAAGTAAGGTCAGCAACAAACTATTGGTATATATAATTCGAGAAAAGGTGGTCTGGTAGTACCCTTGCGCTTCGCTTGGCTCGTCTTGACGGGGGCACTGCTGTGCCTCCAGACATCCTATAAATAGTAATATTAAACTTTAACAATCAGAAATATACTGAAATTAAGTAAGTATGGAATATTTAATTGGGAAAATGTGATAAAGTTAGAGTTTTGGCACTTTATCAAGTGCCAAAACTCTAAGGTAATTTCAGTATTGCTGCCTGTTAAAGTGTAACATGTTACATGACTACTGGAACAGATCTGGGGGCACGGCAGTGCTCCCGTCAAGACGAACTCAGCGAAGTGCAGGGGCTCCACCAGACACTGCTATACTAGTTACTATACTATTGACTGTGACGATAGCGGATAGACTATCGTCATAGATACATCCTCTAATGACTGATCCATAAATAAATATTATCTCTCAAGCTTAAACTTAAAAATGTAGTTATAAAATTAAGTAGGTAGACCCACAATTATATATTATTAGATCATCACGTTAATATTAAAATAGTTAATAATGTGAGAAAACATACTAAATTGTCTATTCTTATATTATTCTTAATTGAAAGGTCATTTTACCCTTTAAAGCACAAAATTGCTAGGTACAACTTATGCTAATTATGATTTTGGCTGAGGTTTTTGCTGTCTGTATGTATTATAAGTATGCGCGAGAAAAATCAATCGCATCTTCCCACCCGCTGGCGGCGTCGGCCGGCGGCGCGGCGGCGGTGAGGGCGGCGGCGCGGCGTGTGGCGGCGTCTAGTTGTCAAGGCGACGGGTAAACAGCGCGCAACTAGCGTCGTGGAGTCTCGTGTGTTGTGTTGTATTTCTCGGTGAATTTTCACGTGTGCGTTTGTTTTTGGGTTAGGAGCTGAACCATGGCTGAAGACGGCCAGGGTGGCGGCGGCGCTGTGGATAAAGTTATTCACACGTACCCTTTAATTCGGGTGAGCTCTATTTTGTAAGCTTATATTATATTCGAAGTATTTCGATAGAAGGCATAGATTAGTGTCCACCACACGTAATGTTCAGATCGCGGAAAACAGCACGCACGTTCCAACACTCGCTCCGAAACTAACGAGTACGTAGATACGCGGAGCTGACAGTCCGACCCTATATGTTGATGTGAGCGCATTTTCCACAGTTTTATCCGCGCTCGCCAAAATTATGTATGACGCCGGCTGTCCAAACCGTGGCATCTTTAGTCGGAATAAACACGACAGTTCGATATACATATAAGGTAGTTCGCAGTCTAAACCGCACAAATCCCTTCGCTGTTTAGATCGCGGTACGAACTTTACACGTACCTAGGTATAGAGTGTAAATTGACAATTTACTAGCTTTTTAAACTTACATACCTTCAATATATGATGTATTAACATACCTACTAGAAAAAAATATTATATAACTTGCGTCGGGAGTTTAGGAGAGCCAGACGGAAAATTAATTATGCACGTAGACAGGGACTCGGTCTATTGGTCGATAATTACGTATCGTACCTAACTGACCTTAGGGATTCAAGGTCACGTTATCGCGCCGCCGTCACCTTAGCAAAAAATAATATGTTGAGAAATGCAGCCGTTAGATTTGGATAAGGATGGTCTTCATTGTCTTCCATGGTCTTCTTTATACCATGAACTCAAACCAAATAATACCACGGCTCCACAGTATTTTTCAAATATCAAGATTAATAATTCGTATACTCATAGTTTAAGAGACACGGCGAAGGCGTACCTCGACGTACTAATTCCAGACGACAAGCCGGACTTGGACAATGATTTTCACTGCGAGATAAGATTCAGAATGTTAGACCCCATCAATACGCCGGTATCTGACTTACCTAGACTTGATGAGTTCACTTTAACAGTTAATTTGTTACCTACGAAAAAGTCAGCAGGCGAGGATAAAATATCTAATATTATGATTAAGCAGGCGTGTCTAGCGGTAGGCTCGTCTATATTACGGGTTTTTAATAAATGTATTGTAGAAGGCACTTTTCCAAAAATCTGGCGAATCGGCACAATAAAATTAATTCCAAAAGCCGGTGATAAACCACCAGACGATCCGAAATCCTACCGTCCTATAACGCTATTATCATGCTTAGGTAAATTATTAGAACGTCTTATTGTTCCCCGCTTGCTACCCGGTGGCCCGAAATTTAATAATCAGCAATTTGGATTTACCGCCGGGAAGTCAACAGTGGATGCAGCAATCGAGGTCAGAAAAACAGTAAATCTATCGGAGTGTAAATATGTAGTAGGTATATCTCTGGATATCGCGGGTGCCTTCGATAATGCCTGGTGGCCAATACTACTACTGAAGTTAAGAAACAGAGTATCGTAATATTTATTATTTAATTTACTCGTATTTTTGCAACGGCGTAACAAAACTCCAACTCGACCATTACACACATTCCAAAAACTTAACGCGCGGCTGCCCTCAAGGATCAGTAATATCGCCGCACTTGTGGAATATAAGTTTTGATGATTTATTATGTGTTCCCTTGCCTCCTCTGTGCTCTCTGATAGGTTATGCTGACGATGGTTTTCTTATTATTCAAGCCAATTCGCGATCTGAAATTGAAAACAAGGCCAACAAGTGCCTCAACGTAATATCGAGTTGGGGCCACAGAAATCGATTAGAATTTGCAGCACATAAAACCTTTCAAGTACTTTTAAAAGGTTCATTAATATCAACTCCTTGTATTAAACTAAACAACATCAATGTGAAACGTAAACAGTCACTTTTTTACCTAGGACTTATTTTAGAAAATAAATTTACATTCCTGGAACATATAATACAGACCAGTGAGAAAGCTAAAAGGAATTTCTATTGTTTCACAAAAATATCAACGTCGACATGGGGCCTTTCATTTAAAACATTAAAAATAATTTATAATGCGGCTGGGCAGATAGGGCTACAATAGGAGCGGCCCGTCGTAAACTTTTGCAAAGCCAACGTCTCGCCTTAATATTTTTATGTAAGGCATACCGTACCGTAAGTACTGAAGCGCTCCCAGTCTTAGCCGGAGTCCTACCAGTAGATTTAGAGATACAGCGTCGTGCAGCACTATATTATAAAAATAAAAAAAATGACTAACCCTGAGTTTTTAAGCGCGAAAGAGAGTAATAAGATAACTAGATTATTCGAGCCATTAGATATTTTTATACAGAACCTAATTTCTGAGTGGCAGGAACGGTGGGACGACACTATCAAAGGGCGTCACCTATATAATTTCTTCCCTTCGGTACGCGATCGACTCTCGAAGCAATGGATAGAAATAGACCACTACGTCGCACAATTTTTGACAGGACACGGAAACTTTAAAGCGAAACTATTTGGATTTACATTAGTCTCGTCTCCGCTATGCGAGTGTTCGACCGAAGGTAGCCCTTATGAACAAACTGCTCATCACATACTTTGGGAGTGTGATCTCTGGTATGACGAAAGAATCGAAACGTTGAACAGCGTCCATTGTGTTTCTAGGGTAGTGTACTATGAAGATCTCGTGGGCTGCGCGAAGAACTTCCGAGCTTTCAAACGTTTTTGTCATAAGTACTATTGGAAACAATGCAACACTTTTTTGTCATTATAAATGCATTGTAATCAATTGTCATATTATAAAATAAAACATTTAATTACATTCAGTCTTGTAGTAGTAAAAAAAAACATGTTATTCCCGTGGTGCTTCCCCTTTAATTCTGACTTTTTGTCATCACAATTTTTGCTGTCTCCCGCTTTGCTTGGGGAGGGAAACTGGAATACTTCCTACTCCTCCTACAATCTTCTGATCAATTTCGTTGCGGGTTCCAAGACAGATTTAGCATGTCCCCCGAGCACCCCTGAGATCATATCAAAGGGTTTTTTGCGGTTGGTTACCACTGTCGATCCTGGCTATACAGGAGTTGCAGTGGTGGGTAAGTGTGGTGGGCCAATTGCCCGTTTAAATAAATACCTACTAGGAAAACTCTTTAACAACTTCTGCGTCGCAGATACGGATTATAGTGTTTTATTGTAATAATTGTTAGATTAGTGCTGATAAATTACTGGTAATCTAACGAAGATTACCATTTTTTCTGAATGAAGGATCATAGCCTTGAGAAGGTTGGGGGCGGGCTTGGGGTGTAACAGAAACGAACTGCATCTCACCTGCACGAATATCCGAATAGTTTTTTTGCTAGACGCTCACACTGTGAAACAGTTTATCCTGGTTTATATTTGACAGCACAGAGTTTTACATTGTCTCACCGGTCACACGTGTAAGCAATACGATTTGTAAGTTTTTTAATGAATTCAGTTCACCTGTCACTAGTTAGAAAGCTCTTGATATTCGATATCGATTGGAATGTCAAAGATGTTTCCACAATACAGAAAGGTGTCTAGTTTCTGTCACGGGTCCATCCGTCCTGGGCCGTGTCAGTGGAGCAGCCCAATGGTGTATGACAGATGCTGGTCGCGAAAGACGGCGCGATATACGGAGCGTGACAGTTCTAATTTCAGTACTATTAGAACAGCTGATATCTCAGTATTCAGTAAGTAGGTACTTAGATTTATGAATTAAGCCGTATCAATAAATACTCCTTAAAAGTCCTTGTTTCAACCTTATACTTAATGCCTGTCTAACCTTCGTCATAGATGTGTCTGTAACGGTGCAGATTTCGTGTCTTTAAATTAGGTACTTACAATATATTCATATAAGCATTTCTTAGAGTGCGCAATCGGCTACTATGACTATTTATCATACTGCAGACTTGCATGTCAGTTTGCCGTAGAAATATGGGTATGACTCGTGCAATTGTGCTACGGAGTATGCGGCCATGTTTGTTTTGGCAACTGGTGCGTGGCGGCCCGCGGGCGGCTCCGGGGAAGACAAAACAAATAACCGCTTGCACTATTACCCAAATAAACCGCACGAGATTGATGGACACGAGTACTGCAACACAATGCAAATAGACGAGTGGTTGTTAGTACCTACATAACTAGTCGTTGTTTAGACTTTCAAGAAATATAGATAGAATGACTTGGTTGGTACCTATGTGGGTAAGCCGTTTTTGTGCAAATAATTAAGAGTAGGTACTGATACCTAATACCTTTCTATTTTCAAAACATCGTGCGTTAAAACTTAATTTTTTTGCGTCTTATTTGGCGCTGCACGTCAAACATGGCGCTGGTAACCAACGAGTTGCTGGCGTTCATCCAGCATGCCATCGACACCATGGACGAGGTCAGCATCATGCAGATCTGCAAGTCAACCTTCACCATTGAAGATCTGTACGAAACTCTCGCTCGGCCAGAGCGCGATCATGCCATCACGGAGGAGAGATGGCGGGGAGTGATCGAAGCGTGCAGGACATCATCTCCATGCTGAAGCAGACGGATACAGATTACAGACGATGTGCCGGGCTTTGTGGAGAAAGATTTCCACAAGCTGCCGGTGGTAACGATAGACCCGTCGACGTCTCCAACCTGCTGAAGAACTTCAACAGTATGAAGGCAGAGCTGGTCGAGATGCGAGCTAGATAATGGATGCATCGGAATCTACCATCCATGATTTGCGTAGTGAATTATTACAATTAAAATGTCAAAAATCATTAAGTAGGTCACCCAATCATTCAACTGCCTTTTAAATGTCAACACACGTCGTAGTGTGCCTAAGCTGACACATCGTTTTGCGTGTCAGCGGAATCTGAAGAGTCAAAGACCGCCCCGCCCCCGCCGCATGCGTTCCCCTTCGGGTCGCGCAGATGCCGAGTCTACCAGCGATTCAGCAGAGAACTTTTGCGAGTGTTGCCGCTCGCCCCGCACCGAAGACAAAAGGGGAGAAAGAGTGCTTCGAGGCTACGGAGAGCCGCAAGGCTGAGCCTCCTCGACCTTGAAGGGAGAAGAACAGGAGCGATGAGGAGGGCTTCATACTGGTGGAGCGGTACCGCACCCTACGTACCCGAGCTGCGACTGCGGTCTGAAGTACCGCTTACCGCTAGAAGTCGCTGTACGTGATACGTCTGCACTAGCCTATTTCTGGCCGACGGGTGTGGTTTACCGGAGGTTCGGAACGAAGCGCGTATCACGACGCCGACAATAGGTGACAAAGTGTAGCCTGAAATAAAAGTTTTTTAATTTTCTAAATTCAATTATTTACAAGTTTAAATATTGTTTCACGAAATCAAAGTCGAGTAATAATAAAAATATAAACCAACGCAGAAACAATAAAAATAAAAATTTAATATCCTAGAAGAATAATTTTTTTACATTACCCTAAAAGGCGATTACTAATTAATAAGAAGGTATATAATATATAGTTAATTTGAATTGACCTTGCGTCTTGCCTAATCATTTAAAAGCATTCGTGACTGGTATGTCACCATGCACATGTCTTACACTAATATGCAAAGAAACAATATTGTCTAGTTAATATAAAATTTTCGAGATTTATCCAATCACATCCCAGCATTTCGTAGTAGGTATTGCTGTAGCCTGTATGATTGCTGAAATAAAAAATGAACCACTCAGTGCAGGTTTATTATCCCGATTATTATTTTTCCGAGTCACGCTTTAAATTGAAATCTGTCATTCTGTTGTAGCACTCGGATATGTCGGAGGAGATGCGTACGGAGGCGATGGAGCTGTCGGTGACGGCGTGCGAGAAGTACTCGCAGAACAACGAGCTGGCCGCGCGCATGGTCAAGGAGTCTATGGACAAGAAGTTCGGCCCCGCCTTCCACGTCGTCGTCGGCGAGAGCTACGGCTTCGAGATCACGTACGAGACCACCACCATCTGTTACATGTACTTCGGCGGCAACCAGGCTATCTGCATCTGGAAGTGCTCGTGAGTGTACACTGATAAGGGAAGGGGATTGTCAATTATTGTGTCGAAGTGCGAGGATAACTTGCTTAGTTTTAATGACTGTATGTGCTTATTGTTATGTTTACTATTATGTTTAAGCACGATAGAGTGTTTCTAGTAGGATAGGGATCTACACCTACCGTAGTCTCTCAGGGTTGTTGAATATTATTAGACATATTTAATATTTAAATGTCGTTGCGTCCTCGACTGCGAGCCAGAAGTGAAATCAGTTTTTATAAACATACATAACATTATAGTCATACGTTCGCAAAATATGATCCATCCATACAGAAATTAAAAACAGAAACTGAGCTGACGATCGCGTGAAAATGCAAGTACAAAATCTTATAATAAGTAAATAGGTTAATACAATAGTATATATAATATGTACATAGGAATTAATATAATATTTTATTTTTGTCTATTTATAAAATATGCACTATAGACACTCGATGCAGTCAGATGCAGAGAATTTGAGGCAGTGGCCAGTGCTCCTAATTTTTGTTTCTCATATTATATTTGGCCGATAACTGTGCCTAAATGTTAATAATAATAATTATTATGATAAAACAAGTAATATTTTTAAATGTTATTTTTCGATAAAGAAAAAAGAGAATATAATATAACTTTGTGATACTTATTGTGAAATAAGTAGATGTGAAAATATTTTACAATAAAAACAACGAAATAAATGGCCTCTTTTTTTAGGGTTCCGTCGTACCTAACTAGTATATACATGGAACCCATAGTTTCGCTCTGTCCGTAATCCGTCCGTCTCTCTGTCCTTCTATCTGCCCTTCTACGGTAATTGTGAATATATAAATAAATTAAATTTGGTATAGTTATATAAGGTTTGGTAAAATCAATCACGGATACTTCGGGCATATGATATTATGCTTATGTAAGACGTATAAGCAGAAAAAATATTGTCATACTCGAAAAAAACATCATTTATATGGGCGAATTTGTATTTTGCGGAGTCACCCATACATGAGATGATTTTTAACCGACTTCCAAAAAAAGAGGCGGTTATATGTTCGGCTGTATGTATATATATTTTTTTTTTTATGTTCAACGCTAACTCCGCCGTCTATTGACCGTATTTCAAAATTCTTTTTCTATGTAAGGGGTATAATCCGAAGTTGGTCCCGTTTTCACAAAAGTGGTGACCTGATAATGGGATCCATAAGGAATCGAGGCAACTCCTCGAAATATATATGGACACATATATGGAGGTTTGGACTTTTTCTGAAGTAGTCCAAGTATATGCTACCAAAAAGTAAGATTTTGCTCCAAGGTATACACTGGATCTAAAAGTACTGAACACAACTCCTGACTCCTTATAGATACATGTTTGGGGATTTTGGCGTTGTTTAAAGATCTGCAGGCATATGCCACTATATCAATTAAAGTAATCATCATCATCATCACACACCATGCATTATCACATTATGATGATATAAAAGATAATATAAAAAAAAAAGGTATAGTAGGTATTTTACACTGACACGGATATTTTTGAACATTACTCTGCCGTATATGGACCTATTTGCAAAATTCTTTTGTTGTTATAATAAATAAATTGGTCGCTTAGTCACTTAATTGGAAACCTGATGATGGGATCCAAGAGGAATCGAGGGAACTCCTGGAAATTTATATGGACACAAAGTGATTTTGACTTTTTCTAAAATAACAAGCATATGCTACCAAAAATAAGATTCTGCACCAAGGTTATACCCTTGATCTAAAAGCACTGAACAGAACTCCTCAGTCTTTAAAGGTACGCATTTGAAAATTTCGGCATTGTTTAAACTTAAAAAGAACTTCAAGCATAGGTTATTACTGTAAGTTACATACCACTATGTAACTTACAGTAATAATAATCATCATCATCTTATTTACAATACCTGATGGAAGCTTGGCGCGTATTCAATTATACATACAATCTTTTATTTTAAGCGTTCTAAAAAGGAATTAATATTTTAAAAAATATCACTAAAAAGGGAAAAATTATTATTTTTACACAAAAAATTAAACCGACTTCCAAAGTAAAAATGCACAAAAAAGTAGGTATGAAATAAAACTTATTTTATAAATAATTCCCCTTTTAAATTCGGATAAAATTTTAACTATTTTTTTACTGAATCTTCATAATTTTAAAGTCGGTACCGGCCAACTTGAACGTGAGTTCTATTTTAAATATAAACAATATTTATCAGGATGTTGTTCGGGCTAGTACCGACTTCAAAATTATGAAGATAGTAGAGAAGTAGTTAAAATTTTAGCCAAATTTAAAAGGGGAATCATTTAGAAAATAAGTTTTATTTCATACTTTTTTTAGTTTGAGTATGACAATTATTTTTCTGCCTAAACATCTTTACATAAGCAGTGGATCATGTGTCTGAAGTATCCGTAATTGATTATTGGAGCTCTTATATATAGATTGGGTATAGTATAGGTAAGTCTCGGTTTTGGCATCAATAAATAATAATATTTTATATTATAGGGATGGCTCACCAGTCTCCATACATGTGAATTGGGATGACAAATATTTTCACCAACATGTGTAATGGGGTATCGACTAATCGATATTATCGACTATCGATCGATAAATCTGTAATATCTTCGAAAATATTTATTTGAATTACATGCTGTAATATACAAGGGCCATATTGATCTATATTAAATGCACAATGTACTTAAGGTACTTAATTGGATAAGGATTAATGATGTATTGCTTAAAATCGCTTCGTAAATAAGCCATTATTTCTCGTGAAAAGTAAAGGATAAAAAATGGTTATTGTAGGTTATCCCTAAGAGATAGGACATATACCATCGCGGCCTTTTTTATACACCTATTTAAGATATACAATACTATTAATATTATTAATTTATATTAATATTTGTATTAATAATATATATAATATTTTCGAAGATATTACAGATTTAAAATACAGAGACGGTTTACCGTAGGTACCCAGTTCATACTTATTATTAAGGAGATAATTATGTATTGTATTTTCAGAAGCTATTTAGACGGATATAGTATGATCCTTATCAAATTAAATACGTTTAAATAACCTTTTAATCCATACGTCCCGTTCCCTTTTCCCGTTTTTACCCATTAGCTACGAAACCTTTAACCGAAAAATTAAAAGAAGCCGCGGGCAAAAGCTAGTTTTAAATAAAGGCAAGGTTTCATTCATGACTTTTTTACAAACTCATATGAGATAGAAACTTGTAAGTTTCCTTCCTGATGATAGATCATGATATAAACTCCTTAGGAAAATTATTTTCAACGTAATCGAACAATAACTTTTAAAGTAATTTATAGAAAACCAATTGCGCGTGCCGCGTTGATATGCTGTTGGTTATATACTGGTAATATTGGTTATATATTATATTAAATATGGGTGTCTCCAGTCCACCGCCCGCGCCCTGGGTAAGTAAGGAGATAGTTTTTTTTTAAATTTATATGTAAAATGTAGTTAAGTTTTGTAAAAGAGGTTATTTAGCCACTATTAGTACCTATTAGGTAGGTAATAGTGTAAACGTACGTAATATATATTACCCACATAGGGATATTCACCTCGTCTGGAATACTCCGCCTGAGTGAAACTATTGATCTCTGAGGGCAGCTCACATCCCCATCGATGTCGCTCACCCTTCGACCCTATCGAATATGCATTATTCACTATAATATATAGTTACATATACTTGCCATTTGCCTTTCCCGAGTAGCACAAAAGCGCTGTCCACAATGGAATTCAAAGCAGTACTAGCTAGCTGAATAAGAGTTGTAGTCTGTAGAGGCGCTGTAACAGCTCTGAACATATAACTCTGATTAGGGAAAAAATTAAACAACTGTTTGCTTAATAACTGTACCTAACATTTGCTTTGATGTATATCAGCATTATTAACACCATAAGTGTGAGGCCATTTTCAGAAGACTTACAGACAGTGCGTTTAACTCGTACCTAACCGTGCTTAACTGCAGTGCGTATGAGACCTAAAATAACCCCTAAAAAACGTTTTTTTTTTAAATAACCATGACTCGTTCAAAAAATAAGATATGAGAATAAAATTTCCATGGATTATAGATCATCGATTACTCTATGTATGGGATTCTAAGGCACGCAAATATCACAAAATTGTAATGATTATACTATGTAAAAAATATGATTTTTAAACGCGCATCTCAAACTAAAATAGTCCTGTTTGACTAGTGACTAGTGAGGGGAAATTAAAATTAAATTTGTTATCGATAATCAAACTTTTATTCAAGTACACATACAATATTAATTTTAAAAAGAAATCAAAACATATCGAATCGAAGACGCCGTCGTAGTAAAAGAAAATTGTGGATGAGAGAAATTAATAGCAATAGAACGCCCTTTGAAGTTCCTATTGCTACAAATCCATACTACATGTTCATACTTATGATTTTTTTTATTATGATTAGGTATATTATGTTATTGGATGAGTAAAATCATTAATACCTATGTTTTTTTGTTATAGAATCAGCATGGCACTTTTTTTAAAGAGTTACAGGCCGAAGATGGTAGCGAGTTTTCGAAATTTTGTAGAATGGCACCTACAGATTTTGAATTCTTGCTAAATAAGATTAAACCTATGATAGAGATAAAACAAACTATACTGAGAATGCCACCAGCCACCAAAACCAGCAAAAATACGTTTGGCATTAACTTTACGATATTTAGCGACAGGGGATAGTTTCCGAAGTCTCCACTTATTCATGATTTCTTCACCAGTCATTTCGATAACTATTCCTGAAGTATGCAAAGCTATCAACTCTGTTCTAAAGGACTAAATAAAGGTAAGTAAGTAGCACAAGTAGTTTAAAAATATGTTTACCTAATCAAATGGACCAAAACATTTATTAACAAACTAAATGAAAAAAGTTAACGAAATTTACATTTCAGTAGCATTCCAATATGCTGTTTCAACATTCTGTGGGTGAACTGATGATTCTGATGGATAAATGACATTAACATATTGAGATTGTGAAGTTTGTGGAATTACATGATGTAGAATTGAATGAATCTCATTCGTTTCCGAGATACTAAGCTGTACTTATGAATCTGGCATCTGAAAATCTGAAAACATGTTGTTGAGGTTGTTGTGTCTGAATAACATGCACTGGAGAGGGTGTTAAAATTTGGTATCGGTCATCTGAATATTTTGATAGCGATGACGATGAACTACGTGAATAGGTATTTTTTGGTTATAAATCAACCTGATTTTGTAAAAGTAAATCATTTATTTGATACATAATTGTCGCTCGCATCGGTTCCGGATATTTTAGAAGACTTTTTGCCAAAAGTTTTGCATAGATATCACACTCGTCTTCAATTTCATCATTTGCTTTGTCTTTATTTCTTTTATCTTTTAATACTTGGTTTAAAGTGTCTAAGCCTGCGACATTTTGATTTGTGCTTCATATCTATGTTTGTGTTTACTCTTTTCTTTGCTTTATTTGGCCTGGTGTATACTTGTGGTGGCGATGGCATGGACGAAGTGCTTAGCTGTGATGGTGATGGAGGTGGCATTTCGATATCTTGTTGAGATTGTGTTGGCGCCTCTTCAGATGGCGATGGGATGGACGAAGTGCTTGGCTGTGATGGTGATGGTGCCTGAACACTATGTAAATCCTGAAAAAATAATAATAATTACTTTTATTGTTTCAGTTACCACAAACACCAGCGGAATGGTTACCTATAAAATAGGATTTAAAAATAAGTTTCCACGGTGTGTCGGAGCTATAGATGGGAAGCATATTGTAATTAATTGCCGAGCACACAGTGGCTCACAATATTATAATTATAAGCAGACGTATAGCATTGTACTAATGGCTTTAGTTGATAGCAAATACAATTTTATTTTTGCTGATATTGGACGCATTAATGATGGAGGAATTTTTCAGAACTGTTTACTTTGGCAAAAAATTAACACAGACACTATTAATTTGCCACTAGTCGCCCCTTTACTAGGAAGAGAAGTTGATGTACCCTATATATTTCTTGGCGATGGAGCTTTTGCATTACATAAACATATAATGAAACCATTTCCAGGTAACCATAATAATAATACAATGGAACGTACTTTCAATTACAAAACTTTCAAGTTCTCGTGTCATCGTTGAAAATGTCTTCGGTGTTTTAACTACTGTTTTTCGAGTATTTAAAAAACCAATCGAGGTTGATATTGAGAATGTTCCAACAATAACTATGATATTTTATTACACAATTTTTTAAGAAGAACGTAACATTTATTCTCCCCCGGGAACTTTTGATACCGTAGTTGATGGAGTACATGTTGATGGCTCTTGGAGACAAACTCAAGCCGACCCAGAGACTTTAGCTATTAGGCCAATAGCAGAAGTACCAAGACGCTCACCCAGAAATATTTGTGAAATTCGGGCTGAATTTGCGCATTATTTTCATAATTTAAATACAAGAAACAATTAAATAATAAGAAATATGTAATTGTGACATGTAAATAATGATATGATAATTAATTAAATAATAAAAAAAATATAATTGACAAAATAATAAGCGTTTTATTTAATATTTAAATGAACTTACCCTATCTTAAGTGTTTATCGTCGACTCAACGTCATATATTGTACCCAATAATCTCTCCATAATTTCAAATGCAAACCATATTGGCTGGTACCACCGACCACACAACCACGTGGTTGGTGGTGTGGTCGGTGTCTGGTACACACCGTCAGCACCTGCTCCGGAACGAATGGATGCTTTTTTTTTTAAAGCGGTCGAAAAGTAGCCATAAACTATTTCTTCTTCGATTTCAATTCTTCTATTGGAGTATCATTCAAATTGTTACTGATGCGATTCCACGCATCATGTACCTTATGCTTTAATTTATGTTTTTTATCACATGGATCCCATATTACTCGATCAATTTCGTATAGTTCCAAAAATGTTATTATCTTGTCATTACTCCACTCAGGTGGCGGCGGTAGCGTAGGCGGTGGCATTATTAAATTGTCGCCAATGTTGTCGCAGTCAGGAGAAAACGTAACTACACGTGCTTTCACGCTCAAACGCTGGCGACAAGTGAGCGAGAGGGCTGAATGTAAACTCTCACTCGCGCTCGCGCTGCCCGTCCTTTGACTTCCGCCCGAAAAACCGACACTCGAGGGAGCGCCGGGAAATCGCAGCGGCATGAGCAGTGGCAGCGCGAGTCACCACCACCACTTCCCTCCTCACTTCCCTGTCCTACAGGGCTGCGTGTAAATGACATAAAAAATATGAGATCTCTCTATGCACTGAGTGTACATAATCACTACTTAGTGCGTTAGGGTCCTCTTCAATCTTTAATTTTTTTTGTCTTTACCTTTAAATCGAATTAGATGTAAGAAGCATATAATATGTATAATGTATATTTGACTCAGTGGTACAGGGGGAAAAAACACGATTTTTGGCACCACACTGGCTGAAAGTCTTGTAAGTAATCCTTTAGATCCCTTAACGCACTGAACGTGTTAAGGTATCTACCTAATTTAGATTATATTATTTATTAGAGTAAGTATGTATGTGACCTCTTAAACTTACAAACTTTTTCGAATTGTAAGAGTTCGAATGTCATATTGAACCGGTCTTCACAGTGCAAGTGCTAATGTTATTTGTATAGAGGATAAAGTTCAATATTGAATAGCTATCTTAAACA
Source organism: Phengaris arion (assembly GCA_963565745.1). Lineage (NCBI taxonomy): Eukaryota > Metazoa > Arthropoda > Insecta > Lepidoptera > Lycaenidae > Phengaris > Phengaris arion. The sequence goes on from OY751442.1 coordinate 3,902,893, forward strand.
TGCAGCGCCGCGTATCGTCGCGGTGTGAACTGACCCTTAGCGGTTACGGCTGTGCAAGCGTCTATATATCAGTCAGTCAGTCATCTCCTTTTCTATATTTAGATTTTAGGTTCTTATTGAACTCATGGCTCATACTAGTCCCGTTTGCTCTTGGAGGGCTTTGTTATAGGTACAAACTGTGTGGTAGGTAATGTGATCACCATGGCCGCGCGGCGGACGGACTTAATTACACAATATACCTACCTACATTATATTACAATATGTAACAATGAGTAATTGTAGTCGCGTACTTGTGTTTTTGTGAGCCACAAAAAATATTCCCACAGACTGCTCGCGGATGATGAATGACGCGGGAAAAAGAAAAAAATTGTTTCCAAACACGACCTTAACTATCACGTTACCTAAGTTTTCTGAATCGTGACCTCGGTCGGCACGTTGTACATGGTTGTACTGATACTTATATGCTTATGTACAAGCAGTAAATAACAACAAACACTGCCGATTTCTGTATAGCATTTTAGTTACTACATTACTATAAATGTCGACTGTTGAACATGAGCAAATCGCAGATTAGCGTGATTTGCCATCACTCATCACTTGTGCATTATATTGATGTAACAATCCACAATTGGCTAACGCGTTGACTACAGCCAAGCTACAGTCTAATCTCCCAGGCCCCAGCCCCAGCAGAGGCGACGTTACAAGTGTGTTAAGACCTTGTTAAATTGTATAATTTCTAGTTTGTATCATACATATAAAGGTATGTATGATAGGTAATACTATAATATCGTTCCGAACTATAGTCAAAGTAAAAAAAATATATTCAAAATTGTATTTTTATACACTTTCTGAACGTCGGTCTACATGATGCCTACCACCGGTTCGGTAACTAGCCCGGCGAGAAGAACCGGCGTAAGAAACTCGCGCGGGGCCATCTTTTATAAAAAAGATGGAAAATTGTTCTTTTAAAATAAAAAAGGTATATACAACAATGCACAATGTTATGACTAAGCTACATAACAAGAGTACAATAACATATGTAATTTAGAAGTAGCCTTGCAGGGGGCCACCGCATTCCCAAGGTGTACTATCATTCATAAAATTATTAACTTTATAATTATATAAAAACTATAACTACGTAAGTTAGGTATATAAGTATAGGCTATGTACTACCCGGGCTATTATTACAAATCTATTGACACCTAATTTATTAAAATCAGATCAGTAGTTTAGGTGCTACGGTGGAACAAACATACATACATAGACTGCCAAAATCATTACCTATCCTTCCTTTTAACTTCGCCGTAAAAATAGCTGATTTAACATGTAGAGTGAATTTTTAACAACGACAATAAGATCGTTTTGTATATTGTTAAGTGAAGTACAATACTAATAATATCTACAACATTACAATAATACGTTTGGTCTCGCCAAAACAATATTTGACCCTGAGCCCGAGTTACACACAGTGTACTCACTTGTCATTTGTCATTTTCTATTGATTTTGAATCACGAATTTCATTTGTATTTGTATTGTCGGTGAATGAATTGTTTCTACCCGACTACGTTGAATCCAAAAGAAAAGGCAATGATTTTGGCAGTCAATGTATGTAAACATAGATAAGTACGTGGCACCTAAGCTACTGATCCGGTTTTAATAAATGTGGTGTCAAAAGATTCGCAATGATAGCCCGCTGCCCGGGTAACATAGGCTATATAATTTACGTAGTCGGGCTATAATAGTTTTTTATAAAAAAACTGCAGTTATTAAAGGTATCACAACAGAGGTGTAAAATGAAATAGTTTTATAGTAATCAATAGTAATAATATATTTTAAACGTTATAATTTTTCACAAATGTACGAACCCACTGTACCCATTACATACTGTTTCCTTCAAACGATTCTAATGTAGGAATAGTTATAGTGCATTAAATACATCACTGGTATTAGAGTCGACATTCACAGATTTCGTCCTAGACATTTTACATTTTATTTGTTAAGGGGGATTTAGATGGGTCCATTTTTGCCGCATGGCCACGTAAATGACAATTCCGCTAGGTCGTAAGGCAATTTTGCCAACAATAATGACAAGGCGATTTGTAAGGCGATTCGCCGCACGGCGAAAATCGACCCATGTAAATTCCGTATTGACAAACTGTTCAGGGCAAACAAGGCGGCATATTATCAAAATATTTGGAAAACACATAAAATTCTTCAAATACTTAATTTGATCGTTACCAGGCGCTTTAAACAACCAAAAAAACAGGTCTATCTAAACACTTTGTTATTTTTCTTTTATATAACAAGCACCTTATTTAAATTACCAATCGCAAATACTTATCTAATCTAAGAATAATCGACACAATGTTTTTGTAAACTCGGGTCTTATAACTAGGAAACAGGCTGCTACCCTTCACAGAAGCAATTGTCTATACACAATACACATACTTGTAGTCTCGAGAAAACCAATCGTAACGCGTTTACATAAAGAAGCGTACTGGAGCAAATATTGTTAACATATTATGATCAATCGCGTACCGTATGAAAACTGCATTTGTCGCAATTTCCATCTTTATATAAACGCGCTACGAAGAGTTACCTCGGCATTGGCACATAACAGCGACCACGCGGCGGGACGAAGGTGTGCGACTCGGCGCGGGCACGCAGTGCGACCAAAGTGCGGCGCGGTGCGTGCAGTATGCGATTAAATTTGACTCTTGTGAATTTGGTTTTAATCATCAACTTGTTATAAAGAGTATCTAAACATATTCTTGTCAAACATTATTATTGGATTAAATTCAATGAGGGTTTTTAAATTCGTGACATCTGACAGTTTTTTGACACGACAAGGACCGTCGGGCTACCAAGCGCCGCCTGGTGACAGAAAAAGAATCGAAAATTATTCTTATTGACCGTTTTTGATACTACTTACGACACCAAATGACGCTTTGTGTGCGTTGGGTCTGCCCGCTAGCGGCAGAAAAAATATCAAACACCCTCATTAACCGACACTGCTGCACGCTGCCGCCGGGCGGTGCCCTATATTTTTCGCATATAACATTCAATGCCTGTTCACAAGATTCAATGCGAGTAAAACCAGTCTCGTGGTACGTAAGTAAAGCATAAAATACTGAACAATATCACTAACCTTATAAACCGATGTCAATTTATACAAATAAACTATTTCCTTCCTACAAAATACTCACGAGGATTGGGGGAAATATGAATATTGAATCAGTAAAAACAAATGAACATTATAAACTCTGAATCTCGTGTCCCAAGCCAGACCGGCCGCGGCACTATGAAATACATGTAACACGTACTACCAACAGGACAAGGGAACGTCGTATAAAATCTACACCACTGATATAATATACTATAGCTAATCTACTCTAAACATTTGGGAATAACTAACATTGACAGGCACGATTGTATTAAGTTTACTGTAGACACCAACTTACCTACAGCAGTGAACGTTCTTCTAATTATCGAATAAGGGGAAGAAGCTTTTAACTTTATTTTTCAATTGAAATTAAATTATAAATGTTCAGCTGGTATTATATAAATTTATGGCACATCAAAAAGCTAGGTGGTATTCACCGGAATTTCCTAAAACAGTCTCGACCTTATCAATAAAAAGTATTAACGACAATGACACTTTTTATGTTAAATACATCAGTGACATTGATAATTTTGTATACCTACATTGTATAAAAATGTTAATTTTATGTACTAACAATATATTGTAATAACGTATTGTGTAGAGCTTATAAGCTAGTACGGAAAATACTTAGTTTCACAACAGAACACTTATTAAACAAATCGAAACACAACCTTAACTTTCGTAGGAACACACAAAATCATGAGTTGATCCTACACAGTACATACATTTCATTTTTCTAAGTACATTATAAACTGAAGGTTTATTTTTCATGAGCTGACATTTCGCAACAGACGATATTTCATGATAAGCCAGACCTTGTTCCAGAAGGTTTTCAAGAAAGCCCATCAAATTGCCAGAAATACAGGTTAACCATTTCAGGCAGATACATATATCTAGTTTGCCCATAAGATAGTCTTTAGATATTTTAAATAATCCATTGTAATGCACAAGTTGTTTATTTGAATAAATATTTTGATTTAATTGTTTTTGAATTATCACTGCAAGTCAAAATGATCGTTATATAATATGACATTATTATCTAATACAAAATTTGCCGCTACATGAGTAAAAGCGATCGCAAAATATTTTGTAATTGTTCCAGCTTATGTGAGATACATTAAAATAAATTATCTATTTGTGACGAAGCTGCACGCGGCCCGTGAGTGAGACCTCGGTAGGCGGCACTGACGTCGTGGTGTCACTGGAAAAGCCATTTTGTAGCTGATCGTCATACAACACGCAATAATATATTATTTTAGTAGCCGCTAGTTTCTACTACACGAGCCCAGTTAAAGCCACAGTAAATATGTAAATAATTTAATGTTTTACAATCTAGCAATAGTTATAAAAATAAAGCTATATGTTTTAATTATTTATCTTTATACTTTCTTACTTTATACCTTCTCTATTCTAATGAATAATGTCGCGAGTTGTCATAGATCATAGAAGTAGTAAATTTCATTATAAGTCGCAAATATCAAGAATATAAAAACGGGTTTAAAATGTACCTACTCATGGTATACAGATCTCTCGACCTTCACAGAACAGAATTACACTAAAGAGTAACATTTTTCAAAATTCGTACACTAAATACTTGAAATAAAATACTACACCATAATAATATTACACTGGAGGTGAACACTATTTACGTTGAATATACAACAATGTAATTTTTCAATAAAACATATCCTAAAACAGTATAGAATAGCGACTCACACGCAGAGTTCACAGTCAGTAGTAGTCGGCAAGCAGCGCCTGCGAGCTGGCCCACTGAGTTACCTCGCACAGCACCTCGAGCGGCGCGCGGGGGGCGGCGCGGGGGGCACGGGGCAGCGGCGCGCGCGCGGTTCGCTAGGGAGGCGGGTAACGCGTCAGCAGCAGCTTCACCGCCTTGGCCAGGTCGTAGGCGGAGGCGCGCACGCGCTCGATGGGCGCACGCGAGCCGCACGCCGCCGCCGCCGCGTCGCCCGCGGCGCGCAGCTCGTCCAGCACGTACTGCAGCGCCGCATCCGTGGCATGACGCGGGAACAGCACCAGCAACGCGCTAACCGCACGCTCAATGTTAGCGGCGCAGTCGGGCAGGCGTGCGCGGGAGGTACGCGCGCACGCCCACAGCTCCTGAATGCAGCGTGTCACGGCCTCCGCGCGCGCCTGCACCTCGCTCGCCGCCGCGCCACCCTCGCCTGCCCCTGCGGCGCCGCCCGCCCCGCCCCGCGCACCACCCTCCAGCACGCTCTGCGTCAGCGACCGCTCTAGGCCGGGAATGGTGGTCAGCTGCAACGTCATCGGGCTCGGTATACATAACAGTATATAGGCAAACGGTGCGGCGTGACTGTTGCGGGGTACAAGGTGCTTAAAATTATAATTTGAAACTTCTGAAGGAGCTTTGAGCAATACTTTGCAATAAAAATATACTTAAAGTTGTAAATATAAAGGTAAATATAAATTCTAACGCCCAACACTCTACCTTCTAATGCATCGTTTTAATAATTTCTAATCTGTTAGTCTACTTAGAAAAAATGGTATTGGGTACCAGTGATTGTTTTGTTTCGACGACAAAAAAAAAAAAATTAGAGCAATTATTGCTCAATCATATTGCATTTACTTTTTGATGAAAATGGCAAAACAATCACCGCTACCATTAAATAAATTAGAATAAGTAACTATTAGTACCTGGTGTTTAGTAACCTGCCAGTTATTCTTTGGTCCCTCTCTAGCCTCAAACATACTGACCGGGCGCTGGGGGGGGCGCGCGACGGGCGGGGGCGGAGCAGCGGGCGCGGGCGCGGGGGGGTCGCGGTCGGGCGACAGGTCAAGGTCAGCGCTGTCGGACACGTGTGACGTCACGCTGTGCTCGTCGTCCACGCTGCTGGTCTTCAGCACGCTGTTCTCCTTGGTCAGCTGCTCCACGATGGTCTGCAAGCTCTTCAGCTGGTTCTTCAGCTCGGTGATGGTGGAGTTTCGGCTGTCAAGCTCCTTCCTCAGCGTCTCGATTTCGGTAGTCTTCGCGGGCGCGTCTGGCGGGTTTTGTACGTTTGCTGTGGAATGTTCTTGTTGCGGAAGCGCGTCGGTCGTGTTCAAGTCGAGGCTCGTTAGTTGAAGTTGCTGTAATCATTACAATACATAAATTACTTTATAATATTTACTAAGAGTTTAAGGTTATGTTTCACAATCTACTGATAAGTATTACATAGCTTATTTGCATATTTTGTCTCTGTCGCTCGAATTGTTAGAATATTGTGAAACCGGTCCCGAGATTTTTGTGTAATGAATAGGTATATCAACAGTGGCGTGAACAGGATTATGACACTGGGTATGCGGCGAAGTACTCGGTCACAAAAACTTTTTCGGCTATAGATTTTTAGCATAGCTATAGCCAAGCGACGGATCTCTAAGTCGAAACCATGCCAACAGAGCAAGTATTAGATGTACTACTATTCATGTACATCATCTACGGCAACGCAGATAAAACAGCGATCGATCGTCGCGGCGGAAGAAATTCTAATAAGTAAAATAATAATAATATTTTAAAATATTAGAACTACTCACCAGTCAGTCAGCTTCAATTTTCACATATTCAAGGTTCCGGTTACTTGAGATTACTATATCCCGATGTAAATAAACGCAAGATTTCGGCCACCTCAAATATCTTATCCAAGTGAGTGAGGCCGCGGAATAGAAATTATTTAAATCTGAATATCCCGAATCAGTCCACACTGTACTAGAATTACTAAATAATATGCAAGGACAACAATATAATTTAATCGTGTGTACACAACCACACAGCCAGTTATACGTTTCATAACTTTTAACATGAAATTTTCGAGTTACATTATTTTTTTGCTGGTTGAATTGTTGTAACTCGGGTACACACCTACCTTTAGACAGAATTTGAATCTTTTCACTTAATGACAATTGTGAGAACTTGTTAATTTTAATTTTTAATAAACACACATTGTAACGTAGTTACATTCCCTTTCCATAATATCGATTATTTTGGCGTTACTCGCGTCATCTATGATTTGTATAATTAATTATTTAGTCATTTTTCGAGGCTTAAAGCGTCATCTATTGGCTGTTATTGCTAACTTTAATAACTAAATTATGTTAGACGACGCCATTTATTGGCAAAGGTTTTGTAACTAGAGCTTCATCTCCAATATCTCTTTATTGTGGCAGTTGGATTATGCATTACCGCTAGTTGTCAGTTAAAAAAAAAACATTGTCAGTAGGAGTATATAAGGACTGTCGCGAGATGACAGGGCCTTTTTTTCCTCCTGCTAGAAGAAGAAGAATTTTTATTGTTGAAGTTTTTCCAGTATCTTTTAATTCTTAATCCCGTGTATCACGGTGAGTAATTTAGTGTATCTGTGTTGTGAATATTTGGGAAAATCATGCTTGTATTAAAACGCATTATTCTTTCATGTAAACTATCATCTTGGTAAATTAGTTGTCAATTATTTGATTGGCCATACCACGTGCTCAATTGTAGTTTCGTCTTTACAATCTAGCACTATTAAAATGTTACGATGTTTGTATCATATTGGGTCCTAAATATCATCTTATCTTTTTTATTTTGCCTACCTTTGTAATGGTCACACAGCCCGTGATTTTTGATCGTTTGGGGTTGAAATCGCGCTGGCTGTAGGACCGGACTCCTACCGACACATTACCGTGATTATTCCAAGAACTTGGTTTGGGGCACGAAACACCGCCAACTACAGCATTCGAGGCACCAATTAAAAGGACTTATATCTAGCTGGAGTTCAGAGTGCTGATAGTCATTGGACGGGGATTTATTTTTTTTATTGAGAGGATCTATCTACGACGGACGGACGCAGCGGTGACGGAGAAGCTTCCGGGAGTTGGAGCCCTATCTCGCATCCGCCACGTGCTAGACACCTGGATCCTCAGCTAAGTTCCCTCGGATTAAAGCCCCTTACCACTACCTTGACACCAAGAGGCTAGTCCAGACCATACGGCCTTCTGCCCACGACCCCTATTTTTTTTCTTTTTTTTAAATATATATATTGTCACGGAGAACCTTTTTTTTTATTTTTAACAACACCCGTAACAACATTATCAACGCAAACCTCACAATCAAATAATATTTTAAAAAAATCAACAAACGCACTAGTAAAAGCAAATCACTACAATTATTATAGAAACTCAGTAAGAAACTGTTAAATGTACACACTTTCAAATGTTAAAATGAAAAATCTTTTAAGAAAACTATAAATAAACAGGAGCGATTAAATTGTAAACAATGCTTATCACATGAAATATGCAATATGGCCCCCGCGAAACACAAAACGTTTCTTCTATTTAAACAAATAAAACCTTACTAAACAAAAATGCATAATGTGCATACATGATTCATCAGAATCGTGTCTTATTATTTTTACTCGGATTATAAGCAACGAATAATTTCCGACAAGCCAGTTCGGCGGTTTTCGGAAGCGATCGGATAGCCGAACCGAAGCTCTCGGCTCGGCTCTCGGTTCGGCCATCGCCTGCCGCATGAGTTACCGCTATATAATCATGTCGATATTCATGGGTGTGTGTGTTTGCGAAGTATGAAAATTTCACACACATGCGACGATTTTTCCTGCAGAACTTACCGGCATGAATTGCTATTTATAAAATATTAGGCGTTTTTGAGTTATTATATTTTTTAAATTAATTTATTTACTATTAATTAAAGTCATCTAAAACGTACGAACGTTTTATTAAAATATCTGTGAATGACAAGTAAAGCACTGCATTTCTGCCTACAAGGAGCGCACGCCCCTGTATATCAATATTCGACATACATGTCAGTTTCTAACTACATGGTCAGTTCCCGAACCGCGGTAAGTCGACATGTACAACATTTAGAAATAATTTGTTTCTTTACTCTGAATAAAAGTTTTTGCAATTTGACTAGTATGATTGGACTCACGTGTAGGCAGTTCCCGAACCGCGGTAAGTCGACATGTACAACATTTAGAAATAATTTGTTTCTTTACTCTGAATAAAAGTTTTTGCAATTTGAGTAGTATGATTGGACTCACGTGTAGGTCGATGGGCGCGAGCGAGGCGTAGTCGTCGTCGGAGGCGACGGAGTCGTACAGCGGCTCGTCGTCCGACACCTGCGAGAAGTGCTTCAGTGCGCCCGCGGCCGGGTTCAGAGGACCTGCGCACAATACTTGCTATAAAGGGGTGACAGACCTGCGTACTTTAAGTACGCGGTTTTAAGGATCCAAACTGACTCGACTCGACGTCAGAGACACAGGTGAAGCTTGCTGACAATGCATTGTTTCAAACCGGTTGGCCTTGCGCGGCGGTTTTTAAGTACGCGTACTTACGGCGACACACGGGCGAGTAAGCTTGTCGGACCATAAGTACGCGAACTTACGGCGACACACGGGCGAGTAAGCTCGTCGTACACTAAGTACGCGTATTAAATCGCACGTCTGTTACGCTTCTTATGGCCCGTTTCAATAACCAATCTACCTATAACTATTTGTTAGAAACGTCAAACTTGTATTGCAAAAAACCTTCAAATTATTGAATGGCTACTTTTAACAAATAGTTATAAATAGATAGGTCATTGAAACGGGCCGTAAGTCACTGAAGCCTTATTAACCATCGATTACAACAGTAAACAATAATTTGGGTTCTGAGTAGGTACTTGAATTCTTGTTCTTAAATAAAAATAAATAGATCAAATTTTTAAATCTATACTTTATGTTACAAAGTTGAAAGCAATTATGTCTGGAAATTCTGTCTCGAACTAAATAATAGGCTAGTTGACTGATTTTTATTGCATAAATTAATAATACTCATAAATATAATTAAGTAACTTCTGAGAAGATAATTATATTAAAATCGATATTTTCAAAAGTACAGCGATTTGTAAAACAGAATTTTCTTTCTCGTGAAATCTCGCTCCATACAAAGGTATATAATATAGGGCGCAAGAACATGTTTAGTCTCCGAAAGTGTAGCGTTTCAGTTTATAATTACTATATTAATGTTTTTGAATTTTATTTGAGTGCTAATAATAGTATTATGTAAACTAACATTCCAACTTTTTTGCAAATTTAAAAAGCACTTAATTACAAATCTACTCATCATATTTTTTTATTTCTTTACATTTATCAAGTAATAATACCTCAATATTTCATTTCAGTATACAATATAATTTTAACGAAATCAATCAGTGTTTTGTAAACAATTTATTAAAAAAACATATGTAATATTCATCTTTATGATATTGTTGATTCTACCAAAACAACACTGTGGGCAACAAATAATTTTAAAATAAATAAATTCGTTGGTTTTGCATCTTTTACTGATTTATAAAAAGAAGAAATCATTAATTTATATTTTTTACTAGCTTTTGCCCGCGGCTCCGCCCGCGTAAATACAGTATTCCACGGGAATCTTTCTTTTTTCGCGATAAAAAGTAGCCAATGTCCTTCCCCATAGTCTATTCTATATCTGTGCCAAAGTTCATGATGATCGGTGAAATTTAACGATTGCCAAGGTCCTAGACGGTCTGCTTGATCAACATCTTAAGTTGCATGATGCCCAGTTTGGATTTAGAGCTGGGCTCTCTATAGAAACTGCAATCTTGTCTCTCAAGCAGGCTGTCAGGTGTTATACTGACAGGAGCACTTCAGTTTATGCATGTTTTCTGGATCTTTCAAAAGCTTTCGAATTGGTCCTATGAGGTATTGTGGCGTAAGTTAAAAACGGCTCCTGTCCGTCCTTTTACACCTGCAATCTATGGGCATCCTATACCCAACGTGCGATCAATGCTCTTCGAGTATCTACAATATAATAATGTTTTTAGAATGTTGTAGAAATTGTAGAATTGCGCACCGACGGCCCTTATTAGACCGACGTGCCATAATAAGAACAAGAGTCGCGTCGTTGATGCAACGTGTCAGAAGTTGTAATAACAGCATTCTAAGGGTTTTGACGGACACTCCAGACGGTCTGGTGAGGCACTGGATTAGAGTGCATGTTAAATGACTTGAGTCTCAGTTCTGTGCCTAGGCATATTCTTAATTAGTATACTATCATAGATTTTTAAGTGCAATATGTATTTACTAACATTATGGATTTTATATGAAATAAAATCTTATTTAAATAGTTTTTACGTAAAAGCATAAATACGGTATCCCACGGGAGCCGCACATTTTCTCGCAGTAAATAGTAGCCTCTGTCCTTCCCCGTGGTCTGCTTTATATCTGTGCCAAATTTTATGATAATAGGTTAAGTAGTTTTTACGTGAAATCGTAACACACAAACAAACTCTTCACAATAAATATAATATTAAATACTGCATTCATTATACAATCTAAAGATAATAAACTATAAGGTAATAAGAGCGCATTTAGAAAATGTGTTGTTTGACAGAGGCCTAGTACAGATTTCTTTACATATGTCTTGTGCAATATATCCAGACAGTGACTGAATAAAATAAGCCACGCATTTAGATTCATGTATGACTATTTGAGGAGACTTTTTATGCTTTTTGTCTGATTTTTATTACTGTTGGATTGTATATTTTAAAGGAAATTTTCAGGTTTTAAATACAAAAGTTAAAAAAAGACCTAAGATAGCGGATTTGATCCACTATCTATGGTCTTTTTTTAACAAACAATTTTTTTTTTCAAATTGTTTAGGAACATTTTTCTGCTCTCATGTAGGTTATAAGAGCAGAAAAATGTTCCTAAACACGACCTCTTATTGTGAATTTTGAGTAAATTCTGGAGAAAAAAAACTATACTTACTAAAAATCATATTTTTTGATGGGATATAATTAATCTTGCGAACAAAAAATTAGTTAGCGACTGCACATTGTAACGTAGTTACATTCCCTTTCCATAAAATCGATTATTTTGGCGTTACTCGCGTCATCTATGATTTGTATAATTAATTATTTAGTCATTTTTCGAGGCTTAAAGCGCCATCTATCGGCGCACGTCCTTACTAACGGCGTCAGCCTTGCTTTAATACTATTTTATTTTTAATTTCACCCGTAACAACATGAACATACTGTATTACTGAATTTGGCAGCGAATATATATGTTGGCGACTAAATTACTAAACTGGCGAAAGCACCTAGGTGACAAAAAATACAAAAATCGGCAGATAAAAAGTGGTGAAATTTAATCCAAATTGGCACCGAAATTTATAAGTTGGCGACTTAATTTCCGAGTTGGTGACTATTATACGATGTAAGCACCCATAAAATCAAATTGGGTTGATAAATTAAAGGCTGCTAAAAATTTAATTTGCAGAATTTTTGGATACTGTTGGAGTTCGTTTTCCTTTGGTATGACACCCGTCTTTTTCAAGGTTTTTGGGGTGCAGGGTGATTGCACACAGCAAAGCTTTGCTTTGAGATACGAGCGATGTATAAAGCTATAGAAATGTTGGAAAATTCAGGATTTCCAAATTTCTTTTTCTCCCATCATGAAGAAAATATGTGGTTGCGGGGTTACTAAGAGAGAGGAATTTTTTATTATCTTTTCAGTAGGACGCACCATTTTTGAGATAGAAGAATTTTACAGGAATAAAAATATATCCGCCATTTTGAAATTTCAAAGTAAATGATTTTTTTTGTAATTAATATCCCCTAAACCTATAAATGGATACCTAAATTCATTTTATTAAAAATAAATGTCCGCTATCTTTGAAATTCAACCTCGAAGACGACACCCGTATCAATTTTACAGAAAAATAAATATTCGCCATTTTGAAATTTCAAAATGAATGAATTTTTGTGTAATCAGTGGATCCAGAAACCTAGAAAAGGGCATCTGTATCCATTTTTTTAATGTCTACTATCTTGGATTAACAAAATGGATGACTTTTTTGTAATTAGCAACCCCAGAAACCTACAAAAGGACACCCATATTAATTTTTATAAAATGAAGTATGTCTGCCATCTTGGAATTTCAAAAGTAATGTCATTTTCGTATCCAGCACCTGGTAAGCGACACCCATACAAAGATGTCAAAACTAAAGATAGGCTATGACGTTTATTACGATATTTGACAGAACAAATCTTCTTACAAGAAAAATTTACATCCTTTTATATTAGGTTACTAAGGCGGGTCAATAAGTCCGTGACTTTTTGAATTTCTAACCTCCTTACTGAAAAAGCAACACTACTCCTGTCAACAGGCATCTGTCAGTTGACTCCTATCAAAATTTGAACTTGCTGCGTCAGTTAGTTTGTGTTTTACAGCTATCTTTATCAGACTATCCAGTAACTTAAGGAAACAATGGAAAAAAGTGAATTTCGTGTGCTTATTAAGCATTATTTTTTGCGAAAAAAACCATTACCGAGACCAAGGCTAAGCTTGATAAATACTATGGGGACTCTGCACCATCGATTTCAATGGTAAAAAAGTGGTTTACTGAATTTCGTTGTGGCCGTACAAGCACTGAAGATGCCGAACGTCCTGGACGCCCAGTTGAGGTCTCTACACCCGAAACAATCGAAAAAATTCACGATATGGTGTTGGCCGACCGAAGATTGAAAGTGCAAAAGATTGTGGAAGCCATAGGCATCTCGCATGGCTCAGTGATTTCAATTTTGAATGATCACTTGGGCATGAGAAAGCTTTCCGCAAGTCGACCACAAACGCAATCGTGTAACAACTTCACAGGAAGGTTTGGCGTTGTTTAATCACAATATGGAGGAGTTTTTGCGCCGTTTTGTAACTGTGGACGAAACATAGATTCATCACAACACACCAGAGACCAAACAACAGTCAACAACAGTGGGTTTCTATGGGTGAATCGGCGCCAAAGAAGGCCAAGGTGGGTTTTGTCAGCCAATAAAGTTATGGCGACTGTTTTTTGGGATGCACGTGGGATAATCCACATTGACTATCTTCAAAAGGGAAGAACAATTAATGGGGAATATTATGCCAACTTATTGGACCGCTTCAGTGAGGATTTGAAAAAAAACCGACCTCATTTGTCCAAGAAAAAAGTTATTTTTCACCAAGACAATGCAAGGGTGCACACATGTGCAGTTGCCATGGCAAAAATCCATGAATTGGGCTATGAATTGCTCCCACATCCACCCTATTCTCAAGATTTGGCTCCGAGTGACTACTTCTTGTTCCCAAACCTGAAAAAATGGCTCGGTGGAAAAAGATTTGACTCCAATGATGAAGTCATCTCGCAAACAAAGGCCTATTTTGAGGACCTCGACAAATCATATTTTTTGGAAGGGATAAAAAAATTGGAGAAGCATTGGACAAAGTGTATAGTGCTCAAGGGGGACTACGTTGAAAAATAAAATGATTTATTTATCAAAAAATCTGTGTTTTATTCCAAAAGTCACGGACTTATTGACCCGCCCTCGTATAACCATACCTCAAATCAGCCATCTTGATTTCACCATACTTAAAATGTCAAAATGACCCCGAAAACTCCAAAAGTGGGGCCATTTAAGTGGAGACAGTTTTTTCCTCAACATCCCTCGTCTATAATATATAAGTCTATGCACCCATATAAATTTTACGAAAAATAAATATAATAATATAATATAATATAATATATATTCATTTTAAATTTCAAAATGAATCTATACAATATCTACACACCCTGAAACCGAGAAAAATTAAAAATGGGAATTTTGTACGCTCCTTAACGTTTTTTTTATGTGACCTCGTTTTGCGCTTATTATTTTTTTTTAATTACCTACATCAGGGAAAATATATGTGCCTATTCTTAAATTAAATGTGTACTCTCAAATTGTCGCCAAGATGGTTATTTGTTCGCTAAAATAATATCTGTCTGCCAGTTTGGAATATTCAAGTTGAAGATTCAGTTTCAGAGTGAAAAACTGGTATTAATTAGTCACCAGATTTGACATTATTTGTTCCTTATATTCTTTCGCCAACTTGGTAATTTAGTATTCAATATTCGGTTTTTTCACACCCAAAATTTGATTGTTTTGTCGCAAGTTTAAATACATGCCTTTTTTATTAATATTTTTTAAACTAATTTTAGGTAAAAGCACTCTATTTCTAACAATTTGGTCGCAAAATCGACCTAATACTAAATATTGTTATAAAGTTTTAAAAATTGATATTTTCGCATATCTTTTGAGAACATATGAATTTTCCCGAATCAACCCCAAGTAAATACTATAGTTATACATCGCAGCAGTTACGTGCATGTACACCTGCAGTCTGGGTTTTGTACGTGTGTGTACGTACCGCGGCACGCCACTTGCGTGGATGTACACCTGCAGTCTGGGTTTTGTACGTGTATGTACGTACCGCGGCACGCCACTTGCGTGGATGTACACCTGCAGTCTGAGTTTTGTAAGTGTGTGTACGTACCGCGGCACGCCACTTGCGTGCATGTACACCTGCAGTCTGGGTTCTGTACGTGTGTATACGTACCGCGGGGTCGTAGCTCGGCGAGGCGCTGGCGGCGCGCGGCGTCGAGCAGCACGTCGCGGGCGAGCGCGGCCAGCTCGGGCCCCAGCAACCGCGCCAGCTTCTGCCGGCCCTGGTTGCGTGGTGCCGACAGCGCAGGGTTCACCGGCAGGAATGCCACGCCCACGCGCTCTAGGCCCACCGCGCTCGTCTGCCAGACTGCACGTGTAATATGGCCATTATTACTAACAAGAATTCAATCAAAGAACATAAGTTTTAGTATCTAATATTAGATTTTTTTAACTTCTTTAAAACACTGGTGGTGTTGTAAGTTATTAAACTGTTTTAAAGAACTGTGAACATTATGTGTACAACTAATTTTATAGGTCAAGGACAAATAATAATGTCTGTTGCAAAGTTAATTATTTTTTAATGAAATGGTTTGTGTATTTTACTAACTTGCTTCAGTTTCCCGTCTATCCACTTCATCATAGATGTCCATGACCAACTCCTCAAACAAGTGATTTGGAAGCTACAACAAAATTTTTCATTTATTTAATTTTATATAAGTAACATAATTTTTTCTCTTTGAGTTTTCATTAAAATCACTCAATTAACTTACCAATTGTAGTTTGCCTCTGGCTGCTTTTGCAACATCAGTCATCTCATGGGTGTCGTGTGTGCGTGGTATAATGTAATGCCTTCCAGACGCATGGTCGGGCTTCTCCCCACTCAGGAAGTGGATCAAATGGTCAGTTGCTTCATAAACCAACTCCACCATACGGTCAGCTAGATCTGTATGGCCACCCTGTCTGAAATAACAAAATGTTGTTAGCTGATAATTGTCAATAACATTTTACATACTTTATATTTTTTAATTTTACCTAAATATTAGCATCAATGAAGTCTATTTACCTAGCACACTCCGCTGGAGTATTTCCACTACTGTCCTTGGCAGTAGGGTCAGCTCCCCATGCCACCAGTAACTCGGCTTGGGCAGGCTGACCCGCTCTACATGCTACATGTAAACAGGCACTGCCTTTTTCCTAAAAAATATTTTCATATAATTAAAAGATAAACTTTTTAGTTGAAGACATTTGAAAAAAACTGTTTGTCCTTACTGGATTATAGTAGTTGGGATCTGCTCCTTGTCCCAGTAGCCTCATTGCTGTGTCAAGGGAGAAGCTTCTGACGGCACTGTGGAGTTGTCTCCCTAATTCACTGGCAGGCTCATCGCGTCTGGCTCTCAGGACATAAGTCAGCCTCAAATGTTTTGCTAAGATAAACTCTGATTTCACAGGGCTAAAATTTTATGATAGAAAAATTGATAACATTTGTCAAATAATGACCACAAAAAGAGAAAATAAATCTTTTCTGTTGTGTAAATATGTACCAGGTAATCTTAATGTTAAGACTTACTGTAATGGATCTTTAGGTTGTGGTTTCTTCCGTAAATGTTTATGGGATGTTGCATCTAATAATGAGTATTCCCAAATGCTGTTTACATTCTGTGCAGTGAGGGCCTGCACCATCTGTTAATGATGTATGAAAACGATTACACATATATACAATATGTCAGAATAAAAGTGAAAAATGATTAATCGCAGTACATACAGCTAACAGTGAAGGAGGCCAAGACCCCTGTCTTAAGGATTTTACGTGGGATATGTGCCTGCCCATACTTCTGTGTACACTACAGCACTCGGCACATAAAAGTAAACCTCTATTTATAGACGCCCAAGATGGATCTGGAATCATAACAGTTAATTAATGCTTCCAATTAATAATGGCACTAAATTTATTGTAATAATAACCTGAGGCTCCACAATCGGAGCAAATTTCTACCGACGAACGGTGTTTGGATCGTGATATCATCATTGTGTTTATTTTATTGGAAGACCGCTAACGAATAGAGCCTATGAAAAAACAACTTTTAGAACCTAAACTAATACTAAATTATACAAAAAAATAAAACATTCTAGTTATTGTAAAATGTCAAATAAAAAATTGACATTCTTTGACATTGACAAATGATAATTTATGTCAAAGAGACAATTCATATTTTTTAAATATATGGTGTCGGCTTATAACCATTTGCCAGTGTCAAGTAAAAAAGTAGGCAATAGAATTTTAGTTTCAATTTTCAACACCGTATTCCTAAATCGTCAAGTCTAAAGTCTAGTCAAAGTCCAAATAAATAGTCAGTGCAATCAATGAGTCAAGGCAGTCGATTCAGTAAAGTGGTAGAAGCTTTACTGAAAGTCCCTAGGAAGTTTTGGAGAGAACACAAAATAGCACGTTTTTTGAAGTTGTACCCCTGCCACTTGCATTCTACCAATATTACACATTATGAACTGAAATAACACAAATTTTAGAAGAAAATACAAAAACCACAATGTCTTCCGAAATATACTTCTTCCACCGCCTATCCACTACCTTGTCTATGGGAAAGTATACAAATCCCACGTGTAAAAAAAGAAAAAAAAACACAAGTCACCGTCGTCGTCGTCACGTCACGAATTCCCCGGCAAAACTCCACAATTAATCTTATTTTAGTGAACTGTGTAGGCACAAAAACTATAGAAAAAAACTTAGTATAGGTACAGTTTTTTCCATAAGGTATTTTAATACTGAGCGTTTTATCCCACTGATATCCGTTAAACAGACCGGAAACGTTTTTATATCTTTGGTATAAAAGCAAAAGAATTTTTCTTTGCATTTTTGCAATATCCATAATGAGATTATGAGAATCAATTACTTAGTAACAATCTCATTTTTACTAAGTACATCGTATGTGTATTAACTTACTAAGCATTTTATTTTTCAAATGATTAAAATCCGTCAAGAAATGTTGGATTTATTAAAGTTTTTCTGAACGGCTAGTTTGAAACGCGAGTTTCCACTGAATTGGTTACGATGACGTCATCTGTCGCGATCCGTGCGACAACGGCTTGATTGTACTCATAATTCATAGGTATTGCATAAGTATTCATTCCGTTTCTTGACGCTTGTGCCTCCTCGGGTGCATTGTTTCTGTTTACGTTAAATATTTTAGTTGTGTTTAGAGGGGAGGTGACTACGACAGTTGACGTCACAGCGACTTGCTTCATTTTTGAATGCGTTTTTGGAACTAATGCACTAAAATTGCTGTATCTTCGTCATTTTTTGGTCCGATTTAAATAATTTCTTTACAGTATTTACTTGTTTCTTTGTCGCCATAAGTCTGCATACCCCACAAAAAACACACTGATCCTCATTACAAAGACGGGTATAATGTGTTTCATATATGTATAATAATTTTGTAATAAATCACTGTATGTTTTCCTAAATAAAATAAAATAAAATATTGGTTTCAGTATGCAATATGCAATAGGCATAGACGAAGTAAAATAATAAGTACCCACATATTATGTTGAAATGTTGGATTAATGCTCTAAGTTGAAATGGTTGAAAGTTTCATATTTCATACGACTTTCATTATTTATGTAAGTGTATTATTTTATGTAAATAGTCATATTATTGTGTAACTACTATATTATTTTTTATGTTTATTAATAAATAAATCTGAGCTTACGACAAAAACTTCGTTTTACTTTATAATAGGGAATGTTGCCTAGTGTGGAATATCACATTTTTATAAATTAAAATTTAAAATTGTTGATTAAAGATGCATAAAATATATAAAAGAAATGTTATATTGACGCAATAAAAAATTATACGCAAATAAAAAATAGTGCCCGTCTCTTTCTCGCAAAACGATTTGTACGTCCTAACTCCCAAGTTGCAACCGCCATACATACTGTATTGTAATGCCATACACACCCGCCATACATTTGTGTATGGCGGGTGCAACTAGTGACGTCACCGGTCGATATATTATTGCGCACTTTCATATTGTAAATTTAAATTGTTTGTATCTTCGTCATTTTTTAAAATATACGAAAATGGGTTCTAGTTTCTTTATTAACATGTTGTCTAACATCGAATAGACAAAAAAAATTTGTAAACATGCATATACTTCAAACCAGAAAAGACGATTGCCCTCGTTCCATTCCAAAAAAATATTTAAAATTGTCTATGGCCAACTTACACGACACACGTCATTAAATCTTCAAAAAAAAAAAAACGACACACGTCATTGATCGCGGCTGAAAAAAATAATTTTTGGAGTTAGGATTGAGAATCAAAATGGAATTAACAATCTTTTTAGGGCTATTAGCTCTATTTGCAAATGCTCTTGCAGAACAAGATACACTAGTCTTAGTGGATAATTTAAATATACGGGAAACTCATTCTCAATTTTTCAAATCCTTGCAAGGTAAGCCGCAATTTTGCCGGTAATAATATAAGGCTATGTAGGTATTTCAATTTTTAATGGGTAATGATAAAATAATAATATTTCAGAGCGTGGTTACAATCTAAACTTCAAGTTAGCTGACGACTCCAATTTAGTGCTTTCAAAATATGGCGAATACTTGTTCAAGAACTTGATTATATTTGCACCATCAGTAGTTGAATTCGGAGGAAACGTCGACACCGAAGCTATCACTAAGTTTATTGATGATGGTGGCAACGTTCTTATCGCAGGAAACTCAGCTGCTGGTGATGTCTACAGAGAAATAGCTTCCGAATGTGGTTTTGAGGTAACTACATGTTTTTTATTGACATACCACACATACCTGTGCAATGCAAAATACTGCTTTTATATAAATCAGCAGATAGAATTGAAAAATGTCAATTTTTTTATTCAAAATTGGTATTTTTATACACTTTCTAAAAGTTGGTCTACATGATGCCACCAATTCGGAAACTAGCCCGGCAAGAGGAACCGTAAATATAAGAATGTAGTGTTTGTATTGAAAAATGTCAAATTCTTTTATTCAAAATTGGTATTTTATACACTTTCTAAAAGTTGGTCTACATGATGCCACCAGTTCGGAAACTAGCCCGGCAAGAGGAACCGTAAATATAAGAATGTAGTGTTTGTAAAATGTTGTGATTTATTTTGTTTTTAAATATACATTGTTATGTTTTGTAGATGGATGAAGAATCTGCAGCTGTCATAGACCACTTCAACTATGATCAGTTGGACGAGGGAGACCACACCAGAATCGTTATTTCACCCAAGAACTTGATCAGTGCACCTACTATTGTGGGAGTAGATAACACCAAGCCACTGCTGTTTGAGGGCACGGGCCTGATTCTGGATAAGGATAACAGCCTCGTGCTGCCCATCTTGTCTGCTGACAGCACAGCTTACAGCTACAACCCCAAGAGCCAGGTAACTCCTCCAGATAAAGTACTGTACTCATAAGTTATCCCTTGTACTAAAGCTTTTATTATTATTATTTTATATAGTCAGGCAGGCAGTTAAGGCAACTGATATTGCCTTTATTAAGTTATTTCCTGTTTTCTATCAGTGATTTTTAAATATCTATCAAGTCTGTTTTTAAACTGATTCACATTTTGGGCTGCTATAACATCCTCTGGCAGGCTATTCCAAGCTCTAATTACATGGTTGCACAGGAAACGTTCGTGTGGGTTGTTATTTGAGAGGTTTTTATTTGATAAAAAAGTATTATTAAAGCAATTAATTCAATTAAGTAAATAATTATTTATTACAAAAATTGTTGTATAGGTGAAGGAATATCCTCATGCAGTTGGCAGGAAGACTGTTCTGATTGCTGCCCTACAAGCAAGGAACAATGCTCGCATCATATTCAGTGGTTCCTTGTTCTTCTTCTCTGATGAAGCTTTCAATTCTCCAGTGGCTAAAGTACATGTAAGTTATGTTGTGTTAAAAACTAATAGTAGAAATATTTTATTTATTTTAATTTTATTTGGGTGACTAAGCTGATAAACAATACTAGAATATGCTTTGTTATTACATATATATGCTACTAGAATTGCATCTATTTAAGATGACAAAAAGCCAATTACGAGCCTGCACAGATAGATATTATACTGTGTGGGTATCTTTTTTGTATTATTCTACTAACTACATTTTGCAAGTCTGCTTAAAAATTTTGTTTTGTTCTAATTTAGTAATGTTTTAACTACAGGGTGACAAAACTAAGTCCCCAACGTCGGGCAACAAAGTGCTCTCGACACACCTGAGTCAGTGGGCGTTCGGCGAGCGTGGACAGCTGCGTGTGCGCCGTGTACACCACCACCGTCAAGGCGAGAAGGAGTCCTCCAACACCTACACTATCACTGACACTGTGGTAAGATTCAGTACAGTCTTGGTAATGAGTATAACCTGTTCAGTTCCAATTTAATCTAAATATAAACAAAAAGATTAAGGCTGTGACTATACTGTCCAGAATCCGTAAGGCTGGGAAAAATGCAGAACACTGAAAATAAAACTCTGAGCTGTTCGCTCTGAAGTGTCGATTTTCTACTCTATTGTAACTAGCCAGAGTTTTATTTTCAGTGCCCTGAATTTTCACTGGCATTTCGTAGTATATAGTCCCAGCCTAAATTTGAGCCAATTAATGTATAATTAAGTGACATTAAATACATGTATTGCAATTAGCGCTCTTGTTTCTTTGTTTATGTTAAGATCTCAACAGAGTATAAGATGTTTATTGGAGGTACATCAACTGCAACATGGATTAATATAGTTTACGATTTCATTATTATGTATTAGCAAACTTAACAAGGTTATATATATAACTCACAGTAGTAATCATCATTTTTAAGGTCTACAGAATAGAGATTGAAGAGTTGAAGAATGGTAAATGGCAGCCATTTGAAGCTAATGATGTCCAAGTGGAGTTTGTGCGCATTGACCCATTCATCCGGGCAAATCTGGAGAAGAAGCCTAATGGTGTATATGAAGCTGTGTTCAAGGTTCCTGACGTGTGGGGTGTCTACCAGTTCAAAGTTGATTATGACAGAGTTGGATACACTAGACTTTATCATTCCACACAAGTCAGTTATATTATTTATTAGCTTCATTAAATACTTACCACAATTCACATGTATATGTGGAATTTATTTGCTATAAAACACAAGTTTTCTATCTAAATATTTGTTGAAACTAGAGATGATCTTGGGTATTATGGTTTTATTTATGTTGATATTAAAATATTCAATTGTCAGTAAAGTAGTTTGTTAACTAGTTTTTTTTCTTTTAATTTCAGGTATCAGTACGTCCCCTGCAGCACACTCAGTACGAGAGATTTATCCCGAGTGCTTATCCCTACTACGTAAGCGCTTTCTCAATGATGATTGGAGTGTTTCTGTTCTCATTTGTATTCTTATATCACAAAGATGATGCTCCTAAATCTAAGAGTGAATAAGTCTTTACATTAAATAAAATATATAATTGTAATGCATTTATTTCTTCAAAATAAGTATGTTTTTTTTTCTAATTAGAATAATGGCCTGCTGTATAATCTTCTAATAAGTGACAGATAACTTATCTGGAAGTTTTGTTCCTGCTTACTTTATATCGAGCAACAGAAAAAAACATGCAAATAAATCAAATAGAGAAAACACTAAGCGGTTCTTGTTCTAACAACAACCTCACGACAATGCATATTCACAATTCACAACTGAAAAATGAGTTTAATGATAATGATGGTCGGTCACAATGTAAATGTAAACAACAAAATACAAAGTATTACATGGAACAAAGTAATACATAATATTATATAGTTTTTGGTTGGTACTGGTGTCTGGGGAGTTTGTAAAAGTCGGATGTTACTACTTTATCCAAGTAAAAATTCTAATTAAACCTGAGTGTGAACTGACGCTAAAATAAATCTTTATTTGATTTAATATTGTTCATTTCATTTTATAAAATACATAATATATAGGTGGTGATATAAAAGGAGATGTCCCCACTGACTGACTAGACGCTCGCACAGCCGAAATCGTTAATGGTAAAAACATAAAATTTGGACAGTAGTTTTACAATGTAGCGCACTAAGAAGGGATGAAATAGGGGTTGAATGTTTGTATGGAAAATCTTTAATTTTGCAACAAATATAAAACGAAGTGAAAAACATTATTTCTAAGTGCCGTAAAACACGTTACCGTGTTTCACTGTCAGAACCGTATTTTTGATGACGTCATCTGTGCCGTCCGCGCCGCACACGCCGCACGCATCAAATGCCCTGATGGCGTCATCCGCAAGCGCTGGTGGAATGAGTATACCTACAGCATTTTACTGAAATGCGATGCGTGCGGCGTGGATAGGTTCGCGGCGTTGCATACGATTTCATATAAAGATTTATAAAATGCGATAACTGACGTGTGATCCACGCAGGTAGCGTCCCACACCAGCGGCCTCCCACGGCTCCACGTTCGGTTCAAGCGTGACGGCACGTTGACGGTGGCAAGAGCCCTGCGAATGATGTCATTTATGGAGGCATGGCGGGATTGGCGGCCGGCACTCTGGCGGCAGGACAGTATGGTATCCTTGGCGGTCCATCGTGATACCACAATCGCTGATAGTGTGAAGGTGCGGTTATCCAACAGAGTTCCGATATTGAATGACGGGAGTGCCTGGAGCCAGTACCCCGATTCCGCCTCAGTGGACGCTAAGAGACGGGCGCGATCAGCAGGGTAGGTTAGGTTAGTTTATAGTTAGGCGGAGTAGTTTAACTGGTTTGATTGTGCCAAATTAAGAAGAGAATTGGGATGAACCCTCATCCCAATTCTCTTGAACATTGGGATGGACTGAATTTCGCCTGAGCAGACAGACTAAAATAAACTTAATAAGTTACAGAAATATAAAAACATTATTTTCATAAAAAAATTAGTCTCGAACATTTACAAAAAAATATATTTTAGTATTGTACTTCACTCTCTAACATCTGGATACAAAAAAATACTAAACGCTCTGTAAACTATACTTTTATGGTATTACCATAATACGATGCAAAATATTCTAAAAGCGTTTCAATATTATAAAATACGCTTTAAATTCAATATTTTTAGATGAGATCGCTCGGCGGCGGCGAATTCTTATAAGCGCCATACTCACGGCCCATCCAGCACTTGCTTGCAGGCTGGATGCTCAGTATGGCCCTTACAGGGAGCATTCACGTGTAATGTAACATTATAATTTCGACATTGAGCATTACAATACTACCTCCCTGACTAACGAGCATTCGCGTGTAATGTACCATTATAGATTTGACTTTGCGAGCATTCACGTGTGATTTAATTGATTATATTAAACTCTGAACATCGACTGTTATGTGTGATTTATAAATACGTGTTAGTTTTACCTGTGAAGATAAATACGCTTCACCTCTACTACTGTGCGAGTGAGCGCCGAGCGGACGAGGGATCCATTGATGTTACAAGTTGTATCCAGATCAGATAATACATAATGTATCATTACAAGGTGCGCATTGTTATGCTCCTACACTGATGTAATGCTCGAATATGTAACGTTATATTACACGCGAATGCTCCCGGTGAGGAGCACCTCTACTTATTAACTACTTGTGTACCTACTATATAAATATTTTTTAAAATGAATGATTTTTAATTTGACAGTAAATGACAATACCCAAATCCTGAACGCAACAGTTGAAATGGCAAAAATGGCATGCATGTCATACGATGTACTGACAATATTTTATAAATCTGAAAATAATTCGTAATTATCGATAACTAATAAATAAGCAAATAAATAAATAAAAATTTTAAGTGGTGTCAAAAAATCTATTATGTAACAAAAACTTTAGGTAAAAAAAACAAAATATTCGTGCTATCGGTGTTGTTGAGTATAGTGTTCCCGTGGTTTTGAAATTTTATGTAAAATCTATGTTTCCCGTGCAAAATTTTTGCTTGGACATAATTTTCTTATAATATCGTGTCCATAAAGTGAAAAAACTTTACTGCTCCACTTGCAGTGATGTGTTTACATCTGTAAATTGTCCCGTAAGTATGATGTCATTGTAGCGACTAGCAACTGCCATTAAAATATATTGGCTTTGTGCCCACCAGTTTTCCTGCTGGATTTATAATTTATGTACCTACTCTTTTAAGGAAAAGTCAAGCACACTGAACCCTATAGGTTATCTTTGACTTGTCCTAATTAAAAATGTTAATAAGTGATGCTCGGTGTTAGACACGATAGCATCCAAAATCACTTAATGTGTTTATCATATTAGGTAGTTATTCAAAGTGCAAATTACTTTTCCACACCATAAGTAACTAGTAAGAAGTCTCCTTAAAATTGCCTGCAAGTTATTAACACAATATGAACAAAATATTCTCTGGTGATAAGTGTTAACTGTTATACAAAACTTTCATGAATCTGTAACTAACTAAAGTTTTAAGAAAATGCTTGTCATATCACTGTAACTAACAAATATTAACCTGCTTACCTTAATAATATTTCATTGAAAACTTGATTACTTTTTCCTAAATTCTAAGAATTAATTGCTTTGCTTACGTTTGGTATGCTCTTACAACAAAGGGAGCTCTGCCATAAATATTTTTCGTTTTTGTTATGTATTTTATGAAAAATGAGACTAATAGTAATTAGTTTATTATTCTGTGATGATATTCTAACATAAATTAAATGACTTCAAAACAACGGAAAACTCTATTGATTTGTGTAGCGCCAACTTATCAGCCAGAATTTTAGAAAGTGTGAGAGATTAAAATAAAATTTTGTTTTGTCCTTAATTTTACCATTCTCTGGTCCATGTTATCTCTCCTATCCATCAATAATAATAATTACTATGGCATGCCTCTGCCTCTGTACACTAATACTGGCTTTATAATATAATATGTTAAACAAATATAAAGATGACTCAAAATATAATATACTCAAATACGAAAATGTAAATTAGTATAATGACCATGTTAATGTATAATAATAATAAGAAAGTGTTAAAAACAAAATTGTAAATTGACGTCAAAAAGTGTTGTTAGAACCCATTTTGAATAAATAATTTGACTATTGACTATTGACTATAATAACATCAATTTAATATACGAAAATGACACAAATATCCTTAAACCAATAATATTAGGTATGTCAATAAATAATAATAAATAAATATCTATGGACGCTTCACACCATGTCAATCTGGCCCCATGCTAAGTATCCAAAGAACTTGTGTTACCGGTACCAGAAAAACGGGAAGTATATTTAATACTTTTATACTATACATATATTTAAAATTTTTATAATATTGTACATATATTTAACACACATCCATGACCCAGGAGCACAGAAAAACTTTTTGTTCCTTCGGCCAGATTTGAACCAGTGACCCCCTGTTTGAGCACCAACGCGCTGAATCACTGAGCCACAAAGGTCATCAATACAAGCATTACATTACTGAAATATATAATTTATATATAATAAATAAATAATTTCAACAGATTTTGCATTATCCAGTCAAAATAAGTTTAAATAATTCCTAGGTATGAAGAAATATTTTGATACATAATCCTATACAATAATTGGTTAATAACGAAGAAGTAAATTTGCTAAGTCACAAAAGAATGCAGCCTCAGTAGGTGATACAGACGTTAACTTCCTAATAGATAACATTATATTTTACCCAGGGTTAACTTAAAGCCGGATCTAAGTCCTAAAATCTTTTAATAGTTTCCTTTCGGGACTTAATAATACTTTGTTCTGATCCTTATATATATTTTTGTAAGACTATAAGGCTACCAATTTAAACATCACTTAACTACCTTATACAATAAAGAAACACAATGAAACATAGATTTTGATTGAATTTAGTCTTTTTGTTTACAACAATATTAAATTGCATCTTCACAGAGTATATGAAGTAGCAGGTGATCCTACCAATCCCTCAGAAAATATTGTCATTATGTTTTAAATGTATGAAAGTACTGTTAGATATGACTTTTAGGACTCAGAAGCTTCCAGTAAATGAATATGAAAAAGCATTCCAACTGCATGATTATTCCAACTGTTCTCGAGATACTAATAACTTGATGACAAATCTAATGTAATAGAAACTAATTATTGTTATTTTCAGTAGCGTGCCAGCCGAAATGGATGCGTCGCGGCGGCAGCGCACCCACACTAAGGCCACTGCCGAGGAGCAGGCCCTGGACCAGATTGCCAGAGAGGTATGTACACCTTATTGTATAATATACTCTGTTTTAATCCAATTTAGTCTAGATGTTATCAAAGACACAATTGCACGCTATAATGATATCAATTTAAATGTTAATGTCAATGTTATTAATTGCGCAATAAAGAAAAACCGGCCACGTGCGAGTCGGACTCGTGACTGTAGGGTTCCATACCATTATACCAATATTTTACATGTTTACTTTTATCGTTATTTTTGTACGAACTTTTCGAAGGAAGTGATAAGCAATAATGTGTGACACCCACTAGATCGCCATTTTCAGAATATCGTGTTTAATTAAATTTATTCTATAGAGAATTTCAACTATGTGTGATAAGTTTAGATAAGTTTTCCAGTAGATAAAAAAATGTTTTTTTTCACTTAGCACTATTTTAAACATTATAGATGATTATAGTTTATCGCCTGAGAAAGCGATTAGTATCAACATCTTGATTTTAGTAATTTTCTGGGTTGACACAGTATTGCTTAGCAGTGTCCAAGTTAGGCATCTATAACTCTTAAACTAACAAAGTTACATTAGCCATTATAGTTTTTTTTTTAATTCATCACAAGGACTACCATCATGATTTTTTGAGCCAGCCGTTTAGCTATTTAACAAAAAAAATGCGCTTTGAAGTTGAATATCTCGCAAACGGATAGCTAAATCAAAAAATCGTTTTAGAAACCTCTCTCTTCTTAAAATCTTTTTAAAATACCTATCTAATGATACCCCACACTATGGGGTACACGCGAGAAAAAAAAATCATCCCCACTTTACGTGTAGCTGAGGACGGTGAGGTACCCCAAAAGAAAATATTTTTCGTGATTTTATTTTAGCACTTTGTTGACGTGGTGGACGGTGACGAAGACGGTGGACTTACCGTTTGAACGGTAAGCCGAAGACGGACGGGACGGACATGACGAAACCATAAGGGTTCCGAGACGTAAACTACAGAACCCTAAAAAGAAATACAATGACACAATAATTTAATCTAATTTAATATTCTTGTTTACGTTTAGATAAAATTGGATCTGAAAAGAGGATAATAATTTAAATTAGAAGGCGAAATCATGGAGGGTTCCGTAACCATAGACGTATATGTTATGGACGAGGCATGTTGAGGTGAAAACTGTCCCCATTTAAATGGCGCCACTTTTAGAGATTTTGCGGCCATTTTAACATTCGAGGTATGGCGAAATCAAGAGGGCTGATATTTGAAGTATGGTAAAAACCAAGATGGCGTAAATTTTTCTTGTGTGAAGATTTGTTCTGTCAGATTTACGTCATATCTTTAGTTTTGAAATCTTTGTCCGTAACTATCAACGCGCAATAGGTTTTTTTTAATTACTTCAAAAGTTATTGTCCGATTTCGCTCAAAATATTTTTCCTAAAGAGTTTTTAGCATGATCTATCAGCATGGAAACTTACACGTTTCTATCTCCAATAGTGTAGAAATGCCAACTTATAAACCACTTTGGAGGCCGATTACTCGAAAATGGTTGATTTTGTAATAAAGTAATGTATGAAACCTTGCCTTTATTTTGAAAGACCTATTTAACGTATATTGTGGGGTATCCACACGATGGGGTAGAATTAAAAAATATCTTTTATCCCTACTTCACATGTATGGAGAGCCACCCCTAAAATATAAAATTAGTATTATCATGGAGTAATAAAACTATAGACAGATCTCATACATTAAAACGTACACAAAAAAGGTCCAATTCCTGGTTAAGTCTAAATGGCGTTGTTAAATAGGAAGAAAATCAATGTATTGCACAAATTAGCGAAGTAAATCAATTATGTTCTCTTTTAAACAAGAAATTATTTCTCGGTCTCTTTCCAGTGACAACAGCTTGTTTCTGGACAATTATGGTAGATGGCGCAGTATTGACGTGTGATCACTAGATGGCGCGCCAAAAGTATCGGATTCCTCATAAAAGTACTTTTAGGATTTCGAGAAAATTATCAAATATCATCCTTTGAACTTTAAAATAACACTGGAAAAAGATTTATGTAATTTAATTAGGTATGTAACTAAACAGGTACACTGTTGTATTGATAATAATCGAAACTAGGTGTTGCCCGTGACTTCGTCCGCGTGAATGTTGGTTATCGCGGTTGGATAAAAAGACAACGTTAATTATGAAAAAAAAAAACTAAATACCTATCTTAAAAAATAATACTTGAAAAATCAAGGAAACTTATTTTGCTTAGAATATTAAATAGAAAACTAATAGCTGCTCAAAGTGTAACTTATTTAAAAATATTAAATTAAACGATAAGTAATCGCAACGAAAATGTTTAAAATTAGGTGTTCGCTAAGTCAAGTGCAGTCGCGGACACATCCGGTGAACTTTATTTTGAACCTTATTACCAAGTAATAAGGTTGAAAAGTGATGCACCGTATCTGTTCGCGACCGTACATACATAGCTACATTACGTTGCGGTCGGGAGTGACTGGGAGTACAGCGTTTTCACATTACGCGACACCGATATCAGATAAAAAATCTGTCATATTATATTACATTGACATTTGACTCGACACTCATGTGTTCGATTTTCAACTCTATTGTATTAGCACAGAGTTCTATTTTCAAAGCTCTGAATTTTCACCGGTGTTCCGGATTCCGGAGCATAAAATATAGTCCCAGCCTTACACTTGTCTTGGTCATGTTTCATATTAAAACATATCTCTGTTTCTCTCTAATATATAAAGACGCTCGTCCGGACTGGAACTCGGGGCACAGTACCTACACCTACACACAAACGTCACAGCGCTCGTCTGACGCAGAAGTATGGCTTAACCACGTGCGCAAATTTTGTTGCGGAGTTATAATTAGGTAAAATTATTATGATTTCTCCTTATATGTTGATTGAAATCTAGTGTTAAGGGCAATTTTGTTCACCATTATTTAAACTTGATATAATATAACAAAATATTTATTTATATAAGGATAAATATATGAAGTTGATAAAACACCTTCGCAGATATAATTAACTATTATATTTTTTTTAACAAATTTGATTCCCATAAAAAGGTTTTAGCTTAGAGCATTCAGTTGGATTAATGCTCTAATGGTTTTAGTAAAAAGAACGGCATATAATATTTAAAGTTGCGAAAATATATTAAAATTTTGGGGCGTGCTAAAACCGAATATGAAAGAAGGCGCATAAAATTCCAAATCTGGCGACTACATAATGCTCTAGTTTTCTTAACTGAATAGTTTTTCCAAACCGACAGCGAGAATCAACATATTATTATTTTGGCGAACAAATATGAAATTTCAAACATGGCAACAACTCGAAACCACACATTTTATTTACGAATGGGCACAATATATTTTTACCTTAATGTAGATGATCCAAAAAACAATAAGCAATGAACCGAGTACACATTAAAAAAAAACTATTAACCTAATCAAGAGGATGTCGGGACATGCTTAAGGAGGGTTCCGTAACTTTCAACGCGTAATAGGTTTTTTCAAATTACTTCAAAAGTTGCTGTTCGATTTCTTTCAAAATAATTTTCCTCGAGAGAAATGAACCCAAGACATTATAAACATTTATTCCATGTTCAAAAATCGAGTTAAAATATTGTTAATAAAAAAGCAAAAAGAGTGTTAGCAACATTATAAATATTTACCTATGTTTATAAGTTTTAGACGTAAGTGTTTAGGTTAAGGTATAAAGTTATAGGTGTTTCAAATTATTTAAACGCTGTAAATAAATACTGGTCATTACGGAACCAAAATAATATCATGTCAAATAATTGTACACTTTATATAAACACTTATATTTATAGCTTATTTGAATAAAATTCCGGAATGTTGGGTATCTATTTTTTATGTATGGCGACATTCATTCGACAAAGCATGCAGAGAAAATACAAATTTACAAAATTATAGGAATAGTACGCTAGTTGGCTTGGTACCGATGTCAAAACCGATATCTATATGTACACATTTTATAACTATACAAAATGTTATCGATTTATATTCATAATTACAGAAGCTAGGCGAGCGGACAGACAGACAGACAGACAGACGGACGAACAGAGCGAAACTCTAAAGGCTTCCACAGACGAGAGGCCGATCATTTCAGTTAGAACTGACGTCAGTTCGGTCTGAACGGATTCGAGCACATACACGGAGAAAATCGCATCCGACCGAACTGACGTCAGTTCGGCCCTTAGATTAATAATGCCTAGATAGTCTTCAAACAAACGCATCGTACATAGTGAAGCAAGAGATAGATGTAGGTGTAAGCATTATATACCGACACGCACACAAACAAAACTTTAAAGTTGTGGAGGTGTAATTGAAATTATTGTATTTGTTTGTCTTAATATCGTGAGATGTAAAAATATAACTTATTTGTGAACTTTATTTATATTAAACTGGTATTAAGGATTATCTTAATACTGGCAATACTTTAAATTGTTAGTTAAAAAATTTGAAAATATTAAAAACAACTTTGTCTTAGTTGCAACTATTATTACTAGTACCACTTTCACAATTCACAATAGGGCAGCAAGATGGCGACTTAATATGATTTCATTTTAAAATGTTTTAAATTTTTGACTTAATACAAGTCAAATTGTTCGGAGATAACATTTCATACTTACATAATATGAAATGTTATGTCCGGAGCTTTTTTAATTATTTTCCGATGCATTGTGACACCCAATAACGACACAAACCGTCATAATGTTTTTAATAGTCGGAGATGTATGCACTTGCGCTTGACTTTGACAACTGACGGGTCGTTCGAACAAACTGAGCCGATATGGCTCAGTATGATTTACTTCACTTTTCATGCGCGTACCCGGTTTCTAGGCGTTTTAATCTAAGGTTCGGCCTGAACGGATTCGAGCACATACACGGATAATTGCCGTGAGCTTCGGTCGTGTTTTTAGGGTTCCGTAATACTTACTCAAGGAACCCTTATAATTTCACTCTGCCCGTCCGTCCGTCTGTCTGTTCGCCGCTCTCCTAGCTTCTGTTATAACTTCATGACAATAACTTTTGTAGTAATTCAAAGAAAACCTATTGCGCATTGATAGTAACGGAACCCTCCTTAGACATGTCGTGACATGCTTTTGGTCGGTTTAGGCTATTAATTTAATTATTAATTGTATTTTGCCAGTGGCGTGCACAGGATTATGACACTGGGTATGCGGCGAAGTACTCGGTCACAAAAACTTTTTCGTTTATAGATTTTTAGCATAGCTACAGCCAAGCGACGGATCTCTAAGTCGAAACCATGACAACAGAGCAAGTCTTAGATGTACTACTATTCATGTACATCTTCTACCACAATGCAGACAAAACAGCGATCGATCGTCGCGTCGGAAGAAATTCTAATAAGTAAAATAATAAGCATATTTTAAAATATTATAACTGCTCATCAGTCAGTCAGCTTCAATTTTCACATATTCAAGGTTCCGGTTACTTGAGATAACTATATCCCGATGTAAATAAACGCAAGATTTCGGCCACCTCAAATATCTTATCCAAGTGAGTGAGGCCGCGGAATAGAAATTGTTTAAATCTAAATATCCCGAATCAGTCCACACTGTACTAGAATTACTAAATAATATGCAAGGAAAACAATATAATTTAATCGTGTGTACACAACCACACAGCCAGTTATACGTTTCATAACTTTTAACATGAAATTTTCGAGTTACATTATTTTTTTGCTGGTTTAATTGTTGTAACTCGGGTACCTTTAGACAGAATTTGAATCTTTTCACTGAATGACAATTGTGAGAACTTGTTATTTTTAATTTTTAATAAACACATTATCAACGCAAACCTCACAATCAAATAACATTAAAAAAAAATCAACAAACGCACTAGTAAAAGAAAATCACTACAATTATTATAGAAACTCAGTAAGAAACTGTTAAATGTACACACTTTCAAATGTTAAAATGAAAAATCTTTTAAGAAAACTATAAATAAACAGGAGCGATTAAATTGTAAACAATGCTTATCACATGAAATGAAACGTTTCTTCTATTTCAACAAATAAAACCTTACTAAACAAAAATGCATAATGTGCATACGTGATTCATCAGATTTGCGTCTTATTTTTTTTACTCGGATTATAGGCAACGAATAATTTCCGACAAGCCAGTTCGGCGGTTTTCGGAAGCGATCGGAGCTCTCGGCTCGGCTCTCGGTTCGGCCATCGCCTGCCGCATGAGTTACCGCTATATAATCATGTCGATATTCATGGGTGTGTGCGTTTGCGAAGTATGAAAATTACACACACATGCGATGATTTTTCCTGCAGAACTTAACGGCATGAGTTGCTATTTATAAAATATTAGGCGTTTTTAAGTTATTATATTTTTTAAATTAATTTATTTACTATTAATTAAAGTCATCTAAAACGTACGAACGTTTTATTAAAATATCTGTGAATGACTAGTAAAGCACTGCATTTCTGCCTACAATGAGCGCAAGCCCCTATATTTTGCTGCAATTGTAATCACGCTATCGACTAAACCGAATTATTGTGTCATACATTGCCAGTAATATGTTATAGAAATCATTTCTCTTTGTTTTATAGTAATAGTCTTTAGATTTTATCAACCATAGTGGCTATAAAGTTTTAAATACTTCAATGAACTTTAATAAATTTCTTTAGACCACGTGCCATTTTTAGGGTTCCGCACCCAAAGGGTAAAATCGGGACCCTATTACTGAGACTTTGCTGTTCGTCCGTCTGGCGCCAGGCTGTATCTTAACTTTCTTATACCGTGATAGCTAGACAGTTAAAATTTTCACAAATGTATGATGTAGGTATTTCTATTGCCGTTATAACAATAAATACTAAAAACAGAATAAAATAAAAATTTGAGGCTCACATACAATAAACGTGATTTTTTTCGTTTTGTACGGAACTTATCTTGCCGACTCGCACTTGACCGGTTTTATTTTAGACTCGAATTTTATTACCGTACAGTTCAATTTTATTGCCGTTCAGTCCATCCGTACAGGTCAGAAGTAATGTTGCCAACTTAGTTGTTTTACAAAGTTTTACTAATAAATTTTGTATTATATTCCCTCCTCAGTAGAAATTTAGTTGTTAGTAGTGGTTTTGTAGAAAATAGTTAGACAGTAATCATAATATGCAAAATGGCCTACTACAGTGAGCTATTATGACACCTTATCATAATAGCACATAGTAGCACGCTTCCGTAAGTCGCTTAAAATTACCGATATAAAGAATACGTAATATTTCCTACTATATTTTTTTAATTTAACGGTAAAATATTAAAACTGAATTGAAATGTATGTATATTTGTAAACTCCAAATCCCTAAAAAAACTTTAAGGGATTCCCAAGTTTAGTTAGAGTTAAGTAGTTTCGCAAAAACAGAGTTGACAACACTCGAACGAATCGCTTCAGACCATACATACGGCCGACTGATGCGATCTCGAAATTGCCCACAGACAATACGATTTTGCATCCGTTCAGGCCGAACTGAAGGAAAACCGGTCCGTGTATGGGACCCCTAAGGGTTCCTTAAGTTAATACTTCCGTAAACGGAACCCTAAAAACTAGAGGTTGCCTAGTAGGTAGTACGGCTTCGAATTGCACATGATTTTTATACATTTATTTACTTACATACGTGAATTGGCCCCCAGGTATATTGGGCCTAGCCTGACTCGTGTTGCCTGGAATACCAGCATTATCCAACTGCCTATGTTTTAGTGGTACATAATTGAGTATGCCGTGCGCTTTCTACATACCAATTTGTATAAATCTAACCCCTAATCTAATCCCTCAATATTACGAGGGCGGGTCAATAAGTCCGTGACTTTTGGAATAAAACACAGATTTTTTGATAAATAAATCATTTTATTTTTCAACGTAGTCCCCCTTGAGCTCTATACACTTTGTCCAACGCTCCTCCAATTTTTTTATCCCTTCCAAAAAATATGATTTGTCGAGGTCCTCAAAATAGGCCTTTGTTTGCGAGATGACTTCATCATTGGAGTCAAATCTTTTTCCACCGAGCCATTTTTTCAGGTTTGGGAACAAGAAGTAGTCACTCTTGAGAATAGGGTGGATGTGGGAGCAATTCATAGCCCAATTCATGGATTTTTGCCATGGCAACTGCACATGTGTGCACCCTTGCATTGTCTTAGTGAAAA
This sequence comes from Phengaris arion, assembly GCA_963565745.1. Taxonomy (NCBI): domain Eukaryota; kingdom Metazoa; phylum Arthropoda; class Insecta; order Lepidoptera; family Lycaenidae; genus Phengaris; species Phengaris arion. The sequence continues at coordinate 3,938,727 of OY751442.1, forward strand.
AGAACTTTTTTCTTGGCCAAATGAGGTCGGTTTTTTTTCAAATCCTCATTGAAGCGGTCCAATAAGTTGGCATAATATTCCCCATTAATTGTTCTTCCCTTTTGAAGATAGTCAATGTGGATTATCCCACGTGCATCCCAAAAAACAGTCGCCATAACTTTATTGGCTGACAAACCCACCTTGGCCTTCTTTGGCGCCGATTCACCCTTAGAAACACACTGTTTTGACTGTTGTTTGGTCTCTGGTGTATTGTAATGGATCCATGTTTCGTCCACGGTTAAAAAACTCCTCCATATTGTGATTAAACAACGCCAAACCTTCCTGTGAAGTTGTTACACGATTGCGTTTGTGGTCGACTGTGAGCAAACGCGGCACCCATCTTGCGGAAAGCTTTCTCATGCCCAAGTGATCATTCAAAATTGAAACCACTGAGCCATGCGAGATGCCTATGGCTTCCACAATCTCTTGCACTTTCAATCTTCGGTCGGCCAACACCATATCTTGAATTTTTTCGATTGTTTCGGGTGTAGAGACCTCAACTGGGCGTCCAGGACGTTCGGCATCTTCAGTGCTTGTAAGGCCACAACGAAATTCAGTAAACCACTTTTTTACCATTGAAATCGATGGTGCAGAGTCCCCATAGTATTTATCAAGCTTAGCCTTGGTCTCGGTAATGGTTTTTTTTCGCAAAAAATAATGCTTAATAAGCACACGAAATTCACTTTTTTCCATTGTTTCCTTAAGTTACTGGGGATAGTCTGATAAAGATAGCTGTAAAACACAAACTAACTGACGCAGCAAGTTCAAATTTTGATAGGAGTCAACTGACAGATGCCTGTTGACAGGAGTAGTGTTGCTTTTTCAGTAAGGAGGTTAGAAATTCAAAAAGTCACGGACTTATTGACCCGCCTTAGTATAAATAACAAAATTAGCTTGTGTCTTGCACTTTTTTACAATCACATATTAATTATTACTGAAGGTGGAGTTCTGATAGCGTCGATATTAGTTCCTTATCAGTTGTGTTGGTTTTTGCAATGATGTTATCATTATAGGATTATAATAATTGATAATATTAAATTAAACGTTTTTTCATTGTAAGTGATAAACGCGTATATCCCTGAATAAGCACTTTCATAAAATCATAAATATGAATACGTAAAGTAAAAACATTAAGTACACATTTAACAAGAATTGTACGAACGGAGGAGTATGAAATTTGGTACAGTTAAAATTTATGCGGAGGAAGGTATACAGAAAGCTAATATTTTTAAAACATATAAATTACGTTACACTTCCCACACCCACTATCATGCGTTTGTATATATATTATTAACAGTAGGTGTTGGTTTGATACAATCGTCAACCTTTCTTTCACATTCGATAGACATCATTTAAATATTTTTTATTAAGTATCTAAGATGGAAAAGAATCCTAAAAAAGTTGAAACTTAAAAATTAACAACCACTAGAAATATCCCTATATGGTACCTACATATTCCCGAACTCCGAATTTCGGAACATCGTTTACCTATTGCTTAGTTACCGAAAACAAAAGAGGAGGAATGATTTCTTAGCGGGCATGCTCTTCTACCGTAAAAGTATTTTTACACTTAAGTATATTTACATTTAAGTTTTTTTACACTTGCTTAATCCGGGTATTATTAAGATTAATAATTAACCGACCAACGGCCGACTAATTACTGTTTCTAGAAAAAGATAATAAATCTGAGGGGCTACAAGCCTGGCTAGGTAAGGGTAAGGTCCTATCGATCTGTGCCCTACTTTCCACCCGGGAGTCAACGTCCAGGACGTATTTAATAGGCCTTAAATCAATACTATTAAACCTACACCAAACCCGCAGTCTAGGAGAGAAATGCTCCCTTCATTTTATTGTGTTTTGTGACGTATATTAATGTTATACGGTTTTTAATACGCCATTCCGTATGAGTCCGGAAATAAAAGCTACACTGACATCTCGAAATGGAGATTTAATTAGGAAACAGACAAAGGGTTTCTAAATTACTTTGTTTTTGCCTGATTCTTTAAAGTAACTAAGGTTCTCGCGTTAACGATAACGCTTTAGATAGTAACCACTCACGAATCACGAAACTAGCCTTTTCTATGTCATGTCACCTTCGTTTCCTTAACTATTTTATTAATTTATTTGGTGTATATTTATTTGGTTTTAAAATAAAATTATTAAGGGGTTCGATTTTTTTTAAACATAACTTCAGTACAAAGTACAAACGATCCTCCAGCTGGATAGGTACAGTGCAGCGTCGACAGCGGGTCCGTGTGACGTCAGCGCATCGACCCGTCTGCCTCCACCTCCGAGACCTCCCGTCTGGCTGATGCAACATCGGGGAGGGACGCGACATACTTGCACCCGCCTCCCGGGATACATACGATTTACACTCTGATCTATGCCAAATAAGATAGGTTTCGCTGCCATACTCTGATACGTGTCGTAAAATTGTATGATAGGTTAAATTACTAATAACAGGATGGTATTTGTAATCAGATAGTTTTCCCAAACCGGATAAGGTCTGCTTTCCCATCCTGTAGTTTCTTTTTCCTTTTGCCGATAACTCGTTACCTCTAATGCGAACAGGATATTGGATCGTTCGTCGAAGGGAACTTACTTCACAAGTAACGATCTGCAGATGATGTTTAATGTAATAATTACCGTAATTAATCTGAGTTACTACTTAAATTAATCATACTCAAATGTAACTTATTGGTTAAGAATTGAGATCCATTTGGCTGCGATTTAGAAAAGGACCTGTTTTAATCCTATGTCATAGTACCAGTCGTTTCAATCCCTTCCTTTTACCACCAAGTAGTAGTTATTATAGTAGTTAGTACCAAATTCTTTTGCAGTTTAGCTGCTAAGTTTAGTTCAGACTTCAGGTCAAGCTTACAGATTCCGGTCTCACGTTGCGAAGTGAAGTCTCAGGCCTGAGTGCTTACATGCACTTGACACCACGAGCACCCTGACAAAGGCGACGACCCGAACACCCATCTATCCTAAGTCCAACCCTGATGTTCTCGAGTCTAGACATAGCTGCAGAAACGGAAATGTCAGTCTAAAGAAGGCTATGTAGGATATATTTTCCGTTCTGCTGTAGCTGCCGTGATATGGTCGCATAAAGTGCATGTAGCTTCCGCTTCTATTTTATAAACGTTTAAACCTGTAATTGTATTAATGGAAAGCTAATATCATTTTTAATCTAATAAAATTGTCTTAATGTGGTAACTGCAGGTATCGGAACATTTACTATTAAATGCCAACAATCATCCGCGTACGTTGTTGGCGATCTTCCACATACCAATTTCACTCATTCATAGACATGCACTCGGAGAGAGAGAGCTGAAATATAAGACTTTATATGAATGAACTGACAGTGCCTCCATAAAAACAATTTGAAATCATATATATTACGCAGCGTCTTTGCGTTTTATGTTTTAGACATGTAGGCTGAATGTAACACATGTGAGCAGCGAGTGCCTCTCACATTCGCGCACTAACCTAAAAATATTTTAATTAGAACATCACTTGCCTAATGCTTAGCTAGAGTACTTTTAGGCCCACTTGCGCAGATCTGGGTTAAAGTTAACCCTGGGTGAAATATGTTACCTCTCTCGTTCTTCGTATATATAAAAGAGAAGGTATAAGGTATGATATTTTAAGCCATGGTTAACTTTAACCCAGATCTGCGCAAGTGGGCCTAAGTGTATTCGCAAAAGACTTGAGGTATTGCAAGACTTTAACTTTATATGGAGATGTTCTAATTAATAAACGAGTTAACTATTTAGAAAACCTATTAAATTATAATAAGCGCATTATGCACTTATGAAATTCATACATGAAATGAATTTGAGTTTGCCCTAGTTAAAGATTGCGATACAGAATAGAAAATAGGCGAGTGAAGCTAAAAATAGGTAGTGGTATAGGGCCCGTAGCAATGTTACTTCGTGTACACACTACACAGTACATTGTAGACGCTACACACTACTATATAACATGATTTCAGACAATAGTTTTTACAGAAATCTATATGGCGATACTTTGATTTATTATTGACATTACCTACTCAATAATCAATATATTCGTAGATGCTTTTAAGAAGCTCTGAATCCAGAATGCTTTACTCTCTAGTATCTACCTATGTTAATCAGCAGGTGAGCTCCTGATGTCAGATGTCTCATAAACCTTACCGGGAGTACTGTTAGTTTGTTGAAAAATTGTCTTTGTGTAAATAGAAGAAAAATCTAAATATATGAATTGGTTCCGCTTTCGCGAATATGGCTGCAAGATTCGAGCTTTCTCCGTAATGTGCAGCGATTATGGTTCCTACATGATAAAATCTGATAACAATTTGTTGATTTCTTCGAACACTAAATTTGAATAACCATTTACCATCGCTGGTATGTATTTGGTACGGCGAAACTGTTTAATATCAAGAGTGTAAAAATGGTGTTTAGACAAGAAAGTTACTACATATCTACTTGCAGTTTGCTCCTATCAAATGGTCACAATGTGTCCCAAAACTTTTTAGGTACATGTGTGTTACACTACTCACAATTATACTACCTACTGTGTGTTATGTATTAACAGCCAATTATTTTATGTACAGCTAAAAGTCCAGTTACATTAAACTAATTGGTTACTACTAGTTTTAAAAGTAAAGTTCTTGAGGCGAGAAGATCATTATAACTTCACTTTATATTCAAACATATTTTAACTGTTTTTACTTCGTAGAATAGGTACCTGTGCAGTTTTTAAAAATTATATCGTAGATTTTAGCTGAAATTGCGAAGGCATTTTGGGAGCCAGTGGGGGCCGGGCCGGAGGGCGGACGGGGAGGGGCCGCGCGCGTCAACGACCGCACTCAGTCTGCCGCCGCCGCAACTCTTGCATGCTGCACTCTTCACGCTCAGCATATTTCACAACGGCATCCACAGTACGTGCTCATTGATGTATCTGTACACGCGCGAAACAGTGGACATGTTTGGACTTTAATATAGTGTGAGCATGGTCCGCCTGGGGCTGGCTATGGTGGTGGGGGTGGCGCCGGCGATCGTGTCGTGGTGGCGTGGGCCGCCGTCGCCGCTGCAGAGCCCATGCCTTGGCAAACGTCAGTTCTGGCCTCAAAGGTCACCTTCCATATCCGACTGCCTGGAAAGCAACGACGAGGAGTCCGCCAGATCAGTCGTGTGCCATGTCCGACCTAAAGCAGTGAGTAGATTCATCGTATTGGGTTCTTAAACTTATGTAGATAACTGAGTTATATATACTGTAGAGTCACAACATGAAATGTAACTTAAGCGGTTTGAAGAAATCGCTTATGATAGTCACTGGCTATGTATTGTTAACTAGGAAATATGTCATTCATATTAAAACATACAGGTCCAGTCGACATACTCTATATTTCATTTGAGTGCATCTTCGTTTGAAAGTTAGAGTTATTGTTTTGCATTCCGTCACTGCGGCAGCGGCGCGGTGCATTGAAATAAATTAAAATCCACGCAGTCGGGAGTCGGGACGTCCCCATAATCAGATTTTTAAGAGGTTATTTGTAGCCTCCCTCAGGATCACTACGCGTCTATATTTAGAAAACCTTGGATATTAATTAGCTTGGGATATACGTCTGTCGTTTATGGTGACGAGACAGTTAATTTATCTCTCAAGAAATAATTGGGAGAAGTTTATAGTCCTTTTTGATATGTATGAATTATTATGAGACGTATTTTATAATGAGCATTAAAATATCGTGCAGCCAACTACCACTCTTAACAGGAAAAGTCTTCTTAGAAGATTGTAAGTTCCGGTGATGTTATTGTTCGCATAGAGTATATAATATGGACTACAGATTTCCAAAGGCTACTTTAAGCCTATTTCAGACGGTAGTTTCCTGGTGTTGGTCACAATGGTCAATAAGTACTTATTTCTGTGGCTATTTCTAGGTGCATATTTTGTGACAATATTTGCACTGATGATGACGCCTAATATACGTGTGTTATATGAAGCTCATCTCTCGTATATGTGTGTGTTCGTGCGATATCGTCAGTTGCATAACGCTGACTCAGCGGAATGCGAATGCTGGTAATGCTAAGCAGCAACACATGCGTTATAACTTATAAAACTCCCTCACAAATATCGTTTGCAAAGAGAAATTGCCATTACAATAATATAATATGGACACAAAAACAGCCTATATATATATATATATATATATATATATATATATATCATTATGGTGTACACGATATCCTTATGACTATCTCTTGGATTACTACTACTACTTAAACTGAATGTAATGCTACAGTTTCTAATCAATTGTACAATATTGATAACTGTATGATAAATTCTGACTGTGACTGACCTAATGTCTATGAGAACTGATTTGAAAAAAAAACTCTTATTGGTAAAAATTGCAGAGATATAGGTAAGTAATCATATATTACATTCGTATAAATAATAAAAATAATATAACCCACTGAGCTGCTGAATATAATTGTTATTATGCGTACGTGACCGACTTGCTAATACTATATTGCTAAGATATTGTTTCTTATGTGATTTTAATTTAAATATAAGTGAAAGGCAAGAGTCATCTTCGAAAACTTATATAAAATGTATTATGCAAAATGTGCCCGAAGTCCGGAGTACAAATCAGCAAGTTTTTGTAGGTCGCATAAAAACTGGTTCCACGTCAAAACATTCGGACAATTAAGTCGAAATCGTTTGTTGTGCAAGGAGACACTCCCTTGTCCTAGCTTCCAATGTAGCGTTTATTTTCAATTAACTTACGTCCGGTATTGACCATACAGACAATAAAGTAGTCGAAAATCCTTTGCAAACTTAGTATTAGCAATTAAATAATGTGTCCAATGAGTGTCAAATTACTATGAAGCCAAATAAGGAAGATTCCGTTTTTATTGAATCATCCGATAAAGCATAACTTGGAGCCGTGCGTGCGTGCGTGCGTGCGTGCGTGCTGTTCTTTTACTGTGCAACAATGGAATTGGCATCTCGCGATATACGCGTTGGGATAATTAAACCATCGTACGCGGTTGTGATATGATAATCGCGGTGCCGATTAAGATCGTCGATCGTTCACCTTTGCTATTACGAAAGCGTGTCTCCGTAGCTCACGTGCTCGCACGTATATGTGCGGCAAATGTCAGGATATTTAAGTACTCCGGCTGCGCAACGCTGTGGACGAGCGACTAAGGATGCGATTATATGTACCGGAATTCGGCGGGCCCGGGAAAATTCAGAGCACTGTGCGAAAACAATCGAGTTGAAAATGTCGAGATTCGAGCTGTCATATATGACATTGACATTTGACTCGACACTCGTGTGATCGATTTTCAGCTCTATTGTAAAGTTCTATTTTCAGTGATCTGAATTTTCTCCGGCCTTCCGGATTCCGGATCATGTTATAGCCCAACCTGATCCCAGGCAGCCTGACATGCGTCGCCGAGAGTCACGAGTCGAACAGATGTAGAGTTTGTCTGCCCATGTTGTAGAGTCCGGAGTTGGAATTGGTTTCTCGTTAAATACTATGACTATTGTATGATCTATCGCTGTAATTTGCTAAAAGCATATTATGAATCTGAATGTACACACATTTGTAAAGTATACACAAAACAGGATATTTATTGCTAAGGTATAGTAATTATTATTAATTGCTGATCAATGTGTCTTCAAAGTCAACCACCGTACAAGCGTAGACCACCTCTGTCGCGTCGATTATACTAGACAAGCTCTTGCCCGCGGCTCCGCCCGTGTTAATATATACCAGTATACCATGGGAACACTGTACTTTTGTGGGATAAAAGTATGTGTTAACCCAGAGCTTAAACTACTGCCATACCAAATGTCATCGAAATCCGTTCAGTAGTTTTTGCGTGAAAGAGTAACATCCATCTACGAGGGCGGCACTGAAAATTTCGGGAATCAAGGAAGTGACACAACATTACTATTCAAAAATGTATTTATTGCTTTTCGAAGTATTCTCCGCGAAATTTGACACATTTTTCCATACGATGGAACCAATCATTGAAGCAACCATTCCATTCGGAAGTTGGGGTCTCCGAAATGGCCGTTTTGTAGGCGTCCACAGCTTCTTCAGGTGATGAAAATCTCTAACCACGCAATTTATTCTTTATTTTAGGGAAAGTATAGAAATCATTAGGGCTTAGGTCGGGGCTGTACGGCGGATGGTCTAATAATTCTATGATTTCTTGCTCTAAAAACTCTTTTGTTCTGTGCGCGGTGTGAGAACTTGCATTGTCGTGATGGAGGATGATGCGGCGGTTGCAGTTCTCTTTACGGAGTTCAGAAACGATCTGTGGCAAACAAATGTTAGCATACCATTCTGCATTAACCGTTCTTTGTTCTTCAAGAGGAATAGTCGCAACATGGCCGGTTTTGGAGACAAACGTGGCCACCATTTTTTTTGCAACACTCCGTGAACGAACAATTTTTGTTGGCTTTAACTCATTTTCGAACACCCAAACTCGTGACTGGTTTTTTGTTTCGGGTTCGTACGCGTATATGCAGGATTCGTCACCTGATACGATGTTGTATAGAGCATTTGAGGATCCTGCGTGGAATCTTTCGAGAGTTCTGACGCACCAAGTAACGCGAGCCGCTTTTTGCTCTTCACAGAGCAAATTCGGTATCCATCGGGAAAACAACTTTTTTACACCTAATTCTTCATGCAAGATTATTTGTATTGGACTCATGCCAATGTCTAAAGTTGCCTGAATTTCACGGTATGTCACATGTCGATCTTCCTCAATCAGCTTACGCACAGCATCAACGTTTTCTTGGGTGACTGCAGTTTTTGGACGACCTTGACGGGGATCATCACTGAGCTTGACACGTCCACGTTGAAATTCAGCAAACCAGCGATAAATTGTGGTTTTGGATGGGGCTTCATCACCAAATGCAGAAATCATCCGGTCAACACACTGTTTTTGTGTTAAACCACTTCGAAAGTCATAATAAATCATCGCTCTAGAATTTTCTCGAGTCAATTCCATTTTCTCAACGACTAAACAAGTTTGACAAGACCTTGTCACAAGACCGAGAATCTTTTTTTAAATAAATAAACGGTATTAGATTTTTAAAACCAAGGAGTTTTATATTAAAAAGATTTTAATATGACAGGAACAGTGGAAATATTCCATTCCCGATACTTTTAGTGCAGCCTATGTATCCATTCTCACAAACTTTCACATTTATAATAGTAGTAGGATAAATCTGCAGAGACATTTTCATGAAAAGTAAGTACGTGTCAGTTGGTCGCACGCTGCGTGTGCGCAGGCTGAGCGTGCACCTGAGTTCCGTTGATCTCGTCCAGTTAGCGGCGAGTTATCTGCCAGTAGTTCCGCGTGCCCGGCGCGGCGTTCGATGATCAGTGCTCGCGTGTGCCCCGCACTGGGAGCCAGCCTGTGCGGTTTGTTCCCTTTACGTGCAATAAAAGATTCGCGATCGGAGGGACAGCTTTACTTTATGCAGATAATTTAATTATTAATATTGTGTTCTGCAGAAATTAATGCATGCTTCCGTCTACTATTTTGACCAGGAAGTTTTGTCACCTATAAAGGAAATTAGGAAGATCATTAACTAGATGAGTTTTTTTAGATCGATATCTAACACAATTTTTGTTCGGTAATCGGTTGATATTTTTTCCAAAGACCAAGGCCTATTAACCTAATTTAATTCTGGATCCTTGCTAGACGTCTGTTAGTCAAGGATCAACAGAATAAATAATGCTGCTCGGGTGACATCAGACAACATTTGGCATATTAATCATCACCATATTTAGAATGTGAGTCAGAACTTAGAATGGCTCCTGACTTGAGTTTGACTGAGCCAAACCTCAAAATTTAAATTATTCCAAGTGGAATTAATTTAAATAAAGATCTCAATGATTTGATTTTGCCCCCCTCAAAGCTAAAATTCTTGTACAATAATTGAAAACAAAGTTAAAAATATATATTCATAATAATATGTTCTTACTTGTATATTAACTGGTAACGGCTGTAACAATTATTAACTGGTACAGCTGTAACAATTATTAATTTGTTTCATAAAAATATTTTACCAATCACATGAATAATTGCTGAACGTTTCCCTGTAGATAAGGTAACGCTATATGTCACAACTTAGTTTATAAGTAGATAATATGTTTAACATTATGTACTAAGTGTATTTATAGTGGTGTGTGGACTTAATAAGTCGTCGCAAGTGGGAACCGACTCTAGAACCGTGATAGCGATTTGTAATCAATGGTTGGGTTGCAGCGTTGTAGAGACTGGTCGGTCGCGATTAGGGCATGCAATATCGGGCGGTTTTCAATTCCGATATTGAGTTTCGATATTGGATGTCAATATTTAAATTCCGATATTAATATCGGAATTGAACAAAACCATTTCCAAAGCCAATATGTGTCATAAATGTGGATTGCCAATGATAAAATACATATTTAAAATCAAATTATTTCAATTTGGTACTGAACTAAGTAGTATTACTTATAACTTGAAATTTTAGTTATCTTGGCAAAATTAACTAATTTATCTTAGATTTCAAAATCAACATATTTAATTAATATTTCACATTTACACACTTTACAATTACACAATCCAAAAATAAAATAAAAATCAATAACCGTTACTAATTAATTTGTGATTTGCAACAAGATCCTAGAAAACATAATAAAACACTCATACTACGCACACATTTTACACGATAAGTAACAAAAAAATTGATTAATTATCATGACATGGGGCTCCAGTAGCGCTGATAAATTAAATTTTTGAATATTAAAAAAAATCGAATTACTTCGAAAAAGTGTATAATATGAAAAAAAAATATATATCTTGGTTTTTCGAATTTTCACAGTCATAATACAGTAGAGATACTTAAGAAAATATTATATTCTTACTTTATTTTATAGGGTTAGCCAATAACTTTTTTTTCGGGCGCTTCTACGGAGATATGCCACCTGCAGGCAACAATGCTTGTTTAGGAGAATTTGCAACTATGTTTCAGGCTGAGATCTTCTCTATTATTGGTTGTTCAATAGAGAAACTAAAGATGGCCCTAGTCTATAAAAACATCCTAATCTTCTCTGACAGTCAGGTTGCCCTGAAAGCATTGACTGCAGTAGAAATTTAATCTAAATTAGTTTTCCACTGTGTTGAGACCCTAAACACGCTAGGACGTGACAACAGTAACCGTCTGGTATGGGTTCCAGGCCACAGCAACATACTGGCCCCGGCAATGAAACCGCGGCTGAGCTGGCTAGCCTGGGGGCCGAAAGTTCGGCCCAGAACCGGTCTGTATAATGTTCCCAGCACCACCAAGGCTTGAGCATTCCAACGCGTTAATTCCGGGCTTTAATAAAAGTCTTGCAGAATTGGAACTTTTAATGAGTAGAAATCAGCTAAGAACCCTCACCAGAACCCTAACAGGGAACTGCAAGCTCCACAAACACCTCAACAAAATAGGCGTTGGTGATACAACGACTAGCAGATTCTGTGAGTAAAAGAATGAGACGCCTCTCTACCTCTCTTTGGCTGTCCAGCACTTCAACAAAATAGAAACAGGTACATTGGGCAGGACGAATACTCTGCCTCAGAGGAAATTCGTAGCACCAACCCCATCCAAATCGTTCATTTTATGAGCAGCATAGGGCTGGGGACGGTACTATAACGTGAAGGAGTCACAATAGATCCACTTGGGTTGCGTAGTGACACCAGGGCTTGGACAGGGATGACCTGCCTTCGATTGTAATAAAAAAACTTTTTTATTAATTAACACGTATTTGCAATCCCACGCCCTTAATATTTATTTGTATTTTGCGGGGCTAGGGGCTCAATTGGGTGCTCCGCAGCTTTAGGCTCACGAATATAGTTATTGCATTAACATTAACATTTTGATGTGATTGAAAGCGTTATTTAAAAACTCAAATAAAATAAAACCTGATTACGATATTGGCTCTCTCAATTCCGATATTGTAATATCGGACCAAACGCTCCGAGATTCCGATATTACGAGATTCGGAATCGATATTGCATGTCTAGTCGCGATAGCTACTCAAGTCTCGGAACTCAAGAGTCAAGTAGCACTGAGCTGGCCAGTGACTACCATCCACTTAACAATTAAGTGTTAACTAATGAATGATAGCAAACATAGAAGATTACGGAGCAAAAATGTTTACGCCATTTTTTTTTATTCGAGTTAACTAGAGATCGCCCTGTCGCCAAAATTCGACCAAATTTCATATTCATGTTTTAATTTTAAAGTTTCAACTTTGCCTCTTAGATACGCGTTTTTATAAATATAATAATATATAATATAATATCTATGGACGTCTCACACCACGTCAATCTGGCCCCGTGCTAAGTTTTCCCCCCCGTCCCGTTTTCTGGTACCTGTAAACACAAGTTCTTCGGAGAACTTGTGTTTACAGGTACCAGAAAACGGGAAGTATACCTATTTAATACTTTTATACTATACATATATTTAAGATTTTTATTTTACACATATTTAATACACATTCATGACTCAGGAACACAGAAAATATTTTTGTTCCTTCGGCGGGATTCGAACCATCGGCTTGAGCACCAACGCGCTGAACCACTGAGCCCCAGCGGTCGTCATGTAAATGTTTTTTATGGAATATGAAAGAAAGATTGACACTCATTGACAATTATTGTGTCAAACTCACACAAAGTTATGAGTGAGGTAGTGTGTGTTGTTGTTATTTTAATTTTAATGTATTTCTAAGCGTTATTTTTAAAAATATTAGCTTTCGGCAGACCTTCCTCCACTTAAACTTTAAATGTGCCAAATTTCACACTGATCCAATCCACAATGATCAAACAATTCTCGTAAAACCGTACTTGAAACTTTTGCTGTTTGACCCAATAATAAATTAATAATAATTAATTTATTATTGGGTCAAACAGCAAAGGGTCTCAGCGCGGCGGTCTGGCCGCAGTCCTCGCCTTAGCTTATTTTCGGTCTAAGTTGTCAAATGATACGAGCCAATCGTGTGTTCTCTAGAATTTTTACTCAGCTAGCTGCTAGACGCCAGAAAATGTTAGGATGGAGACGTGACATTTTCACTTTACCAACTTAAATATTTAACTGCAACTATTATAACAGTAACTTCTTACGTGATTACGTGATGAAGCACAGCAGTTTCTAACGATAAGTATTTTTTTGTAATTATATTATTATACCCGTGGCAGGAAATACGGGAAATTGCATTTTATATGCGCTAGGTAGCCTATTAAGTAATCATCGCGACCCTGACCTAGCGTGTTCCACCGGCAGGTCGTAGGTGCACCAAACAAAAATGTATTTTGCAACGGAGAGATAGAATTCAAAATAGAATAAATTGAATTGGAGAGGGTGCCCCGTCCATTTCGATTTGCGTCCGCGTGACCATCATCCTAAACTGTTACAACTAGGTGCAGCAGCTTAGGACAACTTTTATTACAACGACCATTATCTCCTATTTGTAGAATACTAGATGATGCCCTCTACTCGTGCACGCAAAAGGAAATCCCGCAAGAACCATACATTTTGCAGCGAAAAAAAGGGCCTTCCCAGTGGTGCACTCTATATCTGTGCCAAATTTCATCTAAATGGTTCCAGTATTTATATAGTATATATTTATTTCGGATCCTATTCAATGAAAACAAACAAACAAACAAATAATCTCCTCTATAATATATATCATCAGTATAGATAAACAAAATTAATAATTTTAAGTTAACCCCGAATTGTCAAATAGTGAGCGAGTTGATGATGATGAATTACAGCTAAGAACACACATGACACCTTCAGATCATGTTAGCTTTAAAAAAATTCGATTCAAATCGGTTCATCCATTTGGGAGCTAGGATGCCACGGACAGACATACATACATACAGACACATCAAACTTATAACACCCCTCTTTTTGTGTCAGGGGCTAATAATAGGCAATCGAAAACATTAGATACATCAAAGCTTTACAAGGTTCAATAAGTATTACAGCTTCTCCTATCTCTACACTTAGCTACTAGTATACTGTGCGGTGTCTCATACAATGTGAATAAACAACGTCATAGTTAATAGGTACTATCATATGTGTACAATGAATCTGTTTAAACTCGGTTCACACGAAATCCACCAAATTCCATTGCGTTTATTTTCACAGAAATTTTCAAAAGTTCAAAATTTTGCGTTAAAATTAACAAAAGAGTTCTGACAATTTTAAACGCGTAGGTAATCATGGATTTTACAGTTGATTTTTATCACGTGAATATACAATAAAAAAAAGTGTTTTCTATATAAAATTTAACGTATTCTGAATTCTGATAGATCCATGTTCGATTGCAAAAATCTAGCGGAACTCTACCTACATTATATGGTTAAATAAATATTTTATATGCACATCGCATATCCGCTTCCCTGCTGGTGCGCGGCGATTAGGCTGCAGTAACGGGCCGCGACATTGATAGCGCGTGAAGTCATACGCGACGTGTGCGCGCCGACGACCGCACGCACCGCGCACGTCAAAGTAGCAGGCGAAGTCAAACTTGACATCGGGACCGATAATCGCGAGCAAACAAGGTGGAACGAGTAACAACCCAAATCAGTGGAACAAAGAATTTTTGTGACAATCAATGAGGAGTGTATCGATAAGATTGTGCTAAATTGAATCACTTTAATGCGCCAAATAATGTTAGCCTTTTATAGTCCAATCGCGCGGTCGATGTGAATAACCGGATTTGTGACAATTGATGTGCAACTGACGAGATGGGGATTAAATCGGAACTCGCCACCCCCGACAACACGGACGAGGAGAGCGGGGAAGCCTTCACCGACGGCGACTTCGGCGACTCGGACGACGACACTACCATCGTCGAACGTAGTCCGGACTCCAAGCTGCCTGTTGCTGAGACTGTCAACCCAGAGTTTGTAGTCAATGCCAAAGAAAAGATAGTGAATGGACACGCGGATTCCGAGAGCAGCGAGGGGGAGAAAGTTGAGGTGGACGGACGGCGGGATTCGCACTGCAGCACAAGCTCCATCGTCGGCATACTCGGCGACCAGCAAAATCATGTATGTAATGTTCTGCCCCGTTTAATCCCGTACTTTGTAAAGATATTGGCATCTTGTAGTCCCCGATCCCGCTTTAAAAAGTTTTGCTCTAGTGTACTAAGCAAAATATGTATTTTTGGAACGAAATTCCTTATGGGGAGATGCGGAGGGGTGCCCTAGCCGAAAAAAAACGTCAGATTTTTATGTATAGTTTTATTATTTTCTTTATACCTCGAATAGAACTTAAAATTAATATTTTTATAATAAGGAACTTCGTTCCTATCCGGTGCCCCACGACACCACACGGCTCTTTATTTTAACTTGACTTGTTTAAACTAAAATACATAAACAATTTGCCCTCGGTCATTGAGAACAGTCGTCGACATTAACTAATACATAATGTCAATAAAAGTCGTGCCTTGCTTTCAATATTTAGGCATAACATTTTTGTTGATTTCGTCATTGGCATTTAACTTGAGTTGCGACTTTTGCTACGAGGTTGAATGACTATTTAAACAATTGGTACAAGGTATTGGTAGGTAACCAAAGAGATTTATGATTTTGGGATCCCTATGTTACTTGGTTAGTTATATTAAAAGGAAAAAAAGTTAAACAAAATCCATAAAAGAAATGGTGGTAACTGATAAAGAAATCTACAAAATAACAATGTTTTTTCGTGTCCAATGACTAATAAGCCTAATAACGCTACCTAGCTTAAGTTAATTAGGACTTAGGACTTAACAATACTGATGACGTTAGAATTATCTAACGATGATTTTTATTTTAGATTACATTAGACTTGATCTAATGAGATCAAGAGTCAAGACTACGAAGATATGTTTCGTTACTGACTAATATAGATTCGGCAAAATGATTTTATGGTCCTGAGTTCTTACTACAACGTTTATAGTGTATATATACCTTGTGACTTGTCCCGTATGCAGCTCGAGTGCCAAGGCTGTTTTGTAAAATAGCATTAAATATGTTCCATAATGGCTAATGGCACACTTTACTAATGATCACCGCATGACGTTACTGCAGACGAGTATCAGCCTTGTGATAAAAATTGCCCGTGTCCCTAATTAGTGTTCACAAGTGCATGCTTCTCCATCCTGAGGATAATAACGACGCGATGGAATAAATCCAGGGACGTCACGATACATTGACTAGAGTCGAGCAGCCGTACCTGCAGCTAGCCAAAAGTTAATTATTACTTTCAATTAAAATATTTTTAGTCTGGAAACTGGACCTCTCCCCAGTAGATGACACAAGAATATTCACTATATATAACGTGAATTGATATTATATTCTTTTATGCTCTGCGAAAGTGATTATATTTTTCTTATATCCTAAGAATATTATTAGACGGTGACACCTTTATGAATTGTGGACAATCTTATCTCATACGTGTTCACACTCGTTTTAGAAGGACAATATGTTATTATCTAAGTGTTTGTTTTACTTATATACGGTGATGTTACAAGTTAGAATACCTCGTTAAAACTAGCGATTTACGAGTACAATAATTATGAGACGTTGAAGATGTGTCATGAGAAGGAAACAAAAGTATTCGGCTAGCGAGTGTCAGGCTATCGTCACGCGTTACATAAGCACGGCTCGATTGCAGTGTTCTAATCACGTTAGCTCGACGGATGAAGAAGGGCTTCGCTAGCTGTTCGCTCCTGTGATTCGAAGATTCATAGACAAGAGTTAGGTGCGAGTGCACTTGTCCGGGTGTCACTTGTTCGAGGGCTGCGTTAGTTTGGTGTATGTGCGTGTGTTTGGGACACTTATGACATGGCCTTGGCGCCGCTGGCATTGTCGTCGCCGGAGCTCGTGCTGCGCGCCGCGGCGACACTGCTGTCGCTCTATGTGAGTGGGTCCTAGCTTTGGAGGTTGTATTATTTGCTGTATTGAATTAGATAGAGGTAAGTCATGAAACTCCACAGATCCCATTATGAAAGAAATATTAGATTCATCTCAGCTAGGGGGTTTGTTTGATCGATGGGATCGACAGTCTACACCAGAGATTCCCAAACTTATTCCGTCTAACGCCCACTTTGAAAATCAGTTATTTTGTAGCGTTTTTCACTTTCAAAACCTCGATAACATATTAGTCTCTCCTGGAGTTTAATTAAACTTATATTCTAAACGAGACTTTTCTTACCAGAGAGAGCAATAATAATGCCTGATGAAATATAATTAAACCTTCTACTTTCAATTTTATTTTTCTAGATCAGGTACATAAAAAATCCCGCGTTCGGCAAGCGCTCAGCTTGGCCGCAACAATAGATATACCTACCTATTTTTAATACGTGCTTTCGGAGGTGGTGACCTTACCTGCGACACTTGAAAACACGAATATTTTTCAGTGTTTGATACCTATTACTAAATATCTAAAGATATGTATAGCGCTGTGAACTCATTAAAAATAATTAATACTTAATATACATAGTTTTAGTTTATATTTATATCATAAAATAGAATATAAATATAAACTAATGAATGTATGTTGTGTAGTAGAAGGATTTTAATTCAAATCAGTGAATTTTAAAATATAAAGTAGCTGAAATTACAAATCACCCATCGCCCCCTTAAATCACATCAGCGACACCCAATTTTTTCTGGCCAATTTTTACCGCCCTCCTCTAGGCATCCAGCGCCGGGGTGCGTTATCGCCCACTTTGGGAAAGACTGGTCTACGCTCTTTGGGCGAGGCCTCAACACTGCGTTCGTTGCGACGACGCACCGCCTAAACGATTGCAATACAATTTACAACGTCGTTTGTGCGATGCGTAATGCGTCGTCCTCGTCGAAAGTAGCAACGCAGTGTTGTGGCCTCGCCCTATTAGATTCTAGATATATAATTTAACTTTGGTGTTTATTAAATCATGATACAAATAACTTGTTTTTGCGGAGAATGATTTTTGTAAATTTGAAAATTCGGCATTAAAACCCAAAACAGTGGGAAAATGTGACAAAGTTACGAATGCTAGCGCTATATTATATTCACATGAATAAATTAGTATCTAAGCTAAGCGGCAGTTCTCTATTCAGTTTACGTTGAAAGATTATATTTATATTAACAGTTTGTAGCCTATTGCGGTAGTGTTCTACAAAAATGTTAGTGTATTCGCTAATCTTTATCTGTTACCACAGATTAATAATTAGTTACCTACGTACGTTACGTTCACTTGTAAGGCGGAAGTGGTGTGGTAACGCTCCACGAGTTAATTGTCCGAATTATACGGCGCGTAAATACTTACCCAACACACCAGTTAAATAAACACACCGATGCTAGTTGCTACAAGTTGCAAGTTCTTATATATGTATATATATATATACATATATAAGAATATCTCTTTAGTAGCAGTTACTTAGAATATTACACGTTATAATATAATTAATTTAATTTTACGGTGATATATACTTGTATAAGTATATGTCACCGTAAAATTGTAAAAACCGTTTCTTTTAAAATGCCATATATATTATATAATTTAAATTAATTATATTATATTATAGCGTGTATTTCGAGCGACTATATAATATTATAATTAATACCTTACACACTGACATATTATATTTTATTATTATTATATATAGTTACTTAAAAATTACTTAAAATACACTACATTTTTTCAATAACAATAACGTTATGAGTCTTCCTTAAAGAGATCATCTCGGTGCTTTCAACATCTCAGTACACTGAATAGAAACTCGAGTAACTTTTTAGTAAAAAGCAAGGAACAATTGCTTATTAGGAAGCGTTTTTTTCAGTAACAGTCAGTAATATCTCTTGAGCCGGCGCCGATGCGCTAATTTAATATGCAGTAACTTAATTTGACCTGACCCACTGATCTGTAATGTAAGCTGACGCGGTATCAAGTGCACGACCCGGCCTTGAGCTCCAGAGTTGCCCGGTTACTGGCGAATTAGATCTCCGGTCAGGGTCTCCTCTGTCCTCATGAAATACCTGGCATGCACAGAATGCTCAGTGCTCATTCAAGGTAGCAATATGATGAGCACTCGATTGACATCGTCGCTATCGAGTTGTGACTTGTGAGTAATTATTATAATTAGTGTGAATAATCTATTGTGTAACGGATTTTAGGCAAACGTACAGCCATCCGGTCAAACTCTGTAACCTGCAGTCGCACCCAGTTTCATGCTATTGCGATACTATGTCATATGCTGTAAGCATTAAGACACCTTTTTTTGTGAAAATAAAGAGTTTTCTATTCTATTCTACGTGTGTACATACTAGGTTGATCTCACTGCTAGAAGAGTTTGTGAGTGGCTATGACGTATTATGTAGTGACAGTTGGCCTAAGTTGAAAGGAGCGATAAATGTTAGAAAAGTCCTACAATGTTTCATATCGCATGGCAGGTAATTAATAATAATATATTAACTTTAATCGTGTATTGTGTTTTGTTATCGCAACGCTCAGCGATATTTCTTATCAGCTAATGGTACTTTTGTCAAGTCACTCTTAATGCGTTTACTTTTTATTGTGTATCACATATTATGTGTATTGTGTAATTTGTTCATGTACTTTACGATGATGCCAAAATATTACCGGATAAAAATATTTTCGGAAAAACTGGGTGTGAAAAATGAAACTATCACATGGCAAGACGAATGTTACTTCTTGTACCTTCTAACTTGTTACTAATGTAACATTACTGAGTACTTACATTGGACAAATTCAAACACGGCTACCAGAGAGCTTGTTTAACGTGTGTGTATGGTGTTGCAGGCGGAGCAGCGGTTGGCGGCGCGGCGCGCGGCGCGTGCGGAGGCGCGCGAGATCCGCATGCGCGAGCTGGAGCGCCAGCAGCGCGAGCAGGAGGACCACGCCGACAAGGCCTACGACATGTACGCAGGTAAGGCGCCGCTACCACACCACTTCCAGCCGGCACAGCCAGACCAGTTTTATTGTATATGACGTGACGTGTTCGTGGTTCAGAGACGGTGGGCCGACGGGCGGGCGGGCGTCTGGCGACTCTCAGCCCCGCCGCGCACTCCCCGCGCCGCGCCTCTGAAGACTCCGACGACGTGCTCGGCGTCAAGGACCTCCGGCACGAGCTCAAGGAGGTGGAGGAGAAGTTCCGCAAGGCGATGATCCTCACTGCGCAGCTGGACAACGACAAGGCCGCGCTGGGCTACCGGCTCGAGCTGCTGGCCGACCGCCTGGAGGAGCTGCACGAGGAGCACGCGCAGCTGCAGCGCGAGCACCGCGACCGCTGCTCCGCGCACGAGCGGCTGCGGCGCGAGCACGAGGCGCTGGAGCGCGAGCTGGCGCGGGCGCGAGACGCAATACGCGCGCGCGACTCCGCCGCCGCCGCTGCCGGCTTTGCGTTCGTAGACGCCGCCGCCGCGCCCGACGCTCCCGCGCCCGGCCAGCCACACGGTTCCGTGCCGCCGCTCGCACTCGTCTCGCACGCATCCGAGCGCCTGCTCGACGACGCCGGCGAGGGCACGCTAGGTAATGCGCACTATCAGTCATCTGCTATTATAATCTACAGTTACCGGCTGACCCCGCAAACGTAATATCTAAATTATCACTTGATGGTATAAAATAGTTTACAGCCTATTCTCACACCTACCAAATATGTCACATACATATAAATTTGGTTACAAACCCTGTGTTGTAAATAAATAGATGAAAGTATCTAGGATGTACAGTTGAGAAAATAATACCTCTAAACTTTACATTATCCTTTTATTCTTGGCAGTATTAGTTTCATTACCGTAATGTAACATATTAGAGTTAGTATTATAATACAAATAAACAAATAATCGATGTAAGATTACATGTACTTACATTTATGTCATAATATAATGAAAAACATGCTCGATATTTCCAGATGTCCGATTACAAAACTTGGTAAGCTCGAAGCAGGCGCTGGAGGGCGAGGTGCGCAAGCTGAAGCTGCAGCTCAACGACGAGCGCGCGGCGCGGCAGAACGGCGCCGCCTCGCACCACGACCGCGAGCACGAGACCGAACGTACGTTAACTACACCTGCTCCTGTGGAATTGGATGAAAATTAGCAAATGGATCGCCTGATAATAAGCGATAACCGCCGCCCATGGACACCCAAAACACCAGAGGAGTTAAAATTGCCCTGCTGGGCTTTTAAACACCGCTTTTCTTGGACCTCCGTTAATCGGCCTCACTCAGTGTAACTCAAACAAGCGTTATGTCACGCATATTTTTGACGTGATAACGTCTTATTAATCGATGGAGCCGGCTGAACGCACGAAAAAACTTGACTCATGCGTTACCTGTTACCCGTTATCGTTACCAAGTACCAGCGTTAGCTCGCATTGTCTTTACCTCATTATTATTATTATTATTGTGCGTGACGTGGTTGAAGTGCTGCATCGGCGATCTCCTTAAGGCCTGAACGGATGCAAAATCGTGTCGTGTACACAATCCGTTCGCCGAATCCGTTCAGGCCGAACTGACGTCAGTTGGGTCGGATGCGATTTTTTCCGTGTATGGGCTCGAATCCGTTCAGGCGTCAGTTCTAACTGAAACGATCGGCCTCTCGTCTGTGGCTGCCTTTAGGGTACCGTAGCATAACAACGTTGTCACGTTCAACTATCGTCAGAAAACCGACTTTACAGACAACCGGTATGTTTTTTTTAAATCAAACTCCAGTCGTGCGTCGGAGCTGACACACACACTTTTTTTTTTGAGGACCTAATACCTTCCCCGTTGGGTCTTTTTCCTTGTATTTTACTGGTTTTTTTTACGTTTTGCTAACCTATCTTGGTGGTTTTTTTAGTGGAGACGCTGCGCAAAGCGGTGTCAGAGGCAAAGGCGCGTGCGGCGCGCGCGGAGGCGGAGGCGGCCCTACAGGCAGCGGCGGTGGCGCGGCTGGAGGCGCAGGTGGGCCGCCTGCGCGCGCAACACCTGCAGCAGGACGAGAACGAGGAACAGCTCAAGCAGGAGCGCCGCCGGCTGCAGCGTGAGGTACGCAAACATGCATGTGCACCACCATAGCCGGGCACCGTTAATGAAATAGTTAACTTCGTTAATCGCTAATCCGCTACAAAAAAAGTCAGCTTCGTTAAACGTTAAAGCGTTACATTTCGAAAGAATTAACGCAAGTTAACTTTAATCGTTAATCTGTTAATATGGTGTAAAATTGCATCTTTATATCGTTGCGTTAGTGAACTTATAATACCGGTTGGTTTAGGTTCTAATTCATTCATCAATTATCAACACGCAAATGATCACTAACAGTAATTTATGATAACAACAAACAAACAAAGCACTCGTCACTCTAAGCACCGGAGCTAAGTAATGAAATGATCAAACGAAACAAATCTCTTCGCAGTTTTCTTTCTCACACGCACGCGCCGGCAAAATATATCTAGTTTTGTTTTTGTTTCACTCGCTGCCACGCGCCGCCCGGTACTTGTCGGTACCGTGCGGTAACTATTAGGCATTGGATTAACGATTAACGGACTTCTGCATATTAACGGAAGTTAACGTGTCCGTTAACATTTTTAAAAGTTAACTTAAAAGTTAATCCGTTAATCAAAATGTTAACTTCGTTAATTTACGATTAACGGATTAACGAGTTAATGCCCAGCTATGTGCACCACGCACGTATGCGTACGTGCGCAAACATACACAATGAGTGCGCACACAAATACAAAATAAATAGTATTATCTAATATCATTTATATTCTACTAGATCCATAGTATTAATAATATTTATTCATCTACTTGAGCCATCGCTGCAACTGTTTCAAGTCGTTTATAACCGTACAGTACAACCATGGTCTTATTGTCCCTCAGCAATCGTCGTTTTTCTATGAAAGTGTCATAAGATTCAAATCATAAGACATTAAGAACGTGGCGGTACTGTACCAGTATTTGACGAGTAATGTATTTTCAGGAAGTTCATGAAGTAGTTGACTTTTGGGCAGAGATCAATAACGGGGACAGCTAACGGTACAGTAACTGTGTGACCCCGCCCTGTTACTGTGACTCCACCGCCTGTGCAGACGCGATAACTGATCCCACCTATACTGATGTACAATAAAATGTTAATATACAGTGCGATATGTCGAAAGTCGAAAAATATTTCGCACATAGCTCATTATTTTCACAAAAGTTCTCTTGTATTCACTCTCTCATAAAACACTGTATTGAAGACTTGCTACGCCCTTCAATGTGCAATACATTTATACATTCTTACATGCGGATAAAAAATAATTTCATTTCATCAAACATGATGATGAAATACCTATGAGCTTTGACTGTATCTTTTTTTTAATATCATGTCTTTTCAAATACATAGTTTTTTATTGTATGTTTTTGTCATAAGAAAATAAGTTCTTCAGTGTTTTGTCTTAACGCATGTTTCATAACACTGTAACTAGTAAATTAATATATCTTCGATTGTAACAGAAATATAACTACATTTTTACTTCCTTGTTTATGCAGTAAATAAATTAAATATTTAAACCTACTGACCAAATAAACAAGCAGGGTACCAGATTTAAAAAAAATTGTGTATTTTATCTGCTCGCAAAAAATGTAAATAAAATTTTTGAGCTAAGGTACATTATAATTAAATAAATTGTTACAAGCAAATACTATGCAAATTGCTTTCAATAATGGATTGTTTGTTTACATTAAAATTACGAGCATGTTGCACAGAATACGACAGACATTATTACTTGTGTGTGACATCACGGATGCTCGTGTTGCAGGCGCGGGAGGCGCTCAACCGCGTGGAGGAGCTGGAGACTGAGAACAGTCATCTCACCAAGCGGCTCGACAAGCTCAAGAACGCTAAGTCTGCGCTGCTCAAGGACCTGTGACCCCGCTGACTGCCCGCAAGAGACGCCGCGATACTGACGTCTCCCTCAACGCCCAGAATGAGACGCCAGATAATACCGTTTCGTTCACCGCCCCGAAAGAGACGACACGTAGCGTAGCGTAACGTCACACGTAGAGACGGGTGTCTCTTTCTAACGCGCGCATGCGCACTGCGTAATCAATATCACTGAAGTAAGTTGCGGTATCTTCGTGTATGTTTATGTATTGACTTGATGGACTTACATGAATTTAGTATGAAATTTAACTTTGAAATAATTTTATAATGTTATGTACATTATATATACATAAATGCTATTAGCTAAGGCTGAAGCTATATCGAAGGCGTATATGAAAGCCTAACAATTTTGACAACATTAATTTTAAATACATTAGCATTTCACAGAGAAACGGATTTTGTAAGCTATGTACTCTCAGGAATCTAATTCATGAGCAGTAGAGTGTTCTCATAATTTATTTGTATTATAATGACTATATGCAGTTACAACTCACAATACAAGTCAATGATAGTATGTCAGTTAGATATCAAAATATTATTATAATACTAATAAATTATGACAAAGGTCGACTGCTTATGAATTAGATTCCCTGATACTACAAACTGTGTAAGTCCATCACAATAATGGAACCTCCCAGTAGTACTGGTGATATTTTTGTCAATTTAAGTGTTGGGAAACTCCACTTGAAGGCGTAAAAATATAAAGAAAGTATACGAATTATGTTGTTTTACGCTGGATGTAAAAATTTGGATACATTTACAAATGTGATTAATTTTATTAATGTATTTTAAGACTTTGTATAATATTAACCTATGTTCCACCGAATTCGCTTATTTCAAATTGCATTTTATATTTTGAGGAACGTGTTTTTTTAAATATTATCATAAGTGTTTCATAGCCGAGGATAAATTGTGAGATACTCCACGCCGTTTTCTAATTAATTTATAGTGTTATGTAATTACTGAAGATTTATATGTTCATAAATATTGTCCATTTGCTGACATAGAGCCTGTCCCCATGTGACATGTCAATGTACCGACGTGTCCACATGTCCACGTCACGACGTCGTCAAATGACACGGTGCGGTGTCGCGACACGGTGCGTTAACATATCGTGCAAATTCACGTCGCCGTAAAATGCACGTTATAATGTCGGATCGCCCTGCTTTGTAAAATTCCACATTCTTCACCCTGCTACGCTACACTACTACCAATGCTACGTTGCCGTGCCGTGAACTAGTACGACGCGGCAACGAACCGTGCCACAACACCGGCGTCTGCCGCGACACCGCGCCGTTTCAAGTTGTCGACGTTGTGATGTGGACACGCCGGTACACTGACCTCTGGAGGCCCCGTACTGGGTAACATATATGAGGGCCGTGCGCCGTTTTAAGGTTTCGTATATAATGTAGATATTATTTTAATTCTTTAACGATTATTTTAATGGTTTAAATAATTTATTTGGTTGTTCATATTGTATTGTATTATTGTAAAATTATTGTATAGATTCATCACGACTTGCCGACAGCTTCGCACTAATATCTTTCACTTGCCGCGTTGTATATAATTGGGGCTCTTGTATTTATATTTGGCTTTATTATATTACGTGATTTTGCTTAGATTGTATTGGAAATTATGTATTTATACAATCGTACCTGTAAAAAAGGTTTAGCAATAACGCATTGACATTCACGAACGCTCGACAATTGATATAATGGAATTGATGCATTTGTCAATACTTCAGGAATAGGTTTATTCGTCTTTAGACTATTGGCGCTGGTTGCTGCTGGTGATCGAATTTAATGCAATAAGTAACTTGGACTGTACTTGCTTTTAATTAAATTGTAGCTAGAGAATACAATAAAAAGTTAGTTGCTCAAGCTGTTATATAATATTATTTTTGTTTATTTTGTACGTGTGGAATTTAGACCCTGCGCTGCGACTAATTTCTACAATTAATGCAATTTTGCTAAGTAAAAATCGCCCTGATCATGAATTAGAGTTTGTAAATAAATATTTGATATTGTAACTAGCAAAAACCTTGACATCCAGAATTTATAAAATTGCCATTGTTTTCCTAACTCCTAAGTAGTTCTTGCATTTATCGTGAAGTAAATATGATCAAGCTGTTTAAATCTACTTGGTCATACAGTAGTAGGCTACTTGACCTTGTTTTTATTTATGTCCTAAACGCTTCATACTACAAAATCTGCGAAAACACTATTCACCATGATGGTTGATAGATTATCTGTGCTGTGACGTCATACTAGTACTATTTGTAATCTGTGCTTTAGTCCGTAGTAGTAAAATGGCGGTGTTATGTTCCGTTTGACGTTTTGACATAAATAACTTTTTAAGATGTCATGAACTAGTTATTTACAGAAACGTTCCGTTTCACTACTACATATTATGTGTTTAGTGTGTTTGTGTTGTCACATCCTTTCCGGAAGTTACTTCGAGGTGTTTGCATTAGTAGAAATTGAAAAACAAAAATACATATTTTTAAATCAACTTTATTTATCATAAGTTTTTAAGCTAGATTACGTTTTCCTAAGCCAAGTACTAAAGGAAATACTCCTTCAATGTATGAAATTAAATATGAGTCAAGTAGTAGCCTACTATGTGTCAATACATTCACAAAGGAGTGGCAATTTGCTTGGTGTTGTAGCATGTTAAAGGCTGTAGCATAATGTTATATTGGCACAGCGGCCACTAGTACATGTATAATATATTAAGATAATTTTATGAGTAATGTTATTGCCATTTTGATTGTAAATGTACATTTCTCTAAAGTTACCACTGTGTCTTACAAATAGTTTTGAGCTTGCTAATAGAAATTATTCCTATGGAGAGGAGTCTCAAATATTTTATTAACAACGAACCATTCCGACATGGAAACAATGACGGTGAAACTCGTTCGGACTCTTTTCTAGTCATTGGTTTGTTCATCCATCGTATGTTACAGTTGTTATTAGCTCCCTGTCATTATGTTATGTTTCGAGGGTCATATGCAAGGTGATATTTTGTACGTTCGGGCAACGCACTATGTAATGTATTTGATATTTATTTGTGCTAAGTATAAAAGTAACGCATGATTGTATTAAATACCATCAAATGGGTTATGTTAAATGTGTGCGGCATCCGTGCATATCACACGCACTGCGCTCTTGGCTTATAATTTGACGATAGATGTTAAGCGCGACATACGTTCACTAGAGTCGGTAACATTCGATAGTAGTTGCCTCTTAATGTTGTAGATAGATAAATGTTTTGTACTACTGATGGATTTGACGAGGTATGTCTTATAAGTATGCTGCATTAACCTACTCCAACCGGTACTAAAAAAACTAATAAATAATATTATTATTGCCATTTACAAATAAAATAGAACAACAGTACATTAGTTTCAATCATTTCCCTTTGTATAATTTGTCATTTACAACCACTTATTGCTCTTCTAGTTACATTGCTCTTGTCTTAATTTGGTGTGGAGACATTATTTTTTGCAGCAGTCTTATCCCCTACAGCAGTACTATGGCACACGACATAAAACATGCGAGCAGTAATCCTACATGATCTAAGTTCATGCCATTATTTGCTTGCATGTTGACCCCTTGTTCTTCAACAGCTATAACTTTTCACTTGTTACATTTTTTAAATATAACTTTTAGAATATTTTACCCTTTAAATCATATCCATATGTATGATCACACTCAATCCCAAATGGATTAGCAACCTCATAAGTTTGAAGTATAGGCATCGAACTCTCTATATCCTATAGCCAAATTCCTCACATAATCCTCATAAATATGCATAATATCAGATGCTCTTAATGGGTTATAATTAGATGTCTTGACTCGTTTGCTTGGTAGTATGTGAGCAACAATAGGAGAGTTATAAAACACTTTTTTAGGTTTGTTGAAGTTTGAACATCATCAATTCCTGCCTGCCTGCCATCCAGCCTGATGTAATTAAGTATATAGTTTTATTATTCACAATGTCATGAACACCCAATAACAACACAGCTACATGCTTGTAGTTGGCTGATGTACCACTTCCTGCAGCACATTCACTGTGGCAGTCCTCTATTACACTTTCTTGAGTAACTTTAGCATCCACCTGGTAAGGCACTTTCTTCATACTGGCTTTACATTGTCCTCTTAAATACGTATATATACGTATAAGAGAAACGGGCGGTTAAAAGATGCCGAGATTCATAAAGGAGTTGTCCTTTTGGATGAGTACTGAATCTATAACAAGGTTAAAAATGCTTTAAGAAATCTATTTCACTAGTTAAACTTAAAAACAGTTTATAACTGTGGTTAAGCGAAGATCTCGACCTACCATTGGAAGTATTCTTGTATTTCATGTTTACTGATATTTTTAGGAGACGTCTGAGCGTTAATATCTTTGAATGTATCTAATGGTAGACAAACATATTATATAGATATGTCTAATATAACTATACTCTCTATCAGATCCGCTTTTTTGCCAGTTGTTGATGCATTTCTCCTTCGAAGCTCAGCTTGTTGCTTGCTCACAGTCATCAATTAATACATGTTTTACTATGTATCGCAAGGAAAATTTAAAAATAAATCGCAGCCACAGTTTGACACAACGTAAACAAGGTACAGTCGCCGAGATCGCCATCTACGTCAAACATTTAGTTTTTCTCCCCGATAACCCATTTTTTTTAAACACTAGGGACGTTACACTATGTATGTATATGATAATCTTGTAGAATCGAATTCAATGATTACTTGTGAAGAAATATCACAATAAATTAATAACCACGTTGTGATTATAATAAAACATAATTTATTATTCTTTTACTAACTATAAATACCAAAAATAACTAAATAGAAAAATCATTGATGTTAGGTACAATTTAGGTGGGATGTTGCTGGCAGCACCAGTGCCTCTCGATGACGCCATGTCGTGTCGCCATTACATGACGCAGTCTTTTGTCGTTGTGCGTTTTTGGTGTGCTCTCTGTTATTTTCTTCTGACCCGACTTTTTTATTGGACTGATCTTACTGACTACGTTTACCTGGCTATAAATTGGACTCCGATTGCTTATTAGTAAAAAAGAACAACATTACAGGCTCAGCAATAAATTGTCTCGTAGCTGGTAAGAAATGGTGTGGATGCAAGTCCATCTTTATTAAAAGTCGAGTTGTTAAATCTGGTAAAAACAACTAACCCGTCCAAGCTCCGCTATGTAATCGATGAACTAGCCCTAGAGCATGGATACGAAGTTATTCGATTGCCTCCCTACCATTGCCAGTATAACGCCATCGAGCTTATTTGGGCACAAATAAAGGGTCATGCAGCGCGGAACAATACTGAACCACCCTTCAGTACTGCCAAAATGATGGCTCTGCTACAAACTGCGTGTGCAAAAGTCACTACAGAAGACTGGAGAAAAGTCGTAGAGAAAACAAAGAAAATAATTTTACAAGATTTTGAACGAGATGTGAGAATAGACAATATTATTGAAAATGAATTATTACTATCTCTGAGTGCTGACAGCAGTGATGAAGATGAAAATACTAATAACAGTTCTGATAGTTCAACTGAATAAATGCAATTTTTTGACGTGATAACGTCGATAAATCGATGGAGCCGGCTGCACGCACGAAAAAACATGACTCATGCGTTACCTGTTACCAAGTACCAGCGTTAGCTCGCATTGCCTTTACCTCATTATTATTATTATTGTTGTTGTTGTTGTTGTTGTTGTTGTTGTTGTTGTTGTTGTTGTTGTTGTTGTTGACGTTGTCACGTTCAACTATCGTCAGTAAACCGACTTTACCGACAACCGGTATTTTTTGTTAAATTATGTACTTGTCTTATTTTGTTCCTTATATTTACGAAAGAAAAAATAATAATGGGACGATGATTTTTAAAATTCACATATATTTCAAGTCCGTATCGATTCATTCACTTTAATCTATGTTTTTAAGCAGGTCACTCACTATGAAGATAAAACTGACAGACGTCAAATGTTACCTATTAAAATGACCACTGTAAAATGACCACTTTTTTAGAGCAGTCTTCTTATAACCACTGACATTGGCAACTGACAAAGGCCGCAATACTCAAAAGAAGAAGAAGAGACTCCAATTTTTAGTAATACCTAATACAAAGATATTTTACTACTAGATGGATAGCGATTACGTCACGAATTGTTAGAAAGTGATAGCTCAATACAAATCAACTAATGTATGAAAGCGACGCATGACTTTTTTTTGTCCCTTTCGGTATGGCCGGTTTTTTACTTGGCAACTATGTCACAGTTGACAATTACTTGCCAAACAAGTAGACGCGTTGTGATTTTCAATTGTTTTTTTGTGTTTAAAGTGAAAAAGAAGCATTATAAGAGGTATTATATTACGTGGCCAGGAAAACTCTTTCGATTGTGATGGTGGGGTGTTCTATGGTGGGCTGTAAAGCCGTAGCGAACAACAAATACCTGGATTAACGTTTCATGCGTAAGTACCGCTACAAATGTTGTTTTTCTTAGAGCTTCACGTAGTAATTAGAATGAATGTGAGTTTTTATTTTGTTTCTGACATATTCATAAAAGTAAGCCACACAGATCTGCTTTAATTTCGGAAATAAGTAATTTATCATAACCTTAACCCTTGTATCATTATTGAAAGCTGTGTTGCCATGTCGACAAAACTATCTCCCCGATAAATTAGTAATATTGTGTTGTGTCATCTTTGATATTATTGAGGTATTGTATAGCTAACATCGTGGATGGATCAAACCAAAAATCTACCAAAAAAATCCGTACAGCGCCATCTAGGGAACATATTTATTTTTATAACTTATTTGCTTAACTTTGTTACATCCAAGTAAATGGCGGACTGATATTTAATAGATTTTGGTAGGTAAGTTGTGTGAAATTCCCTCATTAATATTAAACGACTGGCCTAGATTTGGGAAAAAAATAACTCTATGCTAGACACTTTGTTAATATTTTCCAACAACTAGACCTAATGTCATTAAAATAATAGTTATTTATTTTTAGTTTTCCGACCGAACCCGATGTACGGAGTGTATGGGTGGTTCAAACTGGACGTTCAAACTGGCAGCCAAAAGGAAGTTCGAAAGTATGTTCAATACATTTTGAAGATGGATCTTTTACTACTTCAAAAAAGAGAAAATATTTGAAACCTGGAACTATACCTGAAAAACAAATTCATGTAAGCGCTCAATTTGATTTCAAAGTGATGAGTGAAATAGTGTTATTGGCATCTTCATTATAACAATTTTGTTCAAAATTTTGTTTGTTTTTATTAACATTTAGTTTACTAACTTTATTATTTATTACTAAAATTTACAACATTTCAAAATTCCGCAATGCAATAGGTAATTGTTATTATGTTTTTGCAATACAAAAAACTTTATATAATTTTTTGCTATACTTATATAAAGTTTTTTTGTATTAATAAATAATAATTAAGTAATTATTTTTGCAGATGAAAGAAATTCCAACTGATTCTTCTACTGCTTCGGTGCAAACTACAGTGAAAAGAAAGGCTTACTATGTTTTGCAAGAAATAAGACAGCGAAAGAAGGCATGTTTGGTAAGAATATATGCATATATTTTTAATGTCATAGGACAGCAAACGAGCAAGCGTTGTTAAGTAACCACCGCTGCCCATGGACAATTGCAGAGGAGTCACAAAAGTGTTACCATCCATTAGTAGGGGAGGATCATCATAGGAATCGTTGGATGGTTAGAAGGGCCTCCGGCTCTCTCGACTCTCACTCACCAAACGAAGCATAGTTGCGGCATAGCTACTAGTAGCTAGCTAGTACTAGCTAGTAGATAAAGGTTTTTTTAAGTATATTCCTTCATAGTTTGAAATCTTGACATAATTAAATACATAGTATTAAATAATTAATCCAAATTTATGATTATTTTAGGAACCAGAAGATTTTTCTTCTAAACCGACAACAAGTCAACATGTTTATTCCATAGGAAAGAAAATAATGAAGAGCCAATACAAAGAAAATGTCAGCCCAAACATGGTACTCTTTTTATTATTGTAGAGAATGCTTAGAGATCTGATTTTTTTTTCTCTTTTTTATCTCCATGTTTTTGTACGTTTTAGAAGCTGGCATCAACAAAACCACAAAGTTGTCCCAAAACGGAAAATTGTGATCTTAAGCGCCAGTTGAGAGATGTTCAACTTAAGGTAATTGAATTGAAAGCTTGTTAATCAATTAAAAAATCAAGTTTAAATAATATAAGCCGTCACTGCACGGCAAAAAAAATTATAATATGCAGGGCGTAATAATTATCATTTATTTTCAGCTGGAAAGGCAAAAAAAGATTTCGGCGACACGGTTGAAGAAATTGCGTGCAAGTCGTGAGTCGCGGAGAAGACTGCAGAAGAAGGTTGCAGTTTTGGAAAATATTCTGGTTGAATTAAAAGCCAAAATGTTGATTAACACGGAAGAGTCAGACACGTTACTCAACATTGAAGTCGAAAATAAAGACTTTTTGAAAAGGTACCTTCAGAAAGTAAATTGTCCTAAAAAATATTCTCCGGCCTTGCGCAAGTTTGCTCTTTGCCTCCACTTTATAAGTCCGAAAGCGTACCTTTTCGTTAGAAAAAAGTTTAATACGTGCTTGCCTCACCCGAAAACACTTTATAAACGGTATGCTTTTATTGACTGCGAACCAGGGTTTACGCAAGAATCTTTAAATGCTATTAAAATTCTGGTTAATAAATCATCTGCACCAATTATTTGTAATTTGTGCCTCGATGAAATGTCCATTAGACAACAATTGCTATGGGAAGGCAAAAAAACAGTCGGCTATGTTAATGTAGGGGACCATTTAGACACAGATTCTCAGAAAGTAGCTAAAGATGCATTAGTGTTTATGGTAACGGCAATAAATGGAGTGTGGAAATTGCCAGTCGGCTATTTTCTAACGAATGGGGTAAATGGAGAGCAAAGAAGTGTATTGGTGAAGTCCTGTATAAGTTTGCTTGTTGAATGCGGTGTTGTCGTCGCCTCATTAACTTTTGATGGATGCCCATCCAATTTTGCCATGGCAAAAATATTAGGAGCATCATTCGATGACATCGATAATTTAAAAACTTTTATTAATGTGGCGGGCCAGGAAATAGTAATATTCCCAGATCCTTGCCACATGCTGAAATTGGTGAGAAATACGTTTGCAGAAAAATTCAACAATTCTAATGCTTCAAGCGAAGTTATTTCCTGTGAGTATATCCTAAAACTCCACCAACTTCAAGTGTCTGAAGGCTTGCACTTAGGTAAGCTTAGAAAAACCCATGTAGATTTCAAAAAGCAAATAATGAAAGTTCGCCTTGCAGTGCAGACTCTTAGCACTTCAGTCGCCAAAGCACTGCTTTTCTGTAAGCAGTTAGAATTAGAAGAATTTTCTAATGCCAGCCCTACGGCTGAATTTATTTAAATTTTTAATAATGTCTTTGATATTTTGAATAGCCGCAAATTATTTGCTTACAATTTTAAGAAACCCATATCCAATAACAATTTTGCACAAATTAATTCTTTTATTGACAAATTTGTAAAATATGTCAAAGATTTGAAAGTCAATGACAGTTCCATTTTGAGATCGGGGAGAAAAACGGGATTCCTAGGGTTAATATGTTGCGTAGATGCAATTAAAAACTTGTATAAAAAATTTATTAGTCCTCCAAATGCTCCATTAAAATACTTGTGCACTTATAAGATGTCGCAAGACCATCCACGGCGAGTTAAAAAATATTGAAACAGGCAATTGTTTGACGTTAGAAGACGTAAATATTCTAACAAAAAATAAAAACAATTACGTCAGAAAAATTAATTCTACTCTTATTGCGTCAACTTCACTTTCAAATGAGGACGATGCTCTGGAAGAAAATTTAGGAGTTATTGATGTTCCAGAATCTCACGATTATTTAAATAATAATCAGCTCAGTGAATTTTCTAAAGAAATAACAGCGTACATCGCAGGTTTTATTGTAAAAAAACTTAGGAAAGAAATAAAGTGTGGAGACTGTCTGTGTGCAATTTTAAATATAGAACCAAATTTTAAAAGTTTTATAGCATTTAAAGATGTGGGGGGACTGAATTATCCTTCACAAGATGTAATAAAATTATGTGATTATACTGAACGACAATTCCGCTTGTTATTAAAAACACATGGGCCTCAGTTTTTGGCAAATAATCAAAATCTTCCAAAAATTATACTGCAAATTTTTAAATATTTTTCTAAGACAAATATTTTTGAAACTTTGTATGACCACATAAAAGAGCAAGATTATTTAAACAATCATTTGACTCTACTTATAAAAACGGTAGCACTAAGATACCTAGAAGTTAGAATACATTACGTTCTAAAAAATGTTTCAAATGAAGTGCAAAAAGTACGACATCAATATTCTAAGTTGATTTTGTTCAAAGGACAATAGTAATTTGGTATGTTGTCTGTAGAAATTAAAGTGTGTGAATTTGATTAATGAGTTTTACTTTACATTCCTTCATATTAGGGTCACTTATCCGCTTGACCTCCAGGGTATTTACTGCGCCGTGGAGATCCATCGTTACGCGATTAGTAAATACCACAGTATTTTATAAATACTTATGGATCATAGTATTTTCTGAACGTCTAACCTTTGCCTTAGATCACAACACGACGAGGTTACGTCAATTATCAACACCATATACTTTTTATATCTTAGTCAACTCTAACAAATAGCGTCTCGACATCACGAGACATGCAATATTTTAAATCTTGTTCCAACAATTAATTGAATAATAAAATTCATTATTACAATTTCATGAACTTCTTTTGAATTATCGACAGAAATTACCCAAGACTTAGGGTAAGATTTTTAAGGTAGCAACACAGCAGGGTTGAAGCGAGAAAGACTGTAGTGGTCACGCTATCACACTATCTAGTAGTAAAATATCTTTGACCTAATATCATCTATGGTATTCGTTTTCACTTCACTTCTCAGATGGCATAAAGGTCTTGTTACCAGGCCATTAAATCTTCAAAAAAACAAATCACTTCTCAGATTTATCCAGTCCTTGCTTCTGTTTGATTATTCAATAATATTAATAATTTTAATAAAGTGTGATAGTGTGTTGTGTTCAGTAGAACATTTAACTTAAAAGTGAGATATCTACTAACCTTCTATTGTTTAATACTTGTTGTCAAGTCGTACAAAATGAATCCTTACCAAGTAAGTAACGCTGTGTACGTGTTAAAACTCTAGCCGTTAAAACTGTTCTGTTTATCACAATGTAATAAGGTAAATTTTCATTTTATTTAAGGGCCAACCGAATTATCTGCACAATATCGGATTTGCCAACAATGCGCCGCAATCGTTCGGAAACCCAATGCCCATGCCGGGATTCCCCACAACAGGCTATCCGGCACCTCAACCGGGCTATCCACAAGCGCAATCTAGCTATCCCACACAAACACAAGGCTATCCTCAAACGCAAAGCTATCCCCAATCAAATGCAGGCTATCCTAATCAGAGCTACCCAAGCTCAGCTTACCCTGCTCAACACTATCCTGCTCAAAATGCTCCTACTCAAGGTTATCCCACTCCCGGTACACCTGCTCAAGGCTACCAAGGTCAAAATACTCCCCAAGCGGGCTATCCACCTGTTCAAGGTGCATACCCACAGGGGGATCCTCGGTCTACTGGCTATCCACAATCCAATCAATATCAGGCATATCCAGCTAGCGTACAAAGTTATGAAGCGTCAAGCCCAGTCGTTAATATTATAACAAAGGTAATAATCTCTGCAAATTTTATTTTTGTGCTAATACAAATTATTTATTTACTATTATTTTGTGATAAGCAAAACAGTCTAATATTTTATTGCTACTAATATTTAGTTTTTACGCTTGATTTGTATATTTTTAAGTTACAAAAACAAAAATTAATTTGATATAATGTCTGCTTATGTCGGTGGACATTCCAATGCAAAATAAAATACCATTTTATCAATTGGTCTTTTAACTTGTATTACATCTTTTTGGCCTTATCTGTTTCTTCATGATAAAAATATTGACACAAGTGATTAGCTATTTAATGTTGCTTTCTTTCGTCTGATACATTGGAAAAGTCAGTTGGGTTTAGGTCATTAAAAATTTAAAATGATGTAGACTACACTCACCAACAGATCTGGTGTACCATATTTCAAACTTATTACCACGGGGACAAGGTCCAAAAGACCACACTGGATCTGTCAGTGATCATACTAGGTATTGTAATATTATTAATGAAGTAGCAAATATTTTATTTAGTTCTAAAAATTTACACAATTTTGTTACATTTTTGTAATATTTTCCAGAATTATTTTATCTTGTTATTCTGGCACTCGTTCTATTTAATTCAAACAATATGTAACGCCTATTACTCAGTACATGTGACGTCATGACTCACGAGTTGCTCCCGCTATATATTTGTAATTAAAAATGTATGGACGTAACAGCTTTTGATGTAACAAATAGTTTTGCGGGAAAGGGATGGGCAATATTTTTTATTTGCTTATAATTTTTGATCTCGTCAACCTAAATACCTAATTCTCTTAGATTTATGTATCTCTATTCAACAATTTTAAAATTTAAATTTTGTAAAAATTTCATATTCTACATTAGGCAACATCCCTATTCAACAAATTACAAGTTGGTTCTTTAGGTAGAGGGCAAAAAAGCTCTATATGGTGAGCAAATTTAATGTACCATCTTTTTTATTCACACATTATTAAATCACATTTGAATTAATAATAATTTATAATAAAAATTTCAATAAGCAATACAAATTCATCTTGTGGTACATATTTTAATAGCAAGAATGCTGGCTTCAAATTAATTTATTGCTAGCTGATGTCAAATGTATATATCAGCACTACTGACCACCTATAGAAAAAATTTTTGGAAAAAAAAATCGGTTGTCTGTAAAGTCGGTTTACTGACGATAGTTGAACGTGACAACGTCATGTTTATAGTGCGCGCGGAACTAATTGGCCGCGCCTTAGGTAGGCGTGTTGCCGCCGCGAAGTCCGGCGCCGAACTGAGTAATAACATCAAGCGCCCCGCCTCTCCGTCCCACCGCTCACATACCTAAGGCGCGGCTAGCTGAGGTAACGGCAATGCGTCATATTTAGCGAGGTAACGCTGGTAACAGGTAACGCATGAGTCATGTTTTTTCGTGCGTGCAGCCGGCTCCATCAAATTATAAGACGTTATCACGTCAAAAAATCACTGAGAAGGTAACTGACCTCACACAGCCACACAACTGATTTCAAAACGTTTTTTAATAAAAACTTGCGTTTTTAAATCATTTGTGTAGCAATGTGAGGTCAATGACCATCTCAGCGCAGTAGACTCAATTCATACTATTTTTTTTTTCAATTAGCATAATATGTATGATGTTCTAGGCTGGGCAAAGGCCCTCAAGGTTTTACATTTTTCCCGTCCTCCAGTTCCAGTCCAGCGTTTGTCGACCTGGCTGGTATACATTAACTTGGGCATTCAGTATAGTAGGAAAAGTAATAAAATAATACGCCGCAACAGTTTTGGAAAGTTTCATCACGATATAAGAACAGTTCGGCGCTACGGTCAATACTAGCTGACGAATATCGTACAAGTTTTTCTAAGGCCAGCCCGAGATACCTACGACTATTCAAGGAACAGTTTAGTGCAATTACGTCGTTATGCTCACTTCGTCTGTCCGTACATTTATCACAATAACAATTCAGTTCTCTCCTCGCATACAATGGATGTAGTTCTATCGCTATCGGGATCGTATCAATAATTTGGTGTAGTGTTTGTGGTGTAAATGTGTTTTATATTCCTTGTGAACCGTTCAAAATGTCCTCGGTCACATCGAATTCGAGTATGCGGAGCGTTTACCGTGCGTCGATTGGCCTGCGACGCGGTTTTAAGTCGTTCCGCTACACGGTATTATTCAGTTTTAAAATCATTGCTTGTTTTGCTAAAGAACACTATTTATCACGCCTGTCTCCCGGAATATAATTTTATTAGTTTAAAGTATGAATCATAATAACAGTACCTATTAATTGGAAGTTAAAATCAACATAGACCAGGTGCTGATTGATGTTATTCGCGTTCAATCGTACATAACATTCTTTGTACCTGTTTATTTAGTATTATATTGTTTCCTATGGCACAATGAGAATATTGTATTATAATATCTTTATGTTTTTGTAGTGTTACTACAGAATGAAACATCTGGTTTCTAGATTCTATATAAAAGCAACAGTGCATGTGTACTGTAGGGTTGCCAACCGTCCTGTTTTCCCAGGACATGTCCTAGTTTTTGCAGTGTTCCTGGATAGTTTTAAAGCAGCGTCCTCGGGTTTTTAAAGCGCCTTGAATTTTTCTTTCTAATTCAATTTTATTCAAATATTCTTATGAAAAATATGATTATTAGGATTATATGCATTTCATTTAACATATTTTCACTACATATTATTTAACTGTTGCAACTCTATTACTGCGATCTGTTTTTAAACTGAATCAGGCTTTTTAAATTCGTGATCTGATAGCTTTTTGATACGACAAGGACCGTCGTGCTACCAAGCGCCGCCTGGTGACAGAAAAAGGTTCGAAAAATTTTAATGACATTTATGATACCACTTACGCCACCAGATGACGCTTTGTATGAGTTGGGTCTGCCCTCTACGGCAGAAAAAATATCAATAACCCTCATTGTCCTGGTTTTTCCAACATAAATTCCTGTTTTTTTTATTTTGGATTGGCAACACTAGTATACTGCATGGATACAGTTCGTCATATTTTCTGTAATTAACCTTTGATTTCGTTGTTTAACATTATGGATGACATACTTAAACAATAATCACTTATTTTTCCTGTAATTAAAACATAAAAGTGTCTTGAATATACACTAGTTGTTAATACGAATTAACAGTGAAGGAGAACATCAAATAATAAAGAAAAACAGACTAGTTAACTAATTAACAGTTATTTCTCTGGACTAGGTCGATCATGTTGTAAGAATGTCGTATGTGCTTAGGGAAACATCTTCTTAATGTGCCGTCTCCTTTGGGAGGTTGGCGATCATTAGGGCTATTTCTATTTTGGAAACCGCTGTTCTAAAAAGTGATTTGGTGCTTTTCCCGATTCACTGTCGAAGATTCTTGAGCCATGATATCCGTCTGCGGCCAGGTCCCCTTCTACCTGTCACTTTGCCTTGCATGATCAATTGACGGAGTTCATGCTTTTTGGTGTTGCGCATATCATGTTCGAAATATTCTTGTTTTCTTTTCTTAATCGCTGTAAGTACTTGTGTGGTCTTTTTCATTCTGTTTAGCACAACACCATTTCGTATGCAGTCTGTCCAAGATATTTTTTAGCATACGCCTGTATACCCACATTTCAAATGCTTCCAGTTTTTTAGACATGGCATCTGTTAGCGTCCAAACCTCTGTTACCGTAAAGCAGCACGAAGAAGACGTAACACCGTGCAATGCGTGTTCGTAATTCGATGTTTAGTTGTCTGTCACACAACACCTTTTTTATTAATCGCGAAAAACACTACGGGCTTCTTCGATTCTGCAGCGTTATTTCAAGACTATTATGATCTCTGTTGTCGACCATTGTGCCATAACGGAATTTAGAGACGCGTTCTGTAATTTGGTTGTTAAGGCTTATGGATTATGTATAAAACTTATTATCATGTATTTGGTCTTCTTAATATTAGGTAAAGACCTATGAAATTGCCGTTTTGTATGAAAAAATTTAAACGATATTTTTTCATGTATTTTTATTTGTATTAATCGAAGTAATCACCTATGCAATCAATGCATCTTTGCCAACGCAGTTTATTGATGCCCTTCTTAAAAAAATCAGCTGGACGGGAGGCAACAAATTCTTCAAAGACAATTTGTACTGCCTCTCGGGTATTGAATTTTTTCCCGCCAAGAAGTTATCCAAAATCTGGAAAAAGTAGTAGTCTGTAGGCGCAAGGTCTGGTGAGTAGGGCGGATGACGGATAGCTTCCAACCCCAGTTCTTGCAACTTGGAGACCGTCTGCTGTGCAGTATGAGGTCGCGCGTTGTCGTGCAGGAGCAGCGGAGACGAGCGATTTACCAATGCTGGTTGGAGATGTGCCAGCTTCTCCATCATTGTGTTCAGTTCTTCACAGTTCACATCTGCAGTAATGCTCACCCCGTTTGGTAAGAAGCTGTGATGAATCACACCGGCGCTAGACCACCAAACAGTGACCATCAATTTTCTAGGGGAAGTTTTCGTTTAGGGCATTATTTAGGTGCTGAACCAGGATCCAACCAACTTGGTGAGCGCTTGCGGTTATCAAACAGAATCCATTTTACACCGCAGGTAATAATGCGGTTCAAAATTCCTTCATTTGTGTGTCTGTTGAGCAGTGCAAGGCACGTCTTGACGCGTACTTCGCGCTGGCGATCATTGAGTTCGTGGGGCACCCATTTGTCAAGCTTTTTTACCTTGCCAATTTGACGCAAATGGACCAATATTGTTTTGACGCTAACGTCGAAAGCTGCTGGTAATTGAGCCGTAGATTGTGTATCATCAGCTTCCACAATCGCCTTTAATTCGTCATTGTCAACCAAAGTCTTCGGACGACCGCGAGGTTCATTTTTCAGGTCGAAATTTCCAGAACGGAAGCGAGCAAACCAATAACAGGTGGTGCGTTGGTTTGTAGTGTTAGCTCCGTAAACGTCGTTTATGTTGCGTGACGCTTGTGCCGCGTTGCTGCCACGACGGTACTCATATTCTATAATAACTCGAATTTTTAACGTATCCATGATGACGAAAAAGATTGAAATGCGATGAAAATGTAACACTAATCAATAAACAACTGACTACTTTTGGAAAAAGAATTCCATGTTTTTAAAATAAAATTAATTTGAAATTAGAATTCTTAGCCAAACAAAAAATATTTTGATTTGAAATGGTCAGTACTGCAGAACGGCAATTTCATAGGTAAAGGCCTATTATTTAACATAAACGAGTCATATTTTTATATAATTTGACATTCATTGCAACGCGCTGTTGCAGTACCGAGTGCCGTACTGTACATAGTTATGCCATCATAAAAATATAATTTGGATACACTATGAGTATGAACTACACTACTAGACTTTTCTTCATTGTAACAAGAATTATTAAATAATTAATTTTTTGCATACGACGTAAATTAAATTAATATCAACTGAAAAATAAATTAATATTTTCTATGCCTTTAACTTATCATTGAAACAGCAAACTTTCCTTATACTTAACTTATTGCTTATCAGTTAAGCTAAATATAAGAGTCTTTGTTAGTACACAATGACGGCTAATGATAGGTTGTTTGTTGAAATTAATTTTAAACTGTAGAAGAGGTAGGACTCTTAGGTAGTAGGTATCTACTACCTACCTTGCCATGATTTTAGATTTGCCAGGGTTTTAGAGTACTTATTAAGCATCACGAGGGTATCCCATTGAATACGATAAAATATTAATTTTTAAATCAAATTCCTAACAGTTCCTCATGTTACAGTCAAAACCAACTGTGGTGCCAGTGAATCCATTCGACCCGAGGAAGGATGCGGAGATACTCCGCAAGGCGATGAAGGGCTTCGGCACAGATGAGAAGGCGATCATTCAAGTGCTCACCAGACGCAGCAATGAACAGCGATTGCGCATTGCGTTCGAATTCAAAACTCTGTATGGAAAGGTAAGAATTAAGATAAACTACTTACATAATAAATGGCCGAATACTGAAACCCTAATTATAATTAGTAGCGCTCACGTCAGGCTAATTTTAAGTAGCGTTCGTCACACGTGCAAAATCTTGAATACCCGGCTCCCTACCTGTTTTCAAGCCAGTTTCCGCACTAATATTGGGTAGAGACCACGTACATCTTTTTATGTCACCCTGACGTTCTTTTAAGAATAATCACTTTTTAGACGACCTCTGTGGCTCAGTGGTTGAGCGCGTTGGTGCTCAAGCCAGTGGTCGCGGGTTCAAAAAATTCTGCCGAAGGAACAAAAAGTTCCTGGGTCATGGATGTGTATTAAATATAAATATAATATGTATAGTATAAAATTATTGAATAAACTTCCCGTTGTCTGGTCACTGTTACACAAGTTCTTCGGATAAGGGGCCAGATTGACGTTGTGTGAAGCCCCTATAGATATTATTATTATGATAAAAATAAACAAATAATTGATATATTTATATGAAAATATATAATAAACGAAAAATACAAAAAGTACAGTCAGTTGCTTATTTAAAAAGTTATAGGGACTAAAAAAACGTAGTTTGTTTGCTACAGTTGAAAAACGAAAATTACCGTTCAAATTATGTTATTTGTGATATTTTATATAACAATAATATAAATATACCCAGTAGTTAAGTTAATAAAATCAATTTTGTATTAATCTCCATACATTTTCAACTGCGCTTGTGACCAGTGACGTAATTTGTCATTGTCCAACCATCTCACCTTTGTGATGACTCTAATTCGTCAACGGTTGATCGTTGATATGCCATAAACGCAAGGACAATATTTCCCTTTCGAAAAGCATATAAGAAATGCAGTTTTTCACCGCTTTCTTGTTTTTTTTAAATATGTTTTAAATGAAAATTCTAATTCCAGCGGTCCCCCTTTCACCTATTTACTGTTTACTGAATCAACGATAACACTATTATGTGGTCACGAAACAGAAGTTCAGATAAAGTATCGAGACAGCTAAATTTGTTCAGCTAATCTTTCTATTAGGGGTCTTGTAATTAACCAGAGTATCTAAAAATAGTCCAGTCGCTTCAGCCATAATACTCTGACTCCGACATACTAACTAAACTCAGTTTAATGTCTCCTCATTTTGATTCTTTTCGATGATACGTATCGCAACTATGTTGTTCTATGACGTCACACGATGACTCATTTTCAGGGGCGATCAATAGGAAATCCCACTGGTAACAATATCTCAATGTTATCCTCAACTATGCTCGCTTCGGTGTGCCTTATTTGTTTCTAAATGGAATATATAAAACTGGATTCTTGACTATAGGCGGCCATTTTGCCAAAATCGACAGGTTGGGGAGCGTCCATAAATTTGCGTAAGACGTGTACAAATGTTTATTGTACACAATTTATACTACAATATGACATACATTTTATCAGTAAGAATATGAGTCTGGCGGGGTTGGGATCTCAGTCCATGCGATTCGGCTGGACGCCCTACGCCCCTAAATAACTCACGTAATTTATGAACGCCCCCTTGTCAACGAAATGGTAGGAAAGCAAAATTGATTATTGGAAAAAAGGATAGTCAGAAATACAATTTTTAAACCTACACGTTTATAAAAAATAGTAGGAATACATATTAAGTATGTAAAACAAAAAATATT
The DNA here is from genome assembly GCA_963565745.1 of Phengaris arion. Classification (NCBI taxonomy): domain Eukaryota; kingdom Metazoa; phylum Arthropoda; class Insecta; order Lepidoptera; family Lycaenidae; genus Phengaris; species Phengaris arion. The sequence goes on from OY751442.1 coordinate 3,982,151, forward strand.
AATTTTCTTATTATTATTTTAATGTTATGTAATATAATTAATTATAAGGATTTTTTAGTAGCATATGCTGTCCCACTGCTGGGCAAAAGCCTCCCCCCAAGGTCTTCCATTCCTCTCATTCCTGCGCCACCGTTGACCAGCCTGGCTGGTATTTATCCAGCTCATCGCGCCATCATTTCCTAGTTCCGCCACGGCGGTCGTCCGTCTTCTGCTATCCAATCTGTGGTAATCCTTGCCCAGCGGTCGGGATGCATGCGGCTGGTATAACCCGCCCAACCCCACCAGCTCAGCAGCTTTCATACAAGCGTCTGTAAAGGCCTCCACAGACGAGAGGCCGATCGTTTCAGTTAAAACTGACGTCAGTTCGGCCTGAACGGATTCGAGCACATACACGGAGAAAATCGCATCCGACCGAATTGACGTCAGTTCGGCCCTTAGATTAATAACGCCTAGATAGTCTTCAAACAAACGCATCGTTCATAGTGAAGCAATCAACAGATAGATGTAGGCGTAAGCATTACACACCGACACGCACACAAACAAAACAGTGTGTACTCTTAAAATTGGGATTGGGAATGCTTTTCTTGATTATTGTATTTTCTTTTCGTGAGATGTAAAAATATAACTTATATTTTATTTTAAACCGTCTAAACACAATTTGTGAACTTTATTTATATTAAACTGGTATTAAGGAATATATTAAGGATTATCTTAATACTGGCAATACTTTAAATTCATAATTAAAAATCAGAAAATATTATAAAACTTTGTCTTAGTTGCAACTATTAGTTAGCCATGAAAATTTTTTAATAAATTTATTTTTACTAGTAACACTCACAATTCACAATAGGGCAGCAAGATGGCGATATACGAGGGCGGGTCAATAAGTCCGTGACTTTTGGAATAAAACACAGATTTTTTGATAAATAAATCATTTTATTTTTCAACGTAGTCCCCCTTGAGCTCTATACACTTTGTCCAACGCTTCTCCAATTTTTTTATCCCTTCCAAAAAATATGATTTGTCGAGGTCCTCAAAATAGGCCTTTGTTTGCGAGATGACTTCATCATTGAAGCGGTCCAATAAGTTGGCATAATATTCCCCATTATATCCGTTCTTCCCTTTTGAAGATAGTCAATGTGGATTATCCCACGTGCATCCCAAAAAACAGTCGCCATAACTTTATTGGCTGACAAACCCACCTTGGCCTTCTTTGGCGCCGATTCACCCTTAGAAACCCACTATTTTGACTGTTGTTTGGTCTCTGGTGTGTTGTGATGGATCCATGTTTCGTCCACGGTTACAAAACGGCGCAAAAACTCCTCCATATTGTGATTAAACAACGCCAAACCTTCCTGTGAAGTTGTTACACGATTGCGTTTGTGGTCGACTTGCGGAAAGCTTTCTCATGCCCAAGTGATCATTCAAAATTGAAACCACTGAGCCATGCGAGATGCCTATGGCTTCCACAACCTTTTGCACTTTCAATCTGCGGTCGGCCAACACCATATCGTGAATTTTTTCGATTGTTTCGGGTGTAGAGACCTCAACTGGGCGTCCAGGACGTTCGGCATCTTCAGTGCTTGTACGGCCACAACGAAATTCAGTAAACCACTTTTTTACCATTGCAATCGATGGTGCAGAGTCCCCATGGTATTTATCAAGCTTAGCCTTGGTCTCGGTAATGGTTTTTTTTCGCAAAAAATAATGCTTAATAAGCACACGAAATTCACTTTTTTCCATTGTTTCCTTAAGTTACTGGATAGTCTGATAAAGTAAGCTGTAAAACACAAACTAACTGACGCAGCAAGTTCAAATTTTGATAGGAGTCAACTGACAGATGCCTGTTGACAGGAGTAGTGTTGCTTTTTCAGTAAGGAGGTTAGAAATTCAAAAAGTCACGGACTTATTGACCCGCCTTAGTAATATGATTTTATTTTAAAATGTTTTAAATATTTGACTTAATACATGTCAAATTGTTCGGACATAACATTTCATACTTACATATGAAATGTTATGTCCGAAGCTTTTTTTATTCTTTTCCGATGCATTATGACATCTAATAACGACACAAACCGTAACAATGTTTTAATAGTCGGAGATCACTGACTGGTCGTTCGAACAAACTGAGCCGATATGGCTCAGTATGATTTACTTCACTTTTCATGCGCGTACCCGGTTTCTAGGCGTTTTAATCTTAAGTTCGGCCTGAACGGATTCTAGCACTTACACGGAAAATTGCCGCGAGCTTCGGTCGTGTTTTTAGGGTTCCGCTCTCCTAGCTTCTGTAATAACTTTATGACAGTAACTTTTGTAGTAATTCAATCAAAAACTATTGCACGTTGATAGTTACCCTCCTTAGGAACCCTCCTTAGACATGTCGTGACATGCTCTTGGTCAGTTTAGGCTATTATTTTATTTATTTATTGTATTTTGCTGCAATTGTAATCACGCTATTGACGAAACCGAATTATTGTGTCATACATTTTTCCAGTAATATGTTATAGAAATAATTTCTCTTTGTTTTATAGTCTTTAGATTTTATAAACCATAGTGGCTTTAAAGTTAATTACTTCAATAAACTCTAATAAATTTCTTATGACCACGTGCCATTTTTAGGGTTCCGTATCCAAAGGGTAAAAGCGGGACCCTATTACTGAGACTTTGCTGTTCGTCCGTCTGTCGCCAGGCTGTATCTTACCTTTTTATACCGTGATAGTTCGACAGTTAAAATTTTCACAAATGTATGATGTAGGTATTTCTATTGCCGTTATAACAACAAACACTAAAAACAGAATAAAATAATAATTTGAGGCTCACATACAACAACGTAAGTTTTTCCGTTTTGTACGGAACTCATCTTGCCGACTCGCACTTGACCGGTTTTATTTTACACTCGAATTTTATTACCGTTCAGTCCAATTTTATTGCTGTTCAGTCCATCCGTACAGGTCAGAATTAATGTTGCCAACTTAGTTTTTTTACAAAGTTTTACTACTAAATTTTGTATTTTATTCCCTCCTTAGTAGGAATTTAGTTGTGAGTAGTCGTTTCGTTACTACCACCCATTTTGGAGCGTGCTGTTTCTTATTCGGTCGGCTATTCTAACTCTCAAAATGCTGCGCTTCATTGCTCTTTGGCAAACCCCGAGCTGGGAACTTTGCGACTCGGTCAATGACCAGGTCTGAGCATCGTAGATTAGGACGGGTAGAATACACATGTCGATAAGTCTGCGTTTCAGGGAGATTGGTAAATCTATCTTCATCGTTCATGGTTCATGGATCAGTAGCTCTCCTGGCTGTTTCGATTCGATGATCGACTTCCTTTCCTTGTCTATTTTCAAAAGAGAATTACTAGCTCAAGTAGATATACTCGTCGACATGGTGTACTTCTTGCCAGTCTACCATTAAAATAACTATAAACGTAGGGTACGTTTTAATTGTTATGTTTTGTCATTATTCATTTGTGTAATGGTTGTAAATATTGATTATGTTTTGCGTGTAAATAGCTGTCTGGTGTAATATGGTAATGGCTTTTCCAGAGTCACTCGGTCACAGCCTTGTTTATTTTAGTAATTAATTAGTAGCTTTACGTGTGGCGATAGCGGCTAATTTACTAAAGCATCGATTACATCCATTTGATTTCAACATTTCAAAATTTAAAACTTTCTAGCCAAGTTCTAGCTCGCAGCTATGGTACAGGCTGTGGTCTAAAGCAGGGGTCTCCAAACTTTCCAGCCTTAGGGCCATACTGATTACTCCAGTAAGTTCCGAGGGCCAAAACCATATTATCATTGTTGCCGGTGGTAAAAAGTGAAATAGTCCACTGATGAAAAAAAAAGTCCGAAAAAGTACGCAACGTTTAAAAAAGGCTGCAAATCGGACTAAAGTCCGCAAAACGGCAACACTGCATATTATTAATTTTCCTGTCATTATCTGTAATTTCTAGATTAGACGTAGAGTACGAGCCATGAGGAGTAACGTTACACGACATCTGATGGACACAAGCGGAAATAGGTAGTACCTTCTATCGCTAACAGATGGCGCTAATAGCACGTACAGAATAATCTCGTTGGTTCGAGAAAGTTCTGGTGTCTTCCACTCACTTCTAGATGGCAGTAATTGGAATATATAAGAAGGCTAGTGGCGCAACCACAAGTCAGTTCCTGTGACACTGTTGTGAAATAAAATAGTGCGTACCTCCTTAAAACGTGTTTGTGTGTGTTTAAGTTTAAGACATCTTTGTAACAGTATTTTGATTTGAATTGTTGCTTTTGTGTGTGATTTAGTAGTATGGAGAAGAAGCGAAAAATTGATAGTGAATGCAGAAAATTCAAAGATCAGTGGAACATTCAGTATTTCGTAATGGAGTCCAGTAACAAGGCGCTATGTTTGATTTGCAATGAAAGCATAGCCGTTCTCAAGGAATATAACATTAAACGTCATTATGAAACAAAACATTTTCAAAATTACTCAAAATATACAGGAAGTTTGCGGACAGAAAAATTCGAAGCTATGAAGCGCGGATTGAAATCGCAGCAATCTTCATTTACAAAACTCAAAACTGAACAAGAGGCTGCAACTCGTGCCAGCTTTCGTGTGGCTCTTGAAATTGCAAAACGTGGAAAACCATTCACCGATGGAGAAATGATCAAAGAATGCATAATTGCAGTAGCCGAAGAAATGTGCCCTGAAAAGGTAAATTTATTAAAAACTTTCAGTATGTCAGCAAACACTGTGGCTCGAAGGGTAGAAAACATCGCTGAAAATATATCCTCTCAACTGTTCGACAAAAATGGACATGTTGAGTGGTTTTCTTTGGTTTCCTTGGATGAGTCAACGGATGTGTCAGATACTGCTCAGGTGTTGATTTATATTCGAGGAGTAGATAAAAGCTATGAAGTGCATGAAAAACTTCTTGATATGTATAGTATTCATGGCATAACTACTGGTACAGATATTTTTAAAGGAGTTGAAATGGCCATTAATCAAAAGAACCTTCGATGGAAAAACTTGAAATGTATTACAACTGATGGAGGCAAAAACATGAGTGGGAAAGATAAAGGAGTGGTCGCTCTTGTGTCAAAGGCTGTAGAAAATGACGGTGGTTCAAAACCATTAGTCTTACATTGTATCACTCATCAACAGTCTTTGTGTGGAAAATGTTTGGATATGTCTGAAGTTCTGAAACCAGTCATATCAACTGTTAATTTTATCAGATCTTTTGGGCTGAATCACCGACAATGCCGACAATTTATTGAAGAGATTGTAGAAAATGACTTACCTTATCATACTGCCGTACGTTGGCTTAGTTGTGGGAAAGACCTTCAGCGCTTTTTTGAACTTCGAGCAGTGATCGAAATTTTTTTGAATGAAAAGCATCGCCCTCTTACTGAATTACAAAACACGCATGGCTGTGGAAGTTAGCATTCTATGTTGATTTGACAAAACATGTGAACGAACTGAATTTGAGATTGCAAGGAGAAAACCATCTTCCTGATTTATACACTAATATCAAATCATTCCGGAAGAAATTGATATGTTTCAATCACAACTACGAAGTAAATGTTTTTCACATTTTAAAACATGTGAAATATTCAGCCACACCACTGAGACTGCGTTTCTTATCGATTTTGCAATCGAAACTTTGAGTGCTTTGAAAATAATTTTTTATACTCGTTTCTCGGACTTTGATGCCATTGCGAATCAAATTAAGATTTTTCAGAATCCTTTTGATACTGACATTGAAACCCTAGCCCCGGAACATCAAATGGAAATGATTGATCTACAGTGCAGTGATATAATTAAGAACAAATATCAAAACTCATCTTTGTTGGAATTTTATAAGGGTCTTCCACTGACACAATTTGATAATTTGCATAAATTTGCTCGTGGGCTGTTTTCTGTTTTTGGTACTACTTATTTGTGTGAGAAGACCTTCTCCAAAATTAAGTAAAATGTTTACAGATCTAAATTAACTGATGAGCATCTTAAATCTCTTTTAGTAATTGGTACAAGTAAAATTAGTCCACAACTACAAACTATTGTCAGTGGAAAATCTCAATTACATAAATCTCATTAGTATTTCATATGTCATTATGCTTGTTATAAGTTATATTTTTATTTAAAATGTATAAAATGTTAGTTGGATTCATTTCAATAATTTGTTAGTTATTATATACTGAAGTTAAATTTTCTGCATATTATACATGTCTTTACTCATTACAATTCTGTGTTTCTTTATCCAACTTATTATAAAAACAATAACAATAAGCCTACAATAATGTTATGAGTAGTTAGCCCATGACCATTGTTGGTATTGATCTGGTCTTTGGTTTCAACTCCAACCATGACCAATGTAGATGTCATATTAATAATTATTCAACATAAAATTAGAATACTTCAGTAAACTAAATTTAATTTGCTATAAAAATATGTTTCTCTAAAAGGAATTTTCAAGTATGCTAGCTCTCCGCGGGCCGGACAAAATCTGTCCGCGGGCCGGATGTGGCCCTCGGGCCGTAGTTTGGAGACCCTTGGTCTAAAGTAAAACCGGCCAAGTGCGAGTTAAACACGCGCATCGAAGGTTCCGTAGTCCGTACATAGAGCGGAGTACTAGGATGTCGTTTTACCCTTTGGGTACGGAACCCTTAAAAGAAGTTGATAAGTACACAGGTACTGTAAATTTTATACCAGGTATACTTCTTACCAGGCTAGCAATAGAGGCGAGCCATAAAGCCATATTATTTTGACTAGACATCAGTAGCGACGTGTTCATATAGTATATTATAGTATATTATTATAGTATAGTATATTAGTATAATATAGTATAATATGTAACACGATTCACACCGGCTTCACGTTTAATTAAAATACAATAACTATGAAAGTACATATTATTTAATCTTCGTGACCTTGTCTTATAGATCAGGAATACCTGCTTGTACTTATTAACGGATACGACATTTGTATAATATTAAAATAAGCTCTGCAACTGATCTTACAACAACAGGCTAGGGCTTTCCTTTTAATAAAGAACCAGCCTTACTACAAGACATGATGAATAAGTAAAAAATAGAGTGTACGTAATATCTATTCTCTGATTGGCTAGACGCCAGTTATTGTATTCAAAACCACTATAGTAGTATAGTCTATACTATGATGTTGATACGAAAAAATATTTCTAGGAATCCCTTCGATGTTCGTCGTCGTTATTGTGAAGAGTATTTATTTACTTTTATTTACATATTAAATTAAATTATTAATTAAATACGATCACCATGAATATGATGATAAGTATTTTTATTTTTTTCTCTGGTGTGCTCATTACACTGAAACAAATTCTTGAGATGCAAGAATTACAAGGTTCTTATACAATATTACGCTTAACTAATAATTGGACCTCATAGTACCCTATGTACCTAGGGTTACCAGGGGTTGAAATCGAAAATCCCGTCGTAAATAAAACGTTTTACTATCGTTTATTACAATAGTATTTTTACATAATAGTCACACAATATGTAATGTAGTATACGAGGGGAGGTCCAAAAGTTCGCGGAATGGAGGGGATGGAGTGGGGATAGGGTAGCTCGCTTAGTGTCATACTAATTGAGCACTCATAATTAGTATATATATATAATCTCAACCCTATAGCGCCATTCGTTTACGAGTACTCGCCTGCTAAACGAGTCAATCCGGAAGCAAACTGCAACTATGGAGAAAATTGAACATCGCGCTGTGATAAAATTCCTTACCAAGCAAGGAAAAAACGTTCAAACCATTTTAAATGAAATGGAAGCCGTTTATGGAGATCAGTGCCCTGGTAAAACAATGGTTTATAAGTGGCATGGACTTTTCAAACATGGTCGAGATTCAATTGAAGACGACCCTCGCTCTGGGCGGCCAGTTGGGGCCACCACATCAGACATCGTCGAAAAACTTGTACTGGAAGACACACGTTTAAAGAAAAAACAATTATCTGCATTTGTTGGAGTATCAGATACAACCATTTTGCGGATCCTGCACGACCACTTGGGCATGACAAAAGTCAGTGCAATATGGGTGCCGAGAATGCTCACGCCGCTTCAAAAACAGCAGCGCATCGACGCGTCTATGCACTTTTTGGAGGTGTGTGGAGACAACCCTGTGCAGATTTTGGAGCGGATTGTTACTGGAGATGAAACATGGGTTCATCACTTTGAACCTGAATCAAAACAGGAGTCCATGCAATGGCACAAAAAGGGTACACCACCTCCCAAGAAATTCAAAGTGTCAGAATCGGCTGGAAAGTTGATGGCCACTGTTTTTTGGGATTGTGAGGGAATATTACTGATTGATTATAAAGAAAAAGGTACCACTATAACCGGAGAATACTACGCCACAATATTGGAAAAGTTAAAGGAGGCAATTAAAGAAAAACGTCGTGGAAAATTGGCCAAGGGTGTGTTGCTTTTGCAAGACAACGCGCCGGTTCACAAGAGCCGAGTTGCCATGGCTGCTCTTCACACGCATGGATTCGAACCACTTGTTCACCCACCCTACAGTCCAGACCTGGCCCCTAGCGATTTTTATTTGTTTCCAAATTTAAAAAAAGAGCTAAGGGGAAGGAAATTTTCCGACGATAACGAAGTGAAGGAGGCAATTTCGGCGCATTTTGAGGCCAAAGACAAAAAATATTTTTTCGATGGTTTAGAAAAATTAATCCATAGATCAAATAAATGTATTACACTTAAGGGTGATTATATTGAAAAGGAAAAATAAATTTATTGTTATATTTTATTGACAACCCTTTCATTCCGCGAACTTTTGGACCTCCCCTCGTATTTCTGTCCCCTAGCAACTGCAGCTTTCAAAAAATCTTTTTTTGTAGAAATTTACTATTGACTATTTATTGACATGATTAAAAATCCGGTCTCGAATGAAGTCCGGGCGAAGTCCGGTCTATATCCTTAAAATCCGGCCGGATCGGATTTATCCGGTGAGATGGTAACTATTAATGTACCTAATAAATACTTTTTAAAGCTTTTATTATACATGACAACTTTCCTCCTAGATGTAGCCAGTAGGTAAGTATAGGTACTTAAAACTTATACTATACTTTTGTAACTAGAAAAGTCGTGAAGTTAACTCGACAATAATAATCTTAACCCTAGGATGGTAACAGCAAACCCCAACACCCCTCGCGAGCAATCACGCGCCGATTTATTAAAAATTATGTGCTGCATCGCTCTATCACTTTGTGTATCTTTTGGCCATCGTGAGCCTTCAGTAGCCGTATCGTGGTGGGAGCGGTGATACCTCAATTTCGTTCTGCAGTGGTATCTGCGGGGTGTTGCGTCACCCCTGTTACTATTTACCTATCCTATTGCTACTTTGTTTATTTTTATATAATGTTCAGTTAATTATGGCGTTTTGTAATGATGAAGAGCTTGAGGGGTAGTTCAATATTATGGCTGAATACAATGCGACAAAAGGAGGCGTGACCTTTGATAAAATGATGTACAAAAACACGACTGTGAGGGATACTCGACGCTTTTTTTTTTGTATGTTCAATCGAGCAGGGATCAACTCTATGATTCTCTATCTAGAAAATAAGCATCAGAACACACCAAATAATATATTTAGAAGTAACTTCCTTAAAAAACTAATATTGCAGTTAGCCGAGCCGCACATGAAACGACAACTAGAGTCAAATTTACCTCGACAACGCAATCAGGAAATATAAGGGCCATTCTAAGTGTCCCCTAAGAAGTTCCAGCAAGTGGACCCCCCGCCAACTTGCAAAATCATGCTCGATGTGCATTGTGCCCTCGAAAGAATGACAAAAAAGTGTTTCTTTTTTTTCTAATGTAAAAGAACTGCGTGCCCTGAACATCGTGTGGAAATTTGACTCAATTGTGTTTAATTTGACATAAGAATTTTTTAAAAATCTTATTTCATTTAGTTACTGATTGATCTAAAGAAAAATGTTAACTTAGTTTGTTTCAAGAATAAAAAGTTTTATTTTTTCGTTAAACAAAAGTTTTTAATTGATTTTATTATATGGGGTGTCGTGACACCCCTGTTACTATGCGTGTTCATTTAAATTATGTTACCATCGTAGGGTTAAGTTAATTTACTAACAATTGTTATAAGTACGAACAAAAGTAAAGCATGCCTTTCATACACATTAAGACCCACAGACGAGAGGCCGATCGTTTCAGTTAAAACTGATGTCAGTTCGGCCTGAATGGATTCGAGCACATACACGGAAAAAATCGCATCCGACCGAACTGACGTCAGTTCGGCCCTTAGATTAATAACGCCTAGATAGTCTTCAAACAAACGCATCGTACAAAGCGGTAAGCATTACATACCGACACGCACACAAAACAAAACTAATGTTGTGGAGTGTGTACACAGTTGTAAGGGACAATTTCCCCGGAAAACGTTGCTCTTAAAATTTGAATCATTGTATTTGTTTTCTTAATATCGTGAGATGTAAAAATATAACTTATACTTCATTTAAACCATCTAAACACGATTTGTAAACATTATTTATATTAAACTGGTATTAAGGAATATATTAAGGATTATCCAAATACTAACAATACTTTATAATATAATTGATAGTTAAGAAATTCAGAAAATATTAAAAAACTTTGTCTTAGATGCAACTATTAGTTAGTCATGAAATTTTTGAAATAAATTTCTTATTACTAGTCAAACTCACAATTCACATTAGGGCAGCAAGATGTCGACATAATATGATTTTATATTAAAATGTTATAAATATTTGGCTTGATACAAGTCAAGTTGTAGTACTTACATATTATGTCCGAAGCATTTTTATTATTTTCCGATGCGTTGTGACACCCAATAACGACACAAACCGTCATAATGTATGCACAGTCGGGGATGTATGCACTAGCGCTCGACCATGACAACTGACCAATCGTTCGAACAAACTGAGTCGATGTGGCTCAGTATGGTTTGCTTCACTTTTCATGCGCGTACCCGGTTTCTAGGCGTTTTAAATCTAAGGTTCGGCCTGAACGGATTCGAGCACATACACGGAGAATCGCATCTGGTTTGCCGCGAGCTACGGTCGTGTTTTTAGGCTCCTCAATACTTAAGGAACCCTTATGTTTCGCTCTGTCCGTCCGTCTGTCCGCTCTCCTAGCTTTTGTAATAGCTTTATGATAATAACTTTTGAAGTAATTCAAAGAAAACCTATTGCGCGTTGATAGTTACGGAACCCCTCTTAGACATGTCGTGACGACATGCTCTTGGTTAGGTTAGGCTGTTATTTTACTTATTAATTGTATTTTCCTGCAACTGTAATCAATTACGCTATCGACGATTGTCATACATTTTCCAGTAATATGGTATAGAAATAATTTCTCTTTGTTTTATAGTAATAGTCTTTAGATTTTATCAACCATAGTGGCTCTAAAGTTTTAAATACTTCAATGCACTCTAATAAATATTCTTTAGACCACGTTGCCATTTTTAGATTTCCGTACCCAAAGGGTAAAAACGGGACCCTATTACTGAGACTTTGCTGTCGGTCCGTCTGTCACCAGGCTGTATCTTAACCTTTTTATACCGTGATAGCTTGACAGTTAATTTTTTTTACAAATGAATAATGATGTAGTAATCTATTTCTATTGCCGTTATAACAACAAATACTAAAAACAGAATAAACTAAAAATTTGGGGCTCCCATACAGCAAGCGTGATTTTTTTCCTTTTTGTACGGAACCCCACTTGCTTGCCGACTCGCACTTGAACGGTTTTATTTTACACTGGAATTTTATTACCGTTCAGTTCAATTTTATTACCGTTCAGTCCATCCTTACAGGTCAGGTTATCACATACGTAATATTTTCTACTATTTTTATTTAACGGTAAAATTATCAAATTTAAATATATTAAAACTAAAAATGCAGTGGTTTTTTGTTTTTTTAGGGATTCCTAAGTTTATTAGCTTTTTTTATAGTTTTCGGTACTCTTTTTAGTAGTTTTTAGTAGAAAACGATGCGAGTTTAGTAGTTTCACAAAATCAGAGGCGGACGAATCGCTTAAGTCCATCCGGCCGACTGATGCGATCTCGAAATTGCACACAGACGATACGATTTTGCATCCGTTCAGGCTAAACTGAAGGAAAACCGGACCGTATATGGAACTCCTTACACATACATACTCTACTCGAAGATGCAAATGATGAAATTAACTTATAATAATAATAATATTAATATTAGGTCTTTACCTATGAAATTGCCGTTTTGTATGAAAACATTTAAACGAATTTTTTTCATGTCTTTTTATTTGTATTAATCGAAGTAATCACCCATGCAATCAATGCATCTTTGCCAACGCAGTGGCAGTTTATTGATGCCCTTCTTAAAGAAATCAGCTGGACGGGAGGCAACAAATTCTTCAAAGGCATTTTGTACTGCCTCTCGGGTATTGAATTTTTTTTCCCGCCAAGAAGTTATCCAAATTCTGGAAAAAGTAGTAATCTGTAGGCGCAAGGTCTGGTGAGTAGGGCGGATGACGGATAGCTTCCAACCCCAGTTCCTGCAACTTGGAGACCGTCTGCTGTGCAGTATGAGGTCGCGCGTTGTCGTGCAGGAGCAGCGGAGTCAAGCGATTGACCAATGCTGGTTGGAGATGTGCCAGCTTCTCCATCATTGTGTTCAGTTCTTCAAAGTACACATCTGCAGTAATGCTCGTCCCGTTTGGTTCTTACCAAACGGGGCGAGCATTACTGTGTGATTCATCACAGCTTCTTAGCTGTGATGAATCACACCGGTGCACTTTGTGGACTTTAGGCCATTGTCGTGTCATAAATCTGTAACTTCATTGTTTTTCAAGATTTCTCCATGATTTTTTTTATTATACTCTTGAATAAACACACTTTCAAATGAAACACATTTTGATTATATAAATATATTTTTAATTGGTTAAAAAAAAACTTAAAAAAGGGAATATTTGATAATCTTTATATTATATGTTATACTATTCTACATAAAATAACGAAATTGAATATATTAAACAATATCGTAAATATAAAATGACTAATAACTTATATTAAAACTAGCTTTTGCTCGCGGCTCCGCCCTTGTAAATACAGTATAGTATTCCCATGGGAACAACACGCAAACAACTTGATACCCATAATATTTGTATTTTATAATAATTACATCGTAATTATTAAGATTCTTATATGTTATTTAATATTTAAAGACATAAATACCAAAAAAGTAACCTACTAAAATTCGCCCAAAAGTTCCACAGCTTCTTCTAGAAGTTCTTGAGTTTTTCTATAAATAGGCTTCCTTAAATTCGATATATAAGGGTCCGAAGTATACAATAGTGTGTGCAGAACGTCTTCATTAGTGGCTATTCTGGAGCATTTTCTTGCGTGATGAAGTCGGAACTTTTTATAATTTTTATTTCGTGATTCCTGGGCATCTTCGGAGAGTTGCCCGAGAGCCGGATACAGAAAAATGTCGGATAACACTTTCACAGTGAATTAAAACTTTATGCACCGAAGATGGCATGTAATACCACTTATATTTATTAACATAAAGTTGTGCCGTGTCTAATGCGTACTGACCAAATTTAGTAGGATTTATATTTCTACCACTCGACATAACTTGGAGCAGAATATAAAATCTTTTTATTAGTTCTTCATCTACACCAGTTACTCTACGAGCAAAGATAATTTTGGAAAAATCTTCGTGCGGTATTTCCATCATTGGAGTTGCCGCTAACTTGCTTAGGTTTATCTATATTTAAACCAAGTTGTTCTCTAAACCTTCTTTGAACGTAAGCTTTCTTTTGTTTTTTTTAATTCTTTGATTTCTGTTGTTGTGACAGACCATTTTTCAAAGGCTAGATTGTAAGACAGATGTAAAATAAGTTACATGAATCTTGTCCAACAATGCAAAGTTGAAAGACCATATTGGTAAGCACTTTCATCAACAGGTTTGTTTTGTACTTTTTCCAAATCGTTCATTTCTGTAGGTTTTGCGCCACAAATAGTACATACAGCACCTGATGAAGTCTCTGTTAAAACCTGAGCCACATTTCCATCAAGCATTGTTAAATATAAATATATATATATATATATATTGATATATATTGATTTAATTTATAATAAAGAAAACACATTTCAAGCTTTTTAAAATGACATAACACTCATAAGTTATATAAATATAAATGACTTCAGTTGCATTCTAAGAGGAAACAACATATCTTCACATTTTGCCATATTTTCATAATTTGCGCACTGATGCCGCAACAAAAAAATTACAGTAACGCGCGGGTTGTTCCAGCGGACGCACGTATTGCTCTGCGGCGCTCGACTTGTACGTAATCGAGTTATTAGAATAGATACCTATCGCAGTTGTTTTTACACGAGTGTTTACAAACAAGTGATAAGGGCACTCCTGGCAACAGGAGTCCCTTAGTATCATAATGTTTGAACCCCAACAAGATCTTCAACCCACCGTCATGTCTACACCCACCGTATCATCTCAACCCACCGTGATACCGCAACTGGTACCTAAACATACAAGTTATGCCAATGTGACCTCTTCACTGTCATTTCCAAGAAAAGACCAAGCAATTATATTAGACTCCATCGACGGGATAGCAATAAGGGAATATCTCGTTTCGTTGACAGCCTTGATACCTGCTTCGTCGATAAGATTTGTATCGAGAATATCGAATGCTAGAATTTGTATTTACCTAGACTCCAAAAAAACAGCGGATGATCTTATTGACGTTAAAAAGAAAATAACGGTTAAAAATATATTGTTGGAGATAAAACCATTAATTACTAGGAATAAACGCATAGTTTTATCAAATGTTTGCCCAGTGATTCCAAATTATGTCATAGAAGAAAAGTTTAAAGAATTAAAAATTCAAATTTTGTCACCTATTTCTTTTGTTAAAATTGGTGTTCCAGATCCTGGATTCTCACATATCTTGAGCTTTAGGAGACAATTATACATCAATCCAGAGGATGAAAGGCATCTTCCAGAATCCTTCCAAGTAAACTTTGATGGTACAAATTATTGGATTTACCTATCATCTGATTTGCTTAAATGTTTTTCATGCAATACGACTGGTCACATCGCAAAAAATTGCCCAAAGACTGAAGTAAAGTGCACAATTACACACCAAGACGCTGAAGTAGGAAAAACAATAACCATTCAGGACAGAATTTTTGACTATAACAATTTAGAAACAACGCCTATAGTTAACCCTAAAGTAGATGTAATATATGAGCCTCAAACTGACCAGAAACGAATAAAACGCACCCATTCACCAAGCACCAGTGAGTCTTCGAAAGCGGAAACTATTAAACCTACCAACGTAATGAAAAAGTCAATGGAAATTTTGGAGACTGATGATGACTCATACAGCACTACATCACTTGAAGAAACAGAAATAAAGAAAAAATCAAAAAAGAAACTTAAAAAGACAGACACAAGATCTGACGAAGACACCTGGAGAGAAATAAAAGATAATATTATGAACTCAGAAAAAGAAGTTTTTCCAATAGATATTGATAGGCTTATAAGTTTGTTAGATAACACCAAAGGAAAGAAGAATATAAAAGAAATAGTTTATACTTACACAGATAACATTAAAGACTTAATCAAAATGTGCAATATACTACATGGAAAATTAAATACTAGTTTAAAAAATAGATGTTCGCGATTGTCTAGTAAGTTACATGGAATTTTGGATCCTATTTCTACGTTAAAAACTTAATTTATTTCAACACTACCAATTTTTTTTTTTTAAATATTATATATTACTTAGAAACAAAAATATGAACATTTTACAATGGAATGTCAATAGTTATTATAAAAGACTAGAAAATATTAAATTAATTATGAATGAGTTAAATCCATTCTGCATTTGTATACAGGAAACAAATTTCTGTTCCGATTTCAGTGCGTCCATGAAGGGATTTAACTGCTTTTATAAAAATCGTATACATGGCAACAGAGCAAGTGGTGGCGTAGCCATTTATATTAAACCATATACCCTTCCTGAGCAAATAAATATTAACACAAATTTAGAAGCAATAGCATTAAAAATTAAATTTCCGTTTAGGTTTACTTTATGCAATGTGTATCTTCCAAACAGTACTTCATTTAGTAAAAATGATCTCAATCACCTTATGAACCAATTACCATCTCCGTTTCTCATTCTAGGCGATTTTAACAGTCATCATTACTACTGGGGCTCTGATAAATGCGATATTCGAGGCAATATCATAGTAGATTGGCTAGAAGATCATGATAATATAATAATTTTAAATACTGGTAAACCAACACATTTTAATAGTAACACTGGTCGCACAAGTAACATAGATCTAACTTTAGCTTCACAAAATATTGCAGCGTATTTTGAATGGAATGCTTTAGAAGACTTGTACGATAGTGACCATTTCCCTATTTTCATAAAAACATTTACAAGACAAAACATTCCAAAAAAGATTCAAGTCCCCAAAAAGTGGAAATTTGATAAAGCCGACTGGTCTTTATTTCAGGATGAAATTGACAAAAATATTTCAAATTTATTTGACTTAGATAATGTGTGTAATGATACTCCCATAGACGAAATAGTTCTTAAATTTAGTAATTTAATTATTGATGCAGCAAATAAGACTGTACCGAAAACTTCAGGGGTGTTAAAAACAAATAATGTGCCCTGGTGGAATGACGACTGTAGAGTGGCTATAAAAGAAGCCAAAAAGGCTTACAGAAATTTTAAAAAATATGCTAGGGCTGATCATGATTCTAAGTATAAAATAGAGTATAAAAAGAAGAGGACGTTTTGTAGGAAAGTTCTTAAAGAAAATAAAAATAGATACTGGCAAAGGTGGACGTCTTCAATTAACACTAATGTACCTGTCAGCGAAATATGGAAAAAAATTAAAACAATTAATAATACTAATTGTGGCCCTAATACTATCGTTCTTAATAATGGCGATGGTTCTTTATCAGCGAGCTCAAAAGAAACTTCAAACTTACTAGCAAATACTTTTGCAGCAAATTCTAGTAGTGATAATTACGATCATGAATTTAAGATTTACAAATTGGCCAAGGAAAATGATAATATAAGATATGAATTACATAACAACTCGGATCCAATTAACAAAGATATTTTAATGCATGAATTAATGTCAGTGCTCTCTCAAAGCAGTAGCTCTAGTCCTGGGCCAGACAATATTCCTAAAAACATAATAAAAAATCTTCCTAATAGCGGACTTAAATATTTATTAAAACTTTACAATTATATGTGGCAAAAACAGTTGTTTCCAGATTGTTGGAGAGAAGCTCTGGTGATCCCAATACTTAAACCTGGCAAAAAATCTAGTGCACCATCAAGTTACAGACCTATAGCATTAACCTGTAATCTGTGTAAACTATTAGAAAAGATTATCAGCAAGAGAATTAAATGGCATACAGAGATAAATAATTATCTATCAAATTATCAGTACGGATTTCGACAATTTAGATCGACTTATGACCAAATAATGAATATAGAAGGCGAAATTTTAGATTCTTTAGCAGATAATAATTATTTGGTTCTCGTAGCACTTGACATTGAAAAGGCATATGAAATGGTATGGAAACATAGAGTAATCGAAATTTTGCAAGGCTTGGGTATTAAAGGAAACACACTTGCTTTTGTTAAAAACTTTTTAACTAATAGGTCTATTAAAGTGAGAGTTAATAATACACTATCTGATCAAGTAATTATTGAAAATGGTTTGCCACAAGGATCGGTTATAAGTGTAATTTTATTTTTACTTGCGATCAATGACGTAATTTCATATATCGATAAACCCTTGAAGGGTTTCTTATTTGCAGACGACTTGACAATTACTTGTTGTGGTAAAACTTTGGATCCTACGTTAACACTTATTCAAAACACAATAAATAAGCTTCAAGACTGGTCCAAAAAGTCCGGATTTAAGTTCTCTAAAACAAAAACAGAATTCATAATATTTACAAAGAAAAAGAAAATAAATAGACATTTACAGCTATCTCTAAATGGCCACAATATAAAAAAAGTAACTAACATAAAAATATTGGGGTTAACTTTGGACTCTAAAATGACTTGGAACATGCATTTAAATAAATTAAAACTCGAATGTAACAAAAGATTAAATGTGATTAAAGTTTTATCATCACTGTCTTGGGGTGCCGATAAAAATTGTTTGATTAATACCTATAAGGCTCTTATTAGACAAAAATTAGATTATGGTTCTATTTTCTATGATTCTGCCAAACCTAGTAATCTAAAATGTTTAGAAAGCATCCAAAACACTGCTCTTAGATTAAGTATCGGTGCCTTTAAGACAAGTCCCATTATGAGTATATTGGCAGAATCAGGGGAAATGGCACTTTCTTACAGAAGAAAACAACTTGTTCTAATATATGCTACTAATATAATTTCACAACCATCCTCTCCAATATATGATTATTTTACAAAGTCTTCCTATAACACAGAGTATGAGCTTCGCCCAAACCTGACTCAACCATTACGCATTCGAGTTAGGAAATATTTAAATGAAATTCAGTTTTGTTTTCCTTCTGTTTTCCCAAAAAAAATACCTGCTTATGGCCCATGGGCCACTTATGAATTACCTATTAACCTTAAATTAACTAAAAATCTTAAACATAAAACCCCACAAATCATCTATAAAAGTTTATTTAATGAAATTAAATTTAAAAATCAAGATTGTATACAATTTTACACAGATGGATCAGTAATAGATAATAAATCAGGATGTGCTATCGTTACTCAAGATAATAGCTGTTATTGTTATAAACTTACAGATCTCCACACAATTTTTAGCTGTGAGGCTATCGCTATTTATAAAGCTTTAGAAATAATACAAGGTAGTAGTAATGTAGATAAATTTTTAATATTTTCAGATTCTAAATCGTGCTTGCAAGCCCTACAAAATATTAATAATAACGAACCACTTATATTAGCTATTCGAGAAAAAATGATAAATTTACTAGAAAATAATTTCAAATTTGAAGTATTGTGGATCCCTAGTCATCAAGGTATTGAAGGTAATGAGAAGGCTGATATAGAAGCTAAAAATGCTGCAAATTTAAATTCAATAGACCATTCCATTAACTCAAATGCAACGGATGTTAAAAACCACATTAAACGTAGATTAAAAAAAATATGGGATACTGTTTGGCAGGATAAAAATATAAATAGTAAATTATATGCTATAAGAAATTCTATTTTTGACAAAGCCCCAACTTCGTTTACGTCTCGAAAAGATCAGACCGTCATCACTAGACTCCGTATTGGTCACACAAATATGACACATGTACACATTATGAAAAAGATAGATAAACCAAAGTGTAAATGCAGGATGGATCTAACTGTACAACATCTGTTAGTAGAATGTCAGGCTTATGCTAGTGAAAAACTATCATGTAACCTACCTAACAATATAAAGGACTGTTTAAATAATAATGGATATATACAGACAATTAACTTCGTTAAAAACATAAATATGTATCGGAATATATAGATGTAAATATAGTAGTCGCTAATGACCTTAGCTGTTAAAAAGCGACTTAAAATAAATAAATAAAAAAAAAAAAAAAAAAAAAAATTACCCAGCAAATTTGCTACAGAATAAAACTAATTACAGAACTTCGGCAAACTTCGATAAACGTCAAAACTCTAATCGAAAATTGAAGATAAGGAAAAACGACATACTATGAGATGTACGTCTCTTGTGGTGTCATATATGAAAAAACCCAAATATATAATTAATTCATAATAAAGAATATATTTTAAGCTTTCTAAAATGGTGTAACACTTATATATTGCTCAAAGGAAAGTCACTATAAAATCAAAGTTAAATGTCCACATTTTAAGAATATTTTGTAACAAATTTTCATTTAGTGACTTTCAGCGATTTTTTTTTTCAAAAATAGGGACAGACAAGTCTAAATCGTTTATAGTCAAAGTCAATTTTTTTTATTCAAAATAGGTATTTTTATACACTTTCTGAACGTTGATCTACATGATGCCTACCACCGGTTCGGGAACTAACCCGGCGAGAAGAACCGGCGCGGCGTAAGAAACTCGCGCGGGGCCATCTTTTATCAAAAAGATGGAAAATTCTTCTTTTAAAAAATATAAAAAAAGCATATATAACAATGTTATGACTAAAACTACATAACAAGAGTACAATAATATATGTAATTTAGAAGTAGCCTTGCAGAGGGTCACCTCATTCCCAAGGTGTGCTATCATTCATAAAATCATTAACTTTATAAGGCTTTAGCACACTGAAAAATTTTGAACGCTTTCTGGGATCTTATTGTATAGGCGTAGGTATACACTGGCCTTTAAACGAATTCTTTACTTTTTTTTTACTTCACTAAGTAGTCACTGGTACATCAAGCTTATGCTTATTTCGGGTATTTCTATTGTGATTGTCACTTTTCTTTTTGAATAGGTTTAAATTTTTTTTAACATAAAATATATTTGATGAACATACTGAGAAGCTACAGTTAAGATTCCAATTTTTTTAAACTTCTCTCTTAATGACGTGTTGGGGGCCAGCTTGTAGATTGCCCGAACAGCTCGCTTCTGCAGCACAAATATAGCATTTATATCGACAGCATTTCCCCACAGTAGAATGCCATAGGACATTATTCTGTGGAAGTAACTAAAATATACAAGTCTTGCTGTGTTTTCGTCTGAAAATTGTCTTATCTTACTTACTGCAAATGCTGCTGAACTGAGTCTGTCGGCCAACCCAACAATATGAGGGCCCCACTGTAGTTTTGCGTCTAAAGTTATACCTAAAAAGACAGCTGTATCTACTAGTTCCATACCTTTTCCATTCAATAGAACATTGGTTTCAGTTTGCTTTACATTTGGCAACGTGAACTTTATACATTTAGTTTTTTTGCTATTTAACAAAAGATTATTAACACTAAACCAGTGTACTATTTTTGAGAGAGCATTATTTACTTCGTCATGGCCTGAGTTTTGGCGATTAATATTAAAAGTAAGTGACGTGTCATCGGCAAATAAGACTATCCCGTTTTAATTATAGTATATTTAGGTAGATTGGTCCTTTGTCTACAATTTGAGGTACAATACATGTACCTCTGCCGACTTTTGGAAAAAGCATTTATGGCACGACTTTCTTAGGAGTGTCCACATAGTGCGGTGCTAGACCACCAAACAGTGACCATCACTTTTCTAGGGGTAAGTTTTTGTTTAGGGCATTGTTTAGGTGCTGAACCAGGATCCAACCAACTTGCTGAGCGCTTGCGGTTATCAAACAGAATCCATTTTTCATCGCAGGTAACAATGCGGTTCAAAATTCCTTCATTTGTGTGTCTGTTGAGCAGTGCAAGACACGTCTCGAGGCGTACTTCGCGCTGGCGATCATTGAGTTCGCGGGGCACCCATTTGTCAAGCTTTTTTACCTTGCCAATTTGACGCAAATGGACCAATATTGTTTTGACGCTAACGTCGAAAGCTGCTGCTAATTCAGCCGTAGATTGTATATCATCAGCTTCCACAATCGCCTTTAATTCGTCATTGTCGACCAAAGTCTTCGGACGACCGCGAGGTTAATTTTTCAGGTCGAAATTTTGAGAACGGAAGCGAGCCGCGTTGCTGCCACGACGGTACTCATATTCCATAATTACTCGAATTTTTAACGTATCCATGACGAAAAAGATTGAAATGCGATGAAAATGTAACACTAATCAATAAACAAATGACTACCTTTAGAAAAAGAATTCCATGTTTTTAAAATAAAATTAATTTGAAATTAGAATTCTAATTTGCCAAATAAAAATTATTTTGATTTGAAATGGCCAGTACTACAGAACGGCAATTTCATAGGTAAAGACCTATTATCTATGGACGCTTCACACCTCGTCAATCTGGCCCCGTGCTAAGTATCCGAAGAACTTGTGTTAACCTGTAACCAGAAAACGGGAAGTATATTTAATAATTTTATACTATACATATATTTAAGATTTTTATAATATTAAACACATATTTAATACACATCCATGACCCAGGAACACGGGAAACTTTTTGTTCCTTCGACGGGATTCAAACCCGCGACCCCCGGCTTGAGCACCAACGCGCTGAACCACTGAGCTACAGAGGTCGTCAAAAATTATGCAGGAAATTTGACCAAATTCGAGAATGCTATGGGTAAACATAGAAGATAACACAATTTTTCCCAGCAACCAAGTTTTTCGTAATTATTAAGGTCTATTATAATTTCAATAAGGTTCAATAATATTTAAGGTCCAATTATAGCAACCCGATTTTAAAAACAGCTGTGAACTCAAACTTTTACACGAGTCATCCAAAAACAATGTAGGATAGTTTTGTAAGGGGCGCATAAGAAAACGTCGCGCGTCGAGGCCAATGTGGCATGGAAAGGTCTATTTAATTGATCACTTATCTGCAAAGAAAAATAGTGTCCAAGTCACTAGACTCTGGTGTCTACTTTTAAATAGATAAAGTCCTCTTTCTCTGTCGTATAGGACCTGGTGTCAGACCTTAAGAGCGAGACCAGCGGGAAGTTCGAGGACCTCGTGGTCGCCCTCATGACTCCCCTACCCCAGTTCTACGCTAAGGAGCTGCACGATGCGACCGCGGGCATCGGCACCGACGAGGACGTGCTCATTGAGGTCATGTGCACCATGTCCAACCACGAGATACACGTGATCAAGCAGGCGTATACTGCTAGTGAGTATACGGCTTTATTTTATTAATACAAAACTCAGGGCCTGTTTCACAATCCACTGATATGAGTCGGGTAGCTTAACCGCAAGTTTTGTCGCTGCTAGCTTTACATCGAGCGACAGAGACAAAACATGACAATAATATCTGGCACTTATCCGTAGATTGTAAAACAGGCCCTGAATAACTTAAATTATCTATTTGGATTTTATCGCGGTTCGCTTGCTTAAATTGCTGTAATGTAAAAGTCCGACGTTTCGGCTACTTTACAGCGACAAGACATATGTGGCTACTGGTTACTGGGCCTCTAGTCAAGATGCATTCGATAATTTTGACGGCGAAGTTCGAAAACAAAATGTATGGGGTTTGACATAACGCATCGCAAGCGACATGTCACTTATCGATGACTTATGTCAAATCCCATACATTTTTGATTTCGAAGTTCGACGTCGAAATTATCGAATGCATCTTGACTAAAGGCCCTGGCCCTAATTCTATAGTCTTTGCTTGCATCAATTTACTGCACGGATGATGGAACCTTTTAGATATAAACATATCTAGTTCAATTTCAATTATCGTTTGTTTCTTAATGAAAGTAAATAAAACTAAGAAAAAAGATAGGTTTCATACCAAGAGCAATAGATACATAAGACAGACAGTACTACTGACAGTAGGTAGCAGGAACTAGGAAGGTCTGATGATAATAAGGCCAAGTAAATAAGGGAAGGATATCACCAATGTGATGCAATGTGGAAATTGCTGTGAATCCACATTCTGGGATTGTACAATTATTGTACATCCTTCGGGGAATGAGGCGCTTCCTATTTATAGTCTTAAAGTAATATGTATATCACTAATAATATGTAAAGTTAGTCTCGGATTATTCAGATAAACTATAGAAAGCCGCTTGTTTACCTGCCTAGTTTTAAAAGAGTTTTTCAGATTACTAATATTATACATGCGAAAGTTTGTATGTATGGACGTTTGGTACTGTTTCACACAATAACTACAGAACAGATTTTTTATGAATTTTGGTATGGAGTAGTTTAGGCTCTGGATTAGTGGGGATTCATTTTTGCGCGTACGAAGTCGCGCGTAATTTACTAGTATGCAAAATTGATTCCCTTTTAAAACGATTAGTGGCCCATCAATCATCATTGGAGCACTCATCCATGATCCACCTATTTAGGAACGCTAAAACTGCAACAAAGTTCAAGAATGACAAAATGAGCATATTTTAAAAGACCGTGCTAGGATTGCCGCCCACAAATAGTGCTTTATTTATTTATTCTACCTTTTCCAGTATATGGAACCCTGCTGGAGGATGACTTGCGCGGCGACACATCGGGCAACTTCAAGAGGCTCATGACGTCTCTGTGCATGGTGAGTGTTTATTTAGTATTTACTGTATTGTGTATTTATTAGTACAGTATATTACACGTTATACTAAAAACCAGGGGACAGAATAAATTATGTAAACAATGATAATCTGTGTAAATGAAAATAATACCAAGTTCAAACAACCCAAAGTCACATATAATATGACGTGTCATTAAAAACTAATAGCAATTTCACTTGGTCGTATTAACATCTAGCGTATGACACATAAATCGCCACAGTCGCGTCGGTGCGGCGCCTTTTTTTATATAACTGTCTAATTTAACAGTTTTGTTATTCAAGTTGTATGACAAAGTCACGAAACTGTTCTTTCAATTTGATCCAATGGTTGCGCACCCCTTAATGTTTGTTTACTTTTTTATTCTGTCTCCTGAACTCGACTATAGTCTATATCTTAATTTATTTCTGTGGTCTGATAAGTTTTAAGTGTGTTGGGGACTGTGGTATTGTGGCTAAAGCTATGCCATCTTTACGGTTTATGACGTGAATTTGACATTAGATATCATCTATTCAATATCGCTTTTGATTGGACGTTTGCCTAAAGAACTTCAAAATGTACGGAGAGCAAAGAAAAGTGGCAAATTAGTGACAGTCTAATGCGGTGAATGAAGTTTGCATGATGTAAAAATAGTTTTTAATTACAAAGAACGTTGCTTTCAGATGCAAAAAGTACACCTACATGTACATGACTGTAATAGCTGCATTCAAAGATTTCAACATACGTATCTCGTAGAAGTTGAAAAATAATAAATGAATAGTACGGGTGTCGTAGATCTCTCGGTTCATCTGGGGGCACAGTAGTGACGCCAAGACGAGCCAAGCGAAGCGCAAGGCCAATACCAGACCACCTTTTCTCGAAGCGTTTCGTCGATTAGTGAACCCTCATAACTTTTATTTGGATTATACCAGATAAATCAAATTCAGGATGTGTTCCCATTAGCGGACTTATTAAACGTGTAAAGTTTTGATTACATAGGTACATTTAGATTACATAGATTTTATTAATATCTAAAAACCCATGATTTTGTCACTGACTCACTGATGATCAACAAAATTATAGGGTACTTCCGAATCTCCTAGAAAGCTGAAATTTGCTATGTAAGCTAGTATTAGTACATAAACATCATAAAAATTGACAAACTTGGAACTTTTATCCTTCGACCCCTTAAATTAGGGGATGAAAGTTTGTAAGAGACTTAGTTAATTTAGTTATCTGAGGCTTGGTTTTAAATGATAGTTTCTGATAGCTTTTTGTGCGAGTCATATATCGTCTTGGCATCAATTTACATGAAATTGTTTTTGGTGGGATTATGATTTACTATTTAATACTATTGTGATTTACTAGTTACTAGTTTCCTACGATTACCAATTTGCTTTCATACACGATACAACACATGATTGTTTTGCCATAAACCTGTTGAGGCTCATACGAGATGACTCATTCCACCGTCCGCGTCATACAAACAAGTATACTTGTGCAACGATAACGTCATCAAGGAAATGACGTATATACAATTTTAATTCACAACATCAGTGACCAATTTATGCAAATGCTTTTTCGGAACATTCATTTATGAGACTTTATTAACGTCACAAAACAAGATTTCTTATGAGTCAGTCTTGGCACAGAAAAACCTTTGACGTAAAATGCGTCATCGACCTTCTAGGGCTCTAGGCTGTTAATCTTTCGCCACACCGCGCTCGGCGGCGACTTTTATTGAGGCCCTATCTTTGTCTAACACGAGTGACGACATATCTTATATAAGACCTCTGTGGCTCAGTGGTTAGCGCGTTGACGCTCAAGCCGGAGGTCACGGGTTCGAATCCCGCTAAACAAAAAGGGAACAAAAGAGTTTTATGTGTTCCTAGGTCATGGATGTGTAAAAATCTTAAATACCTATAATATTATGTATAGTATAAACATATTAAATATATTTCCGTTGTCTGGTACGTTTACGGTAGATTGACGTGGTGTGAAAGCGTCCGTAGATATTATTATTATATTACCTACTGATATTTTATTATTCGAGACCACAATAATAATATTATGAATATTAATAGACAGCTTGACTTTGATAAAAGTATGATGTCATATCCATTCATGTCTGTGCTATTACTGCTCGTGCAATGGACAAATAATTAGACTTCTGGTTTTCTTCTTATCTTAACTTATGTACTTGATAATTAAAATAACTAATACCGCAAGGTACTGTTCTCGGACCTATTGCTTTTTTCTTAATCTTGGATGCAAGGCTACTTTTAGAGTCTATACTTACATTAAAGACAGTTCACCCAAAAAAATTTAGAATTAAATGCACATAACTTTTAGTGTCTTTTGTTTCATGATTAGAATAAAATATTATGCGTAAATTTTTCCTCGCTTAATTTCATATCAGATAGGATGCGGGGCGTGTGGCTATTGGCTGCTTTTATGGAAATAACCTTGACATGTAGGACGTAGGTACGTTATCCGCATAATTATGTGCAAACAAGTTGAAAAAAACATCGGTTTAGAGTAGCAGTGTTTTTCGTTTGATCTTGAACTGTATTGTCTATAAAATTATGCTCTATTTCATAAGCAACATAATATATTGTGTGTATAGCGTACAACGATTTAAGCCAATATGTACTAGATAATATTAATCATAATCGCCTTAGCTGTATACAAAAAATGTATTTACAGTAAGATGTTCTTTTCTTCTTCCAGGGTAACAGATCTGAAGATTTCCACGTAGACCAGAATAAGGCGAGGGAAGACGCAAGAAGCCTGTTACAAGCAGGTATGAAACTGGAAATTGTCTGACCCGTGGGGCTATTTCACTTTTTATGGCATAACGCCTTTATGTTCACAACAATGCCCATGAACTAAACCTTCGTTTAAGAAAAGGAGTGTGTTGCCAACCTCTTAAAAATTAGGGCCTCTTCATTCTTACTCGACGAAACCAGAAACGCAGCGCAAGTATTATGTCAAGTGCGAGTTGGACACCCGCACGTAGGGTTCCGTACATAACGGAAAAAAAATCACGTTTGTTGTATGGTTAAATATTTATTTTATTGTTTTTTAGTACTTTTTGTCTTATCGGCAACATAAATACATCATTTGTGAAAATTTCAACTGTCTGAACTTTCATGGATCATGAGATATATAGCCTGGTGATAGACGGACAGCGGAGTTTTAATAATAGGGTCCCGTTTTACGTCCCCTTTATATACGTAACCCTAAAAATGATGATAAAGGCGATAGTCCTAAATCTCGCGAAAATAAAAAAATATGATCATAATTGTAATTAATAAATGATGATTAATATGATAAACCCTTTCATGTTCCAGGCGAGCTCCGTCTAGGGACGGACGAGTCGGTCTTCAATGCCGTACTCTGTTCCCGGTCGTTCCCGCAGCTGGCGGCCGTGTTCCAGGAGTACACGTTCCTCACCGGACACGACATAGATGACGCCATCAAGGCCGAGTTCTCCGGCGACCTGGAGAAGGCGTTGCGCGCCATCGGTGAGTACCAACGAGTAGACTCAGCAGCAGCGAAGCGTGAGGTATCTCCTACCTCGTCATACTACTACATCCCACTACTGTTATAAATGTGAAAGTTTGTGTGGATGGATGGACGGATAGATAGATGGATATATGGATGGAATGATGCATGAATGGATAGATGGATGTGTGTATGTATGCATGTTATAATATTATTTTAATCAAACATAATATATTATATTATTATTATTTATGGCATTTTATTTTTTATATATTATATTATAATTACTTATAATAATTTTATGTAAGTATATCACTGCGCTGTCGCCTTTAGTGGTCTGTCCCACGCCTGACAACAGGTACGGATCCACAGTATATCAGGGACTGTGGTATTCCTGAGTCATTTACCTGAGTGGACTCCTTTTCAATGGTTTGAGCATTACACCACCTGCCTATCTCTTAGCAACTCTGTTATAAAATTTTACCTAATGTTAATGTAATGTAGTTAAGTAGTGTAATGTTTGGACATGATGAAGATGCTTGGGCATCTTCGAATAAATGTCTTATTATTATGTTTGTTTGTCACTCTTTCACGCAAAAACTACTGAACACATTTTGATAAAATTTGGTATAGTACTAGTTTAGGCTCTGGATTAACATTTTTTATCCAGGGCAATAAGCTAGTATTATAATATACACAAATTAACACATTATTTACACAACTTGCAGTGAAAGTGGTCCGTAACAAGCCTCTGTTCTTCGCGGAGCGGCTGCACAAATCTATGAAGGGCCTTGGCACGAATGACCGGCAGCTCATACGCGTGATGGTGACGCGCTGCGAGCTGGACTTGGGCGACATCGCCGAGACCTTCCAGGCCAAGTACGGCGAGAGCCTGCAGAGCTGGATCGAGGTGGGTGTTTTAAATATAGTGTCTCTAAAAGTTGTTACATTGCTTTCGCTCACTACGACTGGGCACCGCTCACAATCATTGACGCTTAAAGTAAAAAATATGAATTTGCGGCTAAGGAGAGGAAGTTCATCTGTCCGCCTAATGTTGACTATACACGTAACGGTATACCCGACAGGTTGGCCTGTACAAGTATATCGGGAGCGTGTATGTTGCGGCAAAATTTCTGATATCTCCGAATTTTACTCGTTTATGTTCATACATACTAAAGTAAATCTTTTTATATTCGATGTGAGTTTAGTTTATAATAAGTTTATTAAAAAAAATAAAAATGAATAAATAAATATTATTTTTTTTATTGTAAAAAATATTACAACATTTTTGTGACTTTGATTTTGAATGAATCTTATTACAAAACTACATTTAAAATCTTATTTCTTTTTAACTTTTATCAAGATGTGTATTACATACTAATATTTATAAATGTGGAAAAAAAACTATTTTTTTATATGTAGGCAAACACCCAATTCCCTGTCGCTAACCAAAAAAATTATTTAATGTTATTTATTTTCCAGGGTGACTGTTCGGGACACTACAAAAAATGCCTCCTGGGTCTACTTGGGTTGTACTAATTTACGTTTCGCCATGAATGTATTTGAGTGTCTCACTTTGCCTCAAAACTTTACAATTTACAACGCTTTTTATATAAGGAAGTGTTTAACTGTTTAGTACGAATATTGCTGTGCTGAAAAAAAGTTATATGTTATACATTTATAATGCTTATATATTTACTATTTACAGAAAAATATACTATAGGGCAGGTCCATTAATTCTAGACGAAAGTGTGCGTACTAGGGTCGGCGATTTTGATTCTGATTTTTTCCTAGAAACTACACCTAAAAATGGGACGATGCTAAAAATTTTAGTCCGATATTTACAAAGCCGGCCGCTGTAGAATATTTGAATTTAAAAAAATCGATTTTTCACTAATTTTCAAATATTTGTATCTCCTATTCTATGATATAACTTAAAGCACCTGCCCAGCGGCATTTTTCTTCATTTCCACTTTTATGAAAGAAATAGATATTAGATCTAAACTTATATCGGGCTTAGCTAATAGCTTCCAACTAAACAACTGTTTACAAACAAATAAATTAAACAATAAAACACTATTGTATGTACCGTATTTGAAGTTGAGAGTCGACCAGCAGCTAATATCGCGGACCCTAGTGCGCACACTTTCGTCGAGAACTAGTGGATCTGCCCTATAATATTATATTTAAAATGAAGATCTACATCTAATTATGCTTAAAAAGCTGATAGGTTAAACTGATTGCTTCAGAAAGACAATTATATTCATTTGAAATGTCGGACACATAATTTTATATTTATAATATTTTAGTGATAAAAAGTTTAAGTCTCGCTACACACGTAACGTTTTAGCGTAACGTTTAAAATACAATGTGTAAACTGCACAGTTCATTGTACACGGTGTAAAGTTTACACAGTGTAAGGGGGACTTAGTTGGAGAAAAATGTAATTTAGCCGAAATATAAGGGTAAATATAAGGATATACATACTGTTAATGCGCAGTTTTAAAAACTACTTGGATCTTTTGACATGGTCTGTCTGAACTTCGCTAGAACGCCTTCTAATATATATTTCTGCACTGTTTTTATAATTTGAATTGATTTAAAATCTTTTGTAATTGGTAATATACTAACCGTCCATTTTATGTCTAAATTATAGAGGTGTAAAAGTAACGAAAAAAAGCGTACCCGTATGTATTCGTTACCATAACAATTAGTACTCGTTACTATAGTATCGTTACGTTACTCGTTACTTCTGATACCTCATAACTTATATACTCATATGTTATGTTAGATCAAATCCAGTCTGGTAAAAAAGGTAAAGTTACATAAGTAAAAACTTGGACGACAAATTTTAAAATTTTACTTCACTTGATAAACAAACATCGCTCTTTGTAACGTACGTTTTTAAATTCACCTAATAAGCTCGCGCATGCGTAAAACATACGATCAGCAAATGTTTCAATACACGCATCAACGCTACTTGTGTGAACTGAAACCGTGGTATCCATACTACGAAAAATGCGAGTAACGAAATGTATTTGTGTGTAACGTTTCGCTAGTCGGTACTAGACGATGTACCCGTTACTTAGTACCGAATACATCCGGTTTGCTACAGCTCTACTAAATTACTTTCTTTTATAATATTTTTTAATTTTTTTGATATAATTTTATTTATTTATGATTGGCTGCAGGTAAAATTTTATGTGTGTAAAACTCACAATCATATTTTATTCCTTTAAATAAGACTGGCATTTTAAACGTGTCAGTATATATTAATATTATAGATTATTTCATATAGGTTAAAGTTTTAATTTTCTTATATTAACATTATTCCTTTTTGATTTAAAATAATTTACAAACCAGTGCCTTCGAAAAATCCTATATATATATAAGAGAATATATTTTAATATTTATACATTGTTATAGTATGCTATACATTATAATTATAATATTATTCGATACATTATAATACTATATTAATAATAATAACTCCCCACCTTTTACTCGAATAAACATTAGGAGTCTTCTTTCTTTTTTGTATTTGCTATGTTGGCCACTCAAGAGAAGAGCATTTGTGATGGCAATAAAGAAATCTATTGTTGAAGTACATAAGTTAAAAGGTGTTCTGCACTTATTTTAAAATTGTAAAATGCTTACAAGATCTCGGTGTCAAAATCATTGTTCTTAAAATCTGTTTTGGAATCTCTTATATTAATTTCTAAGATAAAATAAATTTATTAATAAACAAGGAAAGGATTTTTATTTCCCTCCATGTTTTTGTTATGCACGGTCACGCATGCATGTACGCACTTTTCCAAAGAAAAGTTTACAACATAGCAACGACACGCGACGTCATGTATTGTAAGCATTGCTGTGATTATTTAACATGTGTCTATGTTAGTGCTTGTGGCTTACTAAATCGTATAATTTAAACAGGACAATCTTGTATTTATAAAATCGGTTTCTCGAATACGGCTGCAAGTATTACCATGAAAAATGCGCAGTTTCCTAGAGGGATAAGACCTAGCGAGATCGATTTTTCACCCCCACAACTGTATGAGGGAGTTTTAGGGGCGAAAATCGATCTAGCTAGTTCTTATCCCTCTGGGAAACTGCGCATTTTTAAGCTATATAATGTATTTTCTTTCGTCGTGCGAAATTATATCAATTATTTCCGACTATTATGTCAGTCCGATTGGGCAGTTTGGTATGCGTATGTATAATTTTTCCTTTGTCCGAAAGTTCGAAATGTGTAAAATTTATCAGAACTACTCTCCTATAGAGTAAAGACGATATTCTGATGCTAAGATGATGTTGTATTTTGGAGGTACCTCTCTAATTTCACATTATGTAGTAAACTATAGCTATGAGCCAAAACATAAAACACAACGCTTAAAGTCTACCGTCGACTCTGCCGCCCGCTACTAATGTCACTGCTGGATATTTGTCACTGTCTGTTCAAATTGGTGTGACATCTTCTCAGTACCAAAAACACAATTATGCGTTCACTGCGAGCCGTGGCATTAATACGGTCAATAAAATTAAAAATCGAATAATTGCTTTTCACTATTAACCAATTTATAACACCGCAATTTTATGGTTTCGGCCCATACTCTTTATTTTTTTCAGTAGTGCATTATGTGTATTAGGTACCTAGTATAGTTACATTGTCTTTGAGTATGTGCTGAAGGAACTACATGACGTGGTATTGTGTGAAATATGCTATTTAAACAAAATATATGTACCTAAGCAATTTTAATTGGGGAGCGATGGATTCAGAAGAGCGTAATGAATACTTAAACAGGGATTGCACTTAGCTCGATTCAATTATTCAACTTTTGGACTGGTCGAGTTTCATTTCAAAGAATTCATTACCATACATTATGAAGGATTTACATGGTTTTTATGGTTTTTAAAGAAAACTTAGCACTCTAAAACATTTGAGAAGTCAGCGTTTGCTTTTGATAAATTAGTTTATATTTTAATATATCATGTCATGCCTGAGCTAAATAGAAATAATTAGTTTTAATTTAAAGGCCTTATTACTTGCTCAAAGAAATCCAAGGCGAACCGTACATTTGTTGTGATAAAAAGTAGCCTATGTTATAATACCTATATGTTAATCCAGAGTCTAACCTACTACCATACCAAATTTCGTTAAAATCCGTTCCGTAGTTATTGCGTGTAACTGGAAAGAGTAACAAACATCACACATCCCATTCATACATTCTTACAAACTTTTGCGTTCATACTTCATGATATTAGTAAGATTTACGATACTTACCTACTTACTATACACACTTAGGATTTTTATTATATTATACACATATTAATTAATAGACATATATGACCCAGGAACATTGAAAACTTTTTGATCCCTCGGCAGGGTTTGAACTTGCGACCTCCGGCTTGAGCGCCGACACGCTTACCACTGAGCCACAGTGGTCGTCGAATAAAATCAAAAACATTACTTATAAGGCATAGTATATCTCGACTGTGATTTTTGCGTAAAATGGCCAATAATGGCGTTCTTGATCTCAGAAACAAAGATACAATAACAATTTTTGATATATTGAATGTGCAGCATAGCTATTGGCCTAGTTCGTAGCGACTTCGTTTTTGTAAATTTTGCTTAACTTTTTAATTAAACCCAAAATCGCAGGGAATTTTTTTTATAAAATGCGCAAAGGCACTTTTTTGAGCTCCTGGATTGAACTACTGTTCTAAGCAAAAGAAATAATAAAATGATAATGTTATCTCCTACATAGTCGTATAGTTCTTAGCGGCCATAGAATTTTGAAATATCTTTGATTTAATATAGATAGAATAAAAAATCTTATTCTAAGCCAAAAAAACTTTGAAAATCGCTTAAGGTTAACTGGGCATTTCTCCTATCTACGATAATATTATTAAACAAAATTTATACCAGAACAATAATTGTTACTTCATGAGGAATAAAGATTTTATAATTTTAAAGCATGAATTTATTAACCTATTTCAATAAAAAACGATAAATACAACGGCAAAATTACTACAAAATGCGAAATGTCGGGAACGCTTCAAATACCTAATCTCGCAGGGTGCAGATTTGTAATAGGGATCTAAGTACTTTTGCTCATAACTAACAACCATGAACCTCTTTCCTTGCAATGTTTTGTATCGAGAGTAAATTAATGTTTGTCGAGCATCTTGTTAAAATCAAACGAGCGGCTCCGCTGAGGGTAAGTGATTGCTGGCATTAAGTCGCGTATCTGATGCCCCATTCATCAGTTTGTTGATGAAATGTTTACTACGTCGACGATCCATCACAAGTCACAACCCACTTCATAGCTTTACCTTACTGTATTTTATTACAAAACTTATTGTTGCGCGTTGCATTGGCAATGCTTATCATTGCATTGCATTTGCATTCAATATGCTTTGAACTAAATAATTAAGAGGGAACTAAACTTTAAACTTTTGAAGTTATAATCACAATTTTTATAAATAATATAGTTAACCCGACTAAGTAAATTACATAGCCTTTGCTACCCGGGCTATTTTATCTATAATTCGTAACCTCATATTTTATTAATATTGGACCAGTAGTTTAGGCACTACGGTGGAAAAAACAAAAAATACATTATGTACTTTACGTACAGTACATACATATACTGCCAAAATCATTACTCTTCCTTTTGGCTTCGCCGTAGTCGGGTAAAAAAGGTAACTTAATAAGATAATACTTACCTACCTAGTAATGATTATTAATTTGCAGCAGCAGAGTGGTCATCATCACTGAAAACAATCGCCCGTGCCATAATTAAAAGTTTAAAGTGTATACCGGGCTTGTCGGCGACTGTACCTATACCTGATACCTATTATAATATAGGGGTAGGAGTTTTACCGGGGAGTCCAATGGGTGACGTTGTGGATTTTGTATTTCCTCATAAATTTGTGTTATTTTGGTTCTTATTGGTAGAATATTAACCATTAAATATTCGTCAACGTGCACAAGTGTGGCCAAGGGGCAAGTATCTACAACTTCTAAAAACGTGCTATTTTGTGTTCCGCCAAAACTCCCTAGGAACTTTCAGTAAAGCTTCTATCACTTTACTGAATCGACTGACATGACTCATGGACTGTACTGACTATTTATTTGGACTTTGACTAGACTTTAGAATTGACGATATAGGAATAACTACGGTGTTGAAAATTGAAACGAAATTTCTATTTCCCGCCTTTTTAACTTGACACTGGTAAATGGTTATAAGCCGATGCCATATATAAATAAAAAAATATAGGGGTACAGTCTAAATTAATAATATATAAAATAAAAGTTGTTTATGGTCACGATATGACCACGTAACCTAGGTATATCTAGTTTCCAGTAGCGTTCGGGGTTCAAAAAATTGTATTTCAAATTCTCCGTCGATATTAAACGGGCCTATTACGTGACGTCGGTATAAGGACGAGGGTTGAAAATCTAGGGGTTGAACACGGAATAAACCGTTAACCGTCAGTGTGGCACTACAACGTCATTTTTCATTAGCAGGTCAAACATTTGCTGTGCCCCAAATTGTATTCAAATACGTTAAAGATTAATCGACGCACTCGGGGGAACTGCGACGAATTAATCACATTCCATTATACGAGCGAGTGCATACGCAAATATTGTGATTTTACAGCTTTATTGCGTGTAAAGCCGCCATATTACTTTAATTGAACCAATTCCCCAAAATCATTCTAATCTTCTAAAAGCCTTTGCTAACTCTCTTCGAAATGCTGCGGAGAAGCGTGAATGTAGACATTATGGCCTCACTTCTCGCTTATTAGACGTAGAGAGACTTCTTGCGAAATTTCTCGCTATGATTCTGGATGCCCTAGCTCCTAAATCACCATTTAAATAATCTCGTTTCTTTTTCGTTTCGCCATCTTCGTACGTCGTTTGTAATAATAGGTATTATTCATTGTTAATTTGTAATGGAACTAAAAGTTGCTATAATTTATTTTTCATAATTACCTCTATTGAGATCGAGATGCACGTAGACACTACAAAAGACTCAGTCGGATTTCAAACTTTATGAAAGACTCCAACAAACACAATGAAGTGAAATAAATTACTTGTGATTAATGAGGTACAGGACACACGTAATGAAATTCATCAAACAACGCAGCGTGGTGCGTTTGTTTCGCTACGGTTCATTTACTAATAGCTGTTGCCGAAAACTTTGTATATATTAGAGTAGGTACCCTAGTAATTAGTAGTGAAATACCCGACTTACTACAGTATTCTAAAGGGTAGCGTACAATACCCTAGTATTATAAAGAAAATTAACGTTATTTTAAAGAAAATTCAAAGTTTCGTGGATTATTGATAAAACATAATTAATAAGGAAAAAAGCTGTAATCATTTGATTTCTATAACAATAAAGCCCTTGAAAATATAATAAGTTGGTAAATAATACAATATATTAGGTCTTTACCTATGAAATTGCCGTTTAGTATGAAAAAATTTAAACGAATTTATTTCATGTATTTTTTATTTGTATTAATCGAAGTAATCACCCATGCAATCAATGCATCTTTGCCAACGTAGTGGCAGTTTTTTGATGCCCTTCTTAAAGAAATCAGCTGGACGGGAGGCAACAAATTCTTCAAAGACAATTTGTACTGCCTCTCGGGTATTGAATTTTTTCCCGCCAAGAAGTTATCCAAAATCTGGAAAAAGTAGTAGTCTGTAGGCGCAAGGTCTGGTGAGTAGGGCGGATGACGGATAGCTTCCAACCCCAGTTCTTGCAACTTGGAGACCGTCTGCTGTGCAGTATGAGGTCGCGCGTTGTCGTGCAGGAGCAGCGAAGACGAGCGATTGACCAATGCTGGTTGGAGATGTGCCAGCTTCTCCATCATTGTGTTAAGTTCTTCACAGTAGACATCTGCAGTAATGCTCACCCAGTTTGGTAAGAAGCTGTGATGAATCACACCGGCGCTAGACCACCAAACAGTGACCATCACTTTTCTAGGGGTAAGTTTTCGTTTAGGGCATTGTTTAGGTGCTGAACCAGGATCCAACCAACTTGCTGAGCACTTGCGGTTATCAAACAGAATCCATTTTTCATCGCAGGTAACAATGCGGTTCAAAATTCTTTAATTTGTGTGTCTGTTGAGCAGTGCAAGGCACGTCTCGACGCGTACTTCGCGCTGGCGATCATTGAGTTCGTGGGGCACCCATTTGTCAAGCTTTTTTACCTTGCCAATTTGACGCAAATGGACCAATATTGTTTTGACGCTAATGTCGAAAGCTGCTGCTAATTCAGCCGTAGATTGTATATCATCAGCTTCAACAATCGCCTTTAATTCGTCATTGTCGACCAAAGTCTTCGGACGACCGCGAGGTTCATTTTTCAGGTCGAAATTTCGAGAACGGAAGCGAGCCAATAACAGGTGGTGCGTTGGTTTGTAGTGTTAGCTCCGTAAACGTCGTTGATGTTGTGTGCCGCTTGTGCCGCGTTGCTGCCACGACGGTACTCATATTCCATAATTACTCGAATTTTTAACGTATCCATGATGACGAAAAAGATTGAAATGCGATGAAAATGTAACACTAATCAATAAACAAATGACTACTTTTGAAAAAAAAATCCATGTTTTTAAAATAAAATTAATTTGAAATTAAAATTCTTAGCCAAACAAAAATTATTTTGATTGAAAATGGCCAGTACTGCAGAACGGCAATTTCATAGGTAAATACCTATTATTTAAATGTAACTAAATCTTTCTTTCTACCAAAAACAATCACATAATTGATTTATTAGACTGTAGACACTAACAGTTTTTTAATTAACACTAACAGTACTTTTCTACATTAATTGTTCATTACATTTTAGGGACAACTTTATATATTTTATATTAGTTAGCAATCAGCATTACATTATCTATTAAGTATCTATTATCTAACAAAAAATAGCGTTGACTCTGCAATTTGATTCCCGTATGTTTTCATTTAGAAGATGCCCAATTATCCGCTACATGAGTAAGCCGAGGGATAACTGGAGTACTAACCCGTTCCAAATTCCAGCTGTTATTACTACGCTATATAATATATAAAATATATAATGCTATTAAAACGATTCCAAATAATTTAATGGTTAGGTATGTACCTACCTAAATAAAGTTTTTTTCTAAACATTGCTTGTTCGGCAATGAGCATCAATCACTTGTAGCAAATCGGATTTTTACTAAGTACATGTTTTCTGAACGGCTAGTTTGAAACGCGCGCTTTCTCTAAATTGGTTACGATGACGTCATCTGTCGGGATCCGTGCGACAACGGCTTGATTGTACTTATACTTCATAGGTATTGCATAAGTATTCATTCTCCGTTTGTTGACGCTTGAGCCTCGTGTACATTGATTTGTTTATGTTAAAAATTTTAGTTGTGTATAAAGGGGAGGTGACGACGACAGATGACGTCTAAGCGATTCTGTTCATTCTCGGACGCGATTTTGGAACCAATGCACTAAAATTGCTGTATTTTCGTCATTTCTGGTCCGATTTAAATAATTTCTTTACATTATTTACTGTTTTTTTTTGTCGCTATATGTCTGCATACCCCACAAAAACATGACTGATCCCCATTGTAATATAAGAAGCAAGTATTTTGATTTATCTTTGGGGCGTACATTAAATCATTAAATTAAAATACCTATTTTACTTTCTAGGCATACAATTCATAGTAGATTTTCTAGCCTTCAAGTTTACCTTTATACTATAATTCTTAATCTAGAATTTAGTCGAATAAGCTTGCTGATAATAACGGTGCCCGGAATGGACCACTACAGTTTCTAAACAAGTCGATGCAGAAATAAAAAGCTCGCGTAATCCAGGCCTTACGCTGTCATAACATTTTCATAAGTACAGTTAGCAAAAATATTTCATTAATTGTTAATTTCTTAAAATATTAATTGTTAATTTGTTTCTACATATTGTAACAAAATATTATCAGTTTACTCCTAAATTATACTTATATAAATAGCAACCTAGGTAACTTTTAGTCAAATTTATTTCAAGTTAGATAGCTACTTACAAAATAAGACTAGCTGTCTTATTTTGTAAGCTACACAAATCGACTTACATCGCAGATTATTTACAGTTTTCATATATTGTTAATAGGAGTACTATTTACAGACCTCTTTTATCTGTAATAATTTCATCACGTTCCAACTTAAAATGTCAAAACCGCCTTATTTAGTTTAAATTATTATAATGCCTACTAATAATATTATCCATGAATTTTTCACTGTTGACTGTACGTGCATCGGAACAAAGTGACCGGGCTTTGTCTCCCATTTCCCCGTTTGCGAACTTTTCTTCTATCACATGTTTTTCAAACCTCTTTATTGCGGTCGCCTCAGATTTACGTATTTTGTTTTAAATTACTTTTGGAGTTAGATTTCAAATTAAATTTCCTGTTTCTATTTAGGTACATATAAATATTGGGATCCATTTGTCATGTAGACCTTTATTCTTAATTGAGAATACAAAATGTACCTACCTACGTACCTACCTACGTGTTTTATGATCTTCATCTGATTAATGTTTGTAAAATATAAAGTAAAATAGGTATTTTAATGAAAATTCTTTGAAAAGTTAAATTAAGCCAACAATTGTGTAAAACTGTTGCTCATCTGCTAATTGAGTAGATATCATTGAATTTTAATAAATACTATTGTTAGCGGCGATGTGGTTCGCTGGATTGGTTATTTCGAGGGCAAGAAATAGGCTACATTTTTGTTCCGTGGTTTCTTCCTAGGCTCGGTGATCTCTGTCTAGGCTCGGTGATCTATAGGCCTCCACAGACGAGAGGTCGATCGTTTCAGTTAGAACTGACGTGAGTTCGGCCTGAACGGATTCGAGCACATACACAGAAAAAATCGCATCTGACCCAACTGACGTCAGTTCGGCCTGAACGGATTCGAACACACACACGGCAAAATCGCATCAGTTCGTTCTGGTTTACCGCGAGCTACGGTTGTGTTTAATAATTGCGTAATAATTAAACACCGCGAAAACTCACTACGCTTGTACACGATACACGCCCGCACGGCCGCGGCCATAGATGATAAGTACTACTAGTGAAACCGCGGCTCTGCCGAGAACTGAAGCGATTTGTCCACACGTGATCCATTCAGTCCATCCGTACAGTCCATAATTAATGTTGGCAATTTAGTTATTTTACAAAGTTTTACTACTAAATTAAGTATTTTATCCCCTCCTTAGTAGGAATTTAGTTGTACTGCCAGACAGTACCTAATCATATGCAAAATGGTCTAGGTTAGGCACAAAAAAAAATACACCTTATCAATATAATAATACATTCGTCGGTAATTTGCTTATAACTACCCGTTTAATTACTATTTATGCAATATTTCCTAGTATATTTTAATTTAACGGTAAAATTTATATTAAATTTCAATATACCTACTTAATATTTTTTAAATATAACACAACCTAAAATGCCGTGGTCTTTTTGGGCTTTAGTAGCTTTTTTTATAGTTTTCAGTATTATTTTAGTAGAAATCAACGCGAGCTTAGTAGTTTCGCAAAAATAGAGCTGGCAACACTGGAACGAATCGCTCAGTCCATCCGGCCGACTGATGGGATCTCAAAATTGCACACAGACGATACGATTTTGCATCCGTTCAGGCCGAACTGCCTTCAGTTCATCGGCCGGACCGGACCGGACCGTATATGGTACCCTTATGTCTAGGCTCGGTAGTCTCTGTCCAGACTCGGTGGTTTCTGTTTAGGATAGGTGGTTTCTCTCTGATAATAATACCAACAATGATAATAAATTCTTTACCTATTTGTTCAATTACAATAATAAAATACAGTACGGTATATCAGAAAAAAAACAACAATGTGCAAAATGGCACTTTTATCACATAAAGCTTAAATATAATATTATAACACGTACACATTAAGTTTTACATAGACAGAGCTAGGTTTAGACTCTAGGTAGTAGTCTTCAGCCCCGGATTTAAGGGGGGGCATATATATTTTTTTAATACTTAATGGTAATGAGTTCCAGAGACGAATAAACGAATAGAAAATATAAATAAATTCACTAGTGGAAAATAGACGTAAGCTTGTGTATGTAAGTAATATGGAAGGAAAATATTATAAGACCCTACCTCGATCGGTTTTAAGCGCATCATCATTATATAATTTGCTTATCTCATGTTTAATTTCAGAAAGATTAAGATTTTGTATCTTAATCTTTGGTATGTAAACAAAACGTTGGATTACGGATATTGTAAACGACAGCTAAGAATTAAGACAACGTTAAGTATCTCGTTTAACCGCTTACTTTGAGTTGAACTTAAACAGACAAAGAGATTTAACACTCAGTAGTTTTAACAAAACTTACTCAATCCTCTGAAACTACACAAAGGAAATTCGTAAAACTTAAACGCTGAACGTTCAGTATTTCTGTTTTAAAATCGACTTTTAACGTTCAGTATTTTTTAAACTGGCCAGGAGCGTGTCGGGGCGTAGAAAAGGGTTCACCTACTTACCTACCTTCTTGAAAAAAAAATCAGGAGTAATTCGTGTAGTTATTGGAAACTGATGGTTTTATACAAGTGCCTAAACCTGTCTTTTAATAAGTTTAAACCTACGTAGTTATTTTTCTTATTAGGTTTATTAATTTTTTAAACAATACTAATAAACATTATTTTTACCCGACTGCCAAGTAGGGTATTATTAATATCAACTTTAGCATAATATTCTGTTATAGTTCGCAAACATTTTTTATTAATACTTTTTAATATAAACCCGTGTGCAATCGTACGGGTAGTGGGTACTTTTCACCCCGCTGTAATTATGAGTAATGTTTCAATTTGGGCTCAAGTGTGGGCTGTCAACATCTCCCCAAACAACCCGCAATAAATCCACAAAACAAATCACATAGACGTTTCATAACATCTAGATATACAGACACATTAGGGGCGCGTTTACAAAATGTGTTGTTATTTGAAACGGCCTAGTACGGCCTGACATTTCTTTACAGATGCTTGGTCATTTGTGTAATATTAATTGACAAATCCAAACAGTGACCAAATAAAATAAACCTTATTGCCATGCATTAGGTAATATTCATGCATAATCGCATAACATGCGACAGTTTTGAGTAAACTTTTTATGCTTTTTCAAATCAATTTTTTAATATTGTTGAATTATTTGTAAACAAATTTTAATTTAATTTTTTAAAACCAATTTTAGATAAAGAAGTACTCTATAAGTAAAAAAGTTAGACATATCCTAACATGCTCTTGGTTAGGTTTTATTATACAAGTTTTTGCTTAGTTACATTTTATTTAATGACTTATTTCATGGGAGATAATAATCTAAGGGTTAATTTACAGCGGTAGAATGCGTACAATTTTATGTTATCTCGAATTAACTGCTTGTAAAAATTGTTAAAGGGTGTGCTTTGTGATAAAAACTTTCTGAGTTGGTTTGTTTCAAAATTATTGCTCAATTAGTTGGACAGTTTGCAATTTATTACTATAGATATTCAGCCCTTTTTGGTAAGTGCATAGGAATAACAAAATTCACCGCAGCAGACGGGTTGATTAATGATTAGGTACTAAATAAAAAAGTGAAGACAAAGTTATGCGAACCACACAGTGAGGCCGGCCTAAACTACGTCTCGCCGTGTAATTACACAGTGTGAAGTGTCACGCACACACATGTAATGAAACTACGCCTTACCTTGTGAGGCGATCTGTCGAGATGTGTGATTTTTATGTATGTAATGCCATAGACCAATAATATATTTCCTCCATGGTAATGCGTCTACATGCGCACTGAATACATAAAAACTGGCCTCAGTTTTTTATTTGACAATGCGCTGTCTTCACTTTTTTATTTGTTCAGTGGCCGTAGGACGTAATTAGCTAAAGTAATAATATGCTATTTATTAGTTAGCTAAGGCGCTCAAAATTACTATTATTTTTCAACACAAGTAATAAGCACAATCTAGATATACCGGTGATCAGACTTAAGCAAAGTAAGCAAATTCTTTAAAGGCTCTTTTCAGTTCTTTCAATGTATACGCCTATACAATAGAATCCCAGAAAATGGTCAAAATCTCTCCATTAATAAATTTTAAAAAGTAGTTAAAGAATTTTTTTAAACGTTAAACGTTTGTATGCAAGGCAATCATTCGTCAATCGATCGTCAATAAAATCATTGACCCTATAATAATATAGGGTCAATGATTTTATTGACGATCGCACACTATGGGAATAGTATGGCCACCTGCACGGTTGCTTCTATGTACTATATTATGTATCTGACTTTTTTTCCAGCAATAATAATCCATAATAATTAAATTCAGTTTCAGTAAAAAATTAATTCAGTAAAAATTATAAATAAATTCAGTTTCTACAATTCAACCACAATCCCTCTGTCACTTTAAATATACTTCTTCTTACTGTCACACAATCACTATGTCATATATATTCATCGATTTACACCGAATAAGGATTTATAGCATGTCGCCACAGGTTAAATGAAAACCGACTTCCAAAGTAAAACTCCACAAAAAAGTATGACATAAATCTTATTTTCTAAATAATTTCCCTTTTAAATTCGGCTAAATTTTCAACTATTTCTCTACCCAATCTTCATTATTTTGAAGTCGGTACCAGCCCAAACAATATCCTAATAAAACAATATTTTATAGAACTTACGTTCAAGTTGGCAGGAACAGAAATAGTTGAAATTTTTGTTGACACCGGAACCAACATCGGATTATTCCCTTTACATCAAAAAATAATTTTGAAAATCGGTCAATAGACGGCGGAGTTATCGTTGAACATACATACTTTTTACATTCTCGCCGGGCTAGTTCCCGAACCGGTTGTTAGGCTAGAAACCGAAAATGTAGACCGACGTTCAGAAATTCTATAAGAATACCAATTTTGAATAAATTTTTTTTGACTTGACTTTGACTAAGTTAGTATTATGTATTTTTTGCAGATGAAAAAAATTGGAAGATAGGAATTCGTACATCTATCGTACA
Organism: Phengaris arion; assembly: GCA_963565745.1. Taxonomy (NCBI): domain Eukaryota; kingdom Metazoa; phylum Arthropoda; class Insecta; order Lepidoptera; family Lycaenidae; genus Phengaris; species Phengaris arion. The sequence goes on from OY751442.1 coordinate 4,025,881, forward strand.
TAATATTATGATAGCTATTATGTGCCTCTGTTACAGCCTTGAATCGAGATAATCATGGATTTACCGTCAGGTCTTGTTCTCCTTATCTCCAGTTCGTAAAATCCACGGAACATACGCACGGCGGGCTATCTCTGAGTCATAATAAAACATTTCTTATCATTGTGGGTAAGTAGGTAACTATTTAGCTTTATGGTAACTATAGACTATTTCGCATTCAGAATGCGGTGAATCATATGTCAAAATTGACCAATGACGCATTACAAGCCGTGATCACATTGACCAATTAAAGTAAGCTATTTTGACATTTGTCTGATGATTCACTGTGAATAGAATATAATAATATGTAGTATAGATTACCTAGGTAAAATATATATTTTAGAATAACTAACTTTTGCCTGCGGATCCGCCCGCGTAAATACAGTATCCTACGGGAACACTGTCTTTTTTCGGGATAAAAGTAGTAAACTGATACCATACCAAATTTCATCAAAAGCCGTTCGTACTTTTTCTGTGAAAGAGTACCAAACATCCATCCATCCATCTATCCATACTCACAAACTTCCACATTTATAATAGTAGCAGGATATTAAAATAGATAAGTACTTAGCAGTACGTACATTTGAACCGCTTGTATCAGCGTCTTCGGTAGTATAGTGGTCAGTATCCCCGCCTGTCACGCGGGAGACCGGGGTTCGATTCCCCGCCGGAGAGAACTTTTTGTTGATATCAATAATTAGTAAAAAAATGTGGTCTCCTGGCTGGCTGTTTGGATAGATATATACTTATTTTTAATAGTGCTCAATCATTGTTTTCTAATCAAATTATTCAATAAAATATTAAATACCGTTCAATTATAAGATCTTATTGAACAATTTTCAGAAGCAACTTATTTTGCACATTGGTTTAAAAAAATGTGCAATTACTGTATATTTCACCATAGATAAAAATATATAATATGAAAATTAAATATCAATGTATTACACGGATAAAATAGTGGTTCCTAAAATGATAGTTTTCTTTATGAGTCTATGATTGATATCGTTTATATCCAACAGGCAATTAAAAAACTGGTCAAGTGCGAGTCGGAGTCGGAAAAAAACACGTTTGTTATATGTAATATGGGAGCCCGCTAATGTGACGTTATTATCTTAATTTGTTATGAATATAAACAAAATAATGTGATTATGTTCTGTTGTAATCTGAAATAAAATAATAATTATTATTATATTAATACATTTGTTTTATTCAGTTTTTAGTGTTTGTTGTTATAGCGGCCTAGTGGGTAGACCGTTTGATTCGCACTCGAGAGAGTGCAGCTTCGATTCCCAGGCTGTGGCGTGTGCCAATGAGACTTTTTCAGATGTCAAGTACATTATACGGACGCTCTAACAGTGAAGGAAAACATCGTGAGGAAACGCGCACATGGTTGGCCCCAGACGTATTGACCAGTTATTCCTCTGGACTGACTGACTATGCTGTAAGAATTCCGTATGTGCTTGGGCAAACATACGAAATTTAAAAACCAACTATCCCAGGCACTACAATATTTCGAGAGTGGTTACTTCGCTCGGAGAATACTATATAAATCATCCAATAACGGATGAAAAGGTCTAAGTTTTATTGCGGCAACAGAAATATATTATGTTTGAAAACTTCTACTGTCTATTACGGTTTATGAGATAGAGCCTGGTGTCTATTAAATAAGTTTACCTATAACATAATAAAAATCTTAAATATATGTATATTGTATAGTATAAAAGCATTAAATATGATTGAAAGCATTAAATATGGGTTCCACCCAGCACTTTCCCAATTTTCGAACAAAGCAAAAAATATACATAATACCAATATGCCAATCGGACCGACATGACACTCGGCACAACGAAAGAAAAAACAAATGTATCTTAAAAATGCACAGTTTCCCAGGGAGAAGGCGTAGCTAGATCGACTTTGCTCCCCCAAAACTCCCTGCATACTAAATTTCATGGTAATACTTGCAGCCGTTTTTTGAGATTACAATTAATATATACCTTCACAAGATTGTCTCGTTTAAAGTATAAGATTATCACTTATTCATACGAAAATGGAGTTGCATATGACTTACGAGTTACAATTATATTGTGCTGAAGTCCCTAGTAACTTCTGAACTGAAATTCCACAACCATTAACATAATTAATGATAATCGCGTTTCCACTACCGGGAGTTACCGGAGGGGTGACAGTGTGTCAATCACAGCACTGGCAGGCGGCAGGCGGCAGGTAACTAGTTTAAAGGCCATGATTAAATAATATAATAAATTGCAAACTGCTCGGGAAAGGTCGGTCTTTACCGACTCACCGACCTTTATCGGTGCATATGAGCTACTTACGACCGCGACCAGCGACAGCCTGTTGACACGCTTTTTCAAACATTCTGCGTACTTCTGCTCACCTGGTGTCGCTACGGGTGATCCAAGACTTGAACTCCTTCTGTGACGCTATAGACCTAACTTGTCTGCACCGGGCTTAAGACATGAATTATTAAATCTATTTATTTACATACAACAGATAATATAATAATAATAATATCTATGGACGTTGCACACCACGTCAATCTAGTATAAGAAGAACTTGTGTTACAAGTAAAACGGGAAGTATATTTAATACTTTTACACTATACATATATTTAAGATTTTTATTATATTATACACAAATTTAATACACACCCATGGACCCAGGAACACAGAAAAAGTTTTTGTTCCTTCGGCGGGATTCAAACCCGCGACCCCCGGCTTGAACACCAACGCGCTGAACCACTGAGCCACAGAGGTCATCTAGTTTGTTCGAGGTGGTACATTTTTTGGTTTTTGGCGAAATAACGGAAAACTAAACAAGGATCCTGGCTGCAACATTTTCACACTTTATAAAATGATCAATGATATGATATTCATATGTAGAGTAAATCAACATGGAAAGGTTACAAGCCCACTCATTGATAGAAACACAACCAGCTATTTCAAAATTGTTAAGTATCAAAACTTCGAAATCAAAGTAGGGATTAATGAGTTTATAATAAACAGTCGAGGAAGTTGAAAAGTTCACTGAAAGCGTGTGCTAATAATATTTAAAATAATTAGTATAAATTAAAGTTTCAGCCAGTTTCCAGAGACGGAGTCAAGGTAATAAAAATATTAAATATGCTAACGATAATTTTACGAGCGTTGCGCTTAAGATTATGTTGTATGATGATATTTATCAGGAATTGGTGGGGGATCGTAGGCCCCAGACATATAGATACAGGATATTAAGGGTTTCACAATCGCCTAGTAAGTGTGGAATAGCTTATCCGAAAGTTTTGTCGCTTATATCGAGCGACAGAGACAAAACATGCCATTAAGCTATCTGACACTGATCCGTAGATTGTGAAACAGGCCCATAGTAAATCAACAGACTAATGATTACTTTATCCAAAAGAACATGCGCATCTACTAAAGAATATAACTAACATACTTAGTACTTTTGAACTTCAAAGTAGATGATAAGAATCATTTGCGAAGGCTGGTTTTCCTAAACAGGGAAGCCCTTGTCTGTATAATTATAGGTAGGGATTTGGATGGGGGTCTTCAAATGGTAAGTGGTAAGTGAAGAGATAGGAATGTAGTTACTAATTACCCCACGCCACTGCTAAGAACACTTGTATAAGCTATGCAATTATACGGCAACTTGGTGTGGGAAACTTGTGGAGAGAACACAGCTTCCCAAAGTCCTCTACATAACATAAAAAATATACTATTTAGGGTCAGTTCACACCGCAACGATACGGTTTATTCATTTCAAAAAATACGTTTCATATGACATCAGTCATACACATGCGCTGTGCAACCTGACATTCGAACTCTTATAATGGGAAGTGTCTCTGTAATCAGTAAAGTTCAATTTTGAATAGCTATCTTAAAAATGTCGTGTATCCTTTCGTTTCGATATGAATTGACCCTTAGTATGTAAACAGCTTTCAGCAGTGTTGCCTTCACCAAAACCATAAAGTTAAAGAAGAGTATTTCAAATTCAAATTAAAATAAAAACATTAAATATGGTCTTGAAATTTTTTTGGAACTGAAGATGTGATAGCGTTTTTATTTTATTCCCATTTAACTCCAATTTCCGGAAAATACGGCCCTGTGTGCCTACATTAATGGTTTACAACAAAACTTCCAAGCCAGGATTATAAATACCAAAACGATGCCTGTTCATGCCTAATATTAAGTTTTTAGTAAATAAGTGAATTTAATGTTTATCCTAACTTTATCTATCCATGTTGGTTTAATGATCTAAAATCTCTTGTAGATGAAGAAATTTTGTATTTTGCGGAGATAAAAATCAATCTATAGGGTTAGTTACTACCCTGGTGCTACGCGTGTCAATAGACTGAGATTGAAAATAAATTTGTGTCGACATTTCAACCCATCTATAAGATACAGCAGTCTTGATTAAGATGTAATTCAGGAGGCAGGAAGGGGAATATTATATATTAATAATTAGTGGCCCAAACGCTAAAGCTACCCGCGCCTCAGATAGGCGGAGATGGGGACTTTTATGGGAATTTAATGAATATTTTTAAAATCTGAAAACCTGGGTAACTGAGCTCAGAATTCTGGCGTTATTTTAAGCCCCTACGCTTATTGGACTCATTCGTTAAAACACAACGCAACGTTATTTCACGCCGGTTTTATGTGAGGCGGAGGTGTATAACGGCCCATTCGTATGAAAGTATATGGTTCCCTATGCTTATAATCTGGGCTATCTGTCCGTTTCATTAGTATCCGATATGGACATTGGAAAGCCGCCGCGGACAGGACAGTTGGGATTCGATAAATTTGTAATTTCATGCACAATGTTCTGCTGGAGGGTGACAAAGTTCACAATATGCTTTATTGGGAATATACCAAACTAGCTTATGCCCGCGGCTCCACCCGCGTCGACACAATATCCCACGGGAGCACTGTACTTTTCAGGATAAAAAGTAGCCTAAGAGTTTTTGCGTGAAAGAGTAACAACAAACATCCATCCAACAATCCATCTATCCAACGATACATCCTCATTCTTCACAAACTTTTACATTTATGATGGTAGTAGGATATGAATTACACCATCTGTGAAAATTTCAACTGTCTAGCTATTACGATGCATGAGATACATCCTGGTGACAGACAGACGGACAGTGGTGTCTTAGTGATAGGGCCCTGTAGTTGCCCTTTGGGTACGGAGCCCTAACAACAATTCATTTGTGTAATGCAGGCGTCAGTAACCGCTGTGTAATTAAGTAAATCTATAGATTCTCAAGGGCGTAGCTACCGCTGTATCAGCCGTATCAATTATATGGGGCCCCCGGGCTACTGGGGCCCCCGAACGTGTGTCAGAAAAAAAAAGTTTGGAACCGGTATTATATTTTTAAAACTATCTGGCCCACTCAACTCAGCTAATGATTTTAATACAAAAATTAAATTCAGCTAATGATTTTCAACGTGTAACAGACAAAGTCAGAAAGACACGGATAACATCAAAAATTTTGTTATGTTAACTAAATTTTACATGCTATAATTTTAGAGTTTAGAGCCATCCAGAAACAAAATATTCGAAAAATTTCGGCCCGTTCGCCTTTGTTTTAAATCTATATATATAAAAGAAAGTCGTGTTAGTAATACTATTTATAACTCAAGAACAGCTTCATCGATTTAGCTGAAAATTGGTGGGGAGGTAGCTTAGGACCAGGAGATGGATATAGGACTTTTTAATCTTATTCCCGAGGGACGTGACATAAAACGTGGTAATAGCTCCCCACACCGATTTCGGTGACGGTGGCCTGTTTCATTGAAAGCATGTTATAGTGCCCAAGTGTGTGCGCAGTACACAAGAGCACTCTGTCCTCCTTTACTCTCGTAACCCAGTGGGACGGATAACCGACACGACTGGCGAGAGATTAGGCGCAGGTCCGACTTTTTACATGCCCATCCGACGCATGGATCATCTTTCTTGTCAGACAATCAGGTGATCAGCCTGAATTGTCCTAACCAAACACGGAAACAACATTTTTTTTTGTTCCAATGCGGGAATCGAACCTACGACCTCCGAGTCGAGAGCCAAGCTCTAACCACTAGACCACGGAGGCTGTTAAGCCTAACACGTGTATAAACGTGCCTAACACGTGTTAAAACGTGGTATTATGTATATAAAAATGGATTGCTATTCCAATGTCTCGCTAAAACTCGAGAACGGCTGGACTGATTTGGCTAATTATGTTCTTGAAATAATTGTGGATGTTCGGGGAAGGTTTAAAGGGTGAGAAATATTGGAAAAGGTGTAGGTTGTAGGAGTAGGTGTATCTGTAGGACGAGGATCTAGGTTGCATTGTAGGTGTAGTTATTTATTCATTCCAGTTCATATTTAAGATAGGACAACGTGTCGGGACAGCTAGTCTATCTATATTATAATAAATCTGTAGAGAGGTCAATTCTGTACATGAAATATTTTTAAAAAATAACTATCAGGGGGTGATTAGGGATCGCTACTGATGTCAAAAATGCAATCAGTAAAATTTTTGTCTGTCTGTCTGTCTGTCTGTCTGTCTGTCTGTCTGTCTGTATGTTCGTTATAGAAACAAAAACTACTCGACGGATTTTAATGAAATTTGGCACAATTATTCTTCATACTCCTGGGCAGGTTATAGTATACTTTTCATTACGCTACGATCAATAGGCGCAGAGCAGTGAAGGGATATATTGGGAAAACGGGAGAAGTTACTCCATTTTTTAAGCTTCCACCGCGTGTGCAGCCTTAATGGTTAGAGCTGCATAGAAATCACGTATGACGGAAATATTTTCCTTAATATTATATAAAAATATTTCTTGACAGCATAATGTCTATCTTTTATGGTTGACTCACAATAGCACGTGAAACTTCCGGTAGCTTAGCAATTCGGAGCTTTCTGATTATATTGGTCTAATCTTACATTTACAACACTCTCACTCATCCCTAATTTTAAAAAGTTAACATTATTACTTATTCAATAAAAAAAGAATCATGTAAATCGGTGTAGAAACACCAAAGTTATACATGAAATACACTAATAAGTCATCGCGCGTGAATACAGAATCATGCAATAAGAATTATTTTTGTGTATCAGTTGCCGCGCTCGACGCGCTTCGCGGCGGGAGGTATAAAAAGGCGGGGGGTCCGCGTGCGACTTACTATATTTGGCTGTTGAAGCGATAGGACGTTCAGATTGTTCGACCTTATTGACAGACAATAATTATAGTTATTAGTGCTTATCAGCGCGATTTTTAGTTTTTGAATAGGTTATTATTAGATTTGTTTTGTTGTCTTTATTTTATGAAATAGGTATAGAGGTTTTGTTAGTATTAGTAGTTTAGTTATTTTAGTTTATTAGTTATTTTGGTAGTGGTAAATATTTCGAAAGTAGAATTATTTAGTTTTAGTAGGTACCTATATTTTTCACATTTTATAGGTTCATATAGATAATAGTCTCCTTATTTAAATTACTTTTAGATTACTTATAAGTTAACATTTATTTAGCAGTAGTTTTAAATAGGTACTTAGGTGTCAAATAGGTTATAACATACGTAGTTTAGGTAGATACTTAGGTATTTAAGTAAGCATTTTGATTTCATAAGTGTAAGGTAGCTTCTGTTACCGTCGATTAAAAATTCACAATGCCTCCTAAAAACGACCATCTTTATCTCGAAATTCGAGAGATGCTAAGAGGATGAGAAATACGCGTTCTCAAGAATCGGCAGAGGAAAGAGCGCATCGGTTAAACTCTATGAGAGTTAGTGCCTCAACTTCTCGAGCCAATGAAAGCTCTCCTGAGAGAGAGGTGCGATTAGCAGCTGACAGAGCGAGACATGCTACATCACGGGCGTCTCAAAGCTTTTCTCAGCGAGAGCTGAGTCTTACCAATGACCGAGAACAACATGTGTTATCCCGAGAAGCTGAAACTGCTGCACAACGAGAATTGCGTCTCACAGCTGATCGCGAACGACATACATTTTCTCGCGAGTCAGAAACCTTTACTGAGAGGGAATTGCGTCTCACAGCTGACCGCGAACGTCATACATTGTCTCGCGAGTCCGAAACCTTTACTGAGAGGGAATTGCGTCTCACAGCTGACCGCGAACGTCATACATTTTCTCGCGAGTCAGAAACTTTTACTGAGAGGACATTGCGTCTAACAGCTGACCGCGAACGGCATATTTTATCTCGCGAGTCAGAAACTTTTACTGAGAGGGAATTGCGTCTCACAGCTGACCGCGAACGGCATACATTGTCTCGCGAGTCAGAAACTTTTACTGAGAGGGAATTGCGCCTCACAGCTGACCGCGAACGGCATATTTTATCTCGAGAATCTGAAACTTTTACTCAATATGAAGACCGTTTAACAAATGATAGGGTGCACCATAATATTATTCGATCTCTCGAAGATGAACATGAGCATGAACAACGACGGAAAGAGAATAATTATATTAATAATTCTTTCTTTATCATGAGTCGGTACGCGAACATTACAATTCTTTGAGACACGAACGATCAATAAGTCTGTCTAATGAGAGATTAAGAATCGAAAATATTCGGTCTCTTGAAATGGACGAACAGCGAGAGGCCCGTCTTACTGCAGATAGATTTCGACATAGTCTTAATAACTTAGATGTATACATAGAAGATCAATTTAGAAATTCGGTGGCGTGGTCCGACAAATATAAAAGTGGGTTTGCTTATAACCTCACAATTGATTACAGATCATCTTCTGTAATAGGCGATATGAACGTGGTATGTTCTTTTTGTAATGCTTCAAAGTGGAGTAAGGAGTCGGCTGGTTTCTGTTGTTCTGGAGGTAAAATAAATTTGCCTTTATTCGAAGACCCACCGGAACCTTTAAAATCACTACTTTTAGGTGAACATGTGCAATCGAAACAGTTTTTAGACAATATTCGCACTTATAATAGTGCGTTTCAAATGACATCCTTTGGTGCTCAACAAATCTCAGAAGGTCCTTTCATGCCTACTTTTAAGATACAAGGTCAGGTTTACCATTTGATTGGATCCCTTTTGCCTGAAGACCAACCTAAATTTCTTCAAATATATTTTGTATCCGACTACAACGAACAGTCGAATATAAGAAATCAATATTTCCCGAATTTAAATACAGAACTCATTTCACAACTTCAGAACATGTTGCATCAGGTTAATTCGTATGTATGCAGTTTTAAATCGGCATTAGAAGCTCTTCCTCGAGAAGATGATAACAATTATAAAATTGTTATAAATGCCGATAGGCGTCCAACTCAGGAACACCCTGGGCTATATAATGCTCCATCCACGAATGAAGTTGCTGTGGTATTGATCGACCGAATACTTTAGCCTCATGTGAATGTGAATACATTAACTTAATCTAAACAATATTACCAATACATTAACTTATTCTCAGCTATCTATACTTTTCTGCCGGAAGTCACTATTCCACGCGGACGAAGTCGCGGGCAAAAGCTAGTTAATACTAAAAATCGTTTTTGAATAATAATGACTTTTACTTTAAATGAAAGTCATTAATAATGCGAACCATTTTCTCCTTTTTGTGAATTTTAACCCTTGGGCTTTTTTTTTTTTTTTGTTTTTTGATATGGGGAATCGCCCCTAGGGATCGCTACGCCACTGTAGATTCTCCTCGACAATAGTAAAATTTTTATTCCGGGGGACCGATTTCAGGGGAAAGTATTTTGCTTGCGTACAATTAATAATTTCCCCAAACAAATATTCGAGTTAGAACTTATTACACTGTGATATTTCAAAGCCTTAGGATATTATATGTACCGTCGCCGACAGAACCGGTATATCACTTTTGAACTTTTGAACCTTATTGCCAAGCAGTTTGAAAAGTGATACACGGTACTTAATGATTTGTAAAGATGATTTGTATTAAAAATATATTTTCATGGTGACCGCATGCAACCTTTGTATAATAATTAGCATGATGACCGGCGTTGACGCGCGTTAAGCCTCAAAGTAGCCGTAAATCTCTGTGTCGCCGCAAAACTGATTATAATATTATCTTTGTATTTTATTTTTACAATCATATAACTATAAAAATATCAAACAACAAACTTTTATGTACTCGTAGTAACTCGAACAATAAGAAAGATAAATCAAACTTTAGGTACCTACTGTAATATGACGCAGTCTAATTAAAATAACTTCAATAAAAACTCTAGTTTTAAGCTCTTAGCTTAGTTTTAAACTCTGCTAAGGGTCAGTTCACACTGCGACGATACGGGTCGATTAAAATTTAACTTTATTCACTACACAAAACGATACACGTTTCATATGGCATCAGACATATTGCATTTACTGCACAATGCGTACATGCAGCGCCGTGCAACTTGACATTCAAAGTTCGAACGTTACAATGAAACATATATTCTCTTGTATAATGATAAAATTGTAATGTTGAATCGCTATCATAAATTTCAGCGCCACGACGCGTATCGTCTCGTTCCGCTGTGAGCCAAAGACATGGTTTTATTTTTCACATACCAGGCTTTAATCGATAGGGAATCATACCTGACCTTTGAAATTCTCGATTTAAAACCATTTGAAATTTAATTTTTAGCTGACGGACTAACGGTCCAAGTGGCGTATTCTTCCAATGACAGCTGTCAAAACATTGTACAGTAGACAACCCTTGACTCAGTGGCCTAAAGCTGGCTCTGAAAAAAACAAATATGGCGTCACTCAAGGAACTGGCTGGTTGAACTGACTGGCTGAAAACGTTAAGCACTAAAATACCCTGCGCAACCCCTGCTTCTTCTATTTTGTTGGGACCTAATGTAGGTAGCGCTGGTGAATTTCTTTACCCGGTTGTTGTCGTCGGAGTAGGTATTGCGGGATTTACATGGGTCGACTTTCGTCGTGCGGCCAGTCACTTGACAAATCGCCTTGTCATTTTTGTTGGCGAAATTGCCTTGCGACCTAGCCGATTGGCCGACGGTCGATCTTCGCCGTGTGACAGCAATCGTACGGCCTTAGTCACCCGTGTAAATAAGCGAACCGGGGCAGTGGTAAATGGTATTTTTTCTTTGTTTCAAGCATAGATAAATGATTAGTCGCAGTGGTAGAGCGCCCAGCGAGATTTGTCTATGGTTTCAAGTTTTCGACGTTCAAAAAATAACTAGATATGAAGTCCTTTTGAATATTTGTCAAAGAATACCATTTTATTTTATACTTTTTATATTTATCACAAAATATTCACACTAATAGTAAATAGACTATAAGCTAGCTAAAGTAATTGCAAGACGTTGAATATTCCCTCATAGGAAGTTAGTGGACGCAAAGCTTAGAAACGGGTGTCACTAGCGAGGTCTTATTCGCTAAGTAGTGTGCAACCATGTCTGCAGATTAGCGTCAATAGTTAACACTGAAGACATAATAATAGTATCGAGTACCTACTTAATAGCACATTTGCATGTATGACTGATATCGTGCCATAATTAGACAAAATAATAAGCGATTAAATAATAAATGGCACATATAATATATACTTACTACTATCTAATATATAAAATTCCATAGTGTTCACACTCCTTCGAAATGGCTGGACCGATTCTTATGAATTTATTTGCATGCTCAGTAGGACTGAGAATCGGTCGTGATCTATTTTTGCAACCCTTAAATGATAAGGGTCATCCGCGCCTAAATATTTTTTCTTACTTTTTTGACATCTTCTTTAACTTTTATTTTTATACGATTTGGCATTAAAAATACATAGGTACATTGGCAAAACAACGTTTGCCGGGTCAGCTAGTTATGAATATAAATTTGGTTTGAGAGATTCATGTTAAACTATAGCTGCTCGCCTTGTGATCGAAATTAGCTCATAATGATAAATAGTTGTCAATGATTTCTAAGCATAATTAAAAAATATAAGATTTATTCCACCTTCCTCTACATAAACTATGACTGTGCCAAATACTCCTTCGTTTGCACAATTCTCGTAAAAATATAGGTTCTGAAAGTTTTTGATTATAAGTACCTGGGTAACCGAACAAACCTCGGAGCTCTGGTAATTAAAAAAAATAATCACAAAAATATTTTACCGGGGTTCGAAGTTCAAACCCGCCACATTCAAAATTTTCGAACAACGCAAAAAATTAACCAAACTGCCAATCGGACTGACATTATTTGAGTCTGAAGTTATTGTTAAATTGTTGCACGACGAAAGAACAAACATATTACGAGTATTATTATATACCTATAACTTTATTATGTGCTGTTTTCCAGGGGTAAAACGTAGCAAGATCTATTTTTTTTCTATTAATCTTTCTTGTAAATACTTCCACCCGTTTCCGAGATTACGATTATATATATACAAGATTGTATCGTTTAAAGTATTAATATTATACTCAATAATGTACGCTTGTGGAAGTACATACGGCGTGCATTCCCGTGGCTCCATCAAAGCTTCACGAAACGATGTCGGTGAGTCGGCGCCGCATGTAAGATTCCCAATCCTAGTCATTCCATTCCATTCCGTTCACAGTACTGACAAGTGTCAGGTCGTCTTCATTTTAGTGCTTGGTAAAATTTTAACTGAGTGAATTGTAAATCTATACAGATAAATAAAATTTAGCTGCTTTTCACTTAATGCATATGAAAGCATATTCGGTACCTACTTACAATAAAATATCAATTTTTAAAGTTTTTGTCTGTCCGTCTGTCTGTCTGTTTGTTCCGGCTAATCTCTGAAACGGCTGGACCTATTTTCACGGGACTTTCAACTGCAGATAGCCGATGTTATAAGGTCTAACATAGGCTACTTTTATTTCAAGGTTCCGTTTAAAAAAATAGGGTTCCGTTTTCGTTAGTTCTATGCAAACGATGTTGCGGGCATCAGCTACATTGTATACATATACACAGTATACATACTACACAGTATACATACTACACAGAATAGGATACATTGCTTTCACAGTCCAATGGTTCGCTGCAATCGATGTTTTTGACATTAAGAAAGATTAAGCCCCAATTTCACCGACGTATTGAAACGGCTTTTAACGCTGAGGTCTGGTTTAAGATCTGTCTGTTCCGTTCTAACAATGAATGAATGAGAGAGAGAGAGAGAGAGAGAGAGAGAGAGAGAGAGAGAGAGAGAGAGAGAGAGAGAGAGAGAGAGAGAGTGAGTACCTACTATGTACAATATCGACAAAGTTCCTGCTCCACCAGTTTCCAAACATTTTCCTTTGCACTAGGTCGCCTCAAGATGTTTCAAGTTTCAACACAAAGGAAGTGACCGCAACGACTGCAGACGTGGTAGAACTACGTATTTACACGTAATCTGGATGCGCTGTTATCCGATTTTCATCTTATGCCTGGTCGAGCGGCAACTTGTTCAGTAGTACTTAAATGTTGAACATAGTAACTGCTTCAATTAAAAAAAATATTAAAAAATTTATTATACTGAAAAAGTATATGAAAAATAGTTCTTGTATAAATAATGTCTGAAAAAGTATATGAAAAATACTCCATTAATTTCAGTATCGGAAACGCATTGTGCTGTCACAGAGCCCTGCGGTTTTCCACGTATGAATCCTAATGTCATAGGAATAAGGTCAAAATTTTGCACACTAGGTTTGTCGGCGACTGTCCCCGGCCGACACTCGCAAACAGACGTGGATAGTAAAAATAATTGATTTCATTCATAATTACATCACGTCACGCCAGATTTTAAGTGGCCCCATACACGGTCCGGTTTTTCTTCAGTTCGGCCTGAACGGATGCAAAATCGTATCATCGGTGTGCAATTTCGAGATCGCATCAGTCGGCCGTATGGACTGAAGCGATTCGTTCCAGTGTTGCCAACTCTGTTGCAACTTGCGTCGATTTCTACTAAAAAGTACTAAAAGAGAAAGAGAGAGAAAAAGAGTACTAATAGATAATTATAAAAAAGCTACTAAACTTTGGAGTCCCTAAAAGTTTTTTTAGGAATTTTGTGTTTACAAACATACATACATTTTCAGTTTTAATATTTAACCGTTAAATTAAAAAAATATAGTAGGAAATATTACGTATATAGAAATTAAATCGGTAGTTTTAAGCGACTTACGGAAGCGTGCTACTATGTGCTATTATGATAAGGTGTCATAATAGCACATAGAAGCAGGCCACTTTGCATATTATGATTACTGTCTAGCTATTTTCTACAAAACCACTGCTAACAATAAATTCCTACTAACCCTTTTTTTTACCCTTTGGGTACGGAACCCTAAAAATGGCACGTGATCTAAAGAAATTTATTAAAGTTCATTGAAGTATTTAAAACTTTAGAGCCACTATGGTTGATAAAATCTAAAAACTATTACTATAAAACAAAGCGAAATTATTTCTATAACATAACACTGGAAAAATGTATGACACAATAATTCGGTTTCGTCGATAGCGTGATTACAATTGCAGCAAATACAATTGATAAATAAAATAGTATCCTAAACTGACCAAGAGCATGTCACGACATGTCTAAGGAGGGTTCCGTAACTATAAACGTGCAATTTTTTATTGAATTACTACAAATTCTTAGTTAAAACTGAATAGGTTTTCTTTGAATTACTACAAAAGTTATTGTCATAAAGTTATCACAGAAGCTCTGTCTGTCTGTCCGCCGCTCTTCTAAGCGGAGACATATAGACAGACGGATGGGCAGAGTGTAATTATAAGAACCCTTATAATTACACTCTGCCCATCCGTCTGTCTATATGTCTCCGCTTAGAAGAGCGGCGGACAGACAGACAGACGGATGGGCAGAGTGTAATTATAAGGGTTCCTTAAGTATTACGGAACCCTAAAAACACGACTGAAGCTCGCGGCAATTTTCCGTGTATGTGCTCGGATCCGTTCAGGCCGAACCTTAGATTAAAACGCCTAGAAACCGGGTACGCGCATGAAAAGTGAAATAAATCATACTGAGCTCAGTTTGTTCGAACGACCCGTCAGTTGTCATGGTCAAACGCTAGTGTATTCATCTCCGACTATTAAAAACATTATGACGGTTTGTGTCGTTATTAGGTGTCACAATTCATCGGAAAAAATTAAAAAAGCTTCGGACATAACATTTCATATGGTAAGCACCATATGAAATGTTATGTCCGAACAATTTGACTTGTATTAAGTCAATTATTTAAAACATTTTAAAATAAAATTATATTATATCGCCATCTTGCTACCCTATTGTGAATTGTGAAAGTGTTACTAGTAATAATAAATTTATTTCAAAATTTTCATGGCTAACTTATGTTGCAACTAAGACAAAGTTTTATAATATGTTCTGATTTTTTTAATTATCAATTTAAAGTATTGCCCGTATTAAGCCAATCCTTAATATATTCCTTAATACCAGTTTAATTTAAATAAAGTTCACAAATTGTGTTTAGATGGTTTAAAATGAAATATAAGTTATATTTTTACATCTCATATTAAGAAAAACAAATACAATAATTCCAATTTTAAGAGATTTTTCCACTCCACAACTTTAAAGTTTTGTTTGTATGCGTGTTGGTATGTAATGCTTACGCCTACATCTATTTGTCGCTTGCTTCACTTTGTACGATGCGTTTGTTTGAAGACTATCTAGGCGTTATTAATCTAAGGGCCGAACTGACGTCAGTTCGGTCGGATGCGATTTTCTCCGTGTATGTGCTCGAATCCGTTCAGGCCGAACTGACGTCAGTTCTTACTGAAACGATCGGCCTCTCGTCTGTGGAGGCCTTAACGTAGTTTATTTTTACAGAGCAGTTAAGTTCAGAAGCCCTATGAATTTCACCCTGTGAATGCTTAGTCCTAAGGCTTAAAAATTCCACGTCCGCGCCCCCCCCCGCACACATAGTCTCGAGCTGTCATTCGTGTAAGTAGTTGAAGATCGGTTCTTCACGTTAGTAATATATTATTATATTCTTTGATAAAGTCACAGTTGTAAAGAAAACAGTTTAAGAGGCTTTTTATTTGTAACATAAAACCAAGTAACTTGCTGGGAAAGGAGTCGAATGATTTATTCGTTATTACAGGAGAAATAAGAAATCGGAGATATGGCAAAATACCGTCATTATTATAATTTTCATCTTCATTATGATAAATTTCATCATAATTTTATCATTATTAAAATTTGGATGCAACAAAAATCTTTATGAATGTGACAGATCCATAGAGGCAAAAACTGTCCCCACTTAAATGGCCCCTTTTGGAGTTGTTTGGGGCTATTTTGACATTTGGGGTATGGTGAAATCAAGATGGCTGACATTTGACGTATGTTGAAATAGAAAGATGGCGCAACTTTTTATTGTATGAAGATTTGGTCAAATTGTCAAATGTACGTTATGACGTTGTCTGTACGTTGACGTGTACGTCGCCTATCTTGTTTTGAAATCGTTGGACATCAGATCTATTAGCTTCTCTAACCTGTGGTAACTGAAATATCCCCAGTGGCCGTAAGTAGGGATCAGAGAGCACGTGTAATGCTGAGATAGTTCTACTTAATGTGTTTCTTTCCCTCTATCGTTTAAAAAGGTACGGTTCCAGGGTCGCAAATTAACGTCCGTTTTGCGATAAAAATAGCGTTTGAGATTTCAACAGAATTTTGTTCGTTTAGACAAAATTCTTTTCAGTTGTGACCTTTGACTACTAATTATGCCTAAGCGCTTACAGTTAAATGTGTTAGATAAAAATTGTAAAGGATCCAAAAAATATAATGTGGAAACCCTTCATGTTGCTCAATCGGCTTGTAAGCATGACACATTTTTACAGGCACGTAAAGTGCAGCTCAAAATGTGTTCTCAGCCTCTCGGCTATGAACATAGTCTTTATCAGGTTTTCTTCTTCAGTGGACATTGACAATTCACGTGAACAAACGAATCAAGTGATATAAGACATACATACATACATACTAAGACATACATTAATTCATAAAATGTTTGATTTTTTTCAAGTAAGTATCAAGTGTTAATTATTGGCATCTCAATGAGGATCAATTACTTATTAGCAAACTTGATTTTTACTAAGTACATCGTATGTGTATTAACTTACTAAGCATTTAATTTTTTAAATTATAAAAACCGTCAAGAAATGGTGGGTGAAGCTTTCTGAACGGCTAGTTTGAAACGCACGCTTCCGCTGAATTGGTTACGATGACGTCATCTGTCGCGATCCGTGCGACAACGGCTTGATTGTACTCATACTTCATAGGTATTGCATAAGTATTCATTCTCCGATACTTGACGTTGTGCCTCGACATCGAGTGGATTGTTTTTGTTTACGTTAAATATTTTAGTTGTGTTTAGAGGGGAGGTGACGACGACAGATGTCGTCACAGCGACTAGCTTCATTCTCGGGCGCGTTTTGGAACTAATGCACTAAAATTGCTGTATATTCATAATTTTTGGTCCGATTTGAATAATTTCTTTACAGTATTTACTGATTTTTGGCGCCATAAGTCTGCATATCCACTGCAGACAGACAGACAGACGGATGGACAGAGCGAAACTATAAGGGTTCCATGAGTATTACGGAACCCTAAAAACGTAAACAAATATTCCGGGGTTCGCAAACTTCGAATCAAATTAAAAAACAATTTCGTCACTTCGTCGTTAACTTTATTAACAGAGCCTTTACGAGTTCCTTCTACGAAACAGGAAAAACGTAAGTTTCAGAAGAAACTATATTTTATAATAAGATAGAGTGCAAACATGCACGCTGCCATTTGCATTTCAAACAAGCTCCTTATTATGCTCACCAAGAAAATAATCTTCGTTTATGATCGCAAGTAAGTTTTTGTTGGCAAAGTAGACTATTTAATTTAAATATTAATTTACCTAATAATAAACGAAATAATACAAAAGAAAAATTGGAATCAATTCTTGACAAGTATTGAATTACCTACTAAAATTTCGCTTTAAGAATTAATTCTTCGGTAGTATAGTGGTCAGTATCCCCGCCTGTCACGCGGGAGACCGGGGTTCGATTCCCCGCCGGAGAGATCTTATTTTATTCTTTTTAACGCTATAATTCTTTATTTTTTTTAGAAACACTATTTAATACACATGTCATAAGTTTCATTTTATTAAACGAAGTTTATTTTGTTAGCCACTCATACCGTCCTATTACTTTTATAATTAATGTAAATGTTTGTGAGTATAGATGGATGTATGTTTGCTACTCTTTCACGCAAAAACTACTAAACAGATTTTGATGAAATTTTGTACGGTGGTAGCTTAAGCTCTGGAATAACACATAAGTTACTTTTTATCCCGAAAAAGTAGTGTTCATGTACTCGTGGGATACTGTATTTACGCGGGCGGAGCCGCGGGAAGAAGCTAGTAGTACCATAAAATTGTTTTAATGTTTTAAAATTTGAAATTCGCAGGTATCTACAATACGAATCAATTTGACCTGCAATTGAGGCGTCAAGGAGCAAGTCGATGCTGTTGTTCAAAAAGTTAAACTATGAGTACATTTAAAATGGAAAAGTAAATTGAATCACGTGCCACATTGTGCCAGAACACTTTGGTCCGGCTCAGAAAATATTGTGATTTAATAGAGCTCCAACTCCTCTGTCAAGTAGCGAGTTAGATCTACGGTGTATTTACGTGTTCGTTGTGCACAACACATGTTTTGCAAAAAAACGAAAAGATCAGTCGCATTGAATATATTTTGCCTGTAGACTGTGGAGGAGTAAATGAGTATACAGGTAATCGTTTTTGGAGAAAGCCAAGGGTTACGAAGTAGGTATATCTAGTGACAAGAGACTTAAACAAAATCATTAAATTGTGTCGTAACTCTCAAGTGATAATACCTATATCGTGCATTATTTTAATCAAATGGTAAAAGGAAAAAATATGTGGACTTTTTTTATCTATATCTATATTCTATTTCTATATATACAAAAGAAAGTCGTGTTAGTTACACTATTTATAACTCAAGAACGGCTAAGCCGATTTGACTGAAAATTGGCGGGGAGGTAGCTTAGAACCAGGAGACGGCATAGGATACTTTTTATTCCGTTCCCGTGGGACGTGTCACGTGACATATAACATCGTATAACAAAACGCAACTGACAGCTAAACGTTATGTTGTCTATGGTTATGTATGGTTGAAAATTTGACAATTAGAAATTTTGAAGTTAGCGGTTGATGTGTTTGTTTCGAGTTTCTATTAATTTATTGTGCCGATTTTATCAATAACAATGCCGCGACCAAGACGATCGTATAGACAGACAGATATACAGTCACACGGACAGACAGAGCGAAACTATAAGGGTTCCTTAAGTATTACGGAACCCTAAAAATTGATTGCAATTCCAATGTCTCGCTACAACTTGAGAACGGCTGGACTGATTTGGCTAATTTTAGTCTTGAAATAATTGTGGAAGTTCGGGGAAGGTTTAGGTTTTAAGGAACGGTGAGAAATATTGGAAAAATCACGGAGAAAATCCTGTAGATGTGGTGAACATGTAGGTGTAGGTTGTAGGTGTAGATGTTGGAGTAGGTGTATGTATAGTTATTTATTCATTCCAGTTCATAGTTGAGACAGAACAACGTGTGTCGGGACAGCTAGTTACCAATAAGTGTATGACCTAAATACGAAGGACTTAAATTTTACGATCGAGTTGAAAAAAATACGAGCATGTAGCAACTTAAGTAATACAAAAAAACTTCACTCATAAAATCAAATCGTAAAAAATATTAACATTTAAGGGTCAGCTCACACCGAACGCGACGCGGTGCGCACTTTTTAAGATAGCGTAAGGGCAAGGCCGTAACACTGCGTTGTGGCGTCGCAATGCAAAAATCAACGTACGTACAACGTGCGACACCGCAACGTAGTGTTGTGGCCTCGCCTATAGAATCACAAAAAACTGACCCTTATCTAATACACAAAAAGATACGCGTTTCATTGCAAGAGCGGCGCTGCGCTGTGCAGCGCGGTGCAGCTCGCAATTAAAACTCTTGCAATTAAACGTTTATAAAAGTTAAATTATAAATCCGTGCCGCGTCGAGTCTCGGTGTGTGAACTGACGCTAACACAAAAGCTTCTAAGTTCTATTGAAATGTTTTCCTTGCCTATTGCATAGTAACATAATGTTTTGTTGTTGCTGAAATAAAAAGATTGGGATTTCTTAACATTATAAGCCCAAAAACGTTTTCCCTGCCTATTGCATAGTAACATATTATTTTGTTGTTGCTTAAATAAAAATATTGGGATTTCTTAACATTATAAGCCCAATAACGTTTTCCCTGCCTATTGCATAGTACCATATTAAACAAAAAGAAAAAAATGTCAAAATGACAAAAATAATAATAACTTTTACAGTTTTTGAGAAGTCTATTTTTTACATATATATTTTAAGTCATGGAAGAACAGACAGACTATCCTCCTAATGTGGAGGCAGATAAGAACCTTCTACCGTATGAAACCTTCGATGAATACTTGGATTCGCTAATCGGTATACCTGACTTGAGGAACCTGAGGAGTATCGAGACGGCTCGAACTATTGCTGCTCTCGGATACCGGTACTGATATATTTTGTAATAGATATTTTACGTTGTAACGCTTGTTATAGAATAATAAGTCTATAAGACTAAAGCTAGACTACAATAAATACATTTCATGTTTAAAACAGCTTTATGTTATTTACCGTAATATTCTCCCTTACTAATAAACATATTTACACAACGGATAACTTAAACAACGTCGCTGTCTTTGTCTATTAAGTGACTTTTCCAACGCATCAGACAAAGACAGCAAAGTTGTTTAAGTTATCCATTATGTAAGTCTTTTTATTAGTAAGGGGGATCTTCTACAGTCTACAGGGGGTACTACTTATGTGTCATATATTATTTTCGATACAACATTCGTGAAACGGTAAAATGGCTACATGATTCATCTGATTTCATCATATTAGAAAACATCAATTTTGACAGTTTTCAATAGAAATGCGTAAAATGGCTATATAATATGAGTTGAAAAAAATATATGAAACACATGAAGTGGCCTTTTTAAGCCCCCTGTTTCAAAACTATCCTAGTTCAGGTAAATCGTTTAATTTACATTTTGTATAGATTTGAGCCTACTTATTAAATGTTATACAATACATATAATATAAGGATAACTGGCTTATAAGAAAGGTGTTTCGTCCAATGTGAAGAAAAGCTAGATACAATACGTAAATTTTTAACTAGTTCTCGATTCAGGAGCATGTCTCAATTCCTTCTAGAATAATGTATTGCCACAGAATATTTTACTTCAAATATACAATCGCTTTTAGAACTTGCGGCGACACGCTCGAGGAAGGGGAGTTCTACGCTCGTCGCGCGGTGGTCCACGGCAGGGAGTTCCCGGTGGTGAAGCCACATACGGCCGTCAGCGCCGGCGTCGCTCAATCAGACCCCCTGAATAGGGAGCTGGCTGATAGAGAGAAGGCGAACAGATTGGGGATTCTAAATGTTAATACTGAGTTATATACTCACCCATTGAAAACGCTGACAAGAATGACTAGGGAATTGGGGACCAATCACATATGCCTCGGAGCTAAAATACCCCAAAGACTTGCTAGAAGTAGCCACGCCAGATAGGCACCAAATACCCGATTAAAACCCTAGCGAAATTCCAACGGCCGCTAGCCCATATCTGTCTCCTCTGAGAAAGATGTGGGCTGTCCCGAATCTGTGTCCTTCTAGAACTTGCGGGGATACGCTCGAGGAGGGGGAGTTATACGCCCGCAGTGCGGTGATCCACAGTGAGGAGTTCCTGGTGGTGACGCCGCACACGGCCGTTAGCGGCGGCGCGGGCGTCGCTCGCGCAGAGCCCTGAATATAGAGCTAGCTGATAGGGAGAAGGCCAACAGATTGGGGATATTGGAAGTTGTTATTTTATTCTTTACTCACTATTCTTTGTCTAACGGTATAAGATTATCGACTATTACTATATATATAATACTATCGACACTAAATTTCAATAGCGCGAATCAACGTTGCGGTATTGGTCCTATTTCGGCACTGGCGCGAAGCCATTAAGTTTTGGGAAAAGTCGTAGCTAGACTCATTTTCCATTCATCGAACAGTCACGCTTCGTTGGTGATATTGGAGAATATAAGCACTCCGTTTTGATTCATTTCGTTTCCCAAAGATATTCACATGAAAATAATATATTCCTCAATGTAATAAGTTCTTCAATGTTCATACGGCTGTATAATGTGCTTAATGGCACGCCAGCTTGTGCAAAGTACCTATTGTTATAGACGAAAAATGCAGAACCACCAAAACTTTGCTATTCTTTTATATTCTGAAATCACGTCACCACTCTACATTGGTAAAACACACAAAAATATGTTTTTTATACATCAGATTGCATACTATAATCCGGATGTCGGATAATTTGGAAGGGGTCCTGTTTTTTCCCCTACTGGATTAGCAAGGCCCTATAACTTTACTATCAAAGTACGGACGGATTGGCGTGAATTAGCGCTTTATCCCTCTTTAGTGAATAAGGCGCACACAGCTGTTTTTTTGTTTCCAGTCTGTGATCTTCGTGCGTATCGCCACCCGCAGTGGTTTCGAGATATCGGGCTACATAGACTACGCGCACCGTCTCGCCACTGAGGACTGGGGGACGTTCTTCCACACTAGCCAGCGGCTGCGGCCCAGGGATACCGACCTCGGGTACTACTACTGGAGACTGGGGACTGTGAGGAGCAATGTCACCAGGAATTGGAAGGTAGACAGATTGTAACTACTCCAAAGGGAATCTGCGATCGAGCGGGTGGTATGGTGGTATGTCAGGAACCCCCCGTGTAAGTATTTCAGAAGTTGTATATGTATATGTGAAAACTTACAACATACAACATCGATTTAAAAGCGCGATTCAGGATCGTGACGCTAATTGGTCCGCTCAAGACTCAAAAGACTCATGATTCGGCTTCTGGAGTTTCCGAAGCCGAATCTTGAGTCTTCTGCTTGTGTTGCCAGTGCCAATGGTGCCAGTGAGTCGGAACTGTGAAGCTGCTCCAGTCGGAGGGCTGCCGTGCGGGATCGATGCTACGCGCTGATCAGGAGAGATATCGTGGCTCTAATTGGTCCGCCACAAATATAAAGATACCACCTCGCTACTGAGGACTGGGAGCCGTTATTCCACCACCGACCTCGGGTTCTACTACTTGGATTGTGAGGAGCAAGAGACAATCTGGAATTGGAACTACAAGGTTGATAGATTGATATATGCTCGTACATGCACCGGCTCGCCACAGAAGACTGAGAGAGGAGTTACGTTGGCTTATGTTACCCTTTTCTCTATATCTCAAAAAAATTCTTACAGGAGAAAGGAAATTTAGTATCCTTTAGAGTTTACTCAAAATAGGTTTCTTCAACCCTTTTCCACAACCTTTTAAAATTAAAATAATATCTATAAATATAAGGTCTTTTCAGTGAATTAAAATAAAATATTTAAAAAAGAAGTTAGTTTTAGCCGATAAATAAAACAAAAAAAAATTAAATTTAAGAAGCTATATTTAGTTCATACTCGTGTCAGCGCCACTAAGATGTTCCTTGAAAATGTTTTAATAACAGGTAACCATAAAATAAAATCAACTCGAATACCTGACTGGACTAGAGTTTCACCTTGTAATAACGTCTGGAGATTGGAAAATAATATTTTCTGCGAAATTTATATTTTCAATCATAGTCCATAAAATCTTTTACTTACCGACCATCTGAACATATTTTGCATGGAAAAAACTGAGAGCAAACTAGAAAGTTGTTTGCAAATCGCACATGTTATCAATAAATCAATACAAATAAATAAAATTGCAGTGCCTATTTGTAATTATAAATTATGAGCTTTTCAATTTCAATACACGCATATGAAGGTATATACGGTACTTACAATAAAAAACAATTTTAAAAAATGTTATCTGTCCGTATTGTCTATTTGTTCCGGCTAATCTATGAAACGGCTAAATCGATTTTCACGGGACTTTCACTGGCAGATATGTGATGCTATAAGAAGTAACTTAGGCTACTTTTGTCTCAGGGTTCCGTTTCCGTTAGTTCTATGCAAACGAAGTTAAGGGACGTATAGGTTAAGCTAACCTATTCGAAAATATCCGATTATCTCTGCTCCACAAAAAACACATGGAAGTCGCTGGATACCTCACGTGCAAATAACCTTCGATAAGGTCAACAGGGGAACAATTGACAGTAGTGTAATCGTAACGTTATCCAATAAATTTTTACAGGCGCTCGTACTGTCATGATTATTGCACAATTCCCATTCGATAACGTAACGATAACATTGCTGTCAATTGTTCCTGCTAGGCTCGCTGTTGTAGATATTAACTCATTACATTGCATTGGTCTGCCCAGCTGATACGCCGGAGTACGCCGGCGCGGCGGTCGCAACGCGCTCATTACTTTTCGGTGTTGTCATTGTCCATGGACGATATTAATAGTTTTTCATCTTTAGACTCGTTTGCTCGTTTTTCCCACAAAAAATAATAATACGTGTGCACTCGGGGACTGCCGACTATACATATGATACGATACTATATACTATACATATGATACGATACTAGACATATATATATGATACTTTCTCACAAACAGCTGCTTACGTATTCGTCCGATTTCGGAGCAGCTCGTCTCGATCCGTGCGAGCTTCGTACAGTCGTAACATATACATGCACGTTAAGGTTCAACTAGTCGCGGGCACGAACTCACTCGTGGTTGCGGCCAAAAAGCACGCTGTCTCACCTAGCATTGTGTGATGTGTCTAAAAGAGATAGAATCAGTTTTGAGCAGTTAGCAGCTAGTCTACACGTCTAGTCGCACCGCGCACGCACACAAACACCGTGCCGAAGTCCGCCGAAATGAAACGACGTTAGACGATGCACGGCTTTCAACGCCGCACCGCTGTGCCGGTCGGAGTGGGGAGTGTTAGGTTTATTTTCGTTACGGAATTTCTTGATTCGGTCGCCGCGCTCAAAGCCCGCGATAAAAGCTATGCAATAGCTTAACTGGATGCCTCTAAACAATATTTATTCATAGTTGCCGTTGTCTTCTTTGCCGTCTATATCATGCTTCTCAACAAGTTTCATCCACAGCCGCTGATGGACCCGGAGCGCGGCCTGCTGTTCCAGAACCGTCACGACCACAAGTTGCTACAACCGGACCCGCAGCTGGACCCGGGGCAGAGCACCACCAAGGTGCGGGTCTTCTCCCCCCGTTACGTACAGCTCGAGATCTACGACCATGTGGTGAGGCGGAAGACGTAGAGAATGCCCCAGAACCAATGTACAGTCACCGACAAACTCAGTGTACCACTTTTGATCCTTATGTCATGGTAATAAGATCGAAAAGTGGTACACCGGGTCATTCGGCGACCGTACAGTCAGGAACATAAACATACATGAATTTTCAAATAAAATAAACAGTAGGTACTGGTGATGAATGAAGGTATAGTAAAAATTAAAATCAGTACATACACAATCAGTTATTGGTTTTATTTACAGATAATAATATTTTAACTTAGTTCTTAACAAACTATGCTAATACTTCATCAAGAACTGAACATGCATATTTTATTACAATAACAGCTTAAATTACAGCAATAGCTTAAATTCTTAATTGTAAAAATGTTAAAATTTTAATAGCTCATCTGAAATAAATTGTATTTCGTTAGGAAAAGAGAGTGGATCAAGGTGTATCCTTAGTGGCAGCACTGTCGTAGCACGTAGCTCGTCGAGATATGAATTAACTGTGTGCTATTGTAATAATAATTATGAATTATTATTGTTCTCTTAAGTAAAGTTAAGTCCAGAATAATACTATTTATAATATAGTAGAATAATTAGTATTATACTTTATTTTCAAAGACACAGTCGGTAGGCCGGTAGCCAACAAACCATTCCACAGTTTGGCGTTTTATGTAATGACTGTAAAATATTTTTTATACAATATAAATAATAAATTTTAAAAAAAAAGATAATAAATTTAAAAAAAAAAGAACATGATAAAAGTAATTAGTTGATCAAAGAAAGAGATTCTATGTAGATTTAGAAGTCGGTTTTACTTAACTTATTTCAACAATTATCTTGCTCTAATTACAATTGAGTAATTCTATTTTGGTTATTCACGTTTAAGTGATGGACTGGCCCGACTCCAGACGCGTTCTCTTGGCGGTCTCCCGCGAGGTCTTGTGCACTATGGACGTGCGGAGTGTGATGCCGAATATGTCTTCGTGGTATCTGTTCTCGTCCTGGAATGGAGATGCTTATTGATAACGTCGACAAAGAACCCAGGGGATATAAAATTAAAGAGTATATAAGAGTAGTGATAGTTTTGAATAAGCGTCAGTATACACCGAGACGCGACGCGACGTGATGCGCCGCGGCACTGCATTTCTAAGGCATCAATTTAAAATTAAACTTTATTTATTATACAAGAAGATACACATTTAATTGCAAGAGTTTGAATTTCGAGCTGCACCTTGTGTTGTGCATAAAGTTCAATTTTGAATAACTACGTTAAAACACTGCGTTACGTTGCGTCTCGTCTCGGTGGTAGCTGACCATCAGATTGAATGTGATATTTAACATGAGTAGTGGCCGAAATATTCATTCAATCAGAATATCAGAGCCATGATATTAATAGGGGAAGGCAGTATATTGTGGCAATAAAAGCCGTCGAAAAATATGTAGCCAGATCCATCCATAAAAAATACCATGTTATATAGGCTATGTTAAAAATATTTGTAGTTATTTTCTTGGAGTCAGTAGTGTTGGGTCCAGGTAATAAATACACATGGCTTAAGGAACAAAGACTGAACACGTTAGTTCGTGAAACCCATGTCGTAGATTTCCACTAACTTCTGAATCGATAACTGAGACTATTTGTTTTGGTTGAAGTTGCAGAACAAAATATACCTATTTATTTGCTGTTTTGTTTTATGTGTAAAATAATAATACATAAAACAAAACGGCTTTCAAAACTGTATAATTATTATAGTTTTGAAGAGGTTGCAGTTGAAATGGTAATCTTTCCTCAACAGTCTTCAATTTGTTACATTGCAACAAATGCAACATACTCTATCTATGCCTACAGTTTTTTTTGCAGTAACTATACGTGTTTAGATGTACGTGTAAAGATGTCGATCTTTACATAATATAAAAATTAAACCGACTTCCAAAGTATAAATTTATATTTACTAAGTATTTATACTTTTTGTGTAGTAAAATACACAAAAAGTATTAAATAAATCTTATTTTCTAAATAAACTCCCCTTTTAAATTTGGTTAAAATTTTAACTATTTCCCTATTCAATCTTCTTAATGTTGAAAATCGGTCCACTGACTGCGGAGTAATCGCTGAACATACAAAAAAACAGCCGAATAACCACCTCCTTTTTTTGGAGTTCCGCTTCCGCTGTCTGTTCACTTAGATCTTTTAAACTACTCAATGAATTTTAATGCAGTTTTCAGCAATAGATAGAGTTATTCAAGAGAAAGGTTTTTATCTTATAATTTAAACAAGCTAATCTTGTATCTATATAATTGGCATATCGGCAACGGCTGTAAGTATTACATTAAATTTAGTTTAAGGGAGTTTTGGGGGAGAAAAATCGATCTAGCTAGGTCTAGGTCCCTTGGAAACTACTCATTTTTAAGCTTTTTTCGTCGTCTTTCGTCATGCAACAATGTATCAATAATTTCGACTCTACTATGTTAGTCTGATTGGCAACTTGGTATGCGTATGTATAATTTTTGTGTTGTTCGGAAATTTGGAATGTGGTGGGATCGAGTCCCGGTCAGATAAATATTTTTGTGATTCTTTTTATTTTTTTAATGTACTGTGGCGGACCAATTAGCGCCACAATCCTGAATCGCGCTATCAAAGTTTTCTATGATCGGCACTATATATACGACATCTGAAATTCATACAAGTGGGCTTCAGCCTGACCGAGCATAGCACCTCGCTCGGTCGGAGATCTCCCTTTGGGGCTTGCCGATACATTCCCACATTGGTGACCATCGACAGAACACGCCTCCTTCTGGACATCATCATCATCACCACCCCCACCCCTCCGCACCACGCCAGCCAGCTTCGGGTACCTCAACCACTAGCCACAACGCACCGCGGCCTGGTCGAATCCTCATCGGCTTCAACGGGCACACTTACTACAACGACCGGTCAGCAAGCAGAGCACATCTCTCCTGGTCAGCACGCAGCATCGGCCCCGCACGGCAGCACTCCGACTCACTGGAGCCCGTGCAGCAGCAGCACAGTTCCGACTCACTGGGACTCTCTGGCACTGGCGACTCAAGCAAGCGTCACTCAAGATTCGACCTCAGGTCTTCGGGGGGGAGTGATGTGGCGGACCAATTAGCGCCACAATCCTGAATCCGCGCTATCGAAGTTTTCTAAGATCGGCGGTATATATACAACACCTGAAATTACTACAAGTGGGCTTCGGCCTGAACGAGCATAGCACCTCGCTCGGTCGGAGAATCTCCCTTTGGGGCTTGCCACCATTATCCCACAATACTAGAACTCCGAGCAAAGTTCGGTTATCCAGGTACGTATATTGATGCACACGTGTGACCCGAGCGGGTTGCTAGTCTATACTAATATTATATAGAGAAAATATTAGTTTATAATATGTTTGTTTGCATTGAATACAGGCTACAAAACAACTGGGCCGATTTTAATGTACAGATATTGAGTAGACCACAAGAACATTATGTACAGTTCCCGCAGGATTACCTCTTGCGCAAAGAAGTTGCGGGAAATATCTACTATAAAATAAATTACTTACAAGTCATAGGTAAATAGTATAGTTCTTACCATTAATGACAGTACAAAATCTTCTGCCTCCTCATCAGTATACTTCGCGTGTACTTTGATGATATGTTTCAACTTGTGCTGAACCTCCTCCGCCATTTTGCAGTCTCCACAGACGTAGAAATGGCCGCCTTCTGACGTGAGCATGCGAGCGATGTGTTCCCCTTCGTCTTCTAGAAGAGTTTGTACGTGTTTCTAAAAAGAACGAGAATATCACCGTCTGCAGTCTGGTCAAGTACGGTAAAGGAAATTGAAATGCAAAGGAGTTCGTTCAAAATTGTACCGAACAACAACGAAATGGTTGCCTATGTGTTCATACTTCACTTTAAATCATATTTGATGTTACGAAAAGCGCAATCAGGAAATGCGCCGGTTACAGAAGCTATAAACAAGTCAGTTTTTGTATGGAAATGACGATGTACGAAAAACGGCGATACCCGTAAGATATTAAGAACGTAGTTGTAATTTATTACATATTATGTTGGTACTTAGTAGGTGTAGGTAATATGTGTAGGTGTAGTTTTTGTTGTAGTTGTAGGTATAATCGTAAGTACGCCTACAATTTCAATGTACGGAGGTACGATTTCGGTAGTACGATTTATTTTGGAGGTTCCGAGAGAGGTGAAAGCGAAGCCCTGTTACGTCTCTAATCTACACCTACCTACCTACAATATCAGTTTAACGATATTATTCAGATTATACAGTTCGTACACCAACAAATACATCTTCTCCACCTAAGCCTACTATGATTTTGAATTTTATTCATGTTCATAAATTCTATACCCGGGGTTTTACGGGATTGCCCATTTAGTGTTATCAAATACGATTTGAAGTGAACTCAGTGAATCATTTCATTGCTGTGGATTCTGAGTTTTTTTGTATAGACTTTGGACAATGTCCTTAACAACAATTTTTCCACGATAAATGTCTTATTATAACGACACCATTTCATAGAAAAAAAATATGAGGACAGTTAGATTGCCAAACATTTATTTTCCTTGACTTTACCTAAGTCCAAACAAGCTTTTCTAGCATATTATGTAAAAAATAGTCGCCATACACTATTAGTGTATGGCGTTATGTTCAGAACATTATATGAAAATTAATTTCCTTTATCCTTACCTTACTTTCACCCTTCTCTCTAGATAGAGCTAAAAGAGATTTGGTCAAAATCCCTCTCTGCAGCAACTTAAGTTTCTCTTCTTTGTACAAATCCATGCCACTATTTCTTGCACCGAAGAACAGAAGAATAGGCCCTGGCTTCTGCGCAGAACTTTTAGCCTGTATTCTTCTGTGATGCCAAAAACCTCTGAACGGAGCTATGCCGGATCCTGGTCCGACCAGAATAAGCGGTACCGATATGTTTTGTGGCATGTAAAAACTGGGTGCTCTGTATAATTATAATAGTATCATTTAGTGATCGCTGTAAGTAGGTGTGAGAATTTAGTAATTCTTATATAAGGTAATTTCATTACATATGAAATTGGCGTTTTGTAAAGGAGAAACATAAAGTCGATTTTTTTCAAAATAATATATTTATTTTAATCAAAGTATATAACCATTGCTATCTATGCACTTTTGCCATATCATAGGTAGTTCATTGATTCCTTGAATAAAATAACCATTCGGACAGGAATTAATAAAATCTTTGAAGGCGCTTTGGACTGCCCCATCGGAGTTGAATTATTTCCCTTGCAAGAAGTTATCCAAATTTTGAAAAAAAATGGTAATCTGTTGGAGCAAGGTCCGGGGAGTATGGTGGATGTCTTAGACATTCTGATTGAAGCTCCTCTAATTTGGTAGCCGTCTGTTGTGCAGTGTGTGGTCTAGCGTTGTCCTAAAGCAGCAGTGGCCTAGAGCGAATGACCAACCTCGGTTGTTTAGCAGCTAGCTT
Source organism: Phengaris arion (assembly GCA_963565745.1). Lineage (NCBI taxonomy): Eukaryota > Metazoa > Arthropoda > Insecta > Lepidoptera > Lycaenidae > Phengaris > Phengaris arion. Next base: position 4,056,688 of record OY751442.1, read on the forward strand.
TTCCATTTCGATTTATAGTTGCTGGCAATATACATCTGCCGTAATCGTCTGGCCAGATTTAAGAAAGCTGTAGTGAACGACACCGGCACTAGTCCACCAAACGCTCAAAAGTAATTTTGTTTGAGTCAATTTTCGCTTGGAGGAGGCTTTGGCTGGTTCGCTAGGGTTCAGTCATTGCGATGAGCGTTTCCGATATCGTATAGGATCCACTTTTCATCACAGGCAATGCTTCGATTAAAAATCCCTTCATTATTGTACCAGTTGAGTAAAGTAACGCAGCAGTCGACGCGCGTTTGTCGGTTTGCTGCACTCAATTCATGAGGTAGTTACCCACCTTTCAAGCTTTTTCACCTTCCCAATTTGCTTCTAGTTTTATCACTAACACCACAGCCTGCAGCTAACTCGGACGTGGTATGCGATGGATCCGCTTCCACAATAGCCTTCAATTCTTCATTATCAACTTTGGTCTCCGGCCGTCCACGGGCCTTGTTCTGCAGGTCAAAATTTCAGAAGGAAAACGTTGAAACCAAAAAACGCACTGTGTTTTACCGCCGCCGCCATACATAATCCTTCGAGCCGTTTCTGCAGCACTGTACCACGGTGGAACTCGTACTCGACTTTCCATTTTGTAAACAGAGTAACGCAAAGAATAAACCAAAAGAGGAAAAAACAAATGAATTACGGTTTTCGAAACACAAATGCATGAGTAAGTAGCGGTATAAATTTGAAATTGGAATTCTTAACCAAAAAAGATATATTTGAGATCAAAATGGTCAGTACGATAAAACGCCAATTTCATATGTAAGGAACTAATATAACGGTTAATCTATATTCTATATATATAAAAGGCAAAGCTGATTGACTGATGTATCAACACACAGGCCAAACTATTAAGGCGAGAAATTCGAAAATTTGCACATATTTCTCATATAGGCATCCACTAACTACTAAGGAAGGATTTTCCAAAAATCAACTTCCAAGGGGGTAAAATAAGGGAAAAAAAATGGATTTATTTGCATGAAATTTCGTATGAATTAAGTACGGAAAAATAATGAGTTACGTATTTCAGCGCTTTTCAGCGTTGATAGTTTTAAATTATATAAAGATATCGTTTAAAACCCAATTTCACGCGGGCAAATGCTAGTATATTATAAAGTACATAACAGTTTGCAGGACAATAACATCGTAGAATTCTCGACCCTTCAGTTAAAATAGTATTCATAATAATTAGACGGGAGTTAGTTAACGAAAGACGTGAAAGTCTCAAATATTTTGGTTTAAACTAGAGTGCTAATTATGCCTAACGCTAGCTGGTTTGGCTGTACAGGTAAACCAGAGCGTGTATGTTGCACAACTACGCAGGTTCAGTACAGTATCATCTCAAGCTTACCTGACAGGTATAGGATAACTTTGCAGGTTAACCTGTCAGGTAAGCCCTTACGTGTATGGCTAGCTTTAAATTGCATGAATCTTACCAATAATAAAATATAAAGATAATAACTTAATTTGAGAACTAGAACTATTTGATTTATAAGTATAACATTAACAAATAATTACTCAAAGTCGAAGACAATATTATCACAAGACTTACCGCCTGATGAAAACAAAAACTTCGCTGTCTGCCTTCAAGTTCTGTAGATATGTGGAGCAAACGCCGTAGTGCGTAGCACCCTCGCCGTCTGGAAACAATCTGTATGTTTAACTAGAAATTACCTACGAAAATCAAAGTGTAAGTACAAAATGTATGAGATTTGACATAAGGCATCGCAAGCGATATATCCCTTATCAATTAATTATGTCAAATCCTATACATTTTTGATTTCGAACTTCGCCGTTGAAATTATCGAATGCATCTTGACTAAAGGCCATGTTTCACAATCTATATTGATAAGTGTCCGATAGCTTCTTGGCATGTTTTGTCTCCTTTGCTCAGTATAGAGTAAGCAGTGACAAAATATCCCAATAAGCTATCTGGTACTTATTAGAATATTGTAAAAGAGGCCCTAACTATTTGCGGGCGAAGATTGTTAATCTAGAGTCTAAACTACTACCATATCAATTTTCATCAAAATCATTTTAGTAGTTATTGTGTGAAAGAGTAACAAATTAAAAAAAACTGTCTAGTTTAAACTATATCTGCAACAACAGGCTGCTGCAGCTGTCGGTGTCACCTCTGTGACACAGACAGCTGCAGTAGCTGTTTACTCAGAAAGACAATTAATTATAAAAACACAAGTTTAAAACCTTTCAAATCTACTTCAAAATGTTATTTGTGAGTTCTGACGTAGATTTATGAATACAACACCTGTATTATCTACCTATTTCGACGTAGAAACTAATTTAAAATTGTACTAATTTACAACATTTTCATGACCATAATATTTTTTTAAATCAAGCGTAGGTTTATGAAATCTTTAGTGCCTTCTTTAGTGGCAGCAAGTATCAAATAAAACTTTAGTGCCTTCTTTAGTGGCAGCAAGTATCATATAAAACTTAAGTGCCTTCTTTAGTGGCAGCAAGTATCGTATAAAACTTTGGTACCTTCTTTAGTGGCAGCAAGTATCATATAAAACATTAGTGCAGTGGTTCCTAACCTTTTCAGAACTGTTACCCCTATATGACCTGTTAGATTTTGCCCCCAGTTACCTCCCAACCCCAAAAATTATTTAAAGCAAGTACCTACATATATCTTTATTTATAAAAAAAATGCACATTTATAATAGTTTGTTACTAACGTTTAGATTTTATTGTGAAGGTTGAGATTGTTTTAAATTCGCAAGTTTTTAAATATTAGGTTTAGGTACACTCAACGCGTATCTCATGTCAAGCTCCACGTTCAGACAGACGGTTTCTGGCCTTTGCTTACAATATTACTAGAGTTGAGAAGACGCTCTCCCATCTATAAGTGGCACAAAACGGTACCAACATTTTCAGAGCTCTTTCAGCAATGACAGGGTATTCTGAAGCTGCTTTTCTCCAAAATGTACAGAGTTCATAATTCTCACCGCGATTGTATGAACGCGAGAGGGCGTCATGCTGCGTACCTACTGTTATTTTATTTGAAACATATATATATATATATATATATATATATATATATTTGTTTATTCATCTTCCTTAAGGTACCACCTGTGTTACCCCTATAGAATAGCTGTTTTACCCCCGCGGGGGTAATTACCCCCAGGTTCGGAACCAATTCTTTAGTGCCTTCTTTAGTGGCAGCAAGTATTATATAAAACTTTAGTGCCTTCTTTAGTGGCAGCAAGTATCATATAAAACTTTAGTGCCTTCTTTAGTGGCAGCAAGTATCATATAAACTTTAGTGTTTTACCCCCGCGGGGGTAATTACCCCCAGGTTCATAACCAATTCTTTAGTGCCTTCTTTAGTGGCAGCAAGTATCATATAAAACTTTAGTGCCTTCTTTAGTGGCAGCAAGTATCATATAAAACTTTAGTGCCTTCTTTAGTGGCAGCAAGTATCATATAAAACTTTTTGCCGTTTAAACAAAATCTTTGCTAAATATGCTAAATATTGGCCTATTTTGCTGTTAATTGCAAACAAAACATTCGAAAGGTATGGACATCATAATATTTAATGTTAATATCGTGATACTTAAGTTTTATGATATTGTCCCGAGACACACTACACTGGGGATTTTAAGTAATATACAACCTCAATAAAATAATGCGACCGTTTTACGAGACGATAAAATATGATTTGGCTGCGGACGAAAATAGATTTATTACAATTACTGTTTAATGGTCATGTCCTATTTATAATTCTTTATGGACTACAAATTATAAAAGTTTAATTTTGTTACCTTTCATTCGAACCGTCATAATTGTGAAACTATATTACTTGAATATAATTAAGCTAGCCTTGTTGTTTGCAATGGACCTGTGACCTCTTCTTTCTCAGGCTAGTTTGTTTATTTTACGAGACTTACTAATCGTCATAATCAAGTTATAACATCAAGTTTCTCACAGTGAAGCTAAGAATGAGGCATAACGCATAATATTATCAGCATACTTAGCATAACCATCGTAAAAATGGTTTCGTTCTACGGAAGAATAGACAAAATGACAGTTTGACAAGGGATAGCTGTCATTTTGTCCATACAATCTGTCAGTATGTCTATTCTTGTGTAAACAAAACGCATTTCTATGGTGGTCATGCTAAGCGTGCAAGTGTTCCGTTTGCTCTATTGGACCTTACAAAACACGTTACTAAGGACCCACTTACTTTGCGTCTTATACACGACCACCGCGACAGTTACATGTATCCTCGTCGCGTCAACCAGCGGCGTGGATGAAATGGAGTAGAATCTGGGCTGCAGCGGCGGCAGTAGTGCGGCCAGCAGCGAGGCCTGGGGTCTGCAGGTCGGCACCTGGGCCAGCACTTCGGCGAGGTGCGGGTAGTAGTGATGGCGCCAGTCGTCGTACTTGTTGGAATCCTGTAAGTTGATGATCAATATTGGGCTAGTCATCAAAATCGAATGATCGAAGATCAGAGTTCAGATATATTCTAAAAATCTACGTTTTATTGGGCCAGTCAACAAAAATCGATCAAAGGCTCAACTTCAGATATCAAAATTCAAATTATGATTCTCTCGTCAATTCATAAACTTGCTTGATGACACACATCATAATTATTAACAAAAAGAAAAAACGAGGAAATAACCCACTAAGCGTTTGGACCATCCATCGAAAATTATTCTTCAATTAATTAATTAATTGAAGAATTATTTGAATAATGGTTGAAGTTTTGAAAACCTTAAAGGATTATTTAGGACGAACACGACTTACATATTAAATGTATTACCTCAATCAGTTCTCGTAAGTAATCAGCCTCATTTTGGTCAGTGCAGGCAGTCGCCAAATATTTCAACAGTTTGGTGGAAGGGGGTGTTGTGATGTCCAGAAACCTAGTGAAAATGTCCCTCACTGTAACTGCCGGTATCCGTTCATGTTTCTCCCACGTTTTGATAGCGCCTGTGAAAATTTTGCAAGAAATATGTTATGAAAGTTAAAATCCCAAATACCTACTATTGACAAATCAACTATTGGGGCTATTGAGAAATGCAATTTATTGTCGCGATAAATTTGACTTATTGCTGTCAATTCTAATGTAACTAGTAAACGTAAATTTGTACATTGAGTGTGGTCCATTCATTTTATTAATAGTTTTATGTAGTGTAATGTGAACCCATACCTGTCGGCGTTAGAGTTTCCTTCATGACTTGCAGTTGTAATGGTTTGTCGTAGTTATCTACTCCTTTTAGTCTTTTGAGAATATGGTCGACTATTTCTTTACGATTGCAAGCCATAACTCCTACATGATCGCCTGGTTCATATTTTAGTTTCATCTGAAAATAAATCTAAATTAGTGTTACAATTAATATTAATCTTCATTCTTTACTATTTATTATACGATATTTTGTTTTTATTGAATAAAATTGTTGATTTTTATTGTTACAATTATGACAATTTTAAATCTACACATAATACTTACATTCGCTTCTAAATCAATGAAAACGGTTGCTCTATCTGCTGTGACGTCACCTAAATTCTTATTCTCTCTCACTGTACAGGATATAAGTTGTTTCTTGAATCCATTTTCCAATGCTGTTTTTATAGTCGGTACATTGTCTACCCTACCGAAGCGTACCGTCTCTTCTGTGAGTGGCATTTTACTGAATTCTTTTTTAGCGTCCTTCACCATATCGTTTTCATCTAAGCAGAATGTTTCACATGCTACCTAAAAATGAAGTGACTTACTCGTATTTTAAATAGGCTTTTCTATAGGCTTTATCTTTATAAATCTACGTTATCAATTAAACGACGATTATCGGTGATAAGAATAAAAATATTATTTTAAGCACAGAAGCTTCACTTACATGGAATATATCTGATGCCCACGTTCTAAATTGTTGTTCTAGGCCACACATTTCATCCCCACAGCTAACATCGAGCAGTCTCTCTCCACCCAAATCTTCTAAAACTCTGTCAATTGTTTTACCGAAATTGCAGAATTTGGGATACGCGCTCGATCCCAGAGCAAACACTGAGTAGCAAACGTTGCTTAGCGGTCCGATGTTTTCAACTGATGAGGTTCCGGCTATACTACCTAAAACCAGGTAAGGTATTAGTAAAATAAAATTATTATAAAAAAATTATAATTTTATTATAATATTCGTTAATTCAGTGGCGTGGAGTTCCTATACCTAACTCTATTCCTATCGGCTTCATGTACCACTTACCTTTTGAAGACCCTCATCCAAATCTCTTCCTATTATATAGGCTAGGGCTTCCTTATGAAGCCAGTACGTAGTACCAACACGTGTAAAATAAAAATGAGCCATTTTTTTAGATATTGTTTTTGTAAATAACCGTAATTCTTACTTTTATTGGACTCCAATCTTGTCAGCTGTCGCTTGAAATCCACGAAACTGCTACATTTGTTTGACTCCATCCTCGACAACTGTCTCTTATACTCAATGCTCGGTGTCATTATACTAGTGGTCCGCATCAGCGTCTTTGGTGTCGGTAGTTTTGTTATCCTGTGCAGAATATTAACAATAAAATGGTCTACTTCGGAAATCAGGAGATGGCGCTGTCTATTAACAGTCACAGAGACACACAATCTAGAACACACTCTATCAATCTAGAACACAATCTATAATTGTTTTATTTTTTTTGAGTACCAAAATTCCTAAAAACGTTATTTTAGTCAACCTCTATCATCAAATCTAGAAAATATAATATTTGACGACCTGTGCGGCTCAGTGGTTCAGCGCGTTGGTGCTCAAGCCGGGGGTCGCGGGTTTGAATCCCGCCGAAGGAATAAAAAGTTATTATGCGTTCCTGGGTCATGGATGTGTATTAAATACGTGCATAATACAATACAAATCTTAAATATATGTAAAGTATAAAAGTAATAATTAATTCCCGTTGTCTGGTACCTGTAACACAAGTTCTTCGGATACTTAGCACGGGGACAGATTGACGTGGTGTGAAGCGTCCATAGATATTTATTATTATTTATTTATTTATTAATATTATGAGCATCAAATAAATATCAGTTAAAGAAGCAATAATCATATTGGAAAATAGCATACTCAGTCTAAGTAGATTACTTATAAAGAACTACTCAATAATATTATTATGTTATTACTTTCATTTTCTTACAAAGGTTGATAACATTAAAAATATTGCCATCGCATTCGTTTATTAATCGAAAAATATGTAATATGTAATTTATTATATTTTTATCGGATAGTAATATTAATATTATTACAAATTATACAGACGGACAAAAATTTCTCTCCGGCGGGGAATCGAACCCCGGTCTCCCGCGTGACAGGCGGGGATACTGACCACTATACTACCGAAGACGCCGACAATTCGATAAAAATTTCTAATCGGCTGTTTAGGCACATCTTTTAAATATTAAATCACATTTTGCATGATATTTTTTTAGTTTTGACAATGATATAATCTCAAAGTATATTTTATAAATATTTTGAAAACACCAGCTGTACCCGCAAATAAGTAGATATAATATAAGGTTATGCAAAATCGATTAACATGATTTACTGTTATATGTAAAGAAGTTAAAACAGAAAAAAAAACTAGTATGAATGAGCCTACGGCGCTGAGAAGTCATTGGCCTCACACTATAATACAGCTGATTTCAAAAATTTATTTTTGATAAAAAAACTTACTTTTTGATGTGATGAGTCATAGTCATAGTCATGCACACTGAATTTTTATTTTGTACATATATCATTTTTTTTCAGCTTTAACGTCTTTAGATAAGCAGTGAATCATGTACCCGAAGTGTCCGTAATTGATTTTGCAAAACGTTATAACATATTATGTAGAATAAGTGTGTAGGTATATTTTAAGTACGAGGTAATTTTAGTAGGCATCACCCCTATTCACTACCCAGTGACTTCTTTCTTCTCCTCCTACATATTAAAGTTTTAACAAAATGATTTCAAAACTAAGGATGGGCTATGCTATGACTTACATTTGAAAGAAAAGAATTTCATACAAGAAAAAGTTACGCCATCTTGATTTCAGAAGATTTTTCAGTGAAGTGCTGATTAAACTGCTGAAGACAAATGTCAAGATGAAAAATGTCAAACCTCAGCTGCCCCAAACAACCCCAAAAGTTTAAGTTCAGACACTTTTTGCCTCGACATGCCTGTAGGTCTATATATTAACATGAATATTTTAATCTTACCCAGCACTATCATTCTGTTCGTCTTGGTCCTTCTTTTCACTATACAGCATCTGATACAGATGATTGGCGAATTCCTATGAAATACCAATAAATACTTTAATTTTATTACAGTTACTTTCTGTAATTGTTTTTAACATAATAATTATTAAATTGTTTACACAGGTACATCATTTATAAAGTGTCACTTTTTACATATTGCTATTTGCTAACGACAAACGTTTTTCCTTCTTTACAAGGAATTTATAGGTAATCACACCTAAATAAATAAGGAAAATGGTCAAAATAATGTTCAGAAGTTTACTTAAATAGACTAATATCTAGCTAATATATACATCTACAATGTGACTATCATATTGTACTTACATAGGTACAGTGACGAGCCTTAGACTGGGACTATAATATCCGGAATCCTGCGGGCCCGGTAAGATTCAGAGCACTGACAATAGAACTCTGCGCTAATACAATAGATTTGAAAATCGAAGTTTCGAGTGTCGAGCTGTATATACATATGACATTTGACGCGACATTTGTGTGTTCGATTTTCAGCTCTATTCTATTAGCGCAGAGGTTTATTTTCAGTGCTCTGAATTTTCCCTACCCCTCCGGATTCCGGATCATATAGTCCCAGCCTTATAAAAGTGTACATATATAACCTATTTACACTATACGGTCTGCAATCGATACACAATAAGAGAACTAGAGTCTAGTGTCTGAAATTGGCTTGGAGCAAGTTTTACAGAATATAAATAACACGTACCACACCATTAGCCGGGGGTTCCCCATTCCCGAACGTGGAGGTGACGATCAGCAGCAGAGTCTCGTGCTCGATAGAGAAGACATCGTAATCCGACATGCAGAATACCTGACGAGAACATCATTCAACATCATCTTAGAATTAGATGCCAAGACGTACAAAAAAAAATCATTTTAGTTAATCCGACCTAAGATGATCCAAGCGATGCGCAAGGGCACTACCAGACCGCCTTTTCTCGAAGCGTTTCGTCCATTTTTTTACCCCCATAACTTGGGTTTGGATACTTAAAACTACTATCGGTATGAGGAACCTAATAGTAGTATTTAAGTATCGTGTATGTGTGTCTACAGTTGAAACTAGACAAACAAAATTAAACATTTTATGTAACCCCCGAAATGTCAAGAGGTGAGTGAGCTGATGATGATGAATTATAGCTAAGAATACTCTCGATCATGTCAGCTTTCAAACAAAAGAAACTAGATCAAAATCGGTTTATTCGTTTGGGCGCTACGGCCTACGATGCCACGTACAGACGGGGAGTTTTCGTTTTTAAAATAAATCTTTACAATGGCCGACAAGAAATTAGAAAGATCACCCGCTGTTTATTATAACTTTATTAGAAAATGGTCAATTTTAAAGGGAATCCTGTCAAAGTAGCTATTTATTCAAAAAATCATCGCCATTCAACTAGTGTTCGCGATAGCCGTCTCACGTCTGGCACATGATATATGATCACACACAATAACACTGGACCATATATTTCAGTCACAAATAAGGTAAGGTATACAGTATTACAGTATTACAGTATACAGTATTACACGAGATTTGGAGCGAGCTTCCACTGTATTTTGTAAATTATATTCGCCCGCACGGGTAGGTTGACCACGAAACCGGACTTCTTGATTGTAAAATTTCACTTTGTTTTTTAAATTTCATTTAGTTTGTTGTGTACATTTTAAAGCCCTACTTATCAAACACGTATTTCGTGATGCATCCTCATCACGAAATTTTTACAGTAGGTAACTCAAAGCGTTTTGAGGTAGTTTTTCGCTCGATGCTTTTATAGTAGGTAACCCAAATCGCTGTGCTGTTTTTTCGCTCAATGCGCCCTTCCGGTCCTCGAGCGTTACACAGTTAGGTACCGCTAAATACCAAATTATTTATCCTGCGAGTTTCAAATCTATACTCAACGTGTATCAATATTAAGGCCCACCTGAGCGTTGAACACGTGTCCGAAAATGGTCCCCAATTCCTTCGCATACTGCTCGGATTTGCCGGTCTCGGTCGCGTACAGCACGGTCGCCTTGATCCGCTTAGACAGGGCCTGGCTGAACAGTTTGGATGTGAACTTCACGGCGCGCGCGATCTGTTTGAAGTGAAACTTTCTGTGGCGCGGCTTCACGCCGTCCGATTTGATCCATTGATGTGTTTTCCACGCTGGCTCCTGTAATGTTTCGCTTTTGTAACTTTTGGAATTTTAAATGTACACTATAAAAGGAATAGGAGCTGGTAAATTTTATTTGAAAATGTAGGTTTCTATATAATAGAAATGAGTTTATATTATGCAGTGATCAAGAGGAAAATCTCATCAAAATAAATTGTTACTTACTTGGTAATCATAGGATGGTTTAATATAATAGAGAGCCATTTCCTGATGAAACACCGCAGTCAGCGAGGACGACATCGGTGGAACTATCCAAATCCAGTCTGACGGACAACCTCCCCTGAAATTATTTTCTATTATTTCATGGCGAATATTAAATACTTTGAATTATTATAAATACTCTTGTGATGTGTGTTCCGGGAAATAATCTCCTGTTTCTTTTGAGGATCATACGTAACAAGTGAGCGAGTAACATAATATGCACTTTGAAGCACGGAGCTTTCAAGTTTCAATCAATTCTCAACACTACACCGTCTGATGTTTCCCAGAAGACGTAATCGCGTTACTCGTATTTTATTATTTATGAAGTGAAATTGAATGTATACAGAATCAATTGACTTGTGTTCTTTTTAAATATAGATTTTCTTTGTTGTTGTATTATTTAGTTAAAAAATAATTACGATGAACTGTACTTAACTAAGCATAATATAGAAGTCTAGATTTTATAACGGTTATATTGAACGCTGAATTGAGAGAATCCTACTATCCTACTAATCCTGCTAATATTATAAATGTGCAAGTTTATGAGGAGGGATGGATGGATGTTTGTTACTTTTTCCCCCCAAAAACTACTGTACAGATTTTCATGAAATTTGGTATGGTAGTAGTTTAAGCTCTGCATTAACACACAGACTACTTTTTATCCTGTATTTAAGCGAGAGGAGCTGCGGGAAAAAGCTAGAATTATTATAATTATCATAGGGTATTATCTGGGCTCTGATTTCTGAATATATGTATACCACTTATCAAATTAATTAACTGTCAATACAGTAGATGTTCGATATCTTGTAGCCTGTCGGCTGTCGTCGCGTCATCTTGATACTTGTCGACACTCGCGTGACTCGTGAGTGACAGAATTAATATAATTTCTCGTTAAAAACCGGTATGTCCACAACAAAAAGCAACATGGTCACCCTAGCAACTTCCCTCATAATGATTCATCAACATTTTTAAAGCGAACACTACGTTGTCCGCGCTCGAGAATTTTTGTGGATATCAAAAGTTTTACCTGCTTCTACTTTCGTTGTCCAGATGTTTTATAAACTGCTCGGACGCGGAATGGTGGTCGACTATAGACACGTTGTCCCTGTGGAAACTGTGCAGCACGGCTATATTCACTTCCACCAACGCTTTGTCCTTCCACAGAGACACGTACGAGTTTGTGTCCAGACCCATTTTCATGGCGACGCTCTGAAAAAACATTGACTTTAGGCAACAGGTAATTGCGAACCGGCCATCGTCGAAATTGTTCAAAACTTTCAGGAGTAGTTAGTTCATTTCGAAATAGCTGTACCAATTTCAAAAACTCTTTGTGAAATATAAATTACGCTAGGAATACAAAACAGATTAGCATGCAATTAGTAGGTGCGCTGTTTGTAGCCTGAATCTGAACACATGTCGCAATTAATATAATTTAAGCTAATGATACGATATATCTCAAAAAAAAAAACGGTTGTGTAAGGTCTAAAATTTTCACAATTTTGCGACCGAAATTAATTGGGTATTTGTTCTTACTAGAGGTCGTCCTGTGGCCGAAAGCCTCTATTATAATTTATATAATTTTTAAGTTTGTACGTTATAAGGGTTATTGTGAAAAAAAGTAAATTGATTGTATTAATTATACTATCCATAATGTATCTATCAAACACACATAGTTGTTATTTTCATAATTTTTATGTATTTTTAAGTATTAGGTATTTAAAAAAATATTAGCTCTCTGCACACCTTTCTCCACATGAACTTTAACTGTGCCAAATATAATACTCCTCAGTTCGCACAACTCTCGTAAAGCTTAATAGAAAGCTTGGTCGCGAGATACATAGTTTTTCAAGCAGACACTCCTTGACCAGCGGGTTAGTGGTGAGCGCTATCGATCCTGACTGAAGTGAAAATGGGATCACACGAGAAGCACCAGCTTTCAAATAAAAAATTCAATTCGATTTCAAATCAATCATCAAAATCGGTTCACCTAGTCGAAAGTTCCGAGGTCAACAAACATTAAAAAAATACAGTCGAATTGAGAACCGCCTCCTTTTTTGGAGTCAGTTAAAAATAATGTTTTACAATACATAGTAGATTAGTTGGCAATACATCTAATGTTGCCTTGTCAATTGGCGGGCAAGTGGCATTGGAGTAGCAATTACCTCTAATATATTTAGTCTGTTTGCGTCACAAAAGTTCCGGCATCCGATCTCGGTGCCCATGTACCATCCGTTAAAGGCGGTGGCGGTAAACTCCAGCCCGCCGCAGTCCAGCCGCATGTTGGACACCGCGGGCAGCGCGTACCAGCGCAGACCGAGCTCACGGAACCACGGATAACTGCGGGAGGTAAGCTGTTAATCAATCAATCTAAAATTGTTATATTATGTACCTAATACATATTTACATATCATGCTCACGCCGGTTTCCCAAACGAGTAGGTAGAAATATACAGACAGACCTACAGACCTCAATTTTTTTCATTATATATGTAGGTAAAAAGTACATTTAAGAAGATAGGTATTGAAACAACGAGACTGGAGTTTATTAGCAAACATTTTCTGTGGTGTATTGAGCGAGCTGACGGTTTGCCTGATGACAAGCGATTACCCCCACCCAAGAACGTCCACAACAAGCGCATTCCACAGCGAAACACAACGCAAGCTTTCTTTTAAGTAGCTTTTCTTTGAGGTCAATTAATCCAGTAGCATTAAGATTTATGCAAAATACCAGAACGCGTTAATTTTGAGGATGCTTTTATGCTTTTTCCAAATCATTTTTTTATATTATTGGATTATTTTTTCTGCTTTCCGAGAGATTATTATATTCGCTGTTTTTAGATATTTTTAAACAGACGAATGGAACTACATGAGAGCATAAAAATTAAAACACGACCTTCTCTTGGAAATTTTGGGTGAAGAGGTTCTGGAAAATTGTTTTAGCGGTACTAACAATTATATTTTTTTAATAATATATTTTAACCATTTTACAGATAAACACGTACTCCATTTGTGACAATTGTTAGTTTTGTGGCTGATTGGTTTCATTTGGTCGAAAAACAGCTTATTTATGTTAAATTTGCAATCTTTACTGTTACAGTAAACGGCTACTACAGGTCTGATGGATGCTTGAAATCATACTCACGTAGGATGCTCCATGTGTACTTCCATGACGATCTCCCGGGGTATTTCGAAGTACTCCGGCTCCTTGCCATCAGCTGACACCACTATGGGCAGAATATCCCAAGACGTGCGAGGCGGCTTCCAACCCAGCTTCATACAAACCTACAAAGGAATTATGAATGAAGAGTGGATAAAATTGGAACTTCTAGATTGACAAAAAATGTTATCAAGACCTTCCCTATAAAAGCGAATGATTAATATTAAAAAATAAAATGAGAATAGCTCAGTAAAAGAAAACAAAAAATATTACAAACTGAAAGTTCAGCAAAGCAAGAAGCACTCGATCTTGAAAGTTTAACTCGATAATTCTTTAAGTTAAACAGTGTTAAATCTTTTCTAGGTAATGGTAAATTACATTTCTCCTCGAGGTCATTTCACCTGTTTGTTTTTTTCTTAAATCGGAACTATTTGTTTAAATTGATTCTAACAACATTTCCAGTAGGTATTAATCTCACTTTTGGCGAGGGATGAGACTATGCGGTGTACAATTAAATTACTCAGGTGCCACTTACCAGATTGACAGGGAGAATACCATCTTAATGATTCACGTAATTACTCATGAGGTGAGATCTAAGTCGTGACCACGTGATCGTGCCTCACCTCAGTGAACTCTACACTGGCCGGGTCGTCCAGCACGGTGTTGTACGACCCGCGATAGCCGGCGTAGCTGATGATCTGCGGGTTCCGTATGCAGTAGTCGTACGCGCCGTCCGTGCGCTGCCGGAACATGGTGACCACATGAACGACCACGCACGAGCCTCACCTCAGTGAACTCTACCGCGACCTGCAACCTGGCCGGGTCACCCAGCACGGTGCCGTCCGGCTCGCGGTAGCCGGCGTAGCTGATGAGCTGCGGGTTCCACACGCGGTAGTCGTGCGTTACCGGAACATCGTGACCACGTAATCGTGCCTCACCTCAGTGAACTCTACCCTGGCCGGGTCGCCCAGCACGGTGCCGTCCGGCTCGCGGTAGCCGGCGTATCTGATGAGCTGCGGGTTCCACACGCGGTAGTCGTGCGTTACCGGAACATCGTGACCACGTAATCGTGCCTCACCTCAGTGAACTCTACCCTGGCCGGGTCGCCCAGCACGGTGCCGTCCGGCTCGCGGTAGCCGACGTAGCTGGTGAGCTGCGGGTTCCACACGCGGTAGTCGTGCGTTACCGGAATATCGTGACCACGTAATCGTTGCTCACCTCAGTGAACTCTACCCTGGCTGGGTCGCCCAGCACGGTGCCATCCGGCTCGCGGTAGCCGGCGTAGCTGATGAGCTGCGGGTTCCACACGCGGTAGTCGTGCGCGCCGTCTGTACGCTGCCGGAATATGGTGATCGCTGACCTGAATCACGTGGTAGATGAGTGATGAAAATAGCTTTGTGTTCACAAAAGTCGCGGGTGAATTGCTTAACGCTATTGTATTAGCGCAGAGTTCTATTTACAATACTCTGAATTTTCCCCGGCCTTCCGGATTCCGGATCATAATATAGTCTCAGCTTAAGCTAATAGAGAATGTGCACAGTTGTACTGCATGCATTTATTTGCATTCTTCTGTATATAATAAAACAAGTATACCTATATAATTTAATATAATATTATATTTACTAGCGCCGGCTTAATTGAGGATTATGCAGTTTAATAATATTGTAAAATAAACAAGACCTTATAATATGCATATCATAATTTTATGCAGAATATTAATTATTGAATAAGCAATTAAAGGTCTTGCGCCCACTCATAAAATTAATATTTGATTGTACGGCCGCCGACTGTTTCCATCTAAAACTTTTCCACCTTATTTCTGGGCAATAGTCATTAGTTTAAATGGGCATAGGTATGGGACGACTGTACATAAATATTATGGCACATAAGCAAAAAGCAAAATGTAGGTAAAGCTCTAATCCGTAAAAAATAACAGGCACAGAGAAATCGTCATAAAAGTTCAATAAAATGAAATTATGAATGCGTATTTGTTACTTGTGCAAAAATAGCACTTGAAAAATACATTGCCGCGAGTGGTCGCTTAACAAATTAAGACGATACATCAGAGTTAGTGATGGGACTCTGTAGCATTTCTGATTCGAGTACTGACGTAGGTAGAGTCAAGAAATTTTGACTCACTTAGTCAATTCTATTCGAGTTCTCGATTGAGTCAAATATCATCATTATCATAATTATCATGATGGCTAGATATGCCTTGATGGCCTCAAATAATGAAGTTCAATTATAGGCTAGATTTTATTGTGTAGATGAGAAGTACTCTAAAATATGAGTTCTCAGAAGAAACAGTATATTAAAATTAATATTTCAAATGTACAACGATTTGTTTACAGATTTTCGGTAGTCTTTTGAAAGTTTTTCAAACAAAAGTAGCTGTAAAAAGTGTGACGTCACGCTTTTGTAAGTTGTTTAAAACGGTCACAAGAAGATAATTGCTAATATCCTCGTTTGTGCGTTTAAGTTCATACTTACATAATTAATGTTTTTGTATATGATTAGGATTACCAGGTGTCCCGATTTTGAGGGGTCCGAGGACGCGTACCGATTTACGATTTACGATTTACCTGATCGGGACGCTAAATGTCCCGATAAATAATAATCAAAATAGCAGATGCGATTGCTACAGAAAGAGTATTTTCCGAGGCCGTCTATCTAAATCTAATTTGGTCCGACGAAACTGTGTGTTTCTTGTACAGGAGGAAATTTTGACTAAAATAAAATATAGCATGACGCGGTGTAGCAGGAGCGTATTTAGGAGTAAGCTACGTAGACTGTAGCTTATAGTTGAAGTGATCTACAGTTAGGTATACAGCACGGGGCGCTTCCTAAACATTCATTTTGGCCTAAAAAAATCCTATATGTTTCAACAGATTTTATTTAACCTGCAAAATAGAATAAAAATGTTGCTCGCTCGATTTTAAGTCTTAATAAACAGAACATAATTTTTCATTGCGTAACTACTTTCTTTTTCACTCTTTTGTTTTTTTAAGATGCAAAGTCATTAAATAAGAATTGATCAAATTTTAACCAGCAAAATGGGAAATAAAATTTGCTCGCTCGCTCCGCTCGCCCGCTTTTAACATACAAAGTATATTTAGTACCTTGTTCTATTTTACGCCATTGTTTTTTTTTCCAAGAACGTAAGTTACAGTCTTTCAGATAGGAATTTTCTTAACAAGATTTGACCAGTAAAATAATATTTTACATATTCGATCCGTTGGCAGTCCCGATTTATAGACTCAAATCCCGATTTCTTTTACCTTCTGTCCCATTTTAATCAAATCCCACCTGGCAACACTATATATGATGTAAGTAAATGTAACGAAAAAGGGTTTTACTTATATAGCAAAAAATATTGAATCTTTTTGGAGTTTTTTGGATGTATCTAATTGTAATTATATGTGTGGATGACACGCACGAAACTGCGCATAAAATGTAAAATGTTTATACATTTATCAAGTAGTAAAGCCTCAATATTTGTGAATATATCAATTTAACTATATTATATTTTACATGTAGTCAAACTATCTCCAGTCCTCTACTACTAGCATGTGAAAGTTTGTAATTTCACTCAAAAACTACTGAACGGATTTTTATGAAATGTTGTATGGTAGTAGTTAAAGCTCTGGAATAATATATAGGCTACTTTTTACTTAAAAATGTACAGTATTCCCGTATTTACGCGGGCGGAGCCGCGGGTAAATGCTAGCAGAGCTACACAAATTATAATATATAAATTTCTAATAACGTTAATTAATCGCAACCTTTAATACACGTAGGCAAAATCGATCCTCCGATTTCCTTAATTTATCTTCTGCCTGCAGTTATCAGAAAATAGGGTTTATAAAGTATATTTTTTTTTAATTTTCAGAAAGCAATAAGCCTTTTTTTTACATTATAATATAATTAACTAAATCTTAATGCATAGTTTTTAGTTAGCCACTGTGTCCATGTTGTTATTTTGTGTTGGTAAATTCATTTATTACGATCCTAATTGATCGATGTTATTTAAAACATTTTTTTTCTCAAACACAATTTATTACTGCAGTATCACATCACTAGCGTTATACAAATGTGCTCAGATTCGTTAACGATAGTACGTTTGTGTACAAATATTGACTCACCGAATGTTCCCTCGGTTCGTGGCGTACTTGATATGGTCGCACAAGGCCTCGAACATGCCCCGCGCTGTGGTCACCTCTTGACAGTGGAATACCTAAAAATGTTTGCGTTTAAAAAAAAATCAGTTCTTTCCCAAGTTTTTTCCCAATATAGAAAAGTAATACTAGATATTTTAATTTCGACGTTTTTTTGTATGAACTTCTACTTGTCATCAAGTTCTTATCATCTTTTAAGTTCTATAAATAGACAAGGAAAAAGTTGAGATTAAACTCAAAGTATGAGTAACACATCACATCTCCCTACCAATAACCCTAACCATTATTATCTATGTGTTTTTAGGGTTTCGTAATACTCAAGGAACCCTTATAGTTTCGCTCTGTTCGTCTGTCTGTCTGTCAGTCTGTCCGCGCTTCTAGCCTCTGTAATTATGAACATAAATTAATTAAATTTGGTATAGTTAAGCACTGTGCACTACTGTGATCTACTGTGTAGATCTCGGTTTTGGAATCATAAAGTAATAATAATTTTACATTTTTGGGGTGGCTCTCCAGACATGTGAAGTGGAGATGAAAAATATTTTTTCATTCTACGCTATCGTGTATCGTTAAATAGGTCTTTTAAAATTAATTTAAGGTTTTATACATAACTTTTTTACTATTTTTGAGTAATTGCCCTCCAAAGTGGCTTATAAGTTGGTGGGGCATGGCATTTTAAAACTATAAACTTATACTTTTCCGTTTTGATATATCATGCTAAAACTCTTTAGGAAAATTATTTTGAGCAAAATCGGACAATAACTTTTGAAGTAATTCAAAGGAAACCTATTGGGCGTTGATAGTTACGAAACCCTTCTTAGATATGTCCTGATATGCTCTTGGTTAGGTTTTTAATAATAATATGTAGTAGTATTGACACTTGTACCAAATAGTTTTCAAGGTAATCTCGAAAAAATTCTCAGACGATAGCTAGTTTAAATTCTACTGTTCTCTGTATCCAGTTCTCATGGAAAATTCTGAGGCGAAGGCTGCAGTGTTTTTAATTTCCACCGTAGGTACTGAGCATGTAGCTAATGTAGATTGCGTGCCACGCGAATGCGTATAAATAATGAACCGTCAGAAGCGGCGAGTGTTTTCGTGCAATAAAAAGGCTTTTACGGAGTAACGGCCCATCACTCGGCCTCGCTTAAGAGCCGCAATTAATTGCGAAAATCAATAGATACCAGGCCTACCCGCAGTTTCAAAAAATGGCGACAACCAACCAAAAATACAATTAGATTGTAAAATAATTTTCAGAATGCATTTCATTTCTCGTAATTATTTTAATTCAGATCCATGGAGAAGTGGAGGAAAACAATAAATTGTTAGTCATGTTTTATTTGAACATTTGTTGAAATGAGTTAAAATATCATAGCGTTGACCCTACCTCCCAGATATTCCGTTGTAATCCAGGTGTTCATAATTACGCTTACATCTAACCTAATTTTATCTTTGCTCACCGTGGCTGATTGTTCTATAGTAAAATTCCCCATGTCCTTTGATCAGCTCGCTCTTCCATACATCTCACATACACACGCCACACGCATGGCGGTCGTGGTAATCTTACTATTATCACAGATTAAAGAACGTAAGTATTTTTACTCTGTGCTACTATTATAAATGTTAAAGTTTGTGAGGGTGGATGGATGGATGTTTGTTACTCTTTCACGCAAAAACTACTAAACGGATTTGAATAAAATTTAGTATTGTAGTAGTTTAAGCCTTGGATTAACTGTATTTACGTGGGGGGAGCCGCGGGCAACAGCTAGTTCACGGTGTATGACAATGGTGCATCTACAATCGAGCGCTAACTACGCCGAGCCCGAGTTCAACGTAGCATATATTTTGTAACTACTGTCACCTGTAGCTTCTTCCACTGTATCCTCCCTATACACCTTGTGCTGTTCCTCCACGCGAGCTTCGCGCCGAACACCAGCTCCGGGGTCTTGAGCTGCCAAGTGCCAGTCGTCTTCAGTTCCCTTTCCACGTCCTGGAGACGGGAGATGTGCGCGTCCGTGTTTTGTCTGCGGAAAATATCGTAGGTAGAAAACTGTTTATTTGCACTTACAAATAATAAAACACACAAGAATAATAACTAAACTAGAGGAACTGTACAAATGAAATGAAAAATATTTCAATTAAAAATGTTGAAACCGAATTTTTCTGTGGATATCCAAAGTTGCGTCGGTGTATTGTTCGTTGTTACGGCTCCGTACCCAAATGGCAAAAACGAGACCCTATTACTGAGACTTCGCTGTCTGCCCGTCTGTCTGTCGCCAGGCTGTATCTCCTCAACCGTGATAGCTAGACAATTGAAATTTTCACAGATCATGTAGGTATTTTTGTTGCCGCTATATCAACAAATAGGCTTAGTACATAAAAACTGAATAATATAAAGATTCCCCTACAATAAACGTGGCTTTATGCTGTTTTGTACGAAACCCTTCGTGCGCGAGTCCGGCTCGCACTTGGCCGTTTTTTTAGTATAATATGTCCAAAACTACAAATAGGGTAATATTATCCTACTTTGTGATTAGATTTAAATCATCTACTGAATTTTCGCCGGACCTATTATTATAGTCTAGGTATTTGCATTAAA
This sequence comes from Phengaris arion, assembly GCA_963565745.1. NCBI lineage: Eukaryota > Metazoa > Arthropoda > Insecta > Lepidoptera > Lycaenidae > Phengaris > Phengaris arion. The sequence goes on from OY751442.1 coordinate 4,077,265, forward strand.
TTTGTAGTAAATCATCAGTACAAATGTCAAAATGGGTTACTTTAAATGGACGATGGGTCATTGGTCATTTTCGACATATTCACTGATTAATTATGATTAATTGCAAACTTAAAGTGAATAAAACTATAAGTTATAGTGGTTTTAAAATTAAACATTTCTAGTACGGGAACCCTCTAAACATCTTCATAATGCAACAGTAAAATTGTATAAAACAATTATTAATATATACCTAATTAACAAATTAATTTCGAATCATATATTCGCGGCCGATTTGTATTAACGATAAAGTTTGGATGGCAATGACAACTTAATTTACAACTACGCTCAAAATATTTGTATCTAATTTTGTTCATTAAAATAATACGAGGGCGGGTCAATAAGTCCGTGACTTTTGGAATAAAACACAGATTTTTTGATAAATAAATCATTTTATTTTTCAACGTAGTCCCCCTTGAGCTCTATACACTTTGTCCAACGCTTCTCCAATTTTTTTATCCCTTCCAAAAAATATGATTTGTCGAGGTCCTCAAAATAGGCCTTTGTTTGCGAGATGACTTCATCATTGGAGTCAAATCTTTTTCCACCGAGCCATTTTTTCAGGTTTGGGAACAAGAAGTAGTCACTCGGAGCCAAATCTGGAGAATAGGGTGGATGTGGGAGCAATTTATAGCCCAATTCATGGATTTTTGCCATGGCAACTGCACATGTGTGCACCCTTGCATTGTCTTGGTGAAAAAGAACTTTTTTCTTGGCCAAATGAGGTCGGTTTTTTTTCAAATCCTCATTGAAGCGGTCCAATAAGTTGGCATAATATTCCCCATTAATTGTTCTTCCCTTTTGAAGATAGTCAATGTGGATTATCCCACGTGCATCCCAAAAAACAGTCGCCATAACTTTATTGGCTGACAAACCCACCTTGGCCTTCTTTGGCGCCGATTCACCCTTAGAAACCCACTGTTTTGACTGTTGTTTGGTCTCTGGTGTGTTGTGATGGATCCATGTTTCGTCCACGGTTACAAAACGGCGCAAAAACTCCTCCATATTGTGATTAAACAACGCCAAACCTTCCTGTGAAGTTGTTACACGATTGCGTTTGTGGTCGACTGTGAGCAAACGCGGCACCCATCTTGCGGAAAGCTTTCTCATGCCCAAGTGATCATTCAAAATTGAAACCACTGAGCCATGCGAGATGCCTATGGCTTCCACAATCTCTTGCACTTTCAATCTTCGGTCGGCCAACACCATATCGTGAATTTTTTCGATTGTTTCGGGTGTAGAGACCTTAACTGGGCGTCCAGGACGTTCGGCATCTTCAGTGCTTGTACGGCCACAACGAAATTCAGTAAACCACTTTTTTACCATTGAAATCGATGGTACAGAGTCCCCATAGTATTTATCAAGCTTAGCCTTGGTCTCGGTAATGGTTTTTTTTCGCAAAAAATAATGCTTAATAAGCACACGAAATTCACTTTTTTCCATTGTTTCCTTAAGTTACTGGATAGTCTGATAAAGATAGCTGTAAAACACAAACTAACTGACGCAGCAAGTTCAAATTTTGATAGGAGTCAACTGACAGATGCCTGTTGACAGGAGTAGTATTGCTTTTTCAGTAAGGAGGTTAGAAATTCAAAAAGTCACGGACTTATTGACCCGCCTTAGTATAACGGATTTGTTCTCCCGATTGGTGGTAAATTATTATTGATAATAATATAAAACTATATGTATAAAATAAATTGGTGGTATCATTATGTAGGACGAAATATTTAATGTCCAGTGACAAATTGTTTAAAATGTGAATGTGTGTTGTGTAACAAGTTATCAAGGAAGGAGATACAGGCCCAGCCTAGTTTAGATGCCAGTGGAGCCTGCATCATTACTGTAAGTTTTAATAAATTGCCATCCATCATCGGGGATGTGGATACATTGGGAGCGTTTAAAAAGAGGCTTCATAATCATCTGACTCATCTGACTATAGTCTATTACGGAGCTATCGCACTCGGTGTACTATATACTAGATGAATGGAACGGAGTAATAATAGTGTGTAAGGATTTTCGCAAACGGCACCCTGGTGGCCTTAGTTACTGTACTATACGTGTGAGATTTTCTTTTCACATTCGATCGTGAGCGCGTTTGGCGTTTACTAGGAATTTGTATGTGATTTGTACATTTGTACAGCGCCACCTAGTTGTAACCGCAATAACTAGGTCAAGTAAACTCACACTTAGCAATCTGCCCAAGATGTCATGTTGCACGGCTAGGGTGTCAAATGTGAAATGAGGTAAATGTGTATATCTGTAATTATTTATAAATGGAACAACTCATACGTATTTTATTGCGCTTTTATTATACATTTTATCAGCTGTTCCATTTGTAAAATGAGTAGTATTCACGTAAACATAAGAAATCAATATTACCATGATTGAACGTAGTGCCTATTTTTCCTTCCTTTCATAATATTAATATTACCTTTTAGAATAACTAAGTAAGATACTACTTTAGGACAAACGTACTTATATTTTCTATCATAGAACATTGAGCTAAAATTGTACTTACTAACCATAATTTTCATTTTGCTGCATCTAGCATTTTGTACTAAATAAGATCCTTTTTATTTAATTTTTAAGCTATTGCATAGCTTTTATCGCGGACTGAGCGCGGCGACCGAATCAAGAAATTCCGTAACGAAAATAAACCTAACACCCCCCACTCCGACCGGCACAGCGGTGCGGCGTTGAAAGCCGTGCATCGTATAACGTCGTTTCAGTTCGGCAGACTTCGGCACGGTGTTTGTTGCGTGCGACTAGACGTATGCGTGTAGATTTACTATGCAATAGCTTTACCGCGGCAGTCCCCGAGTGCCACACGTATTTTTTTCTTTTATTTCATACTTATAGTATTCTAGGCATTAGCACGATATTGTACCATTTATATTGTAATTTTCCCATGTAACTTTTTGAGTTGAGAAATTATAATTTTAGATATTTAAATATTTTAACTATGCCGGGCCTGCAAATTCTATCATTCAAATTCTATAGATAAAATAATTGTTACAGTGTCCTGTAAACCAGTAAACTTCACAATAAAGAACAGATTGAATTTCGTTGTGGGTTGCTCCAAATTTTTAAGATGGGTAGATACTTAATTGTTAATAACTACAATTTTTATAAAAACTACATATAACCCGACTACATAAATTATATGTTACCCGGGCTATTATTACGAATCGATTCACACCTCATTTATTAAGATCGGACCTAGCTACGGTGGAATAAACATACATAGATACATACATAGACCAAAATCATTAATATTCCGATTGGCTTTATCGTAGTCGGGTAAAAGTTAACCTTGTTCCAAGTAAAGTAAAAAATAATAAATACATATGACGTGATGAATTGCACGTTGACTAGCTTTGTACCTAAAACCACCATTCTTCAATAACATTTTAACAACATTTACACTGCATATCCGCTTTATGCTGAAAATTTTAGTATTATTCCAGCTCAAGTGCATATAATGTGTGTAAGCACTCACCTGCGTATTGAAGAAAAATATTCATGCAGAAAAGCCTTCGCGTCTTTGTATATCTCCTTCGGGGGTCGAGGCGCGTCACCTCGGTTCGGAATATCCATAATACTGCTCTGGCACATAGCCTCTGAACATTTTGTACTCTGTAACAATATAATATATTTTTTAAATATGACTACTAGGAATGACGAATAAACTAATTTAAAAAAAATTAAGTAACCCCCGAATTGTCAATCAGTGAGCGAGCTGATGATGATGAATGATGATGATGATGTATCTGAAATCTTAGATTGACTAAAATCTTAGATTCTCAAATAAAAATTTACGTAAATTGACCTAAAGTCAATCCTAGGATTGTGGAAATGTATGAAATATTGATCTCAGACAGCTAAAATGAGATTAAGATTGATTATTAATTTCGGGCGTAAGTCAGCTTTTAAATAAAACAATGCATCATAATCAGACCTTTCGTTTTGGATGCTATGATGCCACGGACAGACACACAGACAGACAGACGGACCAACACGTTCAACTTTTAACACCCCTCTTTTGCGTCGGGGGTTACAAAAGACGATAATATATATTTTTTTAACTATTTACGAATTATTTTCTACCAAGCGGAATATATTCGGGACGTAATGTTGCAGTTAACCGACCCGTTTAAACCGCCGTTAAATTGCTCGCAAACTTGAAACAATGGCCCAGAAGAATGCTCTTTTAATTATCGTGTAAATAGTTTATACGACAGCAGCACAGATAGTATTTAATGTTTTAGTAAAATGCTGAGTAGTTTAGTTTTGCCACTTTACTTTAAAGACAAAGGCTTAAAGAAAAATCTTAGTTGAATATAAATAATATAGGTACGTTAATTGTAAAACAATACGAATGAAATTGACATCATATAATTGTTATTAGTTTTTAAATTAGTTTCAATTATATCTTTAAATCTTATTAATCACGGAACTGAGAATGCCGACATCAATGCAAACAGTCAGACCGTCTGCTGTCATGGTGTCGTGGTGATGTAAGGCGTCACCGCGCAAATGTTCGAAGTACATTTTTTTATGCATATCCATTTCGTATTTTTTTTTACTAGGGCTCTCTGTAACAATGTATAAACCAATTTGGAGGACGATTACTTGTAAATGGTTGATTTTGTAAAAAAGTAAAGTATGAAAGCATGAAATTAACTTATGACATGAGTAGAGAGAGAAAAAAAATTCCCCGTTACATGAGCCACCCCTAAAATATTGAAATATTTTTACTTTATGATGCCAAAACCGAAATCTATAAACAATCTATAACTATACCAAATTTTCATTCATATTTTAGAAGCTAGAAGGGCGGTCCGAAAGACAAACATACCGAGATACGGTGTTATATGCACGATCTTTAAAAGACTTAAAAAAAAAACCTTTTATCAAAACACTACAATACTAGCTTTACTTTACATAGACTTAACTTATTGTCTATCTTAAATAATAAGGAGACACGATCCCTAGCACGGAGTTATGACAATAACTACTTTATTAAGACTACTGCACCGTTTTTAGGCGAACAGGGTGTATTTATCAAAAAGGTATGGTTACTTATGAGGGTGCTGTAAGTAAGTACAGTGGCATCATGTGTGTGCGCAACTAGATAACAAGGGATACTATGGGACATTGTATAAGTTTTTTGTGAATCCATTAAATAGCTAATCAATGTCCCTTGTTATAAACAATGAGTTCCTTGTTCTATTCTTGGAGTAATAGATAAGTAAATGTAATTATTATTTATCTTATGTAATTAAAATGTTAAGGGAAGTATGCATCTTTTACAACGGTTGGATAGAGCGAAACTACTAAGGCGGGTCAATAAGTCCGTGACTTTTTGAATTTCTAACCTCCTTACTGAAAAAGCAACACTACTCCTGTCAACAGGCATCTGTCAGTTGACTCCTATCAAAATTTGAACTTGCTGCGTCAGTTAGTTTGTGTTTTACAGCTATCTTTATCAGACTATCCAGTAACTTAAGGAAACAATGGAAAAAAGTGAATTTCGTGTGCTTATTAAGCATTATTTTTTGCGAAAAAAAACCATTACCGAGACCAAGGCTAAGCTTGATAAATACTATGGGGACTCTGCACCATCGATTTCAATGGTAAAAAAGTGGTTTACTGAATTTCGTTGTGGCCGTACAAGCACTGAAGATGCCGAACGTCCTGGACGCCCAGTTGAGGTCTCTACACCCGAAACAATCGAAAAAATTCACGATATGGTGTTGGCCGACCGAAGATTGAAAGTGCAAGAGATTGTGGAAGCCATAAGCATCTCGCATGGCTCAGTGGTTTCAATTTTGAATGATCACTTGGGCATGAGAAAGCTTTCCGCAAGATGGGTGCCGCGTTTGCTCACAGTCGAAACGCAATCGTGTAACAACTTCACAGGAAGGTTTGGCGTTGTTTAATCACAATATGGAGGAGTTTTTGCGCCGTTTTGTAACCGTGGACGAAACATGGATCCATCACAACACACCAGAGACCAAACAACAGTCAAAACAGTGGGTTTCTAAGGGTGAATCGGCGCCAAAGAAGGCCAAGGTGGGTTTGTCAGGCAATAAAGTTATGGCGACTGTTTTTTGGGATGCACGTGGGATAATCCACATTGACTATCTTCAAAAGGGAAGAACAATTAATGGGGAATATTATGCCAACTTATTGGACCGCTTCAATGAGGATTTGAAAAAAAACCGACCTCATTTGGCCAAGAAAAAAGTTCTTTTTCACCAAGACAATGCAAGGGTGCACACATGTGCAGTTGCCATGGCAAAAATCCATGAATTGGGCTATGAATTGCTCCCACATCCACCCTATTCTCCAGATTTGGCTCCGAGTGACTACTTCTTGTTCCCAAACCTGAAAAAATGGCTCGGTGGAAAAAGATTTGACTCCAATGATGAAGTCATCTCGCAAACAAAGGCCTATTTTGAGGACCTCGACAAATCATATTTTTTGGAAGGGATAAAAAAATTGGAGAAGCGTTGGACAAAGTGTATAGAGCTCAAGGGGGACTACGTTGAAAAATAAAATGATTTATTTATCAAAAAATCTGTGTTTTATTCCAAAAGTCACGGACTTATTGACCCGCCCTCGTATAAGGGTTCCTTAAGTAATAGGAAACATAGAAAATCACGCAAAGTAAACCCCATATAAGAAGCCAACCGGTTCGCATACAATTATTCATTATTATGTAATGATTTAATCACGATTATTATGTATCAAGTCGTGCCTGAGATTGATAAAAAACTACAATACAGCAAAATATTACAAAAGGTGCGTTTTTATAGAGCATATTATTATTAGAATACTAGAGTAGGTACAAGCCTTTAGGCTATATTATCACATAAAAATATGCTTAGAATAGTTTAGATGGAGCAGACGAGCGTTCTAAAATATATTTAAATATTTAAAATAAACAACCATAAAATAAAAATTATTAATAAATTGAAGTAGTAATATAAGTAGATATATAACAACCTCTTTTATTTTCATAATTATTAAATAGTATATTATTAAAATAAAAATGGTAAATCGCAGTTCGTTTCTCAGTAAATAATGCGTTAAATATTTAGAGTACCTAGCTACTTGTACTCTTAACAAAATAAAAGTATTAAAGTTCGAACATAATATTATGTAAATATTAGTTATAATTTTTAGGTGAACTAGCTTTTACCCGCAGCTCGCTACTTTCGCCACGAGATCATTGTACTTCGGGATAAAAGTAACCTTAGATGTGTTGATCCAGATCGCCCTAAATACTACCATTATAGACGTATATATTATAGATGGGGTATGTTGAAAGGCCCCACTTTTGGAGTTTTTGGGGCCATTTTGACATTTGAAGTAGGTATGGTGAAATCTCAAAAATGGTGGCTGACATTTGAGGTAACTTTTTCTTGTATGAAGATTTGTTTTGTCAAATAGCCTATTTTTAGTTTTGAATAATTGAATGACGTAAATTAGTATGGTAGTCATAGAGACTACCATACTAATTTACGTCAAAATCCGTTTACTCGTTTTTGCGTAGAAGAAGTCACTAACATCCATCCATCCACCCATCTCTCCATCCATCCTCATTCCTCACTACCGTTTAGTAGCAGGATTGTTTTAGACAATCGGCCGTCTGCGCTGACTTCTAATGAATATTCATATTTGCCACACCGCGATTGCCTCCGAGTTCCGGCTCCAATCGCTTCTGTTTAGAATATCACATGCTTTTTTTATGAGAATTGGATTGCAGGAGTCGCCATCCCGTGGCACGTGTTTCGTATGAGGAGAAGATATTAGAGATATTCATAAAATAATATTCGGAAAGGGACCTAATAGGTATTATGGGTATATAGAGGACTATTTCGAAATTTTAATATAAAACTTATACTTTAACGAGGCAATCTTGTATATATATTCCTCGACAACGGCTGTAAGTGTTACCATGAAATTAAGGGAGTTTTGGGGGAGAAAAATCGATCTAGCCTAGGTCTTATCCCTGGGAAACTGCGCATTTTTAAGCTATATTATATGTTTTTTCTTTCGTCGTGCAACAATATATCAATAATTTCGACTCTATTGTATGTTGATTCCATAATACGTTTGTAAAATACTTTGGAAACAAACGACTTATTTATTGTCAGTCCGATTTGCAGTTTGGTATGCGTATGTATAATTTTTCTTTGTTCAATTATTCGGAATGAGATGGGTTCGAATCCTGGTCAGATAAATATTTTGTGATTATTTTTATTGTTTTATATTTATCAGAACTCCGTGAAAATCTCGATTACCCATTTTTCATTAGTCATCAGATACTTGTGTTAATTATTTTTCCATAGTAAATATGTTATACTTTAAACGCGACAATCTTGTATAGGTTTATATAAATAATCGCAATCTCGGAACCGGCTGCAAGTATTTACATGAAATTTAGTATGCTATTAAATTTAGTATGTTAGGAGTTTTGGGGGAGAAAAATCGATCTGGCTAGGTTTTATCCCTGAAAACTGCGCATTTTAAGTTAAATAATATGTTTTTTCTTTTGTCGTGCGTACAGTTTGCAGCATGCATTGGAAGTTTGGTTAATTTTTGCATTGTTCGGATATTCTGAATGATTTTTTAAAAATATACTAGAACTCCGAGCAAGGCTCGGTTACCCAGGTAGGTACTTAGATATTATGTATGAAAAAATCAATGTATTCAAACTAAAAATGTAGTACGGAAACCTGTAAAGTCTAATGGTAACTTGACGAAAAAGGTTGAGAAACCCTGTGTATCAGTTGTATGACATCATACAAGTCGCTAATCACCTGTGTTAACTATCACTAGCTATATAACTATATTGCTAACTATATAACTCAAATTTTATTTTATTTTCTCGTTGTTAACCGATTTTTGTTAAAAGGTGTTTATATGTTTACCAAATAAGCTTTAATTGATGAAAAGTTTAACTGTTCACTGTTTGTTCTTTATTATGTACTAGCTGTCCCGACACACGTTGTTCTGTCTAAACTATGAACTGAACTAAACAAATAGGTACTACACCTTCAGTCTACACCTCCAATATTGCTCACCGTTTAAGCCTTCCCTGAACTTCCACAATTATTTCAAGACCAAAATTATCCAAATCGGACCAGCCGTTCTCGAGTTTTAGCGAGACATTTGAATTGCAATCCATTTTTATATGTAAGATTATTTTTATTTATTAAGCTTTTAAATTATTGTTACAAATTTTTAACAATAAAATTCAAATTTTTTCCTGCATAAATGTAAATTTACTTATGCAATAAATCAGGTGCCCGAATTTTGTGTAAATGATTTTACAAAACGATATTGTATAGTAGCTATACATCTTGATCAGCTACGGTAAAGTTTTAAGTGTTTGTAGAGTTAAGTCGTGAAGACGTAGAAGCTTGGCTCTCCACTCTATACATAAAATACATAACTTTTTGACAGGGCTAAACAAAATACCACACCATCTGTTTCACTCAATCTTGGTAAGATGTAATGAAAATGTTTTTGGTGAGATTATTCATTTCAGAAAATACCACTGAATATTTTAGAATCCGTGTAAGTAAATGGACAAATAAAAAATCATCATATTTTTAAATGTGTAGTAAAAATTATTTACTTCGCATTGTGCGAAACGCCACCATTGTTTTGTCTAAACAACGCCCGCATTATTCTATTGTGCTTTTTGAACATTCATAAAATGCTATTTTAATAAAAATTACTTAATAATAAGCGCATTCTGCCCAATTCGTAATAGAAAATATTGTTACTCTATATTATAATATAGACATAATGCTCGGCTAATCTATTATGGTAGATTTTGTAAGGAAATGGTGGAGGCGTCCTTGCATTTCATTGGCTGTTCAGCCCGGTTGAAAGTTGGTGCCAACTGCCGGTCCTATTTTAGCAATCCCGAATACTTTACCATAGCGGAAATAATTCGGAGCAACAACTACCTACCTACCACACCATCTTCATACTAGACCGCACGAATTGGCGCACACACGCGTAACTTACACGGCCCGGCCGCTAACGAAACCTCAAATAGCGGAAGTATGTGTAGTGTCACGCCGCGCCGCGCCGCCAAGACTAGATGTGTCTCTGTATTGAACGACTCTCGAGTTTTAGTTAGCCGCGATGCTTGCGCACTGTCAACACCATCTTTGTATATGTACCAGCCCTAGCGCTCCGCTCGGCCACGCTCAAACGCAGGTAAAAATTTCAAGGACACTGCTGAGTTCCGCTACTGTATATTATTTCTATTGTGTACCTACTTAGTTAATACACAACATGGCAAGGTCTATAATACGAAGATACCTACGCCTTTTGACCTCCCGACCGAACGTCAAAACCAAACAAATACTGTCTAGGGTTTAATTCCAGGCCTTGTTTGTATTCGTATTCGCCTTTGTCTAGACCTAACAATCCCGTCGAGCTAATCTTCTCCCTAGACTGCACGTGACTTGCAATCTAAAGCTTTGTGTCCACCTACATTGTTATTCTACACTTTCTTAATTACATTGTTTTTGGAGTTTACTCCTTAAGAATCGATTTCCATATAAGGCGGTATGAAAAAAATATGAGATGTAAAATAAAAATATGAGGTGTAAAAACGAATGACCTCGTTACGTTTTCGTGCGCAACCTATTCTGCGCACCTGTCACTTTTTTTCACATGGCGCGAATTTTTGAACTCAAATCGATCGCTAAAGTTTTTGTTCCTTCTGAGGGACGTGTTTTACTTTTTAGAGTAAACTCCAGTCGTGCGTCGGAGCTGACACACACTTTTCTTTTATCGGATAACTATACTAGTAGTATTATAAAGGGGAAAGATTTGTTTGTTTGCATTGAACAGGCTCCGAAACTACAGGACCTATTTTGATAAAATTTGGCACAGATTTAGAGTAGACTACGGGGAAGGACACGGGCTGCTCGTTATCTCGGCGAAAGGTACGGTCCCCGCGGGCTTTCCTTTTTCAAAGACGAAGTCGCAGGAACAACTGGTAAAGTATAAAATTACTAATATAACTATAATTAATCATCGATTTAAGATACTTAATAGTTTAAGTACCGTTCCCGTACAGTTTGGATTTATTCGTGCTGGGACAAACAGCTCCTAACTATGTTCACGTATTCCTCCATAGTTGTTAGAACTTGTTAGAACTAAAAGACACATAGTTAAAATTTAAACTAGATAATATGTCTTGTTTATTTTTCTATTTCCAATTTGGGGGTAATAACATCAGTTAAAAAGTTGTGCGTGACCTAACATAATACAATCGATAGTACCATCAACAGTCACCCGCGCGCCACCTGTAGTTTTTGATTAGTATCGCGTTTCATTCCACACTGGTTTGTAAACAAATAATCGTTATCATTAATTACTTGAATCAACACAATAAACGTAAAATTAGGTGTCTCATGAGTCACGACTGAAACACCGAGCAATTTTAATATTTTATGGCCATAACAGATTGTGTAAATATTAAATACGGTTGTTTATGTCTTCCTTTTATACTCGTAATTATTAATATTACCTAATTGAAACATCAAAAGGCTATGTCCGGTACTAATATACAGTCTATCATTGTACAGGTGTACTGCGCAGTCGCTAAACTGGGATTGTGGGAGAGCCACGCTTCGGCATGAATGGGCCGGCTCGACCGGGTGAATACCGCGGCCTCACAGAAAGCCGGCGTGAAATAACGCTTGCGTTGTGTTTCGCCGAGTGAGTGAGGTTACCGGAAGCCCAAGGTCCTTAAAATACTTAAGGACTGGGAACGCAAGTCGCCACCAGAGGAGTTATACTTGTAACTCCTCGTGTGTTGCGAGTGTCCATGGGCGGAGGTAATCGCTTACCATCAGGGGATCCGTCTGCTCGTTTCCTGGTTAATTTCATAAATATAAACGAAAATAAGTGTTTGGAAAAAGTATGCCTGCTTCCTGATTTTTTCTTCCTTAGCGCCTGTACATACCGTGTACAGGTTCGACTAAGGCAGTTTTGGGTCCTCTATGCATTTTTAATGCATTTTCTATAGATACATCAAAATATTTTACTCGAAGAGTTCTCCGACTAACTTTCACAAACCATTTCGTCGATCAGTCTGAACTACACAATCGAAATCGAGTGACGTTTGCCCGAACTATTTTGATGGTGAAGTTCTGGGAATGCACAAATTTCGTTTTTTTTCGAATGTGAAATTTTCTCTATTGCTTGAGAATGGAGTCTCTGGGCGGCACTTTCGAGGCACGGGAATTGGGGCCCCCCAGACCTGGGGTTGGGTTAGGTTGGGTTGGGGCTGGGGTTTCCAGGGTGGAAATGTGATAGAGCAAAAAGTCTATCATAGTATACTTTTTACCCGATTCCAGCGAAGGCAAAAGAAAGGGTAATGATTTTGGCAGTTTATGTATGTATATATGTCTGTTCCACCCTAGCTCCTGAACTACTGATCCGATTTTAATGAATGAGATGTCAAAATATTCGCAATAATGGCTCGGGTAACACAGGCTATTTAATTTACGTAGTCGGATTATAGTTTATAAAGAAAAAAAATAAGCAATTTTTGATTAATTTTTCATTATATTTACAAGGTTGAAGTATTCTGGAGGCGGTAAATTTTTAACAACTCCCATCCGTCACATCCGCGTCATCGTTTCGTGAAGTCATGTCACAGTAGATAAGTAGGTGAAGTTAATTCTGATTTGTCTCGGCGGATTTAGTGCCAGATATGGGAATTTGTTGCCTAATATGAAGTAATAGAGTTCAGTGTACTTTGAAAAGAGGGAATTCTCCAAGTGGTTATTGCGTAACTAATGGCAATTGGAGAGTTCTAAATACTTAAATTAATGCATTTTTATAATCTATCTTCTATATCTTTCTTAAGTCTGGACAGACGATTACGGTAGATGTCTATTGCTAGCAACTGCAAATCATGATGGAAAAGCTAGCTGCTAAACAACCGAGGTTGGTCATTCACTCTAGGCCACTGCCGCTTCAGGACAACTCTAGACCACACACTGCACAACAGACGGCTACCAAATTAGAGGAGCTTCAATTGGAACGTCTAAGACATCCACCGTACTCCCCGGGACCTTACTCCAACAGATTGCCAGTTTTTTCGAAATTTGGATAACTACTTGCAAGGGAAAAAAATTTAACTCCGATGGGGCAGTCCAAAGCGCCTACAAAGATTTTATTGATTCTGAACTACATATGAGATGGCAAAAGTGCATAGATAGCAATGGTATATACTTTGATTAAATAAATATATTATGTTTAAAAATATCGACTTTATGTTCCTCCTTTACAAAACGCCAATTTCATACGTAAGGACCTAATAATATATATATAAAGCAAAACTGATTTACTGATGTATCAACGCACAGTAAGGCTAGAAATTTGAAATTTTGCTCACGTATTTCTAATATGATGTAGGTCATGTTGGCATCCACTAAGGAAGGATGTTTCAAAATTCAACCCCCAAAGGAAGTAAAATAGGGGATAAGTTTTAAATTATTATAAAGATATCGTTTAACATTTTACGCGGGCGATGCCACGGGCAAATGCTAGTAATTCATACAATAGTAATATGAAAAAATATGATTTGGCATTTGTTTATACAATAATGAGCTGTTTGCAGTGCCTAGATAACACGTGTGTAATAACCTAACCTAACCTCTTAGAATAATTACATATAGAAACCAAGTCCGCGCGCCCATTTTGAAGCACCTTAATTGGAGCCATAAATGGCTCCAAACGCCGGGCCGCTCCGTAGTGTTCAATGACAACGCACACCGAACGTGTCTCGCAAAAAAAAATTATGACGATTTGTGCAGTTAAATTGTGTCACAACACATCTGAAAAACAAAAGAAATGTGATAATATCACTTTTCACAGGTAAGCTTTCAGTATTTCATAGTATTTTGTAGTTAAATAAGTCAAAATATAATCGTTTCAGTTCAATGCTCAGTGTTGCCCGATGCCGATTGTGAAAAAATTTTCCCATTTTAACTGACTATAATTGCTCCGACTAGTTAATTTTAAAACAGTTACTACTGTTGTTCTTTAATTTAGGTGTTTGTGTGATTTAGCGATATCATATACCTGAAATTGTGTTACTTGAAATTTGAGAAGTATACGAACTTTTTAACCGAATTCAAAAAAGGAGGTTATCAATTCGACGCGTATGTATGTAATATTTCCAGACCTGCCCAGTTTTTGTACATATTAGTATATTTCAGTGTCTGAATGAATGTATGTATGTATGTATGTATGTTTTTATGTTTGTGTTCGCATATCTCCGGAACTACAAGTACGATTTAAGTAATTATTTTTTTGTTGTACTCGGTATTGTTTAACTTAGGGAACACTACAAGTTTAATTAAAATCGGTTCAGTAGTTTTTGAGATAAGGCAATTTTAATTCTCAATTACGCACAATTTTGAAGTCGGTTTTATCTTTTTAACCGACTTCAAAAAAAAGAGGTTATTAAAATACTTTTATTTTCCACACTTGTTAAAATGACAACTTATAGGAGTATTGCGTGTTGTTGTTCAAAGGATTCCTACCGACCTTGTTATTGCTGACAAGTGGGTGAAAAATATAAGGCTTAGTCGTGGAGAAGTATATTGGAAGCCAATCAAAAATACACGTATATGTTCAAAACATTTTAAAAATGAAGATAAGTACATAACACAGGGTGGATTGTGTAGATTGCGTCGAAATGCTGTCCCTGTTAAGGTATAATAATCAAAGCATTATTTAGTACTTATTTAAATTTTATTTTGTGACACGATGTTGATAAAAGTAAATGAAGCAAATGATAATAAAATTACTTTTTTCAGGATTTACATATTTCATGCACAGGCACAGATGATCAATTTGAAGATAATGTGGATGAGGTTTTTCATGGGCTATCGGTGAGTGTAGTTGTGTCGTTGTTAATATAAACAACATGACTATCAAATGAGTCACATGTGACATTCATATTTATATACATTTTCCCGGATTTCCCAGATATCGGATCGGCGTCCGACACCGATATCATTTTAACATTTTAAACTTTCGCGTTGCATTATAATTAAAACTTATGAATCGGGACTTAACGCGACTTATTCTAGTAGTAATGCTACTACGAGTACATACTTTTTCTCGACGTTTCAGCCGTGTTGCAACGGCCGTGGTCACGAGGGGGCCGTTGCAACACGGCCGAAACGTCGAGAAAAAGTATGTACTCGTAGTAGCATTACTACTAGAATAAGTCGCGTTAAGGTGACGCCGCGTTAAAGTAAAAAACCGTGTTGGATATGTTTAAGATTGCTTGTTTTCTATGAGAACAAGCAATGGAACAGCAAGAAATGGAAAGAGCGTAGCGACAAAATGGTTTTTGTCGCGTAATTTAAAAACCATAAATATATTTCATATAAGCTATGGGTAAATTAATGTGTATGCTTGAACCAATCTATGTAAAAATTTTGGAAGCTTAAAACACTCTCCTCTGTTGGCAAAATAGGAATCTCTTTTTTTACAGAGGTGTTTTTGATTAATTATTCTGTGTTATAAAATTTGACCAATCGTGTTATGCTATGGGTAATTCAAAGACAAAGACATGATGAATACTGACAATGAACTTTTAATTTCTTAGCTTTAGTCATTGCTGAGAAAAATCGATATCGCTACAGCCAAATTATCAAGGCGTCGCCTTAAGTCCCGATTAATAAGTTTTAACCGATATCATTTATCGGATCGGATAATGTGAAAACGCTCTTAGGAAAATAAATGTTTTTGTAGACAGTTAAATGTTCAAAACTATTTAATTTTAGACAACTATCCTTGTAGTAAACTTACTTACCTGACTTTTTTTAGAGTTTAAATGCTGCTGAAGACAAGAAAGAAGGTGTTCGTGAAACTTCAAATAGAAATTTAGTTACTAAAAGTTCATCACAACCTGTAAGTAATCGTCAAAAATTCAAATCAAAAGTGTTGAATTTTGGTTTTTAAAATTTAACTATAGATTTTTAAATAGGTAATTTTCTTTTTGCACCCAGAATTTTGTAAATATTGTGGTTTTAACTTATAAGAATTTTTATTTTCAGAGTACGTCACGCGGGAATTTTAGGCGCCCATCAGACGACGAATTCGGTTATATATTAGACACTCCTCGTAAGGCCCTTCTTCGAAAGAAGTTGAAGAAAAGCTTATTACTAAATCTTAAGCATAGAAAAGTTATAAAAACTTTAAAACAAAAGACCCGGCGTCTCCAAAAGAGGAATAAATCGCTTAAAGGAATTTTAAGTGAACTGCAAAAAAAGAGATTGATTAGTAATGATGTATCTAATTTATTGTCCGAAAATGTTTTTGCAGCCGATTTATTCAATAACACGGTAAAAAAAATTAAAAATGATAAAAAGCGCCCTATGCCAAAATACACACCTGAGTTCAGAAAATTCTGTCTTACCATTGTTCCTCGAGCATATATATACGTTTGTCATACTTTTGATACATGTCTTCCACACCCAAAAACATTATATGATTGGTATCGCAGCATCGATGGATCACCGGGTTTTACAGATGAATCCTTTAAACTTTTAAAATCAAAGTCCCAAAGCTCGGACAAAACGTTAATATGTGGACTAATTGCCGATGAAATGGCGATAAGACCACAAAATATTAAAGGAGGTCTGGGAAATGTAGATGTTGGCACAGGCATAACTAGTGATATAAAAGCCTCACAGGCTTATGTTTTTATGCTTGTTTGCCTGAACGAGCGTTGGAAAATCCCTTTGGGATATTTCCTAATTCATAGTTTGGAGGCAAAACAAAAAACAAATTTAATAAACATCTGTTTAGCTAAATGTCATGATGCTGGAGTTAAAATTGTATCTCTAACCTTTGATGGTCACCCCACCAATATTTCAGCGATGGAATTGTTAGGTTGTCGGGTTAAATATCCAAAAAACATGAAAACCGCCTTTAAGCACCCTTCATCAGATCACGAAGTGGCGGTATTTCTAGATCCATGCCACATGATTAAGCTTATCCGTAATCACTGGGAAGATAAAAGCCAATTCCTCGATAAGCAAAAAAATTTTGTGGATTGGAACTACTTGGTACTTTTAAATGATTTGCGGGATACAGAAGGACTCAACATTGCGAACAAGCTAACACGAAGACATTTAGAATTTAGAAATACAATTATGAAAGTTAAACTGGCCATGCAACTTCTTAGCAGAAGTGTTTCTATTAGTCTAAAATTTTGTCGCGAAACCCTAAAACTGGACAAATTTGAAAAATCTGCGAGCACAGAAAATTTTATTATGCTTTTTAACGATCTATTTGATGTTTTTAATTCAAGAAGATTAACACAATACGGATTTTGTAGGCCATTGTCAAAAGATAATAAAGTAAATATATTCGATCTCTTCAGTCTCTTCTCTCTCATCCTTGAAAAAGCCAAAAAATATATCTTAAATTTAAGTATAAACTACTACTACTAGGAAGCGTACGTACCATGAAAATGAGGCCGCCATAAGAATAAGAATGAAGAGTTTTGAGTCAGTCTTAAGTGTTCAAAGTAATAAAGGTTTTAGAGGAATGCTGATATGCATAGAAAGCCTAAAACACTTGTATAAAACTCTGGTTGAGGATACAAAAGAAATAGTCTATATTTCTACGTACCGTTTGAGCCAAGATCATTTGGAACTGTTCTTCGGCATGATAAGAATGAATGGAGGGCATAATGATAATCCTAATGTCCTTCAGTTCAAAGGTGCATACAGAAAACTATTATGCCACATGGAACTACAAGCAAAGCATGTAACAGGCAACTGTGTGCCACTAGAAGATATTTCTGTCCTGACTTGTTCTTCTCCAATAAAATGTATTAATCAAACCACTTTTTCAGAACGTTTTGACGATGACGAAGAACAGTGGTACCAAGAATCAGAACGACACGACGTATCTGATGTAGACATTGCTTCTCTGATAGCTTCGACTGATGATCCAAACTACAAAAATTATGTCGTAGGCTACATTGCTGGGAATGTAGCAAGATACTTAATGAAAAAAATGAAGTGTAATTTTTGTATCGATAGCATGCTGACCAATGAAAAATTGTGGTTTCACAAATTGGCCGCTTTAAGGGACAACGGCGGCTTAATTTATGTATCAGAAGTTGTTTACTTAATATGTGGTATAGCCGAAAATTATTTGCGGAAGTATATGGCGGAGACAAATAACTTAGATAAAACATCAGAGACAAAACTTGCTTTGACAATTATGGAAAAACTTGTTGGTAGGTCTATTTTACCTAATGCAGAGGAACATGTTAATGTGAAAAATCATATTAACAATTTGTCAAGTCTCATTATTGAAAGATATTTGCGCATTCGTCTTTTTTACGAGTCGAAAAAAGACAATGTAATGAAAACAGCATTATCAAAGCGGCAATTAATCAGCAAACAAATACAGTTTACAGGTTTATAAACTGATTATTTCTTTAATAATTTATTTTTTATTTTTCCTAAATACAAGTAAACCAACTTTAATTACACAGAAAAAAAATCATAATTGTATACAATCATTAAAATAAACATTGATTTTCTTTTTAAGTGTTGTTGTTTTCTTTTATTCGTCACATAACGATAACAATAAACATTCCCGTATTTTAACAACTTTACATTACCATATCCACACTTTAATTTGCCAATTTCAATGTAAAAAGAACCTTTACTGGCAACATTACACAAATGTATGTGTGCGTGTCGCCGAGCGTAAGCACGGAATCGTCACCCCTGTGTGAACCGGTTTAGTGCGTCACTTTGGAAAGAGCGCTTGTATGAAGACTATCTTTCTATATGTAATTATTCTAAGCCTAACCTAACCAAGAGCATGTCAGGACATGTCTAAGGAGGTTTCCGTAAATATCAAAAGTAATAGGTTTTTTTCAAATTACTTTAAAATTTACAGTCCGATTTCGTTCAAAATAAATTTCCTAAAGAGTTTTTAGCATGATCTATCAGCATAGAAACTTACAAGTTTATATCTCTTATAGTTTAGAAATGCTAGGGGGGGGGGGATTAACTTACAAATCACTTTGGAGGCCGATTACTCGAAAATGGTCGCTTTTTAAAAAAGTCATGTATTAAACCTTACAATTATTTTAAAAGACTTATTCAACGCTATCCCACACGATAGGGTAGAATGAAAAAATATTTTTCATCCCCACTTCACATGTATGGAGAGCCACATAGCCAGAGAGATACATATTTCTTATGTATTACGGAACCCTAAAAATTAGAAGCATATGTAGGTTACTCCTACCTTAAAAATACAGTTATAAAGAACGTAAAGAAATATTATATTATCTATGTAGGTACGTTGTCGGACGTTAAAAAAACCGGAAATACGGAATATAAACTGGAAACTTGGAATATAAACCGGAAATATGGAATATTTCTTTGATTTTTATTTTATTCAGTTTTTAGTATTTGCTGTTATAGCGGCAATGAAATATCATCTGTGTAAAATTCAACTGTCTAGGTATCACAGTTAAGAAGATACAGCCAGGTGATAGACGGTCAGGCAGGCAGACGGACGAACAGTAAAATCTCAGTAATAGGGTCCTGTTTTTACCCTTTGGGTACGGAACCCTAAATACATTAAATCATATTATATTATATAAACATATCGCTGCACAAAACAGGCCGTCAAAAGTTTCAAAAGTTTTATCGGAATCATATAAATGTATCCGTAGATATACGTTAATACGGTTCCCCTCTTTCAAAGTGGCTCGAACAACTTCGCCGTTGTCACTGTGACAACAAGCATGTGTGATGTGATGTGACACACGGCGACATTGTGTCATGTAGTGTAAATCGTGCATGTGTCAATATTGGCATACCGTCACGGATTGAAGAGGAAATACCGAGGCACGACTGTGGCCCATTCGGCACGGCATATGGCACGTAGATTATGCTATACCTACATATTATGTCAATTTTTTTAATTTTTTTTTTATAAAAACTATTAGTGAGATGTGTGAAGATGTGTGGATGATTAGCTGACTACATAAATTATATAGCTTTCACTACCCGGGCTATTATAACGAATCTATTTACTCTACATTTATTAAATTCGGATCAGTAGTTTAGGCGCTACGGTGGAACAAACAAACATATAGGTACATACATAGATTGCCAAAATCATTACCCTTCCTTTTCCCATGTTAACATGCCATAATTATACTACTTTATGTGATAAGAAAATAATCATCATAACCACCCTATATTTACCCGACTACGGCGAAGCCAAAAGGAAGGGTAATGATTTTGGCAATCTATGTACCTCTGTATGTATGTGCGTATGTATGTATGTTTGCTCCACCGTAGCACCTAAACTGCTGGTACGATTTTGATAAATGAGGTGTCAATAGATTCGTAATAATAGTCCGGATAACAAGCTATATAATTTACATACTCGGGTTATAAATTTTTATAAAACTCGTAGTTATTTATAAAACGGATAGACTTTAAAAATCTGTATATCGTTTTTCGTTCTTAATTAGGTAGATACTATCGGTTACGCAGAAAAATCTTCTCTAACTTTATACGAGTCTACAAATTAATTTGATTACTTTGTTTATAAGGCGCAATCATGATATTACATCATATTTTGTCTGCAGTTTAGGCTCTAACATTATATTTTTGGCCACATCGAGTCCTTACTAATATTATAAACGCGAAAGTTTGTATTATGGATGTGTGGATGTTTGTTACTATATCACGCAATACCTTCGAGTTTAGACTCTGGATTGACACATATGTTACTTTTTGTCGCAGCTAAATGTACGGTAGCCGTGTGATTTCTTTTTGCGCGTAGGAAGTCGCGGGCAATATCTAGTATTTTATATCATTGACTGTACTCATCCCTCTAATCAGTTGGTACCTGGTAAAGCTTTTGGCGTGTTGTGTATGGCGACTGGACAGATAGGTAGTGTCAACAAATCTTATATACTTTACTAGTAGATTACAGCTGTGATAACGATTACTATATTTGACGACTTCTGTGGCTCAGTGGTTGGCGCGTTGGTGTTCAAACCGGAGATCACGGGTTCGAATCCCGCCAGTGATAAAAAGTTTTCTGTATTGCTGGGTCATGTATGTGTATTAAATATATGTATTATATAATAAAAATCTTAAATATAAGTATAGTATAAAAGTAATTAAATAAATTTCCGTTGTCTGGTACCCGTAACCCATGTTCTTCAAAAACTTACCACGGGACTAGATTGACGTGGTCTGAAAGCGTCCACAGATATTATATTATTGTTATTTTATATTATATTACTTCCTCCTGCTCAGGTCGTATTCCTCGTTGCTGAGGGTCGTGATTCCCCCGCGGAATAATTTTGTTTGTGACTATTTTGCGCCATCTATAGCGATTTGCGAACCTCTGCAGTATGGATAGCGTCATGAAAGCCAGTGTCGAGCGCAGAGCGTACTTGCACAGGTACTTAGTCCGACCACCGGATCGGACATCGACCTCTCGGGCGGCGACCAAGCATCGACTACACTACTTAAACCAAGCTTAAATCCTACAAGGTTTGATTATATAATTATTATTTATTCTAAAACTATATAAAATTATATTTTTAAGAGGAACCATGACCGATTTTTGGTAGAAGACAACAGATGTAGCTAATTTCGTAGAGATTCTGTAAAGCTTTCAAACTGAAACTCATTTTTTTTTATTATAAGTAGGCCTTTAGAAATAGCTTTTTGACGTCAAACAACATAAACACTTAAATACATCAGCTTAATTATTACAGCATACATAATATATTATTAGGACAGTCAGAAAAATATTAATAACTTGCTTCTACAGTCAGAATAAAATATACATACTTGCTTTCAGAACGATCGGAACATAGACAAGTTACACCCATGGATTTTTGTCTTCAATATTATCTTGTACTGTATAATAAGCTTTATTATTTAGTTTATTTTTTATGAAACTTTTAAGTTTTTGTAATGATAAATTTGAAAAAAAAGCCTATTATTAAATTCCTAGTATGAAAAGTGTGTATATCACCTTTTTTGTCAAGAAGATTAATATTTTTGTAAGTACTGTAATGCCACTATTAGAATGCTTATATCATAAAAAATTTCTCTAAGATATTCTCGTGCTCCTGAACAATAAATTGTGCGAACTGCCCGTTTTTTTTAAACAAAAATTGTTTCTATATCCGTAGCTTTGCCCCATAATAGAATGCCATAGGCCATAAGACTGTGAAAATAACTAAGTACTTGTCTTGCTGTATTGATATCATTTAGTTCTCTCATTTTCATTATTGCATAGACACTTAATTTACTTGCAAGAGCCGATATGTGTGGACTCCATTGTAACTTAGAATCTATTACTATCCTAAGAAATGTTGTATTATTCACATATTTTAACATTTTTCCATTCATTCATTAAGTAAAGAAAACCGTATACACTTAGTTTTGTTCGGGTTTAACAACAGGTTATTGGATGTGAATCAATCCTGGACCTTTATGAGAGTATTGTTGACTTCGTCAAAATTTCCTGTATTTCTGTCGACTTTAAAAAGTAATGATGTATCATAAGCAAACAATACTATCTTACAAAGATCATTAATAACATATGGCAGATTGTTGATGTACAAGAGAAATAAAAATGAGCCCTGTGGTACCCCCAGTTTTTCAGGACAGTCATCTGAATGTACACCATTCAATTCAACGTTATTTACTCGATCGCTTACATAAGATACTATGAGATTTATTGATAATACCGACAATCCGTAGTGTGCCAGCTTGCACAGAAGCGTTTTATGCTCAACACAATCAAACGATTCTTGAAGGTCTCAAGATACCAATTGCATCTTTTAACTGTTCCAACACATCAAAAACATGCTTTACCAATGATGATGCGGCATCAGTTGTTGATTTACCTCTTGTAAAACCAAATTATTGACTGTGAAGCAGTCAATTAATGTTAAAGTACTTAAGCATCTGATTGTAAAGAGTTTTCTCAAAAATTTAACTTAATGTGGGTAGTATGGCTATCGGACGGTAGTTAGATAGATCTGTCTTACTACCTCCTTTGAAAAGTGGAATTAATTTTGCCATTTTAATTAAATCTCCTGTAAATGTACCTCAACACATTTATTTATTGTAGCCAAATACGGGGCAATAACAATTATAACAGATTTTAAAGCTTTAACAGATAAACCTTGTAAATAAGATATTTTATATTTTATTTTTATATTTTTTTTATTTCCCGGACGCTGATCCATCATAATTTATAATCGTTATTTTACTATGGGAATATGATAATTGAATTTTGACTATACCATCTCTACTCGATGAGGCCTCAAAAAAAGTATGCCTATCTACATAATATTATAATGATCACTTTAACGTATCGTATCTGTCTCCCCTCTTTAAGCAAAAAAGTATAATAAGTATCTACTTATTGACAGTGTAGAGTTTAATACGTACTTCTGTTCAATATGGTGGATCCAGTAAGAGATTCTTGCAGTACACTGTTTATGAAATGAAGTCGCTTCCACTGTCTGTTTGCTTAGAATTTAGATCTTTAAAACTACTCAACAGATTTTGATGCGGTTTTCAGCAAAAGATAGATGAAGGCAAATTTATATATATATATAGAAGCAGTTAATGTTTTAGCTGCTGAATTGCTAACAAAGCACGGAAGTATAATTGGCGGGAACACTAGCGCCATGTTGTTAATGGCGTTGATAGAGTCTGGTCTGACGAGCTTGCGCATCCAGTTTGGTGGGGGTGGTGGTCACGTTTTGTCAAGGAACGATTACGGAACACTAAACTACGAGCCGTCGTGGCGAGAGGTTCGGATTGGGAACTGCCGGTGTTATTGTTAAAAAGTGATAGTTAAAACGGGTGTCAAGTAGTGAAATAAGTACAGCGTCAATATTATCTCAATAGATAGTAAAAAGTGATTAAAATAGTGTAAAGTATTTAGTTTTATAACCAATAGGTTCTAATACTTCAGATTTATTCTCAATAATAATTGAGAATAAATCTGAAGTAAATAAATGTTGTTTCTAGTCTTTTCATTTTGAAACCAACACCACCCACGTTATGCCCACATTTGAGTTTGAGAGCCAGTACTTTAATATAGTACTCTCTATCTATGTCCTCCAGTACAGCTGGTCCCTGTGGAGGAAGTAGACCGCAATCTTCCATGCCATGCCAAAAATTAATAACAACATCATTGGCTTAGCAGAAATAAGAAGAAGTGAATATAATATCGAAGAGGACAACGAACATATATTCTGCTCCTATGGCGAGACCAAAGGGCAATGCGGAGTAGGATTTCTCATTAACAAAAAATTTAAGTTGAACATACAAAGCTTCATTGCACTGTCTGAACGAATATGCATTCTAAACCTTAATTTTAACAGTAAAACATTATCATTAATACAGGCTCACACGCCCACCATTGAATCTAGTGAACAAGAAATATTGAGTTTCTACAACGAACTCAACTCGATAATGGGAGATTTCAACGCGCGCGTCGGACAACGTCTTGCTGGAAAATAAAGAATCCTAGGTAACTACTGCTTTGGGCAAAGAGATAATAGAGGCGAACTTCTTCTACAATTTTGCTGGGAAAATAACCTATACATTTTAAATAGTCTTTTTAAAAAGAATAGTAAAAATATGTGGACGTGTTTGTCTCCTAAGAATACACGAAGCCAAATAGACTACATATTAACTAATAATAGAGAAAATATAACTAATATCGAAGTACTTTATAAATTACAATTTCCCAGCGATCATAGACTTATTAGAAGCACAGTAGTTATGTCAAAAATGAAGAAAAGTAGAGCTAATTACAAAAATTTTACAACTAAATTAATAACACCAGACAATCAAGAACATTTCCTAAAAAATTTAAAAGAAAAAATTTATACTGCTAACTTGTATGAATGCGAAGATGTAGAGTATTTTTATAATACACTGAAAATGTATACTAGAAATCCTAAATTGCATTAAAAATGAAACTCCCAAGAAACACACTATTATAACAGATGATATAAAGAGACTTATTCATAGAAGACATAAAATGAATGAAAAAATTAAATAAAGAAGAAAAGGAAGAGCGCAGTTATTTATATAAAAATATACATAGACTTATTAAAAAAGAGCATCAGGAATATAGAATCAAAATACTAGAAAACCATTTTAGGTCGACAGGAAGTATGAAGAAAGGCTATAAAGCGCTAACGAATACTAAGTAATGGATACCGTGTTTAAAAGAAAACGGGAGTAACAAGAAGACTTTCTCAAGATCAAAGATAATAGAGACTGCTACATCGTTTTATAAAAATCTTTACTCATCAAAAACCGACGATCAACTAGGAATTGAGCCGCTCACATGTAACTCTACCACTCTTGACAGGTTCTCAGGCACTGAAATTATAAAGAAAATAGATAAGCTAAAAGGAGACAAAAGCAATGGACCAGATGGGGTCCTCAATCAAGCAATAAAAACAGGTAAGAGCGTGTTAGATCCCCTACTAACTAACCTATTTAACACGATTTTAAATCATAGAAAAATTTCCTTCGATTAGGCAAAATTTGATATAATATTACTGTACAAAAAGGGTGACCCAGCAAATATAAATAACTACAGACTAATTAGCCTACAACCCAATATATACAAACTTTTTGTCTCTTGCCTTGTAGATCGTATAGAAAAATATACCGATAAATACCAACCACCAGAACAAGCAGGTTTCAGAAAAAGTTTTTCAACAATGACCATATTCATACATTAGGGCAAATAATAGAGAAATATGAGGAACACCAGCGACCGCTCTACTTGGCTTTTATTGATTATGCTAAAGCGTTCGATTCAATATCTCATAATAGTATGTGGACGGCTCTATATGAATGCGATGTGCCGACAGAAACTATAGACCTTATAAAATATATTTATAACAAAAGCATATCCCGTGTAAAAATGGACACAAAAGGCTCAGAAATAAAAATTTGCAGAGGAGTTAGGCAAGGATTCTCGCCTAGAATATTGATCACTGTTCTTGATGAGAGAACATGAGAAAACTAAACTGGCAAAAAGAGGTATAAACATAAAAGGTGATTTTCTGAGCAATCTTAGGCTCGCAGGCGACATCATTATCTTCTCAGAAACAGCTGTTCAACTAGAAAAAATGGTTTGCGAACTACACACAGTGAGTCAAGAAATAGGTTTAGAGCTTAATACTATTAAAACAAAAATAATGACTAACTCTATCTTACTCCCAATTAAAGTCAACGGTACCCCTCTCGAATATGTACAAGAATATATATATCTAGGAAAACAAATAGCTTTCATAAAATCTAGACAACAAGACGAAATAATTAGAAGAATCAACATTACATGGAATAAATTTGGAGTTACAAAGAAGTGTAACTCCATAACTAATCAAACCTTCCTATAAAACTTAAGAAAAAAGTGCTTGACTCCTGCTTACTTCCATATCTTTTGTATGGTAGCCAAACCTGGATATACAACAACAAAACAAAAAATAAATTACAAGTTACCCAAAGCTATAGAACATAGTATTTTAAATATAAAAAAGAGTGACAGAAAGCGAAACTCAGATATCAGAAAAATAACAAATGTAATAGATGCTTTGGAACATTGTCAAACTAAAATGGAAATGGGCCGGAGTCCGGCCGGGCCTTTACTCTTAGAGAGGTCCTTAATATAAATACAAATACATAAATATAATAAACAAAATAAGAATGTAATAATATTAAATTAACAATAATAATAAGTACTTAATTATATTAAAAATATAAATTATTATACCACAAAAATGTAAAATTTAATTTGATATTTTTAAATTCATTAGATTAGACTTGTCAAAATAATTATAATATAGAAAATGTTGCATGCAATTCAAATAATAATTATTACAATAAAAATATAATTATTAATAAGTCGTTGAAATTTGTATGTATTTATTAAGGAATAAATGAGGCTATTTATTATAATTATTTATTATTATCCCCTGTCTTCTACATGTATATAAATATCTACATTGCACCCGTGCGAAGCCGGGGCGGTTCGCTAGTTATGAATAATTTACTATAGTATACCTAGTACATTTGGGGGACGACTATATGTAAAATATTTATTTAAATTTATATGCTCAGAAATACTGAGGTATTACTACTTGATAAACGTTTTTTTTAAGTGTAAAGAACATTTAGTAATTCACATTCATCTAAAAAATACAAAAAAGTGACAAGCGTTTTGCTAAATTAGTAAAAAATATAATCATTTATTTACTTACATCATATACAAAAACATTCATTATGGTAAGTATGAACTTAAACTCACAAATTTCGAAGATATTTACTATATTTTAGATATTAATTTTTACCTGTTCATGACGTCACAACTAACAGTTAGGTACGACTTTTGTATGGAAAATTTTCACGAGACTTGCGAAATTTTGTAAACAAATCGCTGTACCTATGAAAATATTCATTTTTAATAAGTAGATATGCTGTTTCCTCTGAGAACTTACTCATATTAATTTATATATTTTGCAATAAAAAAACTGTCGTCTAAAGACTAGCACATAGATACCTAGGTACATGAATTCTAGCAACAATTTTCCGTTATCTAATAAATTATATGTAATTGACCTAGTAACAATGAGGTCGGTTCTGAGAGTTCGCGATCTTTTTTCCGTAATTCCCCGCATCCGCATTGCTATTGTTCAAAGATTCTTTTCAACGAAATATTTAATAACAATTCCAAAACAATTTATGGTTCGGGAATACCGAAATCAGAGCTTGTTTTCAAATTAGAATTATGCAAAATTTTGTCAAGTAAGTAAATTCTCAGTATCTAAGTACCTACATATAATATTTTATGATAAGATAAGCCTTCATTAATATAGAATTTGTATTTTTTCAGCAATTGTTATTATGTCGGCGCCACAACTTTCAGAAATTGGATGAGTAATAGTTCATTATAAATAATCTACTGTTCTGTCTCAAAAGATGTCTTCATTGCATCTGTGTAATATCGAATTGCGGCTAAAACAACAGTGTTCTTACTCCAAACTAAGTATTTATTGCTTCATTTCACTATGATGAATGTACCATGAAAATACTTTAAAATTAATAGGACTGTATCGGGAATTTAGCAGTGTTCTATTTTCAAATTTTGCCCTGAAATGACAAAATAGCACAGTTTTTTTTGGGAGCCAAAAACAAAAGCCTGGCGAACACTTTGTCAAAATGATCGTTTTAAAATTGCAGTTTTTTGTAAATTTTGACATTTCAACGCATTGTGAACGATTATTTAAATAAGAGGAAATCCAGTCTGAAGCATTGCCTCTTATTCCGTATTTTGATAACTTATCGAGGAGTATCTTATGATTCACTCGATCAAATGCTTTTGACATGTCAAGAAAGATAGACATAACACGGTTGCTTTGACTTAGACTTTCTGTAACTGTTTTTGTTAATCTAAAACATGCTAGGTTTAGTACCTATTAAAGTGGAAAAAGTGCAAGAAGAAAAGTGTTATTCTTATTAACTACTGTGGAACAATAATTTCCACCAAGAACCTACAGTGCAATCAATAACATGATTATATAAAAACAAAACCTTGACGGATAAAATACTTTTCCTACCTATAAGGTTTTCGAACCCGGCATCCCACGGACACTGTACTTTTTCAACATAAAAAGTAGCCTATGATTTAATCCAGAGCCTAAACTACTGTCACACCAAATTGTATCGTAATCCTAGTATCCTAGGTACTAGCTTTAGCCCTCGGCTCCGCCCGTGTAAATACAGTATCCTTCGGGAACACTGTATTTTTTCGAGATAAAATGTAGCCTATGTTTTAATCCAAAGCCTAAACTACTACCATACTAAATTTCACTTAATCCGTTCAGTAGTTTTTTGCGTGAAAGAGTAACAAACATCTAACAGAGGGCTAGTACCTTCATAATATTCTTAATTCAGACACAAAATAAAGTATGATTCTCTTGTCCCATCTAACCTTATATTGTTTAAAAGCCCCCACAGACGAGAGGCCGATCGTTTCAGTTAGAACTGACGCCAGTTCGGCCTGAACGGATTCGAGCACATACACGGAAAAATCGCATCAGTTCGTTCTGGTTTGCCGCAAGCTACGGTCGTGTTTATTAATTGTAAGCTCTACTACCCTACTAATTTACGCTTGTACACGATACACGCCCGCACGGCCGCGGCTCTGGCGAGAACTGAAGCGATTTGTCACACATGGTCCGTTCACTCCAGAATTAATGTTGCCAACGTAGTTTATTACAAAGTTTTAATACTAAATTAAGTATTTTATTCCACGGATAAGATAAATGAGGTTGGATTGGCAATGTGCGCGGGGCAGACGCGCCACAAGTATGATTGGACAATCATACTTCAACCGAACCACGCGTTCATACTTTTTAGTCGCTTGTTGATTGCCTCGCAGTACGGAGCAGCGCTAATATCCTTTGAAAATGCCGTGTTGTGCGATTGTTATGTGCAAATTAAAGAGTCAGACATCAAATATGAAACAAGGAGGAATTTCTTTTCATCGGTAAGCATAAAAACCTTAGTTTTTTAGTATTTTTCCCAAAAAACTAGTTCGAATTATGAAATTCTAACTAGAAACGACAATTAAGCCAAGAATCACAGAAAATATACATTGCTGGTGAAGTACGCAAATATTTCGCGAGAAGACACATCTGACGCGCAATGGGTTGCGAAGCGAGCCAAATTACCACGCCTTTCGACTCGTTTGCGTCACGTCCGCTTCGGTCGCCTGGATAGTGCAGTCAGTGATCGATGATTTATCGACAAATTATTTTTCTTCAGAATGAGTTACTACTGTTCTCGGTAGTAAAATTTTGCTAGTCTTTTTTTTGCTACATAATATTTATCGACCATCGACTTCTTTTTTTGCTTTGATTTTCTAATTATTTTTGATTACAAATAAAGGTAATACATGTTGATATTTTTTTTCATTTTCTATCCCAATACCAATTAAATTCGCCTTTGACACAATGTTTTAGTTAGTATAAAATTACTAGTGCTCCCGTTATTAAAATTTTTCATTCGGTTTACGATTTACGATGAGCCCTCGGCAAAAATAGTGGGGATGCACATATTGTACACGCGCAACCATACTTGCCCCGCTACTCCCCCCGCCGCATTCAAAAGTTAGGGCTCATAAATCGTAAATCTAACTGAAACTAAGATGATTTCAAGATTCAAGTTTGACCATTTTCATTATCGAAAATTCCTATCGACCATAGCAAGCCCTAGCGTGCGTGTGAATTTTGAGCATGTGGTTGTGTCGTAACGTTACCGACTCAACGTAGTGTGAGTACCAAATCGCAGCCCTCTGTTCTAGGTGTGATTTGTTAATTAGTGTGCGTAATTCGTGTATGTATTATTATTTCTTATGTAGTGGAGTGCATTGGTGGGAGACAGGCGGCGACGCTGGTTTTCAAGTAAAAGTATCACGGTTGCCAATCCAACCTCATTTATCTTATCCGTGTTTTATTTCCTCCATAAAATGGCCTAGGTTAGGTTAGGTTAGGTTTGAAAATTAAAAAGTAGTTAAAATAATACTATAGTATCTACGTAATATTTTATAGTATATTTTAATTTAACGATTTATAATATAATTCAATAAATAATAAAAATTTAAAATAACAAAACCTAAAATGCTGTGTTTTTTTGGGTACTTTAGGGATTCCTAAGTTGAGTAGCTTTTTGTATAGTTTTCAGTATTCTTTTAGTAGTTTTTAGTAGAAATCGACGCGAGTTTAATAGTTTCGTCAAAACAGAGCTGGCATCACTGGAGCGAATCGCTTCAGTCCATCCGGCCGACTAATGCGATTTCGAAATTGATTCACAGAAACAGACGATACGATTTTGCATACATTCAGGCCGAACTGAAGGAAAACCGGACCGTATATGTGGCCCCTTATCGAGTGTTTATTAAACTAGAGGTAAACCGACTTTGGCTGGTACAAAGCAAATAATGGTTAGTTTTGACCAAACTTTTGTTTGTTAACCTAACTACGTGTTTGCTGACATGTGGAAATTGTTGGAAATGGAAATACTTCTTATTTGTAATTTGGTTAGTTAATTGTTGTTTGTGGAAAGTAAATCTGAGTTAATAAGGACGGTTATGTGTAATGTATATCCTTTTTTGACGATCTCTGTGGCTCGGTGGTTAGCTCGTTGCCGCTCAAGCCGGAGGTCGCGTGTTCGAATTCCGCGGGGGCCAAAAAGTTACTATGATCCTGGGTCATGGACATATAAATATGTGTATAATGTAATTAAAATTCTGAATAAGTATAGTATAAAAGTATTAAATTAACCTGTAACACAAGTTCTTCGGATACTTATAGCACGGGGCCAGATTGACGTGGTGTGGAAGCGTCCATAGATATTATGGTATACAACAGAATTGAGTCAACCTATAATATAATCTGCAAAGGATCGCTATAGATGGCGCAACATAGTCACAAACAAAATTATTTCGCGGGGGAATCGCGACCCTCTTTCTGAGGCTGAGCTGAGGAATACGACGTGAGGAGTAGGAGGATAATATTATAATATAAGGTCCTTACATTTGAAAATGGCGTTTTGTCGTACTGGCCTCTTTGATCTCAAATATAGGTATAATCTTTGGTTAGGAATTCCAATTTAAAATTTATACCGCTACTTACTCATGCATTTGTGTTTCGAAAACCGTAATTAATTTGTTTTTTCCATTTCTTCTTTGCGTCACTCTGTTTACAAAATGGAAAATTTGAAATATCGTATTATTTTCGAGTACGAGTTCCATCGTGACACCAGCGCTGCAGAAACGGCTCGAAGGATTTATGATGTGTATGGCGGCGGTGTCGCAAAAGAAAACACCGTGCGTTTTTGGTTCCAACGTTCGTTCTGGAAAATTCAACAAGCCCCGTGGACGGCCGGAGACCAAAGTTGATAATGAAGAATTGAAGGCTATTGTGGAAGCGGATCCATCGCAAACCACGTCCGAGTTAGCTGCAGGCTGTGGTGTTAGTGATAAAACTAGAAGCAAATTGGGAAGGTGAAAAAGCTTGAAAGGTGCTGCGTTACATTACTCAAGCGACACAATAATGAAGGGATTTTAAATCGAATCATTGCTTGTGATGAAAAGTGGATCCTATACGATAATCGGAAATGCTCATCGCAATGGCTGAACCCTGTTGAACCAGACAAAACCAGCCCCAAGCGAAAATTGACTCAAAAAAGTTACTTGTGAGCGTTTGGTGGACTAGTGCCGATGTCGTTCACTAAGTACAGCTTTCTTAAATCTGGCCAGACGATTACGGCAGATGTCTTTTGCCAGCAACTGCAAATCATGATGGAAAAACTAGCTGCTAAACAACCGAGGTAGGCCATTTGCTCTAGGCCACTGCTACTTCAGGACAACGCTAGACCACATACTGCACAACAGACGGCTACCAAATTAGAGGAGCTTCAATTGGAATGTCTAAGACATCCACCGTACTCCCCGGATCATGCTCCAACAGATAACCATTTTTTTAGAAATTTGAAACAACTTCTTTCAAGGGAAAAATTTAACTCCGATGGGGCAGTCCAAAGCGCCTTCAAAGGTTTTATTGATTCCTGTCCGAATGGTTCTTTTAGTAAAGGAGTTGTGGCCGACCAATTAGTGCCACAATCCTGAATCGCGCTATCGAAGTTTTCTGAGATCGGCACTGTGGGCACAGCTTCACTCTTTGGCACTGGCGACTCAAGCAAGACGACTCAAGATTCGACCTCAGGTCTTCAGGGGGGAGTGATGTGGCGGACCAATTAGTGCCACAATCCTGAATCGCGCTATTGAAGTTTTCTAAGATCGGCAGTATATATAAAACACCTGAAATTACTACAAGTGGGCTTCGGCCTGACCGAGCATAGCATCTCGCTCGGTCGGAGATCTTCCTTTGGGGCATCTAATTATTCCCACAGAGTCAATTAACTACATATGAGATGGCAAAAGTGCATTGATAGCTATAAACATGTAAAGTGTTGGTTTATTGGTGCGTGACGCTACAGGCGTGACTCCGACCCGCACTTGGCCGGTTTTTATTTTGATACTTTACTGTATTTGTTTGTAGTTGTAGTAGTTATGTAGTTGTTCACATTTAACTATACAATATCGAACATTCAACAATAAATACTATATATAAATACTAGCAATTTTTACTCAGACGTTTATTTGTATAAAGTAAACTAATAACTCGCTAACTAGACGCTAGTTACTTTAACCGGCCTCTGTCAGTTAATTAATACAAAACAACGTAATTTCCCACACTCGGAGGTTTCCCAAAAACTTTGACACGTCTTGCATAATTACTGTTTTGCAGCACAATTTCACAATGAGGAAATTTTAGTTAAATTAAACGTCTTATAAGGTCACACTTATAATTCCATCCAGCCTGAGAGAAGTACAACCGTCATTAGTGACAATAATTTTAATTCTCCTTTATTATTCCGTTTCAAGGATGCAAATTTTCAGGCTGGACCATCAGTAAGGTTTATCCTTATCCGGAGTGTGAAGTGCCATCCCTTTACAAACCAATAGGCATGTTGCCTAAAAAATTTTTTTCGTATATTCCATGTTAGACAACATGTTCATAAAATTTACACCACCAAACATTTGTCATTACAAAATGTATGGCGGTAGCAACTTGTGACGAAACAAATCGTTTTGCGAGAAAGAGATGGGCAATATTTTTATTTGCTTATAATTTATATTTTTATATCTTTAATTTAATATTAATTTAATAACTTAAAATTGTTGATTAAAGATATAATTTGAATTATATCTTTAATCAACAATTTTAAATTTTTCCCTATAAGAGGACGTTTCTTTATGAAAATAAACTAAAATAAAAAAAAATATATCGAAATAAAATGACGTGAATCAATACTCAGTTTAGCGGCAATGCTAAAGAAATCCGTGATCAACTCGCAGATACGAGTAAGTCCGCTTGTGTGATTGTATCTACTTACAGGTTCACTTTGAAGATTCCTTGACTGATAACGTCGAAGGTACTGCAAGTAGCTATACAATTATTAAGGTTACTGAGATATAAGATAAATATGTAACTGTAAAACTATGTGCAACTATTTTTGTTAAACGTCTAACGATTATAAAATTAAGAAAACACACAGATATATATATATATATATATATATATATATATATATATATATATATATATATATATATATATATATATATATATATAGATAGGCAGATTAATTTGTCAAATCTTGTGGTCTAGCGTTGTCCTGAAGCAGCAGTGGCCCAGAGCGAATGACAAACTACGGTTGTTTAGCAGCTAGTTTATCCATCGTGATTTGGACAGGATCCACTTTTCATCACAGGTAATGATTCGATTTCAAATCCCTTCATTATTGTGTCGGTTGAGTAATGTAACGCAGCAGTCGACGCGCGTTTGTCGGTTTGCTGCACTCAATTCATGAGGTACCCTTTCAAGCTTTTTCACCTTCCCAATTTGCTTCAAGTGTATTAAAACAGTTTTATCACTAACACCGCAGCCTGCAGGTAACTCAGGCGTGGTTTGCGATGGATCCGCTTCCACAATAGCCTTAAATTCTTCATTATCAACTTTGGTCTCCGGCCATCCACGGGGCTTGTTCTGCAGGTCGAAATTTCCAGAACGAAAATGTTGGAATCAAAAACGCACTGTGTTTTCTTTTGCGACACCGCCGCCATACACATCATTAATCCTTCAAGCCGTTTCTGCAGCACTGGTGTCACGGTGGAACTCGTACTCGAAAATAATACGATATTTTAAGTTTTCTATTTTGTAAACAGAGTGACGCAAAGAAAAAACCAAAAGAGGAAAAAACAAATGAATTACGGTTTTCGGAAAACAAATGCATAAGTAAATAGCGGTATAATTTTGAAATTGGAATTCCTACCCAAAGAAGATATATTTGAGATCAAAGTGGCCAGTACGACAAAACGTCAATTTCATATGTAAGGACTTAATATCTATCTCTATATATACATATATTTTTTCATTTATATTCATAATTTCTGAAGTTATCAAGGGAGGATCCAAAGAAAAAGCTAACAGTCAAAAGCAAAAAAATCTATTTACATTTAAATTAAAAAGACACAGAAACATTCACGATATGTAATCTGTATTTCAAAAGCCTAATTAAACCAATTTGTCCGAAATTATGTTTTCGGATAAGCTGGTTTAATTAGAGGCTTATATTAAACAGACCGACGTACAGTTCGAAATAATAAGGGTTCCTTGTAGTTACTACGGAACCCTAAAATTGTACTTAGATATACATATAAAATATTCCGAAATTTTTTTCCTCGCACTTTTAAATTGTAAAGTTTTCCCTATTCGGTTTCCAGGTGTAAATATATCCTTCAGTATCTCGTTACAGTTGAAACGACTATGACATTTTCCTTGTGTTTGGTACGAACACTCTCGGTTAGTTGGCGACCGTAAACTAATAAGCCGCGTCTCCTGATTGATAAGTGATTCTCTGATAAGATATAGGTTATCCGAAATCTTGTTATGTCGAGGTATAGTGTGTTTATTATATTTAAGATACAATATCATTTTCAAGGCTCACCCGTTTTCTCGTCTGTCTGATGATTTTTAATAAAAAACATGACACGCGAATATTTTGGGAAGAATTATGTTCGACTGTATGTTTCTACCTACATACAGTAAGTTTCTTAGTTGAAAGTTCTTTGATCACGGCGTTTTGTAAGCCGACGATAGCCTTTTTACGTAAGGGTATGTTTATTGATTCATTTGAAACTCTCGATTGTATTCTGAAACACGTGTAACGGACTGAATGCATAATATTATGTTTATCCTTTAGAGTTTTATTCACAGTAAAACAGCTTTCATAAAATGATCCAAATCGATTCAAATTTGAAAATTTTGACGTCCCCTTCAACGGTCCACACATTTTCCACACAATCGTGGACACATCGTATGCTTGTAGTATTGCTATTAAATCGAAAGCTAACTATGTAGCTGTTTATCTGTTCCTCTTTCTTTAATCTGTGGTTTTATTGCACAGCCGCAGAGGGTTGAAGAACCCTCAAAGTGGAGGAGGAGGTACTAATTTATACTAATTAAAATAAGTGGATGTGGATTAAAATAAGTGTAATAATTTGTAGTAGGGACCTACTACTTGCTGGTGAAATTATCGTCTGTTGGCGTAACGCGCCGCTGTGAACTATGTTCACTAAACCAAATGTGATGTCTACAAAAGATTTTTGAAGTTGACCCCAAAGTCAATTGACCACGAATTGATCGGAACGA
The DNA here is from genome assembly GCA_963565745.1 of Phengaris arion. Taxonomy (NCBI): domain Eukaryota; kingdom Metazoa; phylum Arthropoda; class Insecta; order Lepidoptera; family Lycaenidae; genus Phengaris; species Phengaris arion. The sequence goes on from OY751442.1 coordinate 4,113,779, forward strand.
AACGATACGCGATATGGCGCTACATTTTTAAGATAACTATTCAAAATTGAACGTCATTCATAACACTCGTCGGAATGTCTACTTGCACCACGATGCACACCGCATGTGCAGTTTTTGACCGATGTCATATAAAACGTGTACCTCTTTGTGTAGCGAATAAAGTTCAATTTTGAATTGCTATCTTAAAAATACAGCGTCGCGAGCATGTCGCATCATCGCGGTGTGAACTGACCCTAACTAATGTAAGCCAGTCCGATGTTTCAGGGTTTTTCACAGCTACTACAAGTGTATTGAATTATAAAAGATGACGGTGAAAAATTATTCATTTACTAAACAAGTTCTTTTGGCATTCATCTCAATGACTCACACAATGGGATGACGATGGTTTGACGTTGCACTATTATCATTTCCCGCCCAATTTCCCAGGCATTTTCTTCAGATATTTCGGCCCGAATTAATAAACAAACGTCATGTTTACAGAACTGATGGAGTAATTGTAAATATTGATGTAAATTCCTATGGGATGCGTTTGGTTTAGTATTAGTAGGATAATTTAGTAATCTAATATGCATAAAAAATGTGACATTCTTCTGTAGTACTCTATAAAATTGGTGAAAGAGAATGCCTTTATGTCGCTCAATGTTAATCTTTAATCTAAGTAGGATTCTAAAATATTTGATAGAACTGATGTTTACACAGGCAGAGTCTCAGTGTATTAATAATAATATTATCTATCGCTATTTTAACATAAATCTAAAAAAAAAAACATAAAAAGAGTTAGCAATGGATCAACAATAGGAATCTATTGTTGCTGCTTTTTATACTAAACGTTTTTATTGTTTCTACAAATCAATTTTATCTCGATACACTTGTTATTATGTATTCAACAGAATGCAAAATATTATATAACTGTATGCCACATTTTAAAACCTACGCTACAGGTTTGGATGATATTTAAAATCTCTACAACATTATTAACTAATATTTATCAAGAGTACGGTAATCTCCTACCAAAATGTACTGTCTACAAAAACTACTAGATTAATGTGCGATAATACATCACACAGCCACTATTTTGTGATAAACAGTAGCCTATGTGTTAATTCAAAGCCTAAACTACTACTATGACAAATTTCATGAATATCCGTTCAGGTGTTTTTGCGTGAAACAGTCACAAATATCCATCCATCCATCAATCCTCACAAACTTTCACATTACAATAGTAGTAGGAGGTACTGAGGCTGTGGGTATATTCAAGAGCACTACCGCCATAACATCTAACACATGAACTACAAAGAAATGTTTGACATTTCAATATCAGTGGAACCTAAAGACTAAACATGTGTACTACATGACGTAGTTTGTACATAATATGTTAGCTACGCACATACGTGTAGCTAACATACTATGTAGTTACTAGTTTGTAATGTAGTTATTACATGCATTAAAAGACTGTATCGGCTACTACGATGTCACTTATAAGGTATACACTATACCTATATATCCAATGAAACTAGAAAATACTCAAAGAAAAATGGCGTAAGGAAGGGCACAGATAAAAGTATTATAATCTACTAGCTTATGCCCGCGTAAATATAGCATCCCACGGAAACACTGTACTCTTTCGGGATAAAAAGTAGCCTATGTGTTAGTCCAGAGCTCAAACTACTTACTACCATACCAAATTGCATCAAAATCCATTCAGTAGTTTTTGCGTGAAAGAGTAACAAACGTCCATCCATCCATCCATCAATCCTTATAAACCTTCACATTAATAAAAGTAGTAGGATTAACTATTTAAGTGGTTAATAATCTCCGAGCTCTAGTAGATTTAAAATAATATATACAAAAAGAATCACAAAAAATATTTTAACGGAGTTCGAACCCACCATATTCCGAATTTATGGACAACGCAAAAATTAACCAAACTGCCAATCAGACTGACATTATAGAGCCGAAATTATTAATTTATTTAGAAAAAACATATATAATTTTAAAATGCGCAGTTTCCTAGGGATAAAACTTAGCGAGACCAATTTTTCTCCCCCAAAACTCTCTGTATACTAAATTTCATGTAAATACTTGCAGCCGTTTACCGAGATTACGAATATAGGTATATATTCAAGAGTGTCTCGTTTAAAGTATAAGACACGCCAATCCTCTAAACACAACAATATGACATAAAGTATCTCAAACTGTCAAACATTAATGTTTCTCGATAATACAATATTAGCAACACTGCAACTAAACCATGGTATTTATAACTACGAAACCCAAATTTCACAAAAACAGGATGACACACGTATTAGACAATCGGCAGTCTGTTGTAACAATACCTAACCTATTTTTTGTCGGTTAATACCGGACACATGAACTTTTTATGTATTCCCAATAGCATTATCTCATGGCTAACAAAACGTATGATCTATAGGTAATATAAGATAGGTATATCTATTTATTACTTGATATAATGTGGAATAAATAGGCTGTAACTTTTGTCTAGTTCCTTCTCTAAGAGACAAAAAAAATTAGGATAACAGCAACTTTTAGATATGTTTCATTCTGATACTTAATTTTTAATTTCTAATTTCACATTAATATGCTCCAATCGACAAAATATTCATCAACATCATCACCTTGATGAGTGGCAGTCGTCCACCGTGCGCTTTACCCGAAGCTTTCTGCCGCGCGCGAGTAAAACTCTGGAATGAATCTGTCGCTAGCGGTATTTCCGGACCATTACGACCTGAAAACCTTCAAGAGGTACCCTTAAAGGCTGGCAACGCACTTGCAACTACTCAGATGTTGCGGGTGTTCATGGGCGACGGTAATCGCTTTCCATCAGGTGATCCGTTTGCTCGTTTGCCCCCTAATTCTATTTTAAAAAATGCTCGTTATGACTTAGATTATTCTTTTCATCAACCGCAAAGGTCTTAATAACTTATTATGGGATTTATAATATTTATGTCTAAGATTTCAAAACTAAGGATGGGCTTATGACGTACCTACGAGTACCTACCTCTACTCCCTCTACTACCTCGTACATTTGACAGAACAAATCTTCATACAAGAAAAAGTAACGCCATCTTTTTTTCACCATACTACAAATGTCAGACATATTTATTTCACCATACGTCAAACGTCTAAATGGCCCCAAACCCCAAAAGTGGCGCATTTTAAATGGGGACAGTTTTTGCCTCGACATGCCTTGTCTATAATATCTATGATTTACGTAATTAAAACATTTTTTTTAAGTAGCCACCGCATTGTCAAGCAGTGAGCGAGCTGATGATGCTAAGAACCTGCAAACTAATCCAGATTTCAGTGACTGATTAATTAGTATTTACTATAAACGTATTTTTATTGGTTTTTACGCTTAAGTTATAGCCCTCATTGTATAGAAGTAGTTATAGAGCAAATACATTTATCAAAATTGTAGGTTATGAGTGAATCCTATTGTTATTATATTACAAAACTTAACAATACGTGTATTACACGTGTATTTTACCAGCAGACAGAGCTATTTCAGATAAGCTTTGGACGATTTGTGCGGTAAATAGATCTCTAATAGAATTTGTAATTCGTTCCTTGAAAACCAGTCGATTAATAATGCTATGTTCAAATTTTAAAAAAATCTGGATTGTAGATTTTGTTTATGAATATTATGAACATGTGTTGTTCACACAAGTGTTCGTCACAAGTTGCACAAAAGTATACCTTTTTATATTTTTCCAGTTACTAATAAATATATTTATACAGTATATAACTTATACAATGTTTTGTCCTTGTCTGTCAATCGACTTTTCCGACGTATCAGACAATGGCAAAACATTATGTAGCTTATAACACTGTATACATATTTTTATTAGTAAGGGGGTTTATGTATTTTTATAATTTTATTAAGTACTAGGGGTTACATTGCGGTGGACCGCCTCGGTCAGGTAGGACCGTAGGAGTAAAATTTAAACGACTCATAAAAGGGGATACTTTTAATAATAATAATAATAATGATTAATCATTAATGCGATATTAATTGGCCGTTATACATTTATCAGTAAACATAATCTGGTACTAGAATGATATACAAACTGACTTTCACTGATTGCATCATCAGTAATTTGGTATCAGAAAAAGTGCTCTGCAATAATGATTAGACTTTTGACTCATGCCGACTATTAAACATCATTAGATATCATTATCATGGGGCTATCATCTTATAGTACGACTACACAGAGGAGAAATGCCGTGGTCTGGCACGATGTTGATTTTCGGTGTTCTAAGAAATAGTTAACTAAAATAAAACTACTGCAGTTTCGTAACGTAAAGCTTATTAACCTAAAAAATATATAAGGTTTTCGTTTTTCGGGTTCCGTACACAAAGGGTAAAACAGGGCCCTATTACTAAGACTCCGCTGTCCGTGTGTCTGTGCGGCTGTCACCAGGCTACAGACGGTTCACGATATACATATCATGAACCATGATAGTTGGACAGTAGACATTTTCACAGATGGTGTATTTCTTTGGACGCATAACAAAAATCACTAAAAAACAGAATAAAATAAACATTTATGGGGCTCCCATACAACCAACGTGATTTTTTGCCGTTTTGTACGAAATCCTTCGTGCGCGAGTCCGACTCGCGCTTGGCTGGTTTTTCTAATTTAAATGAAACATTGCCAACTATTTTGATGAGATGAATAATTTAAGTTAATTTTTACATTCTTTGAAACAATGCTTCTCTAACACGTTTATCTATTTTATTTTATTTGGAAAACTTACAGCATATAAAATATAACAATAAAAATACATATTAAAAAGCGACATGGCAAAAACAAGTTTTCACTAGCTTATGATAAATTATTATTATTATCTCTGTTATAATATAAGCTATTGACCTGACCTTGTCTGGCCTTCGAAGTCCGTCACTTGACAACAAAACCAGAACTTCAAAATCAATTTAATACCATAATTGGCATTTCGCAGAAGAATCTAAAGATCAATACGTTCTCGTCGAGAAGCTCCGAGAAGCCCAAATGTCGATAATGTCTTCTCGCTCTTATAATATAAAAAAAACCAGCGAGCCTTACAGTAGTCGCATATGATGTGTAACATTATATGAAAATATTAAAAAAAACACAATGCTCCGTACGATTTTATAATTCCTGCACAAGTGTGGGCAAGTGGCAACTTCAAAAAGCGTGCTATTTTGTGATCCCTTTAAAACTCCCTAGGAACTTTCAGTAAAGCTTCTACCACTTTTCTGAATCGACTGACTTGACTCACTGACTGCACTGACTATTTATTTGGACTTTGACTAGACTTTAGACTTGACGATTTAGAAATACGGTGTTGAAAATTTAAACGAGAATTTTATTTCCTGCCTTTTTAACTTGACACTGGCAAATGGTTTCAAGCTGTAACGCTATATTGGATGAATCTTTAACTTACTACGTACCTCAGGAGTAGTCAGTAACACCGACAAACATCATTACCGTCACGGCGCGTCCGCAGCATAATTGGTTGAATTAGCCGCAGAAAGATACAAAAACCATAGCTAAATATATAATAGCTAGAGCTTTGAACGTTTTCCTGCATTTTTTCCTATATATAGTGATTTCTGAGGCCATTATAAAGAAGAAGAAGAATAGTGGTTTTCGGCTATGGAAACCTGGAGTTAGTCTCGAACCAAATTATGTCAGAACATTTCATGATTTTAAATGAAATCTAAGATTTTGAATTGTCAAGGATCAGGTATACAACAAAAATATCTTATAATACTTTTAAAATTAGATTTAAAATCTGTGTCATCATACCGTGATGTTATCTGATCACATGGAAATGATTAATTGTCGCCTCTCGGCCCACACCGCTGCGCACGAGACGAGCAAACTGTCTCCAAACCTGGGGCCAGACTAAACGGAAACGTCGTTTGACTGTCGCAATGTTGGACGTTGAATTTTATCGATATTTATTATTGCATCTTTATCGCCATCAAGGCTCGAATACAAGTCAAAAGAACTATCCTTAAATCATTACAGGCGTAAATTTTAATCATTGGTCAAATGTTTTAAAATGGAAACAATCTCATAAGATATTAAGACCCTGTGCCTAACACAAAAACAAAACCAAAGTAGATCATTATAGGCATATAGAATGAAAAAATAAGACCCTTTTATTTGTAAAAATGTTTAAACTATCACTTTTGATTTTTATAGACGTACACTTAGTTATGATTTGCATTTGTATCGTCACAAAAAATCTAACCTCAGACACTAATTTAGGCAATTGAGAATCACAGAATTTATTAGATCACATTTTAACATTTAAAATTTTAACACAGGAATTGAATACAGAATACAGACTGTGGCATAACAATGTTTGGGAGTTTGTGTGCGTATAGAACATAAAATGATTGTACTTACGAAACTAGCGATACCTTCTAGATTAGAATGCAGGTTGTCGTAATTTTCTTCCCCCGCAAGATGATTCTTAAGTTTCAAAGGCTGCGGAACTTTTATCTTAAGGCTGGGTTTCTCATATTTTTGATTTAAACTATCACTTCTGACGGGACAATTTACACCATTTTGTTGTATACGCTCTGAATTAGTCTCTAAATTGTAGTCGGTTTTATCACCCGCGTCCATTTTCGCTTTCTCCTCTTCTTTTACACAACAGTTGAATATTTTTGACATTCGCGGTGATTTGATACGATCGCGGAGTATGATCAATGGATCGAGCGCGGCGGACCGGTCGGCACTCGGCTGGCGTCCTCTACACAACTAAACACTGTTCGAAACAAATATCAACAAGTGTACACGTCATTGAAGTTTGAACAAGATTATGCTAAACGTATGCCCGCTATCAGCCGGTGTGTGGTGACAACAAGGGCTACAGGTTCGATGCCGTGTAGTTATTTCTAATCCAAGGTAAGCGACTAGATTATGGGCTAGGCGCCATTCCTGGGATAGAGAAGGTTTTTTTTCTTAAGTAGTTGAAATTATTTACAACCTTCAATTTTCAATTATCAAAATACAATTTAATATATTAATAAAATTATAATAAATTGCCAAAATAAATGAAAAAAATTTAAATAATTAAGCATTATTTTAACATCTATCCATCCTGATTCCGGACACTGGCAACGGTTTTAAGCTTCATTATTTTTTTTCTATAAATCCACGCTTCTTGTAGCGAAAAATTGAACTCTAGTCATCAAGCTATATCAATATCTTGCTGGGAATTACTTTTTCCCACATTCGACCAGTCCAAGAAGTACACTAAGGATCCCCAAACTGTCCCAGGGGAAAGATTTTTCCTCGTCGAGTTTTTTATGCATTCGGCGCATTTTGAGGGCTCTCCAGGGTTAAATACATGACTACCTAGCTGACGAAGGAAACAATTTACATTGAATGCTCAAACGTGAGAAAAACTTCATAGATAACATAATAATTACAGTTATGTAGAGTTATCACTTTTTATGAATGATGTGCTTGTTAGAAACATAATATTATTACAGATCATTTTATAGGTCAAGGAAGAAAACCTATAAAATTAGTAAAATAGTACCTATGGAGGTACTAGCTGAGATCACTAAATACCTTCGTGTAGTGACTATAATTACTACTAAGTACTACAAACATCGAAATAGTTACCTATTATTAATAAATAATTATGAAAATATAACCATAAAATATATAGAATTTTAAGCTGACCTACCTGGAAATAAAGGCCAATAAACATAATTTTTTAAAAGAAAAGGTGATGATTATCTCTTGCTAAGAATATTCTCGATTATTTTAGCTTTCGAACAAAAAAAAAAACTATATCAAAATTGGTTCATCCTTTTGGAAGCTACGATGCCACATGATCAGACAGACATGTGAAACTTATAACACCCCTCTTTTTGCGTCGGGGGTTAAAATACGAAAGGACAATTTAACCTGACATCTGAAGCCCAATTCCAATCTTCCAATCTTTTAGCTATTTTCGATATAATCCCGGTCCGGTTCACGCGCTGACTCATTCCCTCACTCGTCAATAAGTGCGCACTAGTAATAAGTGTGAAATAGTCTCGCACGCGAGCGGGACAGCCTGAAAACCCAAACGGGGTTTAACCAATAATAGGTACTCGTAGAATTGCTCTCCTGTGTACTCATGACTCATCTCTTATTAGCCATGAAGCTAATTTTGAATGATTTACATAACATTAACTTTATTATGAGCTAATACAAAATTACGTATGATCACACAATTCCGCGTATGTGCGGCTCGAAATTAAGTAACAGATCGCTTGATTGATATCTCGGTTTTTGTCGTTTCTTGTGAATCATAATACATAATATTATGTAGTTTCTTACGAGTAGGCCATAAATATTTATAAACATGGCATCTATGTAAACGGGTAATGATAAGAATATCATTATTATCTATATATTAGGTCATTACATATGAAATTGGCGTTTTGTAAAGGAGGAACATAAAGTCGATTTTTTTAAAACATAATAATCCATTCCATCCAATATCCAATAATCCATTCTGACAGCATTCAAATTTCTTTCCTTCCAAATTTCGAAAAAAAAATTAGTAATCTGTTGTGCAGTGTGTGGACAATTACTTTTGAAGTAATTAAAAGAAAACCCATTGCGCGTAGATAGTTACGGAACCCTCATTAGACATGTCCGGACATGCTCTTGGTTAGGTTATTTTAGTTTTGGTTTAAGTTTAAAAGAATGCGGTGACAATACATTCAGAAATTTATTTCTTTTTTTTAATACCTATCGCCATTTGTTAATTTTTCATTATATTACTTAACTCTTTTATATTAAATTGCTTTTTTAAACCAACGTTACATAGTTATACTTTTCAATATCTCAGGTAAGTTTCAAATTGTATCATTTATCATTACGGACGTGATGACAGTTCTTGGAAGCTAACGAGCATCAAGGCACCTACTGACGTGTCCTAATGCCTCTTACCTCTCACCGGACGGAGGTCAGCACATACGTCACCATTAGCAGCGACAACTACTCATATGAAGTTGTCTTTGTCTTAAACAATTAAACACTTAGGCTACGTTCCCACGAGTAAAACTGCACTGATAGAGCATAGAGCTGTCAAATCTGACATTTGACACTTCGATTTTCAAATCTATTGTATTAGCGCAAAATTCTATTTACAGTGCAGTTTTTCCTGTCGCGACCACAAAAAAACTCTTGTGGGTACGAGGGCTTACGGATTGTGTCGCGGTTCACTTTTCTTCTTCCCGACGTTTCGGCTACTTTCCAGCAGCCGTGGTCAGGGGAGGACTGAGGTGGCAGTTGTCCCATTTGTTGAAGTTGTTTAAGTTTTTGACTTAATTTTTATTTATCTAATTTAATGGCAAGGTTGATCCGGTGTGTGTTCACAAATTGTAGATTTATCATTGCGACGGTGTTTAACATCTGCGATGTGTTTCTTTACGCGGGTTTCAATTGATCTTTTGGTTTGCCCTAGGAGAAACCACAGTCACAGTCGAGCTTGTAGACTCCTGCATCTTAAAGGGGAATATTACATTTCACTGGCGGTGAAAATTTACTTATCTATATGGGCATTTTTATAGAAGCTTTCCTGAGAATATAGTCAACTTTATCAGTGACTCCTTTCGTAAATGGTAGAACTGCAGGTATTCGTTCAACGGTGGCTGGTTTCATTCGGTCGCTGTGATGCAGACGTGGGACTCGAAGCTTATTGTTGCGTTGAACTAGTGTGTCATGATGAAACTGAGTATCCAAAGGATGGTGGCGGGAATCACCATTTAAATATCTGCTAGTGTGTGTACATTTGCGATACACATAATATGTGACCTATGGTGCCATATAGATTCCTTATCCTACTACAATTATAAATGTCAAAGTTTGTGAGGATGGATGGATGGATGGATGTATGGGCGGATTTCGATGAAATTTGGTATGGTAGTAGTTTAATCCAGAGGGATTAAGACAGGATACTTTTTATCTCGAAAAAGTACAGTGATCCCGAGGGATACTCAGTGGCGCAGCTAGGTAAACGAGGGCTCTGGGGCAAGAAATTAACGAGGGCCCCTTCCCCCCCAGCTCGATCTTACCAACAATTTAATTATAATCGTTTGTTCAGTATTCGTCATGTTCCGAATTTGTCGTACTTACGATTTGTAGTAATCCAGATTATCATAATATCATTATCAGTACATAATTCAAAATAAAATGTATATTTATTTATTGTATGGGTAACCATATAAATGTAAATTTAAATACTTTGCAAATACGTTGCAAAGCTATTTTTACGTTTTGTTTATGTCTGCGCTTAAACGCACCGCTAAGTTTCTTCTTTTTATCCATTATCTTTTTTTTTAAAACTAAGTTGTCTGTAAAATCAGCCGATTTATGCAGGGAGTTCCCCGCAATTTTCTAACAAAGATGTTGGAGACTTATTGGGAATTTCCCTGAAGTGGCGACAAATGGTTATTCCACAGAGGGAAGCTACTATTAACTATACCTACTCCGTACGGATTCAATATGATATAAATATAAACAAAAAAGTTAATTAAATTAATGTACCATTGCATCTCTGTAAAATACGCCGTGATTGACATATGAATAATTGGTAGTATTATAGCCGTCTACTGACATTGTTTACATTTTAAATTTGGATCACATTGACGGAACGGAGTAATACACGTAATTTTTGTGCTAACCACAATAATGAAATTTACAATACAAAGATACAACTTCACAACAAAACTACATTTTATACTTCACTATACTAGAATAAAAAATTATGCAATATTTTATGGCTAAATAACTATAACGATATAAATTAAGCATTAACTAAACAATGGAATGCACTCATATATTAATGTTTAAAATGCACTAATTTCAAATGCATAAATCTTAGAGTTAATCGAAACCGGTCGTGTTTATATATAAATTATTGTAAAAAACTCAATGAAGTGGAAAAGTGTATAAAAAGTTGTGTGATATTATTATGCACTAATTTCGATCTTAATACTTACTATAAAAATTTAAAATTATATTATTTTGTCTTGTGAAATATTTTATGTCTAAAACGTATTAACAGCCAGTAGGCCTACGGTTTGAATTAAATTTGAAAAAATTTGGGGCTATCATAGAATAAAATAAATATTTCATAAATAAAACAAGCGTTTTATTCATATCATGTTAGGATTTTTATATTTGAACCATATTAATATACTTAGCTAAAGGGCCGGTCGGCACATTTTTTAAATTTCAACTATATTTCGAACGAAATAAGGATCTATTCATATAAATGAGGAATCTGTTAGAGGATATTTTGAGCTTCGAAAATGCCCGTGTGAAATAAAATATTTGTGTCAGAGTTGCGGTGGTTTGTCTCATAGATGTCGCTCTCACGGGCCTACAATGCGCTTATGCTTGTACGTATTGAAAGGCGTGTTTAAGTCATAGGTTGCAAATTACGAAGCTTCGAACTGTACTGTCTTAGTTAATAAATGTATAATGTACTGTATCTTACATAGAACTGAAGCCAGCGCAGCGGTGTAAATTATGATAAAGACATATGCACTCATGTTGCCAATATTATTTATTTATATTCCGAATGTGGGAGAAATTTTTCACTACCTACTTCAATTTATAGTCTGTAAGTCGGAGTCCGAGGGGCCCCCTGAGCTCGGTGGCCCGGGGCACTGCCCTTAGTAGCTACGCCACTGAGGATACTGTATTTACGCGGGCGGAGCCGCGGGCCAAAAGCTAGTCTAAGAAAGCTAAAGGCAGCCACAGACGAGAGGCCGATCGTTTCAGTTAGAACTGACGCCTGAACGGATTCGAGCCCATACACGGAAAAAATCGCATCTGACCCAACTGACGTCAGTTCGGCCTGAACGGATTCGAGCACACACACGACACGATTTTACATCCGTTCAGGCCGAACTGAAGGCAGACCGGACCATGTACGGGCCCCTTTATTAAGAGTTATTATGGTATAGGTATCATTCATATACCGTTTGTAGATCATATGCTTATGTATTAGATTCCCTGATAGTAAATGTATTTACAACGAATAATATTAGCATAAACATAAGAAATCAAAACTGAAATTGATTCTATGCTTCCTCGTAGGCTCGTAGTTATCTAAGGAAGTGCTTTGAACATTTGAAACTTAAAAACTCATGTCAATAGCTATCATTTAAGAGGTTTTAAAATGGATATGCAATGCTTACAGCATTGCATATCCATAAAATACTGCAGTAAATTATACCATCAACTGCTGCATAAAGTTTCACTAATCTTAAATAGTTTGGCTGCATAATGTTCTTGGCTCCACAGCCTCCAGATACAAGGAACTGTTTGCATTGAAATGAGCCACACTAAAGACTAATTTTCTATTGAAAACGGTTTGTCATCATCAGTCTATTGACATAGAATTTCTCTTCATTTACCTATTGCATTGTTTAACACAAAAGGTCATCAGAAATATGATACATATTATTCTAAGTATTTATTTTCTAAGTACCTAAAGCATTATATACAATTGATACCGTATTGAAAATGGGCTTTCTCGACTGCACAATATTATTTGTTGATTACTGACTGTATTATACATTTGTACAGGACAGGATTACTGTTATTAGCGACAAAACCTTAATTACAGCGATATAATATGTATCATGTAGGTACCAATCATATTTTAAATATTTCGTTTTCGTTCCTTGGCGCTTGACATATTTTTTGGGTTTCGTACCTCAAAAGGAAAAAAATGGAACCCTTATTTAAGATAACTTTGTTGTCCGTCCGTCTTTCCGTCTGTCCGTCCATCGGTCTGTCCGTCAACACTCAAGACCCTGATTTCGGGAACGCGTGGGAGGTATCGAGTTGAAATTACAAGTAGAAGAAAAAATTGAAAACTGCACATTTTTAATTAAATCATAAGAAATAAAGTCGAAATAGAGTCGAAATTTCAAGTGAAGCTATTAGTTCAAATGGGGCGTCGTATGAAAAGGCTTGACGTGAGAATTCCAAAATATTTTATTTATTTTTTTACAATGCCTAATTTTATATTTAAAACATATCTGAAAAAATATCCATACAAACATTCATCATTCATTTTCAGGCTAGACAACAGAAACCTTGTAGGCACAAAAGCCTCGGCGGGCGAGTTCGACTCGCTCTTGTCCAATTTTTTCAAATATTTTTTGTTCTTTCTAGCCTTTGGGCAGTAATTGCTAGCTAAATATAGTAATTCTTTACAAACTCCTTAATCACTTATAATATCTGGTAGGTTGTAAGTTAGTTTCATAAAAAATGTACGAGGTCAGCCTCCATTAAATAATCAAATATGAAATTTTCCTGTTATGTTCTGTAATCTGTATAGGTACAGTACTCAACGAGGATAACATATAATACGTAATTATAATAATAATTACTAGTGCGTAGGCATTATACAACTACTTTCATACAAGTGTGGTTACTTTTGGAACGTTGGTATGCGAGGGCCGAGGGCTTATTAAAAACCGGCCGAGTGCGAATCGGACTCGCGCATGAAGGGTCCTGTAGCATTATATTAATATTTTACATGGTTACTTATTATTCCGTTATTTGTGTAACTAAAGTTTTGGGAGGAGGAGCCTGTAAAACACAAATGAAACTGATAGAAAGAACTCAAAGATCTGTGCTTAAAGTAGCAAGATCTAAGCCGTACAACTTTCCCACACACGAACTCTACAAACATACTAAAGTTTTGACGGTCAGACAACTATTTATTAGAAATTCTCTACTCACACAGCACAGCCACACTAGTAATCAAGAAACAACTAAAAACTATATTAATAAAAGAAGAAAAGTGTTCATAGTACCGAAAACCAGTACTGCAACGGCGCAGCGCCAACAGTACTTCCTGGGGCCACTATTGTATAATCACGTCACACACATACCAAACATAAGTACAAAAGCTTCTTACATTTATAATAAAATAAAATATGATAAAAAATAAAATGAAACAAAAAGATTTAAAAATAATTATCTTAGCTTTATTACAATCACTGTCGATGTCTTCATACTGTAACCTGCTAGTGAATGTACATTGAAGAGCAGGCAACCCCTCGAGCACAACAGACTCTTAATGTAGGGGTTGCGTAATAAATTTGTTATATGTGTACAGTTTTACAGTGGTTTTTTTTATATTTGTAAAAGACTTTAAGGGTAATAAACAACTTTTTTTTTTAATTTTGAAAAGTTATATAAGCCGTTATAGTTATCCTACAAAGTTCATCACTAGCACTAAGTCGAATACGGTTCCGAGATGTGAACTACGGAACCTGAAAGAGCTCAAATTAATTCGTATATGAAACAACACGTTAACAGAAAACTGCGAGGAACTGGAATTGAGTGGCGTAGATGAAAATAAAAATACAGTTCGAATGAAGGAACTTTATTGATCAATACACTGTAATCTAATATTCAAATACCTCTTGTTCCTTTGCACAGTCAAGACTTAAGAGTAAAATAGTGCAAGATGTGATATGAACCGGATAATATGCTTTAGTCCCAAACGTGCTTTAATTCAAAGACATCATTTCCGCAGTGGCGTAAGACGATTATACTACAAGTTACAACATAAAGACTCGACTACACCTAAGCAACTCACAGAAATGTGAAGCGGAATTTAACCGCATACTGTGGGGTAAGCACGAAAAATTTACAACAATGTATTCGTAACGTTATAGAGTAAAGTTTGTGTAGACGCTGTTACGATTTTCATACAGTTCTCAATCAATCAATTCAATTCTCTCATCAATTCAAATCTCAATCAATTCTCATTCGATAACGTTACAAATCTGTTGCTGTCAATTGTTCGTGCTTACTCTACAGACTATTTTACAAACGCAAGTAGTGTCGAAGTTTTGATGTATTATGATTTTTGATAAGTTTAAATATTATGTAATTCCAAAATCTTGATTTCATAAAAATTTCAAGCGTGATTCGTAACTTCGATATAAATGCCAGAATACACGATAACATTTGTCATAAAATATATCGACACTAGTTGCAAGCAACTTAATGTAGCGACCGCAACTAAGTGTAGCGGTCGCGTTACATTCTTAGTAAATAATTAACTGATGTCTCACCATGGCGAGAACACGAGACAAATGTTGTATCTACAACATTTGTCTCGTGTTCTCGACTCTCGTGTATTCTGGCCAAACGATCTCAAAATATCTAAACATTTACAGCACTTCAAGCTATAAATAGAAATTATATCGGCAGATACCGTATAGGATTTTTCATAATAATGAGAAAGCATTAAACGTGCGCCACTGCTGAAATACAATTTAAAATCTCATTAGATACTTATGAAATATTGATAGAAATATTAGTTTTAGAAAGATTTGGTGTATATTAAATATTTTAATATGAATAATAGAAAATATGAATACATTTCTTAACCATATACTTACCGATCACAAGTCGACACACCACTAAAAGATAGACGGCATAAAATAGCGTAAAATTGGAATATTTATGTCCTTAAATACAACATAGAGTAAATAGTTAGCTTTTATATGGAAACAAGAACTTGATCCATTGAATTTAAAAAATAATTTAAAGTTATATTTACAAAGATAAAACAACCTATCTAAACAACATTTGTACAAACGCTTTGAATATCTAAATTAAATTTCTCGTTGTATCCGCTTACAAATCACGAAACAAAATTAATTAATTAAATATACACTCTATTGGATATTTAGGTACAATATACCTCATCAAAGAATTCAGGCAATTAAGTCAAATAATTCTTTTGCATTAAATTAGCTTTTGAAGAACGTAACATTATATTTTCGAACGTGACGGCCAGTGTACATGAGAATAAGTTGGATACAATTTACACTTCGACACTGCACATCACTAGTGTCGACACAATAAAAAATCACATTATAATAAATTAAAATTTAAAATTGTTGATTAAAGACACATTAATCTAAAAGAATTATAAGCAAATAAAAAATATTGCCCATCTCTTTCTCGAAAACCGATTTGTTACGTCAAAAGTTGTTACCGCCATACATTTTGTAATAACAAACGTATGGTGGCTGCAACTCGTGACGTCACAGGCCGATATATCGGCCTGTGACGTCACGTCCTCTTTCATATTGTAAATTTAAATTGTTTGTATCTTCGTTATTTTTTAAGATATACGAAAATTGGTTCTAGATTGTTTATCGCTCTCTTTCGTATTGAAAATTTTAATTGTTTGTATCTTCGGATAAGAAAATGGATTCTAGATTGTTTATTAACATGTTGTCTAACATCGAATAGACGAAAAATATTTTTTAGGCACATGCCTATTGTCGATACTAGTGATGTGCTAGTGACGCAAATACAGAAAACAATTTATTTACTCTCATTTAGTTACGACACTTTGTGACCTTGTCACTAAGTTTCGCAAATAAGTGATACTTAATAATTGCTTGCTGTGTTGAAGCGTTTAATAATAAATACGACATGACCATTATTTTAAATTATCAAAAGTTTAAAGCGTAACACTATATCGTAAAAGTACCATTACCATAATATTAATAATAGGTACCTCCTACCTACGAATACATTTTTGAAACTAGTGCTGTGTACTTTTACGATTATCTCTTAAAACATGCTTGTGAATCGCAATCCGATCAGACTACGTGCGTGAGAACGTAGCACGTGTTAGATTAGATTTTTTACGCGTCACATTTCATCGGATTACGTATTACAAATACGTTTTAAGCAAATAATTCATAAATATTAGGGAGACGTTTCGAGCACATCAAGTACGCTTAAATTAAAGCGCTAAGTTGTCAGCGGCACGTCTAATATACAATGTCATTAGGTACGCAAGTATCAAGACTCTTAATATACACAACCCTCGAAGCAGCCTGTCACGTTCAAACGAAATAAAACAAAGTCAATGTCATTATCGTGATAATTGACTTTGATTTATGCAGAGGATGTTAGTGATTCTTGTTTTATGACATCCATGGTAATTTATGACATTGTGCGTTTCTGCTGCGCTGCAGCGAAGTCAATTCATAAAATGGCATAAAATTTATGACACGATTAAATTTTAAATTTCTTATAAGCGTGAACCAGTCCTTATAATTCAATATAATATAGAACTATATAAAATCTGAATATCTGAAAACTTTTAAGCGCATTTCAATATTAGCAAATAATCATAATAATTCTTCAGTGAAACTGCATTCTCTCTTTTATACACTTTAAGTTCAACTTTAATAGCAAGTTATTTAAGCTTTTAACGGCCACGATAATTAATTTGAGATCAGTGCATACCAGTAAGATTATGTTAAACAAAAAAAACTTTTTAGTTGTTTTTTTTTGTTTAACACAAGTTTTAAAAGTAGGTACACACTAGGGACTACGATACGGCAGCTATGCAACCAAATATTCTTTGTGGGTAATTGTATGACACTCTTTGTCGATACACAACGCTAATCGACAACATCAAATTCATCTTCTCTAGCGTATTACACCTATAGACCAGGGTAGAAGCCTTTAAAAATAATAAAAAGTGAAAAAAAATAATAGTAGGATAAAACCCATTAGAAAAGGAGGAGAATATTATAAAAATGAAAGGAAAAATAATATACGGGCGATCTGAGGTCGGGAAGGGGATGCGGGTGAGTTTTTAAGGGTAAAAAACGGTTTATCTCGATTTTCGGC
Organism: Phengaris arion; assembly: GCA_963565745.1. NCBI lineage: Eukaryota > Metazoa > Arthropoda > Insecta > Lepidoptera > Lycaenidae > Phengaris > Phengaris arion. The sequence continues at coordinate 4,131,511 of OY751442.1, forward strand.
AAAACTAAAAGTCCTATGGAAAAAAGTCAAATGGCAAAGTTGTAGGTAATAAAAAGATCTAAAACTTTTGTATTTACACTTTTTTTCACATAACCTCAAAATTTATGTGAAAAATTAAAAAAACCAAGATTTTGGTTTTTTATTTTTATCTTTTACAAAAATTTTTATTTTTTCACGAGATTTGGTGAAAACTTACCTTTTTATGTTCCAAATACGCTGTAATTTATTTGATTAGAAATATTTATTTTTTCAACTTATTTTGAATTAATATCGAAAAAGCACCCTAATTTTCAATCGAAAATTCACCCGTCAAAATATTAGCTTTTTTCAAAAAGTTGGTATGCTTTCTGTTCATTGAAATCTCTACTTTCCGATGGTGAAAAAAAAATGTTACTATAGGAAATCTTCTCAGAAAATGCAAAAAATCGAAAAAAACTCGAATTCGATTTTTTTTAAAATTATTATATACAATTTAGAGATATTTATTAAAGTTTACACTTTAATTACTCGAAAAACGTAAGATTACATGTTACATTGATAAAAAAAAATTGCAAATCAAAATATACTACTATAATTAACAAACAAATAAGTTAATAAAATTAATATTTAATAAGACATTTACAATATTTGGAGAAAGTTGTCGAATCTTCTTTAAATTATATGCGTAGATGCCTATTTATAGCTATTTTAAGATAACTTATATACCTGAGTGACCTACGAAAAATTTAAGCCCATCAAAAGGTATTTCATAGAGTAGTGGGGAAGGGGCTAGGCGGGTCTGGGTCTTACTACATACATACCTACTATTTCGTAGCAGCTGTAACAACCGTTAGCCTAGCCAGTATTCGAAATACAGTACAGTATACAATATCATTTATAAAAATACACGTGCACGCTGAGTTTCTTTAAGATAATTGTGACAACTTTACTTAAAAAAAAAACCTTTCGAAATACATAGGAAGTAAATTCTATTTCTATTTCTATTTCTAAAGATTAAAATTGAATGATATTTTAGTACAAGATTAAAAAATAATAATCCCCTCAATTTTGCACAAACAAATTTAGTTACTCCCAAGGAAAAAAAAATATTTTAAAATACATAAAAAATATATTAAAATCTATAAAATATATATAAAATATATCGTCAATATATTTTTAATAACTTACTTTTGGCCGATTTTCATATATATATTCATATATATATTTTCATATATATATTCGTAGGTCACTCAGGTATATAAGTTGTCTTAAAATAGTTATAAATAGGCATCTACGCATATAATTTAAAGAAGATTCGACAACTTCCCCCAAATATTGTAGATGTCTTATTAAATATTAATTTTATTAACTTATTTGTTTGTTACTTATAGTAGTATATTTTGATTTGCAATTTTTTTTATCAATGTAACATGTAATCTTACGTTTTTCGAGTAATTAAAGTGTAAACTTTAATAAATAGCTCTAAATTGTATATAATAATTTTAAAAATTTTCGAATTCGAGTTTTTTTCGATTTTTTGCATTTTCTGAGAAGATTAACTATAGTAACATATTTTTTTTTCACCATCGGAAAGTAGAGATTTCAATAAAGAGAAAGCATACCAACTTTTTGAAAAAAGCTGATATTTTGACGGGTGAATTTTCGATTGAAAATTAGGGTGCTTTTTCGATATTAATTCAAAATAAGGTGAAAAAATAAATATTTCTAATCAAATAAATTACAGCGTATTTGGGACACAAAAAGGTAAGTTTTCATCAAATCTCGTGAAAAAATAAAATTTTTTGTAAAAGATGAAAATAAAAAACCAAAAACTTGTTTTTTTTTAATTTTTCACATAAATTTTGAGGTTATGTGAAAAAAAGTGTAAATACAAAAGTTTTAGATCTTTTTATTACCTACAACTTTGCCATTTGACTTTTTTCCATAGGACTTTTAGTTTTGCCGAAAATCGAGGTAAGCCGTTTTTTACCCTTAAAAACTCACCCCCATCCCCTTCCCGACCTCAGATCGCCCGTAAATTATTTTTCCTTTCATTTTTATAATATTCTCCTCCTTTTCTAATGGGTTTTATCCTACTATTATTTTTTTTTTGTTTTAAAAACTATCGACCCTGGTCTACTAAAACATAATATCTGGCAATTTCACTGTCACAGTTATCACTGGAATAACTTTTTTATGATGTACACATAGTCTTTTGAGACATTAAGTAGCATCATTAGTTGATGATGTTGGGGTAGACTGGAGTGCCTTGAAAGCGCGAGGACCGCCGTCAGGGTTGCAGCGCAACGCGGTTGCGGCGCGCCGATTCGCGGGACGCGCTGTGCACCTCCGCGGTGCGGAGCGTGATGCCGAATATGTCCTCGTGGTACCTGTTCTCCTCCTGGTGATAAATTGTTTATGTTAAATTAGATCCTTGACTACAACAGTGGGGCAATTCTCTTAGTTAACATCGGTTAAAGCTCATTTGAATTTTCCGGCTGTCCCGCTCACGCGCGCATGATTTGACGCATATGCGAATGATTCAGTGCGTTGATATCGATGATGTCGAGCCGAGATTATATCGAAAATAGTTAAGAGAATTGATCTTCTGAACGTAGGTACAGTGCGCACTTCCCCTTGGTTAAATCCAAATACAGAATGATTAGGAACTGAGCAACATTTTACTCAATATAATCCTTTAATTCAGAGTTGTGAAGTATTGTATAAAATGTATTTAAAATTGATATCTTTAAAATTACCTTAGTACGTAATGTGTTTACTTATATAATAGTAAACCAATTAATATAATTTAAACATGATGTGACTGTAAATCTATTTCAGCAACATATTAGCTTATTCAGAGAAAATTTCTCATTAATTACTTTCAATCCAATTTACCTTCAATATAAACATAAAGTTCTGGACTTGTTCGTCGGTCATATTTCCATGTTTCTTGATGATTCCTTTTAGTTTCTGGTGCACATCCTCTGCCATCTTACAGTCTCCACACACGTAGAAGTGAGCTCCTTTGTTGATTAACAAATCGAATATCTCGGGACCCTCTTGCTCAGCCAATTCTTGAACGTACATCTAAAATTAAAAATTATTAATTGAATCGTAGATAGTCACTTTCTTCTATCTATATATTGTCGAATGTTCTGCCTTAGGAAGCTTGGATTAAATAACAATCACTGCATACCTTGGGTACGTTCTTCTCTCGGGACAATGCCAAAAACACTTTCGCCAAAACGCCCTCTCTTAGTGCCTGTTCTTTCTCCTCTCTATACAAATCCATTTTCCTCGTCCTACATCCAAAGAACAACCAGACTGGGCCTGCATTTGTGTTGGAACGAGAGGTGATGAAAGCGCGCCGATGGTGCCAGAAACCACGGAATGGTGCGATGCCAGTACCAGGTCCTATTAGTATAAGTGGCACTGTCAGGTCGTGTGGTAGGTGGAAGTTAGGGGCGCTGTGAAAAATTCAATTGATTATTATCATAATATTGATCTTTTAACAGAAAAATTAAAACGGCATAAAATAAATGAAAGGGAAGAATAGTCATAGTCGTAGTCATATTGAAAAACAAAAACTCTTGAAATAAATGTTGATCAAAAAATATGAGAGAAAATATTGTGTACCTTCTAATGAACAAATATACTTCGTCACCGGACTTGCGATCCATGAGATAATTTGAGCAAACACCATAGTGGATTGGACCTTCGCCTTCTGTTAACATATGACATCAGCTTGTATTTTGCGACAAATATGAGGAAAATTACTTATCTGATCTTGGTTAATACAAAAATTTGCATAATAATATCAATATAATAATTATTTACATCGTTACTTTATTTTTTAATGACGCAGAATGCAAAAGCAAAAATATAAGCTAGTTTAGAGAGAACAAAATATAAAAAGCAAACCTTGAGTCCTATACGTAACTACTGCGACGGTTAGGTGTAAACGTCTGGGATGAGCAACGGGTGAAGACGATATCGAGTAGAATCTGGGTTGTAGAGGAGACAAAAGTGCTGCGATTAGTGACGCACTGGGCTTGGCTGATGGAAACTGGTCGAGTGTTTCCAATAGTGTAGGGAAGTGGAAGTGTCGCCAGTCCTCATAAGCTGCGGGATCCTAAAATATAATCAATGATAATAAAGAAATCATAAAAAGGAAATCTAATAATATAATTTGTTTTTTCTTTTTTTTCCTGGTTCACACAAATCCTTTATTAAATAAATTACTACCGAAGCCAGCAATGTAAGTTGTCTTCTCTCATCATTGTCGTCACAAGTTTTGGCCAAATACTGCAAAAGTATTGTCGTCGGGGGTGTCGTAATATCCAAGAACCTAGTAAACAAGTCCCGAACAGTGACCGCTCGTAACCTTTCGTGGGGTTCCCATGATTTTACAGGTCCTAAAACAATGCAATTGAATCATAGACTGCGATGTCCAGTATCGCGTTTTATTATTATGACAAGACTCCGAGTTTATCACAAAATAAAAAGGACGGTGGATATCTTTATTTTCTTGTCTTATCATAATGTTATGCCTTAAAAAATATGGAATTAATATACTAAAACGCTTACCGCTTGAAGTGTGTGTTTCTTTCAAAAGTTGTAATTGTAAGGGCTCATCATAATCATCAACGTCTTTGAGTCTAGCTAATAGGCCATCTACTAATTCTTTACGATTACACGCAAGTATGCCAACATGGTCGCCTGGATCGTAGTTTATTTCATCCTGAAATATATTTTCATTATTATTCTTCTCAAAACCATATTTGTAAAATATAATTTTTATCTGTTTTACAGCCGCACTCAGAGATATTGAATGCTTACTTAAAGAGACTACTTAGTAGAAATTTTGACATCTCTACTAAGTGATTCCTTAAGTAAGCATTAAATGTCTCTGTGTGCGGCCGTAAGACTTTTATTATTACCGATTGAATTTCGCTTACCTTAGGTTCCATATCTATGAAAATTGTCGATCGTTCAGCCGTAGAATCGCCTAAATCTTTATTAGCCTTAACAATGCAAGACACTAACTGTCTATTGAAGGCAGATTGTAAAGCAGTAGGTATCAGCAGTGGTTTGCCCGACACACGAGCGAATCGCACGGTCTCTTCACTCAGAGCCACAGTACCCAAGGCACGTTTAGCTTCTTGAAGAGTTTCATCGTCATCCAAACAAAAGGTTTCACAAGCAACCTATTGGAAAGAATTAATGGTAATTTAGTTCTCGTATTATATCTTACAACTGCAACGAGATATTAAAACAAGCATATATAATAAATTAAGTGAATTATAAGTAAATGATGGGTATCTATGTAATGCTAGCCATACGCGTGACCGCATACCTGACAGGTTTGCCTGTACAGAAACACATGTGCAAGTAAATCGGAGCGTGTATGTTGCAAAACTGTGCAGGTTTCCATGCTAGTTGCCTCAAGTTTACCTGACATATGTAGTATAGTATATACATAGTACATATGAAGGCAAAACTGCGCAGGAATACCGTTACGTGTAAGGCTAGCTTAGTTGTCTTCAAGCTAGGGACGTTGAATATAGAGTCGTAGTTTTTGTCTGTGTAACTCACGTTAAAAACATTAGAGGCCCACTTCCGGAAGGCTTGGTCTTGTCCGCACATTTCGTCGCCGGTCGCAAGGTCGTGGATCCGTTCCCCGCCGAGGTCACCCAGTAACTTGTCTACGTACTTGCCGAAGTTACAGAAATTGGGGTATGCGCTGGAGCCGAGAGCGAATACCGCGAACCTTACGTTACTCAGTGGCCCGAAACTATCTATGGAGACTGTGTCTGTGGCACTACCTACAAACCGTAATGATTTAGAAAATGCGTCTAGAAAGTAACTAGTTATTATTGTTATTACGTGGAAAAGTTTCAGTACAGTTTTGCATGCAGCCGGCGGAGTATGAAAATTTGCCGGTAAATTAAAGTTTATGTGGAAGAAGGTGTGCAGAAAGCTAATTTCTATTTAAATAATGCCTAGAAATACATAAAATTAATAAAAATAACAACAACACATAGGTACTACTTCAGATTATCAAATATCAACACACACTGCCGTGCGTCTGATCGATATTATACAATTCTGTTATACGTTGAAGTAAGGACTTCATTGAAGTGTGGAAATCCGTCGCTTCATTTACATTTTTGTTCTATCTAAGAGGCAAAAGACCCTTTATAAAGTTCAAATTAAAAAATTATAATATCTAAGTATGGATTAATATGGGCTAATTTTGACCACTAGGCGACCATATTAAGTTAGTTCAAAAGTGCAATGATCCTAACTGATAATATACCTAACACATGCTATAGTTGTTTCCCATATATACAGAAAAATGGCATTAACAGGTGTATTATTACCTAATAATTGGAAGGTAAGCGAGTACTTCTCCAGATCACATAGAATGGTCTCTTAAAACGCGCGCACGCGAAGTTATAAAGTTCCTGGTCTATGCTTTAAGGAAAATGGGTAGATAATAAGGAAAATGACCTTGTAAGTACTTAATTAGTTATACTGCATATTCTGACCGATTTAGAATACTTCTAATTGATCTGTATGTATTCTATAGTGATTGATTAAGTATTATTATATTTCAATACTAGAAATTTCCCGCGACTTCATGTGCCCAAAAGGAAATCTACTTTTTGTCTGTGCCAAATTTTACCAAAATCGGACCCGGCAGTTTTGGAACCTATTCAATGCAAACAAACAAACAAATCTTTCCTCTTTATGAAATTAGTAAAGATTTAAGTTTCGTAATAATATACCTTTTAGTGACTCTAAGCGGCTTAACTGCTTAGGATTATTTGCTGCATATCTTTGCAACTCTATTTGACTGTTCGCTTTAATGAATGATTTTGGCGTTAGCATATTTTGCGAGTTTCTGAAAAAAATATATATTTTAAATAAAGTACTCACAAAGTACAAAATATTCATTATAATGACGATATTTATAACGCAGTGTCGAGAAAAAATACGTACACGCTCACATCTTCACCAACTTGATCCGCGTATAAAATCTCGCAAAGGTGTTCACCGAACGCCTAAAACACAAAATCTTATATTATAAACGAGACAATCTTGTTGTATATATATATATATAAAGTCAACCGAAAAAGCTACCACCGGTTCAACCTTAACCTTAACCTTAAAGATGAATACATAGCAACAGCCTCGCAGGGCATCTTATTCCCAAGATGAGTGCTTAGAAATTAGAATCTCTTGAGTGCTTAGAACATTGACAGTATGTTAACAAAATACAAATTCAATTTTTTTTCTGTTTTACGAACGAAAATAAAGTACCTAATTCTCTGTAGTCGAAATTCTCTTTTACCTAGCAAAAGTATTATTGTCAATATCGTTATAATTGTGTGCGGAGCAGAAGTGATCCCGCGATCCCTGTACACCCTTTGCACCTCAAAGGGTCTGGTTTGGCAAATTAGGGTCAATTTAGAAATATATTATGTTTGAGAATCACTTGCGGTAACGATTTAAAGGCAGTATATTTATCGACCACCAATTTACCTACTAAATTTTAGGTATGTTTATGGGAATCCTAAGCTTCCCTTAATTCGTTATTTTGTTGGCACGTAACTTATGTTTTGTTATGGTGTTATTATAAATTAGTTGTTACTTTTTGTTGCTTTAGAAACCTTAACTTTAGCGCCTTTGAGTAAATGTGGTGCTACCGAGGATGTCCATCATATGTTTGTGGAGTGTGTCCGGTATGAAGCTCTTCGATTAAAATTGTTTAAGTTTTTTAAAGTTAATTTGTATGATGTAGGCAATCTTATAAAACTAAACATTAAATGTTTAGTTTTAGAAGATTGCCGCATACTGATTTTCAGACAGTAGTTACATTTGTTAATAATTGTATAAATTTAAGAGCTCAATAGAATATTTATGTAGTTAATAATGTGAAAGTACGATGAGGCTGACATAGCCCCAAGGGTTTTAAGCGACTTTAAAAAAAAATGAAAAAAAAAAGTTAGAAAAGAAAAGAATTACTTAAAATAGGTTGTTATTTTTAACCGACTTCCAAAAAAAGGCGGCGGTTATACGTTCGGCTGTATCACTACATAGTATAAAACAAAGTCGCTTTTTTGTCTGTCCCTATATATGCTTAGATCTTTAAAACTACTCAACGGATTTGAATGCGGGTTTTTTAAAAGATAGTTATTCAAGAGGAAGGTTTATATGTATATAACATGTATAATATAGAAGAGAAACTGATACTTTAAGAGGTTTCTAATGTTGTAAATAAACACATTTTTTGCGCTTACATTGCAAACGCTGGCTGAACCCTGCGACATAGATCAAAGTAATGTACTACAATATTGTACACCGTAAAAAGATCTACAAAAAATTTCGCAATGGTATATTATATCCATATCTATATTGATCTCTTAGGGATAACTTAAAATAACCATTTTTTATCCTTTATTTTTTAGGAGAAATAATGGCTTATTTACGAAGCGATTTTAAGCAATACAGCATTAATTCTTATCCAATTAAGTACCTTAAATGCATTGTGTATTTAATATACATCAATATGGCCCTTTACAGCATGTAATTTAAATAATTATTTTCGAAGATATTACAGATTTAAAATGCAGGGACATAGCGGTTGGATCGGCCGGAGTCGAGGTGATAGGGTCCCGTTTTACCCATTGGGTACGGAACCTTAAAAAACATTTTCAATATTGTATACAGAAGTATATTGCGGTGAGTACAGTTATTTGCTGAAGAAGTTTTTCTCTAAGAACACTATCCACGCAGGCGAAGCCGCGGGTAAAAGTATGTATATATTAGGTCATTACATATGAAATTGGCTTTTGTAAAGGAGGGACTTGTTATCTATGCAGTTTTGCCATATCATAGGTAGTTCATTGATTCCTTTACTAAAAAAACCATTCGGACAGGAATCAATAAAATCTTTGAAGGCGCTTTGGACTGCCCCATCGGAGTTGAATTTTTTCCCTTGCAAGAAGTTATCCAAATTTGGAAGAAAATGGTAATCTGTTGGAGCAAGGTCCAGGGAGTACCGTGGTTGTCTTAGACATTCCAACGAAAGCTCCTCTAATTTGGTAGCCGTCTGTTGTGCAGTGTGTGGTCTGTGGCTAGTTCTGCAGGTCGAAATTCCCCGAACGAAAACGTTGGAACCAACAACGCACTGTGTTTTCTTTTGCAACACCGCCGCTATACACATCATTAATCCTTTGTGTCGTTTCTGCAGCACTGTTGCGATGGTGGAACTCGTACTCAAAAATAAAACGATATTTAAAGTTTTCCATTTTGTAAACAGAGTGACGCAAAGAAAAAACCAATAGAGGAAAAAACAAATGAATTACGGTTTTCGAAACTCAAATGTATGAGAAAATGGCGGTATATATTTAAAATTGGAATTCCTAACCAAAGAAGATAGTGGAACGACAAAACGCCAATTTCATATGTAACGACCTAATATATATATATATATATATATATATATATATATATATATATATATATATATATATATATTGTATGTTCAACGATAACTCTGCCGTCTGTTGACCGATTATCATAATTCTTTGTAATGTAAAGTATAATCCGAACTTGGTTCCGTTGTCACCAAACCACCAAACCTTGGTGCAATATCTTATTTTTTGGTAGCATATGCTTAGGATACTTCAGAAAAATTCGAAATCACTATATATTTATACAGGGTCAACCCTGAATCCAAAAGTACTGAGCAGAACTCCTGACTCCTTATATACATACATGTTTGAAATTTCGGCGTTGTTTAAAGAAGTGCAAGTATATGCCACTATGTCAATTAAAGTAATTATCATCATCACCACCATCATCACATAAAACAATTGCAAGTGAGACTCATTAAATATCTGGTAAATGATAAAGTAAAAGTGAAATATAAACATAACTACAACGAATTATTTAAAGTATATGAGATACTACCAGTGCATGCAAAAGTTGATTACACTGTAGCGCTAGAGCAGTATAGTATAAATTAATATAAAGAAAATATAGAGCATAAAATATATAATGCAAGAAAAGTAACACAAGGTAAATATGTAATGCCAAATATTAAAAATTATTATGGTAAGAGAACTAGACAATATTTGACACCAATAATAGACAATAAAATAGATTTCTTAAGAAATAAAAAATTAAACTTGTCAATTTAAAAAAAAAGGCTGAAAAGTTATTTATTGGAAAATACTAGTATTTATTAGAAAATAGTAGTACTATTTTGTAATTAATGTCAATAAAGAAGTAAAGAAGGAAAATAAGTATAAGACGTATAAGAGAGATATAACATGTCAGTACAAAAATATTTAAAAATATATTTAGATGTTCGAAATAATATTTATTATTTTGTTATATATTATATTTTGTTTGATGAAAATTGTTTGAAATAGAATTGTAATTATTTTATTTAGAATACTTCAACCGCCAACAAACTGCTCCACAGTTTGGAGATTTATGTAATGACTGTAAAATATGTTATTTTTTGTGTTAATAAGTAAATTAAAAAAAAAAACAACAACATAATGATGATACAATAGGTCCTTCTCATAGTATTTTACACCGACACGGATACTTTGAACATTACTCTGCCGTTTATGGACTTATTTTCAAAATTCTTTTTTTGATGTAAGGGGTATAATCCGAAATTAGTCCCGTTGTCGGTAAAGTGGCGACCTGATGATGGCATCCATGAGGAATCAAGGGAACTGCTCGAAATTTATATGTACACATATAGTGATTTTGACTTTTTTTGAAGTAATCCAAGCATGCTACCAAAAAGTAAGATTTTCTTGGTACAAAATATATATAATATACATATACATTCGATCGGGGGAATTATTTAGAAAATAAAAATTATTTCATACTTTTTTGTGTGGTTTTACTTTGGAAGCCGGTTTAATTTTTTGTCTCAAAATAAATAATAAAGATTATTAAAAAATAAAACCTCTTTTTTTAGTAAGCACAAGCAAGGAACAGCCTCGTTTAGCTTAACACTTAGGGTCAGTTCACACCGCGACGATACGCAACGCGTGGGGTCCTGCATTTTAAGATAGATAGCTATTCAAAATTGAACTTTACTCATTACACAAAAAGATACAAGTGTCATAAGACATCAGCCACACACTGCACATGCGGTGTTCAGCGCGGTGCAACCTGACATTCGAACTCTTACAATGAAACGTGTATCTTCTAGTATAATTAATAAAGTTAAATTTTGAATAGCAATATAAAAAATGCAACGCCACGTTGCGTATCGCTTCGTTTCGGTGTGAATTGACCCTTTTTCCCATAATTACTTTTTAATAATTTTACATTATTGTTACGATAACACCTTTATATTTATAAAATAAGTGTGTGTCAGCTCCGACGCACGACTGGAGTTTACTCTAAAAAGTAAAACACGTCCCTCAGAAGGAACAAAAACTTTAGCGATCGATTTGAGTTCAAAAATTCGCGCCATGTGAAAAACGGTGATGCATTGAAATGTACATAGATGGCGCTTTACACATTTCGATAAAATAATTATTTATAATATTTAGCTCTGAGTACTAGGAGATTCCTCTTGAGCAAGACTTGTTGACATTTTAAATGCTTAGTATTTAAATTATTGTATAATATTATTTTTATTTTATTGGGCAATGTTAAAAAGTGCGTACTTCGAACAATAAACGAATATTATGATAACTAAAGTGATTGATGATAGGAAATTTTATTTTAGTACAGCAAAATATATATAAAAAAGTATTTAAAATTAGAAACAATATTAAATTAGAAACTATATTTTTTCTGTAAAATTATTAAGACCAAACCAATGGTTAATGTTTATTTCCATAGATGGCGTCCGGACTGGAAAACAATAATATGAACTTCTATTTCCCTTAGTGAAAATTGGGTACTAAATGGGTACTAGGTATTATGGCTTTAAGTAAGAGCCAACTACTAGGAGAAATAGGCAAAAAACTAGACAAAGTTTTTAAAAACTTAAGCGATCGATTTGAGTTCAAAAATTCGCGCCATGTGAAAAAGTGACAGGTGCGCAGAATAGGTTGCGCACGAAAACGTAACAAGGTCATTCGTTCAATAGATTTTACATCTCATATTTTTTTCATACCGGGCGCCTCATATGAAAATCGATTCTTAAGGAGTAAACTCCAATAAGTCTGTTAGTAGGTACTTACCACACCATTTTCAGGCGGGTCACCATTACCGAACGTTGATGTCACGACCAGCAACAGAGCTTCGTGCTCAATGGACGTGATGTCATAGTCCGCCATGCAGTGGACCTGTTGGACGACTGTGGTTTAGTAGTTATACGTCAATAAACAACACTGCCATAATTGGAGTGATTATAATCCTCAATCCGTTGAGACACCGTTACATCCAGAAAAACTGACTGTTTGGTGTGCTTCATGGGCCGGTGGAATAATTGGACCGTACTTCTTGAAAGTCTGTTGCGTTAGCTAGTACCTATTATAATATATCATTTTATCACAAAGACCGACAAAATTGTAATTAAACTTAAAGTGAAGACTAAAACTGCAAACACGTCTCGGTAATATTTGTAACTACCCACAATAATCTGAATTTGGAACGACCGCCTAAAAGGACTTGCAATTTGCATTTTGCACACTTCATATTTCATAATAACATAACATTGCGTGCGTGTGGCTACATACGAAACCAAATTGATGCTATTAATGTTTATAACTTGGGAATACCTGAGCGTTGAAAGCGTGACCGAATATGACTCCTAACTCTTTGGCGTACTGCTCAGATTTGCCTGTCTCTGTCGCGTATAGAACTGTAGCTTTAATCCTCTTTGAGAGCGCTTTTCCAAAAAGTTTGGATGTAAATTTAACAGCGCGTGCAATCTGTTTGAAGTGGAATTTCCTATTTATGGGCCTTTTCCCGCTGATCGGCTTCGACTTCTGCCACTGATGAGTCTTCCACGCCGGTTCCTGAAGAAAAGTCTCGCCTGAGTCTTGTCATCTCGTACATAAAGTTTCGAACCACAAAAATTATTCAAAACACTCAGTAATAAAACTTTAATAAACCTTATAAAAGTGTCCAGATATATATCCAGACGAAAAATTCTAAAAAGAAAATTAATATGAAACTTTTGTCTTTAACGAAGTTTTATTGGAAAAATAAATATAATCGTAGCTTTCTTTATAAGAATAATATTAAAAAGTTCATAAAAGATTTCCAATCTTTTAAATAGAAAACTTGTTTTATTAGTAGCAATAAAAGTTGAATTATTTTAATATTCCAGCGTTCGATTTTAAATTCAAATATAATATGTATTTTCCATTTATCTACCTGATATTCGTAGGAGGGTTTTAGATAGTACAGCGCCATCTCTTGGTGGAAAACTGGAGTGATTGACGACGACATAGGTGGCACTATCCAGACCCAATCGGCAGGACAACCAGACCTGATAAAATAAATTGTAAACGTAACATTATTATATTAATACGAGAAACAAAATTTTCAGTAGGTACAGTTTTATGAGAATTGTGCTACCGGAGGAGTACGTAATTTGGCCGGTAAATTTAAGTTTATGTGCAAGGCGTAAAACCAAATATTTATTTAAATAATGGTTAGAATACATAATTAAATGTCCGAAATGTCAAATGTCACTGTTTGCGGGTTGGCTACGCGGGTTTATATCTGTAATAAATTAATTTAATTGATGGCCGTGGCCAATACGTTTACTGCACTGTTAAATTGTATTAAATGTTATGATTTATATGTAAAATTTTGTTTTGGCGCCCGCAATAACAAAATTTGACAGCCGTTCTTTTGGACCTCACTTAGAGGCGGGTTGCCGCTAAAACGTATAAAGTTTAAACTTAAAAATTATATTAATGGCTATGTGCTAATTTCGACCACATAACTCTAGTGCATAATTCATATTATAAATACGTAAGGAAAATGTGTCAATTTTCATAGAAATAAAATACGTGTTGCTAGACTTATATCATGTTGTGTGCGGAAAATGTTGATTTGAATTTTTCAAAGTCACGTATAAGAATTCTTAAGGGACCTGAAACGGAATAAAATTTAGGCGTAAGGTACCGCGATCAAGGACTCACTAGAACGTTTGCTGAGAGATGACAGATTCAATTTCACGAAAGGTGTATCATAGTCAGATTACTAGAAAAGACTACAATAAAGAGAAAATATGTTACACGCTTAATAAAATAAATCCTACCAATATTATAAATGTGAAAGTTTGAGAGGATGGATGGATGCTTGTTACCCATTCACGCAAATACTACTTAACGGATTTCGATGAAATTTGATATGGTAGTAGTTTAGGCTCCTGATTAAAACATAGGCTTCTTTTTATGCCGAAAAAGTACAATGTTCCCGTGGGATACCCTATACTACAATTACGCGGGCAGAGCCGCTGGTAAAAGCTAATAATAATATAAATGAGATCCTATAAATAGAATTACATACCTACCTTGGGCGCTGTAAGCGCAGGAATCCAAATACTCTAAATTCGACCTGATAAAAGTTGACTGCACAATTGTGAGCAAACATTTTTTGTACAACTTAATTTTCTACATACCATTTTCCTAATTCATTTCTACATACCACTAGGAAATGGTATGTATAAAATAAAGTTATACAAAAATGTTTGCTCATGATACAGGTATACCCTTTGGCCAATCTAGATTCGCAAGCAAATGCCTAAACAGGCATTCCTGAATCAGTGGGCGTACTAACATTTGCGCATGACGTCACATACCAATTCAGTACAGAGTACAGACATAAACAGGACGAAAAGTCGCACGATTTGTTTGTTTATACATTGTGTTTGCTCGTCGATTCACACAGCTCGAAGGCTCCGGCGTTGATAGTTTTACGGCTTCAATATTCTTTTGTTTGTCCTCATACGTGTTCTATATACGCTATTATGTTCGTTAAATAATTATGGGAGCGCCTGAATGTTCCCAGACTCGATTTTAGTGACGTCATAGCCAAGCACAGTCTATTGAAAATTTTGTGGGCATTTAGCATTTGGCATTAGGCATTAGACCAAATATTATGTACGTCATTTTAATAAAATATTAAATTCGTAAATGAAAACTATCGCTGTAAAAAAGAATATGAACGAAATTTATATTTACTATCTACACCCACGCACGACGCACTGGTATTTATTTATCGGCAGTAAAAAGCCTCCTCGGTGTAAAATTGTGTCCGGGCATTCAAACACTCACTTGCACTTGTTATTCTATTTTTAATTTTCATCCCTTACAAACTTTAAAGACAATAGTTTTGTAATGGTATTTACATCACAACTTACTGCTTTATCTTCATTTTATATTTACATCAGACATGGGAACATGTTGCCAATGTCCATTTCATCCAGATCAACAATTTCCACATCAATACATAATATAGGCACTTAGTTTAAATAAATAATTATAACACATAATTGACGAGTTCAACTCTACCTCAGTCTGTTCTCGTTATCCAAGTGCTTGATAAAGCTCTCGGCAGCCGTATGATGGTCGACGATGGTGGCATTGTGCTGCTGGAAGCTGTGCAGCACCGCCACGTTGGCCTCCACCAGCGCGCGGTCCTTCCACAGGGTGACGGGCGTCCGGGTGTCCAGACCCATCTTCTGGGCTATGGTCTGAAAGGAAGGGCTTATTAGAAATTTCAGATCGGCTTTATTTTTTAACTCAGCATTTTTTACTTGCTCTTGAGGATTGTGGAGGAAAGTGTACAAGGGTGTCATAATCTTTCAGTGCGCATAGAGTTGAATCGATTAGCCAGGAAAATCCAACAATACGATCTATTATCGTAGTAAGTACTAGCGTCAAAAGTTATGTCTAATGCGGGTTTTACATGGGTCGATTTTCGTCGTGCGGCGTGTCAATTGACAAATCGCCGTTATCATTTTTTGTTGGCCTAATTTCGTAGCGACCTGCCGTACCCGTAGCCGAATGGCTATACGAGATTTACATGGGTCGATTTTCGTTCGTGCGGCGAGTCGTTTAACAAACCATCTTGTAATTTGTGTTGGAAAAATTGCCTTGCGAATTGCGAACTAGAAGAATTATCATTTAAACGGCGGAATTCGTGCTGCAAAAATCCCTCATTAGAGTTATCGTCACGATCTGGGCCCCAATTCTCGTACCTCAAACTTCGATTCAGTTGTCCGTCTGTCTCATCTTCTGGGCTATGGTCTGAAAGGAAGGGCTTATTAGAAATTTCAGATCGGCTTTATTTTTTAACTCAGCATTTTTTACTTGCTCTTGAGGATTGTGGAGGAAAGTGTACAAGGGTGTCATAATCTTTCAGTGCGCATAGAGTTGAATCGATTAGCCAGGAAAATCCAACAATACGATCTATTATCGTAGTAAGTACTAGCGTCAAAAGTTATGTCTAATGCGGGTTTTACATGGGTCGATTTTCGTCGTGCGGCGTGTCAATTGACAAATCGCCGTTATCATTTTTTGTTGGCCTAATTTCGTAGCGACCTGCCGTACCCGTAGCCGAATGGCTATACGAGATTTACATGGGTCGATTTTCGTTCGTGCGGCGAGTCGTTTAACAAACCATCTTGTAATTTGTGTTGGAAAAATTGCCTTGCGAATTGCGAACTAGAAGAATTATCATTTAAACGGCGGAATTCGTGCTGCAAAAATCCCTCATTAGAGTTATCGTCACGATCTGGGCCCCAATTCTCGTACCTCAAACTTCGATTCAGTTGTCCGTCTGTCTTGCTCGTGCGCACATGTTTTGACGCCTATGCAGATGAGTCAGCGCGATAGCCGAACCGAGATTCGAGGTACGAGAATTGGGTCTTCCCTTACCTCTAGCATATTCAATCGGTTCACGTCGCAGAAGTTCCGACACCCGATCTCGGTGCTCATGTACCATCCGTTGAAGGCGTTAGCCGTGAACTCGATGCCGCCGCAGTCGAAGCGCATGCTGGATACCGCCGGCACCGCGTACCACCGAAGCTGCAGCTCTTGGAACCACTCATACCTGGGGACAGGGCTCATTGAATATACCTTCTATTAACATTAATAATAATAATATAATGGTATTCATGGACGCTTCACACCAAGTAAATCTGGTCCCGTGCTAAATATTCGAATAACTTGTGTTACGAGGACCAGACAGTGGGGAAGTATATTTAATACTTTTATATTACATATATTTAAGATTTTTAATTATATTACACACATAAGTATTTAATACACACCCAAGACCCAGGAACACACAAACCTCGGCGCGATTCGAACCCGCGACCTCTGGCTTGAGCGCCAAGGCGCTAACCACCGAGCCACAGAGGTTGTCAATTGAATAACTTATAAAAAAAATTGAGTATCTTCTACTATGCTAAATGTTGAGAGGTGAGATGGCAATAATATATTTGGTTTGCTTTACGTTTTCGGGCACGAGACAGCTGTTGGCTCTTTCAAGATCATTGCCAGGTGGTTAATTCTTATTGGAATTCAGTGTAATTTAAAAAAACACACACACAGCACAAATGTGTGCTGTTTATATAATTTAATCTGATTATAATTGTTCAACAACTTTCTAAAAAAAGTTTAATCATCATTGTAAGGCATCGCCGTAGGTATATCGAGCTGCCTTTTTTGGTCAGCTCCAGGGATCCCACATACCGCCTTCACAAAATATGACGAATGTAAACCTAACAGGCGCGATTAATTAGTTTTCAGAAAGGAGATATAAAAAGTGTTATTGCGGACGTACAACACATAAAACTGTAAATACTATTTGTGTTTCGATGACATTCTATGAATTTTCGTTTTTTATTATAAACGACTTTAATAAAACTTGCGTCAAAATAAAAAATATGCTTACAATTAAAATTCAATTTGTAGAATCGTCGAGT
Organism: Phengaris arion; assembly: GCA_963565745.1. Classification (NCBI taxonomy): domain Eukaryota; kingdom Metazoa; phylum Arthropoda; class Insecta; order Lepidoptera; family Lycaenidae; genus Phengaris; species Phengaris arion. The sequence continues at coordinate 4,149,437 of OY751442.1, forward strand.
TATGAACACAAAATGATACTCAACGATTCAGTTTTATAAACGAAACAAATAAAAGTAAGTACTTATTTGAATATCTAGAAGAGACGGCCATGTGCATGAATACATCTACGTAACGAAAAAAGAAATGACATGTACAGAGTATACGTGGCAGAAGTGAAACATTCATTCATTATTTAAAATCCAAAAATACTCTCATCGTTCCGGAAGAACTATCATTTCTAAAATTAAAAATATTTGTTTCAATTCAATAATTATACTTGGAAATATTTCGTCTGACCGAGATTCGATCCCGAGGCCAATTGGTCAAAAATTCAAGTGCATATGTAACTGCGCTACGCGTCTCTGACATTAGAATCCGAAATTACTCATATCTAATTTGTATTACACGACGAAAGGAAAAACATGAAAAAACAACATGGCGCGTAACCGAAAATCGTGACGATTTTTCTATAAAATTTCTATCATAATCGATAAAGTAGTGTTTCACTACAATAATCGAGACCCGCGCCTCAGTTTCTGATTCCTCCTATAAGGGTCTCGGTGTGAACTGACACAAAAATTTTCGATGACAATGATGATGTATCCAAAATTGAACAGGGCATTTACTAACCAATTTCAATGGGCAATTTATTTTAGTAAATTAGTCCTAGTTGTCAATGGACAGGCCATTGTGGTGGACGTATCGGTGAGCTGACATGTTCCATAATTGCATACTCACGGCCCGTGGCCTCTATCCCATCCCACTTTGTGCCCCAACCCACATTGTACCCCGTGATCCCGGGATAGCTCCACAAAGGAACGATGAAAGAATGTTTAATTAGCGTCAATTAGTTTTACTACAGTATTATGTACGTAATTGGTTTGGTTTATTGATGTAGGATATGAATTGGATGTGTCAATAGGTTCTACTTCTTTTTCTATATTTAAACCCGACGAAAACGGCGTTCCCGTTTTCGTCGGGTTTATTGCGAATGCTTGCGAATCTAAATATAGACAAAGATATATATAGATTTGGAAGCTAACATGATCGAATATACTGATATTCAAATCCTAGCTATAATTCATAATCATCAGTTCGCTCACTGCTTGACGATTCGAGCGTTACTTTAATTTCTTATTTTGTTTATTTCTTTTATAATGCATAAAGTAAATTGAAAAAAATAAATACTGCTGCAAACCCTATGGTTACTTAATGCTCTATAGCATTATGTATATTCTCGTAGATGTCGTATTTTCATATTTCTGTTGTGCCCGTTTTAATTACAATTGTATTCTGTAGTCCACCGATTTTATAAGTAAAATTTTGGGTTTATTGTAGCGAAATACTTTTTAATACATAGTTACTCAATTTCAACATAGGTAATACATAATATTATATTCTAATAAACACTATAACAATTCAAATGTAATGTAGATATCAATTGAAATGTAAATAAACATAGTATTAGGCTGTTAGTGCTATCAGTGTTTACGGGCCGTAAACTCGGATTGGCGGAGGTTTACGATAAGTAATTCACTGCACAAGTGTACAAAGCACGTGCCATTACTGACGGTTTTACGTCCACATAAACCTCTGATGACTTGTGTTGACAGGTTACGGATTATACACATTGAGACTGTCTGCAGGAAGTTTTAAGACTTTGGACCTTGAAAGACACACGTTGTAGTATATTTTTTGTGAGACAGTCCGAGGGTTAAGATATAAAGTGCTAACATACGGTCGGATTTGGTCTGCCCGACCGGAACCAAATCCAGTCTCGCTAAAGACTCGTCGAGTTTTTTTACGACTCTTGCATACAGTCCAACCTGCATGTTGATATATTTTGCTAATGAGTAATGGCACTCGGCAAAACTCGTTTTTTTATAGTAATGATAGACGATGTATGAAAAACGACGATACCCGAAAGTCATCGAATTTTTAAAATTTATACCAACTGGACACCAATTCCTTAGCGATTCCACGCGGTCGGAAACATACGGAGCGAACCATATCCGTGGTCCGTGCAAACCAAATTCGAGCGTCTTTCAACACTAGTAGCATTTGCTAAGTTGACACGCATAAATCTACTTAAAAAATATTTGAATATGGATAAAGAGTAGTATAGTATTTGATCGGTTAAGATTTTATGGCCCTAAGCGTAAATTAAAAGCATTGAAAATACTGAGCACGCTTAAATACAATTGCATTAAATAAGTGCAATATTTAAACGTCCACTTGCTTTTGTGATGGAAAGTTCGAGAATATCGACATGAGTATTGGAAAAAATATGTCAAGCTTTGCTATGGTAATTTTCACGCAAAAATATAAAACCATGTTTTTATCATAAACTACAAACACAATCTCGTTTAAAAGAATGGAAGACGAGTGCTCTCTTACTATTTATAATATGTCAAAGTCTATTGTTTTAATATACAGCCTGTTTCTTTTGTGTATGAAATTGTTATAATGCTGGTTGGCGACGTAAAACGATTTTTCGTTTCAAGCGTCCTTGAAATTTACAAGAATAGAAATATCCAATAAACTATAATACTATGAATGGAAACTAAAAATAGCTCCACGCATCGGTTTTGTTACATCCTGTACTCGTTTCTTCCATGTGTTCGAGCGTAATAGTATTCGCGAAGGCTGTACGGAGGCAGTATACGTTTCGCCGCTCGGGAACAAAGCCAATCAGACCCTTTGCGATAAAACATGCCATCCCTTTGAAGATTATCAAAAGGCGAAAGACAAAATTCTGTTAATTTTCCATTTCTGTTCATCTGACCTGACGAAAACAATTTAACCTTCTGCTCTTAACAATCTCAATGTGCTTTAAAATGCCTGAGACAGATAATTGCAATATAATTCAGTCATGCTTTTCAGTCGATCGCCCGTTGGCACCAAGGCCTTGTGACAGTAGTGCCCTTTCCTTCTCAACCAAAAAAAAAACCATAATCTTATATACGAAATTCTCGTGTCACTGTTTCTGTTACAGAAATCCTGCAAAACGGCTTGACCGATTTTAAATATTGCAGGTGTATTCGTTAGGTGTGAGGGTAACCCTTATCATTTAGGGGAGCCTAAATGATAACGGTGTGGCCACCCCAAAAACTTTATTTTTTATTTTTTGCCCATTTTATTTATATTATTTTATGATTTGACATTAAAAACACATAAAACCTTCAATTTTTATCCATCTAACACCAACCCCTAGTGTTTAAAAGCGATATTAGTACCGTAATAATCTTCAATCGTCGGTGGTCGATAACTCTTTTAATAATATTGTAGATAGTGGGGGTAGGTAGTAGCTGTAGGTTGTATGTGTAGGTGTAAGTGTAGGTGTTTTATTTTGTTCCACTCATAGTTAAGACAGAACAACGTCACGTAGGACAGCTAGTAACAACTAGCTAGACAGCTAGTTTCCTTATTAAAACAAAATAAAGCTGGTGACAAACAAAAAGTTTTATAGAAACGCACGTTTTATTTCAAAACTAGATGCAGCGAATAAAATATAATGCGTTGGTGTTGTGACTGAGGCGAGTAACACTTCGGCCCCCCAGTCGCCCCACCTTAACACCTGATGATTTTACGTCTGCCAAGCGCTCCGTGACGGCTTTTTGTCAATGACAAAATGATGATAAAAGATAAAAAATATGTATCTCTTATTACTCACGTGGGATGAGTCATGTGGACCTCCATGACCAGCTCGCGGGGGATGTCAAAGTAGTCCGGGTCCTTGCCGTTGGCCGACAGCACCAGGGGTAGGATGTCCCACGCGGTACGTTCGGGCTTCCAGCCGAGCTTCAGGCAGAGCTGCGGGGGAAGCAGGCTGTGTAAGTATAATATGATAGTACATGTTGCCCGCGACTTCGTGCGTGCAAAAGGAACTCTCCTGGAACTGTTAATTTCACCGCGTTAAAAAGGAGCCTCAAGAAAAAAAAACTCTTTATATGGGCGAGTTTACGTTTAGTGGAGCCGGAGAGTCACTCATGTATTTTTTGTGGGTTTAGCATGACAATTATTTGTGGCCTAAACATCCACATATACAGTATACCATGGGCCTGAAATATCCGTAATTGATTTTTGGAGACGATATATTATGTAGTATGTGCTATCAGCTATAATATTATGTTTCACTATATTATTCTCTTTATTGTTTTGTTTCAAGTAGGCTGTTGTGCACATTATGGCTTCTGGACGCTGACTACTAAAGGTACACGCAGACACAAGTTCTTAATATAATAGAAATACGCCACTTAAAATAGTTATTTTAGCGGGGTGTAAGGTACTTTCTTCTTACAAAACCCATTAATTTAGTTTACAGTGGGTACAGCAATAACTTGCGGTTCCGTGAGCTAGCGTGCCCCGTAAGAATTCCGATGCGTTTAGTTTGAACCTCAAAGAGGAACTAACAACCATCCATTCCCACAAAGTACTCCAGCCAAACCAGATATATTTTATAGTCTTGTGTTGCCCGCTACTTCGTGCGTGCAAAAGGCAATTCAAAATGAAGGATTCTTCAGGAACCGTAACCGTATTTTGGCGCAGTAAAAAGAAGCCTATGTCCTTTTCCGATGTCTATTCTATATCTGTACCAAATTTCATTAAAATCGGTTCAGTAGTTTAGGAGCCTATACAATGCAAAAAAAAAACAAACACAAATCTTTCCTCTTTATAACATTAGTATAGACAGGTTTAGAGTTATTTAACATGCTTATTGACATAACACAAACATACAACCATCCAACCGGCAATAGTTGTAACAATATTTTTAACAAAAAAAGTAAATTCCCCATTCAATTTAAAACATAATATCCGATATAGCGTTCAGCTCTATAAAATGTAAACGACAAACTGTATACAATATCACTGCCTATTAAATTGGATTATTTCATAAAATTCTTAAAACTTCATTAAATTTGTTTTTTTTTTATAATATAGAAAATGTTTGCAGATTCATTATACTCAACCAATTTTCATAAAATTGTTAAAAAGCTGATGGTTTATTTTAACTCGGGAAAACAAAGTTATATCGCACAATAATTTCTAAAATTCTGAACATTTATAAAGACTATGTTACAAATATTGTGCTAATCGTTCTTACATAAAAGTATATATTTTAGACTAGCTGATGCCCGCAACTTTGTCTGAAACTATCTACTATCGGAAACGGAACACCATCTTTTTATTTATTATTCTTTATTGTAAGTGCCGAATATACTTTATTCTTTTACACTTATTTTTTTTTTATTTGTCCTAGTGTATCGATCCTAGTGCGACGACACCGTGGGAGCGTCGCGCGTGTATGCGTCCTAAGAGGTTAATGAAAAAGACGAAAATTCATAATAATAATAATAATTTAATTGTATAACGCGTTTGCCAATCTTAAGCGCTATTGAATTGATAAACTCTCGATAAAAAACTTCACAATACGGGCACAGTTCTAACTCTACATTTAAGTTAGATAACTTATCAACTTATATGAGCACGCGCAGCCAGTTACCCGAGTATTACGGAACATAAGGGTCGCGCTGCAAAATGCAGCACCACGTCGCGACGCTACGTGGTACTGCATTTTTAAGATAGCTATCCAAAATTGAACTTTATTTATAACGCAAAAAGATGTATCATATGATACCAGCTATCATTTGTAATACCATGCGCATGCGCGGTGCATCATGACATTCAAACTCTTGCATTGAAACGTGCATCTTCTTGTGTAATGAATAAAGTTCAATTTCGAATAGCTGCCTTGAAAATGAAGCGCCATGTCGTTTCGTTTCGGTGTGAATTGACCCTAAAGGTTTCGCTAGGTAAAACCCGTCAAAAGAATCACGCGTCAAAATATATAATGTTCGGGCGTGATAGATATCCATCATGCAAGAGAATGAACTATGAATGAGAGAGGCGTTTGCGTCTTGCCATGCTAAATTATACCTTTATTAACCCAAGATAATTTCCCTCGAGTGCTACCAACTTAAATTTGGTTAGCCTTATCATACGAGTGCTGGGTTTTGACACATGCTTTTGATGATACATTTTTGCATACATAAATAGATAAACTTTTCAAAGGGGAATTTGAATGGGCTTAGATTTTGTGTCCACTTCTAATAATATAATTCTACTTTACACCGAAATATGAATTGGTATTTGATGAGTTTTATCTGACAGGAGAGTTAATTTTAAATTGGTTTCGCGGACACAAGAGTATTAGAGTTTAACTGAGATAAATGTGACCCAGTTTAAAATACTCTCGATTAAAATTCATTTACAAATCCATTCCTTCCACTAAGATTCCTTCCAATGATTTCAAACTAAAGATGGGTATGACGTAGTACATATGAAAAAAAAATCTTCATACAAGAAAAAGTTACGCCATCTTAATTTTAGAAGATTTTGTCAATAAAATGAGGACTGATTAAACTACGGAAAGAAAAATATGTCAAATGCCAAGATGACAAATTTCATACCTCGACTGCCCCATACAACTCGAAAAGTTTAAATGTGGACACTATTTGCCTCGACATGCTTCGTCTAGAATACATAGGTCTACGATTCCCTCCAAAATGTAATTACTAAATTCGTTATCACTACCTATAATTTTAAAACTCAGAATTAAAGTATTTATTGCAGTCAAAAGTTTCAGAAGAACAAAAAACTAACTTATGAAACAGTTTCACAACAACGCCCAGTTATGAAACAATGAAACAAAAAGCTCACCTCGGTGAACTCGCAGTGCATCGGGTCCCCGAGCACGGTCCCGTCGGGCTGGCGGTACCCGGCATAGCTGATGAGCTGGCTGTTCCATATCCTATAATCGTGCTTCCCGTCCGTCCGTTGAGGAAACAGTGTGATGGCCGACCTACACAATGGAATATTTAACTCGATTGATATTGGGTTAGGAGATTGAAAAATACGACTTGCGATTTTTCAATCTTTTGAGCTTACCATATAGTAGCTTATGTACGAATATTATTATTAATCGACTTCAAAAAAGGAGGAGGTACTTGATATGACTGTTTTTATGCTTGTTGCCTGTGAGCTTTCGACTGGGTTAACCGATTTTGATGATTCTATTTTTATTTGAAAGCTATTTTCCGTGTGGTCGCACTTCAATTTGGTTCAGCTCTGACGATAACATCCATGAGAAAACTTTATTAGTCTTAAACTTTTACTTTAGAAGTCGGTTTTTATTATTTTTTTTGGTTCAAAATAATTATTTTACAAACAAAACTGTTTACCCCACCCAACAAAGTGAATACTATAACGGAACTCTACAAAACTAACCTGATGTTTCCTTTATTGGTGCTGTACTTAATGTGGTTGCACAGGGCTTCGAACATCCCGCTCGTCGTGGTTACTTGTCGACAGTCGAATACCTGTATACAAATAACATTTTTGATACAACACTGTATTAAAAAAAAAAACTAGAAAATTTAAACTGTATTAAAAAACTAGAAATTGTTTGATTACAAAAAGACTTTGAAAAGAAGATTTTTGAAGTTCCGTTGTAAATACAAGGAACTCTTATAGTTTCGCTACGTCCGTCCATCCGTCAGTCCTCCCTTGCTATCTTCGGTAATTATGAATATAACTAACGAAAATTTGTACTTATAGTTATACAGAGTGTTTTGTTCACTGTTGAATATTATAAGCAACTTTTACTATGGTATCAACTTTCCTCCTTGAAAAAAAATATCTGCTGCTATCTATATTCTATGCCATAGCCCTTTATATTCCGTATAGAATTTACTTTTGGCATAAAATAATAAATAATACATATATTTTAGGTGGCTCCCCATATATAATATGAACTATGAAGTAGGTAGGATGATTTTTTTCTCATTTTACCCCATTCATTGTGTGGGATCTACGAATAGTTCCATTATGTTAAAGGTGAGATTACATGCACGCGATTTTTATAATTAAACCATTTTCGAGTAATCGGCCACCAAAGTGGTTTACAAGTTGGTCAATATTGTAAATAAAAATATATATTATTATTTAAGAAAAAAAAACGTAAGTACAAGGTTACTTTTAACTTTCCGTGCTGAGAGGTCCTGCTAAATACTCTTGAGGAAAGTTAGTGTGGGCGAAATCGGACAGTAAATTTAAAAAAAAAGCGCGTTGATAGTTACGGAACCCTCCTCACTCATGTCCTGACATACTTTTAGTTAGGGTATTAAAAAAATGTAACCATAGTCAGAGCGTTTTAATCTATCGTTTATTTTGTTAGTCCTACTATTACTTATTATAAATGTGAAAGTTTGTGAAGATGGATGGATGGATGGATGTTTGTTACTCTTTTACGCAAAAGCCACTGAACGTATTTCGATGAAATTGGGCATCGTAGTAGTTTAGGCTCTGGAGTCTGGATTAAAACAGGCTACTTTTTATCCCGAAAAAGTACAGTATTCTCGCGGGACTCTTTATTTACGCGGGCGGTGCCGCGGGAAATAGCTTGTTCTAAATATTATTTACCAACCAATCAAAGTCATAAACAATTCAAGCGCTGAAAAAGCTAAACATATTTCAACCAAACGGAAAGTCAAAGAGAAATGCAATTACTTAATACGGGATTTAAACTGAGTTCAAACGGTCCAATAATCCGCAGCTAACAGATCGACAGAGCAGATTACTGGCAACTCGGTTACAGCTTCGACCCGAGATGACTAATTACAAAGATATTCAACTGTTAGATTGATTTTCTGATTTCAGTGAGTATAAGGGATGTTGGCCATTTAATACATGCTACAGAATGGTAATTTTCCACTTGAAGTTAGAATGATGAAAGAATTTTTTAAAGGCATATTCGTTCTTTATGGCTTTAAAATTTTCCTTATTATAGGTACTGTACCTATACAGTTAAAGGTTACTAGCTTTTTCCAGCGGCTCCGTACGCGTATGTATTAGGTATCTCACGGGAATACTGTGCTTTTTCGGGATAAAAGTAGCCTATGTTTTAATCCAGATCCATTTCCTTGAAATCCATTCAGTAGTTTTCTCGTGAAAGAGTAATAAACATTCATCCATACACACATCCATCCATCCATTCTCACAAATGTTCAAATTTATAATAGTAGTAGGACACGTGCTTCCTTCAACGCTATTTATGAGGAAACAAATATTAAGTTTGGCACAAACTAGCCCTTGCCTTATTTACCGATAGCAATCTTCTTCTTGTATATGAAAATTAATTGCAAAACCTGCGTCTCGCTAAAACTCGAGAACGTCTGGACCGAGAGCTAATTTTGGTCATGAAATAATTGTGAAAGTTCAGGGATGGTTAAATAGGTGAGAAATATTGGAAAATTTGCGAGGAAAATAATAAAAATGTCGATTGAGACAGAACAAGGGAAAATTATTTTACATAGACAGGGACTTTGACACCCAGTTTCGTATATTTTAAACGTCATGACGACGTAAGAGATAGGGAGTTACACGCCTAGAAAGGATTACATGTTATTATTTGGCTTATTAATGATAACTTAATAATTCATTTAAACAAAACATGTATAATGCATTTTAACCACAGTGTTAAGGACAGCGGCCTCATAACGTAAAACATGAGTGAATTTAAATGTGAACGATAAACGAGTGATTTAAAACAGTACATAAAACTATAATAGTGAATACTCAGTGACTATATGTATAGATTTATATGGCATCAGTGTGTAAAAGTCGTGTTAAAATGATGTTTTATCAAGTGCGGGTTATTTTGCTTATATATTTTTAACTAAAGCAAATTTTAACGTAGCTTCTTTTGATTTACATTAATAAACATAGTACCTAACGTGTAGTATAATGATTAAGGTTACATAATAATTTGTTAAGTAATTATTACGAAAATAATGGTAAAAATGTACAACATTTCATATAAGGTAAACTTTAAGATGTAAATAACTTTTCTATAGAATAAGATTTCTAGTATATAAGGGTTTATGTATATGGTCATAACAATAAAGTATTTCACACAACGCGTTTCATCACCTGGCTCATGAAAAATAGGGAAAATTATGGAAAATAGCCGTATAGAGAGGTAAAAGTGAGATAGCGAATCGGCCCGAAAGAGGCGTACGGGCCATGAGCCAGGTAAGCTAAACCAAAAAAGGTGAAAAACGTTCTCCTCAAAATAGTGTTTTATTATCGCCCCGGCTCTGCCCAAATCGGTGTAATCTTGCTATCTTCGAGTCTAATCTGAGCCGGCGATTGAATCCCTGTGGAATAATACAGTCTCCTACACACAGAACGCAAAATTCATCTGATATTAATTTAATTTATACGGGTAATTTCATTAGACAAGTAGACTCTACGCATTTTTTAGGTATAGCAATTGACAGTAGGTTAAGTGGAAAGACCATATACAAAAATTATGTAACCGAATCAGTAGTTTAACTTACGCATTGCATAAACTTTCACTGACAGTAAACACTGAAGCAGTGTTTCCCAAACATTGTTTTTCCATGGCCCGGTGATTTTCACACTACCTTCGTACCCTACTTATTACTATAAACCCAAGCTGGTACCATTATGTTAAATAATACACATTTATCTATAATTAAAATGTTTTATTAATAATAGTTTTGTATCAACTAATAATAGCTCCCCACACCGATTTCGGTGACGGTGGCCTGTTTCATTGAAACCAGGCCAGCTACGCAGGAGTTATGTTATAGTGCCCAAGTGTGTGCGCAGTACACAAGAGCACTCTCTCCTCCTTTACTCTCGTAACCCAGTGGGACGGATAACCGACACGACTGGCGAGAGATTAGGCGCAGGTCCGACTTTTTACATGCCCATCCGACGCATGGATCATCTTTCTTGTCAGACAATCAGGTGATCAGCCTGAATTGTCCTAACCAAACTTGGAAACAACATTTTTTTGTTCCAATGCGGGAATCGAACCCACGACCTCCGAGTCGAGAGCCAAGCTCTAACCACTAGACCACGGAAGCTGTTGTTTGTATCAACTATTTAGTAACTGAACATTTACGATGTACTGAATATGTGCGTCGATCGATAGTAGGTATTGATTTTAAAACAAGTCGGGAATGTTGCGACTAGATATTTTATTTTAATGGCCCGGTACCGGGTCGCGACTCGGGAAATGGGAAACGCTGCACTAAAGCATTAGTTATGACATATTATGGTACGGTAGAAGCGTTATTCAGGTATGGAATTATTTTTTGGGGCAATTCTACTGATAAGGACACAATATTTAAAATCCCAAAAAGATGTCTGCGAGCAACGTTTAAAATAAAAAAAACGGAAAGCTGCAAACCTATTATTCGAAAAACACAAAATTCTGACGCTTCCGTGTTTGTATCTACTTGAAGTTGCGGTTAAGTGTATCCCGAATTTATTGACAAAAAAATGCGAATTTATGAGTCGAAACAGTCGGGACGTTGGTAAATTGTGTTTACAAACATGTGAAACTAAACTTATGTCAAAAAGTATATTTTGTATGGCTCCAAAAATGTATAGTAAAGTACCAAACAATTTAAAACAACTTAGTAACAGACTCTTTAAACTAAGGTTTAATAAATGATTGCAGCAATAATGTTATTATAACCGAAATGATTTTTACTGACACATGATGTTGAATGAATTTTTATTAATTATTACTTTAAATACATTATGCATTTGAATCGAATGAATTTGTAAAATATATTTCTTTTCTCTCTTTTTAATAATATTTTTTTGACATACGTCTTTTAATCAAATTAATTTGTACTTGTAATTTTTATTATTATTTTTTTATTGACATACAAATTTAAATCAAATTAATTTGCATTGTTTTAATATAACTTTGTTGACTAATTTTAATCATGCATTTGTATTACTATATTTTTGGCATAGGGAGAAATGTTGGCTGACCGAAAGCTTGTTTTTTTTATATAGTCTAAATACATTTTAAATTGTCTTTATAATCTGATTGTTTTTTAGCATTATTATTTTATTGGATCTGTAAGACTGATGTGTATTATGTTAAATTAATTTTATTCTTGTCAAGTCTATTGATTACAATATTGCATGCTCTGGCGGAATTTGGACGAATTTAACTGTAATTAAGTAACACCTGTATACACCCAAATTCGCAATATTTAAATGATTATGATTATGATTATTTTAATAGGGGACCCTACCCTATCTTTCCCTGCATACATTGCTGACGTATATTACGTTGCTGACGTATATTCATGACTGAATATTAAACTTAATGTAATGCAAATAATCATATACTTAACAATTTACCGATAATAATACTTACATGATTGATATTATGATTACCTACTAGTATTAATACCAATTTGACAAAACTTTTTCATGAACTAAAGCAATTTGTCTAGTGCGAAAAGAAATATGTATTAATTAATGTTGTACAAGTAAGATAGATGAGAGAACAGTATTTTGTCATGTAATGTTTGTCGTCATATTTCCTGTAAGACACGACTGTGTGCCATTTATAAATGAGTATCACGGAACCCTAAAGACTTAAGCACTTTTCCAGGCTGGCAGCATGCATTAAATAATCGGTTGGCCTATTAAAATAGAATAATATAAAAAAATGAAGTGTAAATGTAAACGCTACACACCCGCCGATTCGAGCTGCTCTATGTCGGCTGTACCTATGTATTTTCTTTATTCGGTGCTATAAATTGTATTGACATATTTTCTACCAAGACAATAAATAGGCATGTGTTAGGCATTCTTTTATAGAAAATATTATTTTCCAAATCTTTATACACCTACTTCTGTTACTCGTTACTTTAAATGAGTTTCCTTAGAGTAACGAGTTCACCTAAGCATTTTTATCAAGGACAGAACCAAATATCGTAGCTTCATTAGTTTGTCGCATAATTTTGATAATTTAATTCCTAAAACAACATATAAAGGTACGCGTACATTATGTCATTACACAGCGAGGCGAGCCGCATCGCAAAAATGCGCTTCATACTTTTTATATGAACTATCGCACTCTTTGCCGAAGCGAAGCGGACCGCATCACTCCGCCGCGGTTTGTGGTTATTGTGATGCAGCCCGACTGCCCCGCTGCGTCCCGACACAGTGTGCTTAAGAAAGCACCACACATTTGGTATAAATCTTTTTTTAGAAGTTGTTTATTACATTCTTTTAACAACAGGCAAAAAAAGATGATTCTTCGTCGGAGCTATCTATAACGTATAATTACTCGGACTTCTGGCAGTGTACAGACCAGTGGCGAAGCCGCGTAAGCTAAACATCTATTGTAATACAGAATAACGATATTATATTTTTATTGCACTTAGCGCCATCTAATAAATAATATTAGTAAGGGAAGCTAATATGCTGCGAGTTGTATAAACGCCTCGCTACTGATATAGGCTCAAAATCAAGATTGTCAAAGCGCTCGCGCAAATAAAAAAAAAAAAGTGGTAATGTAACGCTTTGCGCTTCAAATTGCAATGACCCGAAATAATATGCGCGTACCTTTACAAAACAAAATAGCTCATCATCAGTCATTAACACAAAATGTAGTAAATCATGTGTACACAATACTATGTAGGTACATATTGTGCACGCCGCTGTGACATAAGGATTTGCGGGTTTACATAAAATATCTTTAGCAAATAATTATTTAATATATGACGCGTTATGCCATCAGCTGTTCTACCGCTCGTCATGATTAGTTATCCTAAATAGAATATTAAAAATATATTGTCATGAAATAAGGTTTGTAATGTAGTTTACATTTCAATTCATAGGCAATGTTGGTGAATTCTTTAGTTGTAGGAAAATATATTAACACTATGTTCAATATGACGCGACATAGCTATGTCTACCGCAAGCGACAAAACCATCTCGCGCTATAATGATTTGTTGTTGTGCTATTGGGAGAAGATCTACTAAGTATATCACACCTGCAGCTTGGACCACTGTATTCGTCCTATACAGCGGCTCGCGTTCCTCCACGCGAGCTTGGCGCCGAATACCAGCTCGGTAGTGGTGAGCTGGTACGTGCCCGTGCGCGCCACCTCCTCCTGCACCGCCTTCCAGCGTGCCTCGTGCGCTGGCGTGTTGGCACTGGCAGAAAGAAGTATTATATAAAGCTTGAAACTGACCTTTAATTACTATCAAAAGCTATATTATTTTGCTCGCGGCTTTGTTCGAGCTTAAATCGGCAAAGCTTAACAGTCTTTTCTAAGAAGGTACATTGTAGAAATTCATTAATTAGGCTTAAAAAATATGCTCCGGAAACCGGAACACCGGTGAAAATTCAGTGTAGTAAAATATAATTCTAGGCTAATACAATAGAGTTCATATTCGAACACACGAGTGTCGAGTCAAATGACAATGTCATATATGACAGCTCGACCGTCGACACTTCGATTTTCAACTCTATTGTATTAGCGTAGAGTTCTATTTTCAGTTCTCTGAACTTCCCCGGGCCCGCCGGATTCCGGATCATTTAATCCCAGCCTATGGCGGCCATAAACGCTACGGTATATACTTGTACAGTAGAATTGTACAAGTCCACTTGAGAGGCAAACTAGAGAATTCGTACACTTATGCGGTTTTCTAAATAACTGAGATCTCCACAGGTATATATCGGGAGGACTTTGCAACTTGACGTTTAGCTGACCCTTAGCGAATACTTACTCCGTCTTGAAAGTAATAATTATGATCTATCGTGTGCGCTCATTCCGCGCATAAATACCTATATGTGTGGATTATATCCAATAGTTTTAATAACTTCTCGGCGTATAAATACTGTAGTAACTCACCGTCGTATGGAGGCGAAGTACTGTCCCAGGAAGTCTTTGGCGTCGGCGAGGACCTCCTCCGGGCTGCGGGGTACGTCGCCGCGTCCGGGAATCGCCATCAGGCTGCCCAAGCACGCCTTTTCGTTGCATAGCGTGGGCTGGATATAATAAACACTATCATCATCATCAGCGACCACTAGCGTATTCACCCACGAGAGTTTTGTGGTCGCGACAGAAAAAACTGCACTGCACACTGCAGCTAAAAGTCGAAGTGTCAAGTGTCAAATGTCAGATTTTTACACGATTTCCAGCTCTATTCTATTATCGCAAAGTTTTATTTACAGTGCTGTTTTTTCTTTCGCGACCGCTAAAAACGCTCGTTGGAACGTAGCCTTAATGCGGTCGACAAAGTATGGAAGAAAGATTGAGTCTTGAGTAGGTAATAAATACAGTCATTATGTAAGCTATTTAAAAATTTCTTTGAGTAATCTGAAACAGACGCTTTCAAAACTTTAAAGAAACTGTCACTGACTCCTACTTTGAAAGAAACGGCGCGGCGTATGAACTGTCTGCGACTTTTTGTCACTGCTCATCGTGAAGAAGTTAACAACAATTTGTATGGCATCGAAACAACGCCCCTAGTGGCAAACAACTGTAACTAATTCGATGCCATGTCATACAAATTGTAATTGACTTCTTCACGGCAAGTAATGACAAAAACTCGCACTCAGCCCACAGTTCACATCATTAATTATAAAAAATCAATATTTAGCACGCATTAAAAATATAAGTTTAGTTTCTAGTCACTAGTTTCTTATGATAGTAACAACCGCGCCCAGGTTAAAATAAACACGAAAATAAAACAATGCGGAACTACACAAAGCGTGTCTTAAATTCATAATGAAACAAGAACTAAGCTCCACAAAACTTAAGATTTAAACCATTCTTAAACAGTTGCTACCTCGCAAATGTAATCCAAAGCCGGGGAAACTTAATAATAAACTTATTACATGCGAAATAAGGTTAGGATAAAACTGAACGAGCAATAGTGAACGTTTCTAATATTATTGAATTATGTATGACTAGGTAGCTGTATTGACACACAATTAGATCTGTGCTATCGACCCTACAGAATTTGATATTCAATAGTAGTTGACAAAAGATCTACTAATCTTCTTATATAACAAAATGCATTGCAATTCCAATGCCTCCTTAAGCTCGAGAACGGCTGGACCGATTTGACTAATTTTGGTCGTGAAATAATTGTGGAAGTTCAGGGAAGGTTTAAACGGTGAGAAATATTGTAACAATTACGGTTCATAGTTTAGGCAGAACAACGTGTGTCGGGACAGCTAGTCTATACATACAAATAAATAAAATTGAAGTGTCTGTTTGTAATTTTAAATTAACAGCTTTTCACTAAATGCATAATATGAAAGAACATACGGTACTTACAATAAAAAAATCAATTTATAAAAATGACTGTCTGTCTGTTTGTTCCGGCTAATCTCTGTAACGGCTGGACCGATTTCCACGGGACTTTGATCAGCAGATAGCTGATGTTATGCGGAGTAACTTATGCTACTTTTTTCTTAGGGTTCCGTTAAAAATGTGGGTTTCGCTTGCGTTATTTCTACGAAGACAAAGTTGCGGGCACCAGCTAGTATTATATATGTACCCTTACATATTTAATAGGCAGTACAAAATATTCGTCCATCTCTTTAATAGTGTTTAAAAAATGACATAACGGAAACAGAATTTAATTTTACGGCGAATTAATTTTGAATGCGTTCATAATATTTAAATTGGGATATAAAAAAATAAAAACATATTATAAAATATGCTCGACGGATTTCGGGCCGAGTAATTAAATAAAAAAACGTTAATGTGAAAATTCACCGGCGGAAAGTGAGCTTTGTCTGTCATACGATACACGAGTATTAATAATAATTTAAGGAAGTTACAATGGGCATTGGTGATGGAAAACCTCTTTTCTATAATCCTAGGCTTATAGAAAATAATCTTCTTCTTCTCATCATCTTCTTTTTACATAAAAAAGTGGCTAAAAGTCGCTAAAACTCAAGCACGACTGGACCGATTTGGCTTATTTGGTCGTGAAATAATTGTGGAAGTTCTGGGAAGGTTTAAACGGTCTCACCGTCAATATTGGAAAGGCATGTTATATAGGTGTAGACTGTAGGTTGTATGTGCACATACAACCTACAAGGGTACGTGTAGGTTGTAGTTGTAGGTGTAGGTGCAGTTATTTATATATTCCAGTTTATAGTTAAGACAGAACAACGTGTGTCGACAACTAGTATAAATATATTACAGATTCGTGAAATAGCTCGACGGTCTTAAAAAACTTAAATTAAATATTTTTCTGCAGAACAAAGAAATTAATGGAGGCTTAAAATTTAATATGGATAATATATTTATTTTTATATAGGTACAGTAATACCTCGACTTACGCTACCCCCTTTTACGCGAATTCGGAGATACGCGGTTTTTCATTTTGATTGCCGCGCGCATCAGCTCTCTATAGAATAAAAAATGACTGGTATGAACTGGTACTGGCGTGAAAGAGTAACAAACATCCATCCATCCAACTATCAACCATCCATCCTCACAAACTTTCACATTTATAATAGTAGTAGAATTACATTAAAAACGTTTCAGCTTACACAACTTAAACAAACAAACGTGTCATTAAATTAGGTACAACTTATTATGATAGTGTTTGTTTACTGCGAAGTGCTAATGCGCGGGACGCTGCGGAACGCCAGCAATAAAATTATACTAAATCGTATCGCTTACGGTACATCCAACAAGAATGTTTTATGAATGCTAGGTGTAATTTACTTTTCAACTTTTTTTTTCAGATGATTTAGGGTTATGATTTACTATGGAGGGACACAAGTACGTATCATATACTCGTACCTACTAAGAGCTAGAGGGCATAGACCTATATCTTATACTTTTAATGAGACGATCTTGTATATATATAATCGGTATCTCAACAACGGCTACAATTAGTATAGACTGTCGTGTGATTGGCAGCTTGGTATGCGTAACTTCGTATAATTTTTGCATTGTTTGGAAATTCGGTATGTGGTGGGCTAGAATCCCGGTAAGATAAATATTTTTGTGATTTTTATTATTTCTTTTTCTTTTATATTTTTTTCATTTATTTTTATTTATTTTAACGTTCTACTAAAACACCGAGCAAAGAGCACCGGTCAACCAGGTACTATTAATTTATAGACGAGACATGTCGAGACAAAAAGTGTCCATACTTAAACTGCTTAAACTACTTATGGCGTTGTTTGGGGAGGTTAGACATTTTAGTTTTGAAATCATTGATAGAGAAGGATTCATATTATTTCCGGTAATTGCTAGCAAATGCAAACTCTTCATGTAAAAAACAAAGGGCCAATTATGTAATTTTAATGTAAATGTGTTAGAATAACATTAGCATTAAAAACCATACTTTAAGTTATGATTAAAAATAATATAGGTTTAAAAATATATATTTTCCTTAAAAGTGGGCCGATGTATCCGCCGCGTATCTTCATACAATGATAAACCATGCTCTGGGGATAAATAACACGAACAATTTGTAATTCAATAACATGCGTTTTGTTTAATGTACGCGCCCCGAGCTTTCTGATGCTAACCAACTCCTTGTTTTTCCCACAATTTGCTCTGATATTGTTTGTATTTCGTAGCTACATAACAAAAGCCTGTCAGATATAAACATCGATTTAACGTAATTCGATCAAACATTCCAAGTTTATTGTAATATTGTAAAGAATAAAAATGATCGCGATTAAATTTTGCTACAATTTATTAACTGTCTGTCGATATTTTGCATGTTACCTAACTCTTACAACGGATTAAAAACTTTTTCGACTCCTCTGACAAGGGTTTCACTCAGATAACTTTAATCAATGGTAATAAATCACAATATTTCCATTAATTGACTTGGAAATACTGTTTTCCGTGCGTGATTAAATGTTAATTCACCCCTAAATTTAAATAAAAGGAAGTAACTATTATTTAATTTTAATTTAAATAGGTAATTATAAGAAAGGATGCTTTAAATATGAAGGTAAATTCAGCTAATCAAATCGTGCAATACAGTTACGATCCAGTCCCGATATGTTAAAACTGCAAAATGGTATTCTCACAAACGTCAAACCAACGCAAATGCTTGTTTTGATTGGTCAAAACTCCAAAAATCGATTTATGATATCGATACGATTAATTTAACTATACTAATATAATAAAGAGGAAAGGTTTGTTTGTTTGTATCGAATGGGCTCCGAAACTACTGGACCGATTTCCATGCAATTTGCCACAGATATAGAGTAGATCACGGGGAAGGACGACTTTTTTGCGGCAAAATGTACGGTTCCCGAGAGATTTCTTTTAGCGCGCACGAAGTCGCGGGCAATATCTAATAATAATTGAATAAAACTAAAATTAAAGTGTAAGTTAAATGCGAGAATTGAGGTTCTGTTTTCTCAATAGCCTACAACTAGTAAAATGTCACATACCGCTCGCGGGCAAGTGTCGTCGTACAGCCGGTCATACAAGTGCACTTTCGACTCCCAATTCTTCAACACTTTGGGCTTGATCACTTTCCGCGGTTGTTTCTTTTCCAATTTTATGTACTCTGTAACCTCCTTGTCCTTCAGTACGTCCATGTTAAAATGGTGTATGGGGCACTGCGGGACATCTTGGACCAGAGTGCCGGTGCCGACCTGCGCGACGCCGGGCGCCATTTTGCTTTACTAATTAGTGATTACTAATAATTAGTAAGTAGGAGTGTGACGGAGGCGCAGCGTTAGCGCACTAGTCACACCGAGGTGTTACCTGCGGCTTTTAACCGTGCTATCAACTATGAACTTATTTGTGTATGACGATTGCTGTTTTGATATTTAATTGTAAATAAAACGGCGTCTTGATAATGGATATTTGTTTTTGGATCTATAAGATTGCCAACATAACATTTGATTCGTGCCGCGCACAGCTTTCAACGCGTGCTCGTTGGGAGGATGGCTCAACTAGCTTCGATTTGTTTTTTTTTTGTTAGTACACATCAATAGATAACTGTTAATGTAATAAAAACTACAGTCAAAATTGTAGCGAAAACAGAGCGTTGCTTTACTTAGTTATGGTAGGTAGGTATACCAAGTACCCTATAAATACCGAGCTGTAATTATTATTGTCCGTGACTATATTACTGTAGCAAAAAATCTACGTCTTCTTGTTCAGTGTCCATAATATTTAGATATTATGCCTAAAGTTTAGTCATAACAATATTACATCTTTTGCTTAAAACTTAAGGTATTTTTATAGATTTTTTAGTTAAGCTCATTTCAGACTACGCTATATTATTTTGCTATATAGTATAGCAAAGAAGGACCTAATGCTATACTATATACCATGGCGTTCACATTACGCGATATTATCGCAAGCATTTATAGTATAAAGCAAGCTTATTATGGTTGTGTCGCTCGTTTCACTTGCGGGACGGCCGGGGGTGAGGGAGGAGGAAGAGGGTGGCGCGCTATATAGCACAGCATGAACTCAGCGTATCGCACTATTTTATAGCGTATAGTAAGCCAATAATATATAGTACAGTACAGTGTGAACGTGTCCATAACAATGTATGGTGCGCGATATTGTTAAGCTATGAGCTATATACTATATGCTATTATATTATAGCGTGGTCTGAAAGCAGCTTTACGAAGAAATTTTTACAACGTTATAACCACAGTTCTATGAGGAATTCTACTAATATTATAAATGTGAAAGTTTGTGAGGATGGATGGATGAATGGATGGATGGATAGATGTTTGCTACTCTTTCACGCAATAACTACTGAACGAATTTCGATGAAGTTTGTATGGTAGTAGTTTAGGCTCTGGATTAAAACATCCGGCTACTTTTTATCCCGAAAAAGTACAGTGTTCCCGCGGGATACCCGATAGCATATTTACGCGGGTGGAGCCGGGGAAAACAGCTAGTATTATAATAATAATAGGGTTTGAGCTAAAAATATACTTTCGTAGCAACTTTTTAAACTGCTTTTTGACAAAGGAATTCCATTTTCAAACAGCATAACATGGGTCGTCTAGGCGCATAATTTTACTTAAGCGTAAGAAAATATCTCTTTTTATAAGTTACCTTTGTCTGAATAGTTTCGAGAAAATAAAAATAAAATAATTTCCCGCCTGCTCTCCCGCCTCTAGGGATTCCTTTTGTGAATTCTAACTGTATTCGCTGCGGCTTTTGACGATCAGGGACAAACATGAATGTTTCATGAATGGCTTAGTCCTAAGATAAATGAATGACGATTGAAGTTAAATAAACTGTTTTCAGGATGAATGTTTTTATTTCGATACCAGATCTTATGGCAAAAGTATGCAATGCATGAAAAAATGTATGTAGTTCAAACCTTATTTTAATTTATTATTTCCGTTTTGCTTTTACGCAAATTTGTACGCAAGCGGTACCACTAACATAAAACTTTAGGGGCCTGTTTCACAATCGCCAAGTAAGTGTCGAATAGCGCATCCGGAAGTTTAGTCGCTGGTTACTTTATATTGAGCGACAGAGACAAAACTTGCCAACAAGCTATCTGACACTTATCGTTAGATTGTGAAACAGGAAGTAATTATAGTTTTTATCACATTAGGTAGGAGCATACAATTAATTAATAAGCTTTAGTAATAAGTTTAATATTCTAATTGTAAAGTGACAAGACTTTGCAAAGCTTACAAAGTTTCCTGTAAACCAGAAACAGTAGGCCAGTATCTTGACGTTATTCTACATAGTCGGCTATCTCGCGCAAATATCATGAGATCAAATAATGAACCGTCACATTAATCATTAGACAAACTTCTCCGCTTGTGACAAAGTCATGTGCCTGTGTTTACATCCATTCATGTGAGAGAACAAACAAAAAATTTTGTTTGTTATACTCACTCGAAATGAATCATGAACACAAAGATCAAAATTGCATGATCGATTAAAAACTCCAAAATCGCTATAAGCACAATATGCTACTTGACCTTGTTTTTATTTATGTACTAAACGCTTAATAATTGTTTCATTACACACAAAAAATAATATAACATTATTTTGAAACTTAAAAACCTTATAAAAAAATATATTTTAAAAATACACTTTTTAAAAACCGCCCAAAACACTATTTGCCATGTTGGTTGATAGATTATCTGTGCTGTGACGTCATACTAGTACTATTTGTAATCTGTGCTATAGTTCGTAGTAGTAAAATGGCGGTGTTACGTTTCATTTGACGTTTTGACATGAATAACTTTTTAAGATGTCATGAACTATTGATTTACAGAAATGTTCCAATTCACTACTACATTCGTTTAGTTTGTGCGTGCGTTTGTGTCGTCATATCCTTGCCGGAAGTTACTTCGAGGTGTTTTCATCAGTAGAAATAAAAAAACCCATATATATATTTTTAAATCAACTTTATTTATCAATCTTAAGTTTCTAATTTATAATATCGTTAGAATACGTTTTCCTAAGCCAAGTACTAAAGGAAATACTCCTTCAATGCATGAAATTAAATATGAGTCAAGTAGCCTATTAAGTAGGTTGTAGGGCTCTGTTTAACAATCTTGTAATTAGTGTCAGATAGCTTTATGGGAAGTTTTGTCCCTACTTACTATAATATGTCGGGTGACGGAGACATAACATGGAAAAAAGCTATCTGACACTTATCAGTAATAGGCCTTAAGCTGATCTTATAAAGTTTTTTGGAGTTGTTCAATATAAATTAACAAAAACAACTTAGTGCTTGGTACATAATTAAAAAAGTACATATTACATTTTTCAATAATTTTTGCCGTGTATTTAAATTATTTCAATTTTCACATATAGATAGATAATATTTTTGTCTCGCAAGTTTTATCAAACTAATGCTTATCCGCTCACGGGTGTCTGTGTACCAGAAGAATTACAACTGCATTGCTGGTAAGGCTTTTTAATCATTAGGCCTTCGGTAACCTTTATCATCTGACGAAACACAGCGCTTTCTACTAGTATTATTTTAAACTGGATTATTTTAATAGTATTGTATTTCAATACAAACTAACTAAATACAAAAGTAACATGAACTCAGATTAAAAAAAAACCATGCAAAGTGGATGATAGTGATAATTATTCCATTATTACTCTCAAAGTTCCAGTACATTCCACTAGAACATCGTTTCTCAACAATTTTTATGTCACGACACACGAAAAAGCCAAAAGATAAGTAAAAAGTCTTGCGACCCCGTCACTATAAAATTATAATAATATGTATATGGCGCGCTATTTTTCCCAGCTATAAGTTATATTAAAGTTCACTGGTTCGAACGTTCGAACGATTTTTTCGACGTTCGATACAAAAGATTTGTTCGAAAAACGAATATTTTGTACATATACTTATATGTTTTGTATTTATTATTTTTCAACAGACTGCGACCTCCTTTAAAAAAAACTCGACCCCCTCAGGGGTCGCGACCCCCGGTTGAGAAATGATGCACTAGAACATTAATTACAAATCGGGGCTCAATCAGGAACAATAAAACAATGAACTCATTACAGCTCACGCTGCCGATGAATTTCAAACTCCACCTTTTTGGTGGCGATGAAAAAATATTGGAATTCCCCTTTACATCAATATAGTTGACTTCTGAGAATAGACTTGAAGAATGTTTTAAAATTCAGATAAAGACCTGTTATTTTTTTCTTTAATTCGAGAAAATTAGGTTATAGCTTCGCGTCTCGGTGTTCTAACCCTTATGTTATGGTCGAGTTTAGCTTTTTATATCCATTGACACTTAAGATACGATACTCTACGTTTCATAGGATTCCGTATCTCAAAAGGAAATAACATTTAGATAATTTCATATCCAAATGGGGTTTTATTTTGACTAACTAGAACTACCACGCGAACGTAGTTGTGGGCACCAGCTAGTGTTAACAGTCCACTGGATAAAATACGTGAAGTAATTGTAAATTAACGACGGCCATTGTGGGAATAAGTGGAAGCCCGGTCATGCTGAAGCCCACTTGTATACATTTCGGATGTTGTATATATAGCGCCGAAATTAGAAAACTTCGATAGCTCAGGACCGCGGCGCTAATTGGTCCGCCACACTATCGATGATATTATGCTGAGTGCTGGTAGTGATTGATTTTATAAAGTAACCAAGAAACTGTAAAAATGTACAACATTTTTCTTGTGATAAATGATATTTCCTACAAACCGTACCCATGCGATATTAACTTAGCGAAGTACAGCTGACAGAACCGCCCCGGGCAAATCCGGCTACGACACGTCGAACCCGCCTCAAACATTCTAAGCGGTATATAGGTATTAAAGGAAAATTTCATCGTTGAGCAAAATCCGTTAAAGTTTTAAGATTTTCCAGTTTATCCCACAAGATAGGATAGCTATTGAAGTGAAGTATATTTCAGGCAAATATACACAAGACAATGTAAACGAGAAACTTATCGGCTGATTTTGTGACACTGCGCAGGGTCGACTCTCCGATCTGGCATGTCGATGACAGAGCATTTTTCACAGATTGAACCGTGCCCAATGACATATTTTGACGTATTATGTAAGACGCCCGCAGTTCAAACCGTGACACATTTTAGTCGTGCTAGTTTGATCCGCAGTCCAAAGTGCACACATCCTTCCGCGGTTTGAAACGCAGTCCGATCCCCGGTCCGCACTTTACGTCTGCAGGGCGCTAACGCAAGAGGTCCATTGCTAGTCTTGAAAAAATTTGTAATCTTCTTTAAATACTCGTTATCTTAAAGGTTTCAATGGCGTAAAATTTTGAAAATATAATATATATTTTAAGTGACAGATAAATTTAACGTGTACTCCATTACACGTTAAATTTATCTTATTAATTCTTATAATAACTAAGTAGGCACTAATACAAAAATATATATTCTAAGCGAATGTCTCAGACAAAGTGTCTAATAGTTACAACAATAATTGGAAGAGCCAATTGTAGCAAAGGCCTTCGTTAGGCCAAATAGACTTCTACCCTCCAATTACTATAAAAATAAATGTCATCATCAAATATTTTATGTATAGAATGTTTTATTACTTAAGTAGTTTGTCTTTTCTCTTAGGCTTTCATATCAAAAAGCACGAAAATATCAGTGCGATTACATTCACAATCGTTTTTATCTGTCTTTAACTTTCATTATAGAAAGTGACAATAAGAAAAACTCCTGGAAATCTGAAGGCAATAGCGAACTCTGTCGTCTCTACCGTCGTGCAACGATCTTATATTAAATCAATGACCGTCACACGCAAACACGTATCCTGTAAGAAATCATTACAGGGCCTAGCAGGAACATTTGACAGCGACGTAAACGGAACGTTATCAAATGATATTGGTATGGACGCTGTCATGATTTTGACATATTTTCATACCATTCTCATTCGATAACGTTAGGTTACTTCGCCGTTCGTGGACCGATTTGCAAAAATCTTTTTTTATTGTAAAGGGTTTATTGCTAATTCTAAATGTTGTTTCTCCTTCCCTAATCTTTTATCTTACCTAGTAAGTCGTGAATGTTGTAATATTTTAGGTTCTTTATAAAGATGCCTACTGCTAAAATCATTAAATCGTTTACAGATATTTTGGGCATATTTTAATATACCGCTTAATTTAAAAACGTTGAGGCACAAAAATAATTTAAAAAATAAAAAAATATATATACTTACTGAATAAAATAAAATTGCTCTCTCTCAGGCGTTGAGGCATTAACCTCACAGAAACAGCTGACTTAAGGTGGAAGCATAAACTTTGCCTAAGTAACATCAATACAATCAGATCTGTGAGGTCAATGGCCCTAACAGCACCGTAAAGAGCGTACTGTAATTTTAAATACATAAATTAAATAACTAAATAAATATTATTTATTTATTTACTGTAATTTTAATTACTAGTATATTTTTTTTTCAAAATTTAATGTGCATTAATTTATCCGTAATTGATTTTGAACAATTTAGAATGTAACCTAGATAGTTAATTATAAACATTACAAACCAACGGCAAACTTTAAAACAGAACAATATAAACATCTTTATCTACATCAATTGACCGATTAAAAAAATTAGGGCCATAGATTACAGATTAGACACGTTCTCGGCCGAGAGTATTGCCGACCCTTGCCTATTTTCTGATTTTCTAATTTACATTTATCCTCCTTATAAACAGCTGTTTTTGTTTTTATGAAAGTGAATAAAATTATCATTGATTGGTAATTTGTGAAAAAAATATTTTTAATTATTTTATATTAGTATATTATATATTTATTATATATTATTATATATTATATATTATAGATTTATTATATATTATATAATTTTACAAATTAGGTCTACCTATGAAATTGCCGGTTTGTATGAAAAAATTTAAACGAATTTTTTTCATGTATTTTTTATTTGTATTAATCGAAGTAATCACCCATGCAATCAATGCATATTTGCCAACGTAGTGGCAGTTTATTGATGCCCTTCTTAAAGAAATCAGCTGGACGGGAGGCAACAAATTCTTCAAAAGCATTTTGTACTGCTTCTCGGGTATTGAATTTTTTTCCCGCCAAGAAGTCCAAAGTCAAAGTCCAAATTCTGGAAAAAGTAGTAGTCTGTAGGCGCAAGGTCTGGTGAGTAGGGCGGATGACGGAGAGCTTCCAACCCCAGTTCTTGCAACTTGGAGACCGTCTGCTGTGCAGTATGATGTCGCGCGTTGTCGTGCAGGAGCAACGGAGACGAGCGATTTACCAATGCTGGTTGGAGATGTGCCAGCTTCTCCATCATTGTGTTCAGTTCTTCACAGTACACATCTGAAGTAATGATCACCCCGTTTGGTAAGAAGCTGTGATAAATCACACCGGCGCTAGGACACCAAACAGTGACCATCACTTTTCTAGGGGTAAGTTTTCGTGTAGGGCATTGTTTAGGTGCTGAACCAGGATCCAACCAACTTGCTGAGCGCTTGCGGTTATCAAACAGAATCCATTTTTCATCGCAGGTAACAATGCGGTTCACAATTCCTTCATTTGTGTGTCTGTTGAGCAGTGCAAGGCACGTCTCGACGCGTACTTCGCGCTGGCGATCATTGAGTTCGTGGGGCACCCATTTGTCAAGCTTTTTTACATTGTCAATTTGACGCAAATGGACCAATATTATTTTGACGCTAACGTCGAAAGCTGCTGCTAATTCAGCCGTAGATTGTATATCATCAGCTTCCACAATCGCCTTTAATTCATCATTGTTGACCAAAGTCTTCGGACGACCGCGAGGTTGAGGTTGTTTGTGTAGTAGGTCGACACAATCGTCAATCTTTCTTTCACATGCCAGAGACAGCATTTACAAATTTTTATTTGATATTTAATGCGTAGCTAAGAGGCAAAATAACCCTAATGAAGTTTAAACTTAAAAATTTGTATAATTTTGACCGTTACGCGACCTCAGGATATTAAAGTCACTACATATCAATGACGCCATGTACCGTCTACACTTTGAAAATTTGTGGACATAATATGTCTTACATGTTATCTAGTGACAAAACAAAAAGAAGCCAGAAAAGGCTTTGTCTTAGACTGATGATGGAATACAAGCTTCGTCAGACTAAAAGCCAATTCCTCGGCGAAGCGAACTAATCCTATTATTATAGTACTCAATAATCTATTGAGTATAATCCGGATGCACCGAATTCCTGTACATAATTACATACAAAATTACATGTATCAGATCAGATAAACAGAATATATTTGCCAGGCTGAAATAGGTTAATACAATATCCACAGATTACACCAATTTCGGTTTTCTTGGCTTATTTAGAATTTTCAATATTATGACTGAACTATGTTGTATTGTACTGGAGGAAATAATATACCGAGAAACAGGTAACCGCAGTGACAAAATATACATGACGCGTTTTTGTGTGGTTGCGCGTTGGGCATACCTACTACCACAGAGTAAATAAGTCGTCTGTTCCCGATGTCCCCCACTATTTTTCAACTACTGGTGGACATCAGGAAAAATGTTAAGATATACCTGCTTTTTTCCTGGAATCCATGGATGATGGATTTCAGGAAAACGGGAGGTAGCATGGCGGAGAAATAGTGGGGGACATCGGGAATACACCAAATAATACAGGTGTATAATTCCGTCTTATATAGAAATAAAAGTAGGTAGAATTTTAAATCTACACCGCGTAGTTAGTTTAACATTGCATTATTTGCATTTTTTACATTAAATCCTTTAGTTAGTATTAGAAAAAATAATAATTTTAAGATTTTGTAACAGCTAAGAATATGTGTGTCTAATCGACGTACGATATAGAAATTGGTTTAATTCCCCGAGCGGCCGCTAACCGCTGGCGGAGATTACTTAGCGAGCTCCGCATCCAATTAGCCCTGGTGCTCCAGATCCAGCTGATGGAGGCCTCCGCACTCCGCAGCCTTCACTGATCCGTCAAACGATGTACTAAGCTGTAAGCTTACACAGTTAAACAACAGTTAACACTGACAAGCCTGACAAGCGATAGTTATAATTGACTATTTTTACACCTCAAAGCGTTCATTCAAACACAAAATGAGCATACAGTTAAATTTATAGTTTTCGTCCATTTGTAAATAATATGGGTACAAAGCGAAACTTGATATTTGGACACACCAAACTCCGAAAAAAAGTGTCCGACATCAATAGTTAATTCATGAAGATTTTTAGATATTAAAAGGACGTGTCTAAAAAGTTAAAAACTATAACCCGACTACGTAAATTATATAACCTGTGTAAGTTACCCGGGCCATTATTTCGAATCTATTGACATCTCATTCAATAAAATCGGACCGGTGATTTAGGCGCTACGGTGGAACAGACATACATATATACATAGACTGCCAAAATCATTACCCTTCCTTTTGGATTCGCCGTAGTTGGGTCAAAATGGAAATACAAATTTTCTATGGGAATGGAGTATCTTAATAAAAAGTTATAGCCATTTATTCGCACGAAATAATGAAGTAGAGCGACCCTCACGACGGACGCCGGACGCCGGACAGCTGCTCCACACAATCACTTATTGGCTTTTCATTTACTAATGCATATCGCTTTTAGTTTTTTCCAAAATGCAATAAGTATATAATTTCCAATGCAATATACCATAAAATATAGACCATAATAAATACTAATAAAGAATACCAGAAATATATTATTCTTAAAGTATATATTTACATACTTAGAGTTTTTTAATTTTGGGGCAATGAGAAAATCTCTTTACAAACGTGTATTCAAGTTTGTCCTGTATGGGTGTTCTAGTTTCGCGCGAGTTGCTACTTACCAAGTTTATGACAAGGCATTAACAAGTTTCTTGTTAAATACACCAAAAGATGGTTTGTCGCACTTTACCTCGAGAGAAAATATTAGGTCTTTCTTTACCTATGAAATTGCCGTTTTGTATGAAAAAATTTAAACGAATTTTTTTCATGTATTTTTTATTTGTATTAATCGAACTAATCACCCATGCAATTAATGCATCTTTGCCAACGCAGTGGCAGTTTATTGATGCCCTTCTTAAAGAAATCAGCTGGACGGGAGGCAACAAATTCTTCAAAGGCATTTTGTTCTGCCTCTCGGGTATTGAATTTTTTCCCCGCCAAGAAGTTATCCAAATTCTGGAAAAAGTAGTAGTCTGTAGGCGCAAGGTCTGGTGAGTAGGGCGGATGACGGAGAGCTTCCAACCCCAGTTCTTGCAACTTGGAGACCGTCTGCTATGCAGTATGAGGTCGCGCGTTGTCGTGCAGGAGCAGCGGAGACGAGCGATTACCAATGCTGGTTGGAGATGTGCCAGCTTCTCCATCATTGTGTTCAGTTCTTTACAGTACACATCTGCAGTAATGCTCACCCCGTTTGGTAAGAAGCTGTGATGGATCACACCGGCGCTAGACCACCAAACAGTAACCATCACTTTTCTAGGCATTAGGCATTGTTTAGGTGCTGAACCTGGATCCAACCAACTTGCTGAGCACTTGCGGTTATCAAACAGAATCCATTTTTCATCGCAGGTAACAATGCGGTTCAAAACTCCTTCATCTGTGTGTCTGTTGAGCAGTGCAAGGCACGTCTCGACGCGTACTTCGCGCTGGCGATCATTGAGTTCTCGGGGGTACCCATTTGTCAAGCTTTTTTACATTGTCAATTTGACGCAAATGGACAATAATAGTTTTGACGCTAACGTCGAAAGCTGTTGCTAATTAGCCGGGTCCACACCGGACGATCCATCGCGCTCCGATCGCGCGCGGCAGCAGCGCGATCCAAAGATGCAGGCGGTGTGGACGTGCCGCGCGCGATCCATGCGCACGTATTGGAGCGCGCGCTCCCTACCTCGCGCGATCCGTGTGCGGTCGGTTTTTGTGCCAGCCTCAAAGGTGCCTCAGTTGCGTGATGCGCGCGGTGTGGACGGTTGTGTTGGTTCGCGCGATCCACCTCGCCATGGACATCTCAGAAAGTCGCCGTTTGATATCGCTTTATAAAGAATTTAAATGTTTATGGGATCCCAAAGATTCTAATTACACCAATAGAGGTGTTAGAGATGATGCTTGGTGTCAGATTTCTCGTGAAATGGGGAATAAGTCGATCGAGAACCTAAAGAAAAAAATGCGATCTCTGGCGGGAGGCTACAGAAGGGAGAAACACAGAGAGAAGCAAAGCCGTATAACTGGATCCGGTAAGAAAACAAAGCTACTTTTTATCTGTAGGTATTAAAATTATATATTTTATTATAAGTAATTACATCATAATATTTACTGTGGATTTCACGTGATTTCGCTTTTTACATTTAAGCTGTTAGAAATACACGTGGTTATTTTAATGAGTAACTTGTTTATTTCAGGTGCTCAAGATACATATAAATCAAAGTGGTTTGCGTATGATGACTTCGACTTTATGGCGGATAAAAATGAACCCGGAACCACACGCGATACATTGGAACATGTGAGCTATTAGTTTACTGATATTCATTTTGCCAAACTATTGTATGGTTTGTAACAAAGTGTCTTGCTAAGTGGGACCGTATTGTAGTGGCATTTTCTGTTGCTCTTCTTGGTACGACGGCCATCGGTTGTAGCGATTGTGATGGCGGTTCATTTCGCCAGCTTCCAGGTATTACATCTCCATTCTCCTGTACTGTATCAAACGTTCCTGGCGATATAAAGTTAGGATTACTGCGTAAGTAGTTATATAGATGAACCGTTGCCAGCACGACTTTAGTCGCAGTTTCTGGTTCCAAAAGCATAGGTTTACGCAGGACTCTGTAGACAGAACTAAGTACTCCAAACGCGTTTTCAACTACTCTACGTGCTCTTGACAGTCGGTAGTTGAAAATTCTTTCACAAGAACCCCTTTCCCGTGTACCATCGTATGGTTTCATAGTATAATCATTAAGCTGAAAAGCTTTATCACCTAGTATATAATAGGGTACCTCAATTTTATAGGGAACTTGCAATATCTCCGGTGGAGGAATATTTAGCTCTTTTTTTTCAAGTTTTTTATATAAATTTGTGCTTTTGAACACGCCTCCATCTGATATTCTGCCTTTAGTCCCAACATTCACATACAGGAACCTATAATTTGCATCTACTAATGCAAAAAGAACAATACTAGGAAATAATTTGTAATTATCAAAGTCG
Organism: Phengaris arion; assembly: GCA_963565745.1. Lineage (NCBI taxonomy): Eukaryota > Metazoa > Arthropoda > Insecta > Lepidoptera > Lycaenidae > Phengaris > Phengaris arion. Next base: position 4,180,919 of record OY751442.1, read on the forward strand.
TTGCCACTATTAAAAGGCGATTGTATAGCGACGTGTTTGCCGTCCATCGCTCCTATCACGTGTGGGAAATTCCACTTATTCTCGAATTGCTGAGAAACTGTACGCCATTCTTCTTTAGTTGACGGCACCTGAAAATAAAGGAGATCTTAATTATAATATAAAGCTGAAAATAAGAATAAGCAGTAAATAGTAATAATAATTGTTGTTACAGGTAGAATCTGATACGACTGAAGGGGAACTTGCAGTTAATACTACAGTGAGCGAAAACGAGAACAGTAACATTACTAGTGACACACGACCGGAGAGAGCCAACCACCACACAGATCAGAGTAGAGAGCAGAATGATCAGAATGCACAATCCAGTGTCCAAACAACAAACAAAAGAACAAAAAAAAGAAAGAAAACTACTTCTAATAATGCAGATGACATATCAGATGAAACTCTTTCAGAGGCTTTCCAACTTCTGCAACAATGTGCTCAGCCACCACAACCGGAAACTGATTCTTACATTGCTTTCGGGCAGTATATATCTACTGAATTGCGGAAATATGATGCAGTAACATTAGTTAATGTCAAAAATGCTATATGCCAAGTTATTTTTCAAGCTGACACAGGAAGATATGGGGATAGCAATTATGAATATTACACTAATTCATACCCTGGCACACCAATAGCATCCACTTCATCACACTCCCAGTCTCTACAACCTCAAAATTATCCAGCTCCAATTCCACAGACATCACCGTCTGCTCATCTAGCCTCCAATTCATCGCAGTCCCAGTTTCTGAAACCTCAGGATTATTCACTTCCACAGTCACCACCGAATTAAATAAGTACCTACCTATATCATGTTTTCAAAAAATAATTAATAATTGTAAACATGTTACTTCTTTAAATTATGATTGTAATACACTACTTTTTTATTGAGTAATAAAGTATGGTTTTACTTACCTTTACATAATCATTTAACAGGTCAATGATGGCTTCACAAACTTCAGGAATAATTATCGATATAGACTGTTTGGAAATGCGGAACAGATACTGCAAACTGACGTACGAATCTCCAGTTGCTAAAAATCTCAATGTTAGTAATAATCTTTCCTTCACAGTAATGGCATCTCTATAATTTGTATCATTCTTTCTTAGCTTGTTATTTAATAATGAACACAATATCTCAAATTGATTAGCATTCATTCTTGCAAAATTGTGTTCAACTTTATCTGACACTAACTCTGCGTACAGCTGAGTCCCAGATTCCAAGCGATTTTTGTAAATTTGTTTCACCCAAAACCGTCGTTTTCTTTTTTGTGATTTTTTGCGCAAGCATTTAAGCAAAATAAAAGTTACTGCTGCAACGGCAAGACGCCGCCGTTGTACGTGTGACTCCATATCGTACAAGAGTTAGACTGGCTGAATCACGGATCGCCTTAGGATCGCTTGGAGCGCATATTTGGGATCGCAAGTTTCCAAGAGTGGATCGGCATAACACGATCCACGATCCACGCTCCGCGATCCTGGATCGCGGATCGCGGGATCGATGGATCGTCCGGTGTGGACCCGGCTATTCAGCCGTAGATTGTGTATCATCAGCTTCCACAATCGCCTTTAATTCGTAATTGTCGACCAAAGTCTTCGGATGACCGCGAGGTTCATTTTTCAGGTCGAAATTTCCAGAACGGAAGCGAGCAAACAAATAACAGGTGGTGCGTTGGTTTGTAGTGTTAGCTCCGTAAACGTCGTTGATGTTGCGTGCCGCTTGTGCCGCGTTGCTGCCACGATGGTACTCATATTCCATAATTACTCGAATTTTTAACGTATCCATGATGACGAAAAAGATTGAAATGCGATGAAAATGTAACACTAATCAATAAACAAATGACTAGTTTTGGAAAAAGAATTTTATGTTTTTAAAATAAAATTTATTTGAAATTAGAGTTCTTAGCCAAACAAAAATTATTTTGATTTGAAATGGCCAGTACTGCAGAACGGCAATTTCATAGGTAAAGACCTATTATTTAGATATAAATGTAATAAGTGAATGACAGTACACAAAACAAAAAAAACGTAATTATCAAATAAATAACGTGATTAACATTTCTTGACAACTCTCACTATGCAAGCACAGTTGCACACCCTTACACTGCCATATGCACGCCGGCTTTGAAGGTCACGCGACCGCTGCTCAGTATCAGCCACGCGGTGAAGCGACGTTGTTTATTATTTTATAGGATAATCTGATCAAAAATTAACGTCACATGTTTTATTTTATATTTTTGAAACGAGAATACTAATCCACGGATCTACTTTTGGATACACCTTGTTTATACTAGAATGTTACAGCTATTTTTATTGAGTGCCTAACATTTTAATATGCTGTAAACAATGTAGTTGGCTGCAGCAAACCAAATTTTCCCTGTATAGCTGAATACCTATAGGAGTTTCTTCAGCGTATTCATTGAAATAATTTTCCTAAATGAGAACTGCCAACATTATTTATGCTACTTTTGAGAAAAGCCAGCAATTGTATGGAAACTAATAGGAATTGTATCCAATATACACCACCCACATAAACTTTACGGAGTAAGAAAGCGAGCAACAGCATTTTGAAATTTTCTTGTCACAAGCTTGCCAAATTAATGTGTTACTTAGGGTCAGTTCACACTACGGCGAAACGTGAGGCGGCGAGGCGCTGCATTTTTTAAGATAGCTATTCAAAATGGAACTTTATTTACTTCACAAGAAGATACACGTCTCATTGCAAGAGTTCGAATGTCAAGTCAATCAATTTCAATGTCCGTATGCACCGCTCTTAATGAAACTTGTATCTTGTGTAGTGAATAAAGTTCCATTTTGAACAGCTATTTTAAAAATGCAGCGCCGCATCGAAACACATCTCGTCACAGAGTAAACTGACCTTATGTTCTGTTCTATTTATTTGTGAATGTTTCGGGGAAAAACATAAAACAAATAGAGTGTAATGTGTAACATTTCCTGCACACAGAACGTAACTGTCCTGTGTACAGGATCACGTAAATCAAGCTTGATGGCGTATATGAATAATGTTAATTAAATTTCACCGTCTAATCATTTCTCATACATAATTAAGCCGCCAGCAGCAGGACGAGTACAATGTAACTCAGCATTAGTTGCGAATTTGACGCCTTCATTTCTACGCGTTTCTGTATCATTATAATGTGAATACGTCGTACGCGTTTTGCTTACGGATCTGTTTTGGACACGTGTTTGGTGAGATCAAATCCATCGTTACAGCTACTCCAGCACAATTCGCCAGTGAAATCGCGAGAGAATCGGGAAGCTGTCAAAACGACACACTTGGCGCGGATTACCACCCAAGAACAAGAATTTGACACCTTGGCTTCTTAAGACTTTTTTGTGCTAGGAGGACGGGACGAACAAAGACACACAACGGAAATACAAGAATCAATAAGTTCGTTGAAAGCTAACTCTTTTTAATGTTTCAAAAAGAAAATAATATCTTAACTGTTTTTGTTGAACTGTCGTAGCATGAATAAATATATGACGCAAGAGGCATGACCGAGTTCTACGCTTATTTCTGCAAGGAAAACAACCAATAAAGTTATGTATGAAGCCGGCCGCTGGCAATACGATGATAGAATTGAATATTTTTTGCCAAAGAAAGATTGTTTGCTCTATAAAAATGGTTTAAGATTAAGTAATATAATTTTTAGGGTTCCGTAGTAACTACATGGATACTAGTTACACTAGTTTCGCTCTATCCGTCTATCCGTCCGTCTGTCCTCCCTTCGCTAATTATATAACTTCGCTAATTATGAATATAAATTGACGAATACAATAATTATTACAATTTTGCATTTTAGGGGCAGCTCCCCATGCATGTGAATGGGGGACGATTTTTTTTCATTCCATCCCATCATGTACCCCACATGATGGGATGGAATGTAAATCGTCGTATAGGTCTTTAAGAAGAATATAAAGGCAAGGTTTCATACATGACTTTTTTATAATATCTATGGACGCTTCACATCACGGCTTCACATCAATCTGGCCCCGTGGTAAGTATCCGAGGGACTTGTGTTACAGGTACCAGTCAACGGCAGGTAATGTAAACCATTTTGGAGTAATCTAGTTGGTCCCCTCTGGCATTTATAAACTATGAGACATAAAATCTTGCAATTTCATGCTCATAGATCATGCTAAATATTCATTAGGAAAAGTATTTTAAACGAAATCGGGTATTAATTTATGAAGTAATTTGACAAAATCTATTACGATTTGACAGTCACGGAATCCTCCTAAGACATGTCCTATGATACTCTTGGTTAGGTTTTAAAATATGTTTATTGTAAAGACTTCGTTATTTAGATAACCCTGGATCCTTCTGGATCTGGATCTCAAGGAGGTGTTCGATGCATATTGCATATCCTTTGATTAAAATTAAAACATTTACAGCCGAATACTGAAACGCTTATCAAAATTAACTGCTTATTCACAGGCTGTCTCTGTCTCTGCTAGCTGAAATAACAAGGACAGCATGTCACTTGAGCGTCACTTAATTTAACTATCGTTTCAGTATTCGGCCGTTAATACGGTAAATCAGACGAGGAAATGGAGTCGTAGCGCGGCGCTACGCGAATTGTTTTATTGAATAACTAGCTTTTGCCCGCGATTTTATTCGCGCGGGTCCCCATTGCACGCCATTGGGGTGTGTATTTCGGAAAATCTTTTTTTAACGGATTTCTACGTCATAATAACTGTGTGTGCAAAAATTCAACGCCATCCGTTCATTTGTTGATATTTTACTATACCGACTTTGGAAGCCTAAAGAGGTGAAATGGGGGTTGGCAAAATTAATAATAATTTGTATTTATTACCTCGGATATTAAATTTCATGGAAATCAAGACAAAATTTTTACTTTTCATACAAACTTTCAACCCTTATTTTACACCCTCAGAGGGTAAAATCTAATAAATTCTAAAATACTTATCTAATGAAATATATTTAAGAGCATGAATCCTTTTTCATCGAAATCTGTGCAGATTTAAAGTTTTTTCCATACAAACTCTCAACTATACGTCAGTACTTCAGTGCGGAAATCTCCTTTTAAATATTAGGTATTTACCTATGAAATTGCCGTTTTGTATGAAAAAATTTAAACGATTTTTTTTCATGTATTTTTTATTTGTATTAATTGCAGTAATCAACCATGCAATCATCAATCATCTTTGCCAACGCAGTGGCAGTATATTGATGCGAAATCAGCTGGACGAGAGGCAACAAATTCTTCAAATGCATTTTGTAATGCCTCTCGGGTATTGAATTTTTTTCCCGCCAAGAAGTTATCCAAATTCTGGAAAAAGTAGTAGTCTGTAGGCGCAAGGTCTGGTGAGTAGGGCGGATGACGGAGAGCTTCCAATCCCAGTTCTTGCAACTTGGAGACCGTCTGCTGTGCAGTATGAGGTCGCGCGTTGTCGTGCAGGAGCAGCGGAGACGAGCGATAGACCAATGCTGGTTGGAGATGTGCCAGCTTCTCCATTATTGTGTTCAGTTCTTCACAGTACACATCTGCAGTAATGCTCACCCCGTTTGGTAAGAAGCTGTGATGAATCACACCGGCGCTAGACCACCAAACAGTGACCATCACTTTTCTAGGGGTAAGTTTTCGTTTAGGGCATTGCTTAGGTGCTGAACCAGGATCGAACCAACCTGCTGAGCGCTTGCGGTTATCAAACAGAATCCATTTTTCATCGCAGGTAACAATGCGGTTCACAATTCCTTCATTTATGTGTCTGTTGAGCAGTGCAAGGTACGTCTCGACGCGTACTTCGCGCTGGCGATCATTGAGTTCGTGGGGCACCCATTTGTCAAGCTTTTTTATCTTGCCAATTTGACGCAAATGGACCAATATTGTTTTGACGCTAACGTCGAAATCTCCTGCTAATTTAGCCGTAGATTGTGTATCATCAGCTTCCACAATAGCCTTTAATTCGTCATTGTTGACCAAAGTCTTCGGACGACCGCGGGGTTCATTTTTCAGGTCGAAATTTCCAGAACCAAAGCGAGCAAACCAATAGCAGGTGGTGCGTTAGTTTGTAGTGTTAGCTCCGTAAAGGTCGTTGATGTTGCGTGCCGCTTGTGCCGCGTTGCTGCCACGACGGTACTAATATTTCATAATTACTCGAATTTTTAACGTATCCATGATGATGAAAAAGATTGAAATGTGATGAAAATGTAACACTAATCAATAAACAAATGACTATTTTGGAAAAAGACATCCATGTTTTTAAAATAAAATTAATTTGAAATTTCTTTAATTTAATTTGAAAGAATTCTTAGCCAAACAAAAATTATTTTGATTTGAAATAGCCAGTACTGCAGAACGGCAATTTCATAGGTAAAGACCTATTATATTATAGATTTTGATGTAACAAATTTCAATTGAATCCCACGACAACATACTAATGATTTTCGTAATAATATACATATTATTATATATCATAAACACAATTATTTACTAAATGTACAAGAATACATATATTTGCACATTTTACGCAGCATTTTGTACTAGCTCCATGGTCATGACATTCGACGCGTCGATTTTGGTTTGTGTTGAAAATTCGCTATGTGATTACGCGCCGCGCCACGCTGGTGCTGGTTCACCGCAAATTGTTGACGCCAGGAATGCTCTGCCCAAATATTGCCGCGAATACTTATTGTTGTAAAACCTAAACGTCACAATCAAACAAAATGTACTGTGTTACATGATGAGATGTACCTAGATATTGAACTTAATATAAAATAAACATTTAGAAACTGTTTCTTTTAATATGATAAACTACATGTTAATATTTCACAGTTACAATTAGGCATGATAAATCATAAACCATGACACATAATGGTTGGGGATTTTGAGGACTGGGAACGCAAGACGAAATACCAGAGGAGAATAACAACTGTAACTCCTCTGATGATGTGAGTGTCCATGGGCGGCGGTAATCCTTACCATCAGGCGATCCGTCTTCTCGTTTCCTGGTTTATTTCGTAAAACATTAACTTAAGTAATTGAAGGCTAAAGGGTAAAAAAAAAATATTGAGAGGTGTCAAGGGACACCCGGATGGAACGAAGTTATAATATATATATATATATATATATATATATATATATATATATACAGAAATTAGCTGGAACAAACACACAGACTGACAGACGGACAGAAAAATGTTAACAATTTATATTTTATTGTAAGTACCGATCATACTTTTAAATGCATTAAGTGAAAATAAATAAAGCTGGTAATTTGAAATTACAAACAGACACTTCAATTTTGTTTATCTGTATAGATATAATATATTATATTATACAAAACAAATAGTTGAACTAAGTATATGTTATAGTATGTGCGCGTGGAACTAGCGCCTTAGGTAGGGACAGGGGTGATGGGGCGAGTTGCTTGCTGCTCGCAGTGTTGCCGCCGCGAAGTCCGGCGTTATTACATTGTGATTTCGAGTGGCAAAAAGTGTCGTGCCAATTTTAATCCGCCTAGACTCCAATTCGCAATGCGCCATTTGGCATAAGGCTTTGACGACGAAATCGAACTTAATATTTTTTCGTGCTGTCCGGAAAAACATGACCTAGTATAAAAACATTATACAGAAATATAAAGAAAGAAGTGAAGAGAAAGTACGTTTATAATCCGTATAAAATATCGATAACATTTTCGACCGGAAATCCGGAATCAAAGAACTTTTTCAGTCACATGTAAAAATCCAGTCGTATTTCAATCGAGAATAAGCTATTAACAAAACCCATAAACGGCTACGTGCCGTAAAAGTAACTTATAACAGCTTCAATAAAATTTAAGCCTCCAGTTATAGCACAATAAATATATCAACTAAAAATAAAAGCATCTAACTCATATAAGTAACTGTAAAGAAGATTTTAAATTTTGCTATTGTGTTCTTTCCGAATTTTATAAATAGGCATTTCAATTTTCATGCCAATACTTTGGGATGTTTAACATTTTTATACTATAAATATGAGCTAATTTTTAGCTCGTTAAATATAATATCACCAAAAACATTCTGTTTTGACACTAATTATGATTGTTTGATATTCCCTGATTAATTGCCCGAACAAAACACCCGTTCAAAAGACGTCCAGAAGACAGAAGACAAATGAAGTGACAGTCCGCCTAGATTATAATAGGACAGATTAGACTCACTGCCTCGTGTCTCTGTTTACTTTGTCACGCTCGAACATAACGCCATGTAATCTGTATTTTCTATTTATAAAATCAACAAAAGCTGACTAAAAATATAATTTGTGAAGGTTTATTATACAAACTATATTAGGCAATTTGTAGATATCGCCCGCAACTTAGTTCTTGCAGAAACAACGTACGTCGTACATCGCGCAGGAACTGTACATTTTGCGGGTACAAAGTAGTGGTAGATATCCATGCTGATGGGTTTTAGGCCTTAGACACAGATATCTATCCCAAGAGAAAAACAAGTAGCTAAGTAAGCGTAGCGTATGAAAATGTGGAATAAATTTTCATGTAGACAAAGCTTATTCACTTACCATACCTTTTATTATTCAAATGACGAACAATCCGAATTATTAGCCGCCGGAGCTGAAGGTAGGTTCAGACCGCAGTGCAGGACGTGTATTGTTTGTTTTATTTACCGCATCCGCGGAAAGAGATAAGTTCATTATAATTTTCATGTTTTAAGCATCAATGCTGAATGGCATTATATATTATATGACACGTAATTATAATCGTGAATGAGATGAAGCATTTATTTAAGTATACGTAGCAAAATGTTTTTTTTTATATATGGCATTTGCCAGTGTCAAGTTAAAAAGGCGGGAAATAGAACTTTCGTTTCAATTTTCAACACCGTATTCCTAAATCGTCAAGTCTAAAGTCTAGTCAAAGTCCAAATAAATAGTCAGTGCAGTCATGTCAGTCGATTCAGTAAAGTGGTAGAAGCTTTACTGAAAGTTCCTAGGGAGTTTTGGAGGGAAACTCAAAATAGCACGTTTTTAAAAGTTGTACCACTTGCCCACACTTGTGCACGTTAACGAATATTTAATGGTTAATATTCTATCAATATTACACATTAAGAACCGAAATAACACAAATTAATGAAAAGAATGCAAAATCCACAACGTCTCCCATTGAATTCCCCGGCAAAACTCAGCAAAATGTTCATAATATAGTACCTTAAACACTTAAGACTTTTCAATAGACTTTTTTGACAAATGCCATTGCCCTATTTACACATATTTTAACCTAATAAAGGACAACGGCGAATCCTCCCTGTTTTTCCATCAAGAGCGGCGAAGTTTCGAACATATATGGTTTTATATTACTTAAAAAGTTATTGTATAAAAAATATATTATATGTTTAGGACTTGGGAATAAAAAGCTATGAATTAATGAATGATGATGTTGAAATATGATGAATATGAAAAAGTTATTTTCTTTTTCTATAGCTCAGCAGTTTCTTACTAGTTATATAAAAAAAAAGTTACTTGGGGTGTGAAATAGATCCCTAGGGCTATACTATTTATATTTATATACTAAGAAAAATAGTCATTATGTTTTTGGTTTTTATAACGTTAAAGCGACATCTATAATTTATTTTGCGTTTCAAACAAACTAGTTATTAATTTCATTACGTAATAATTGACGCCGCAAATAATAGATGTCACTTTTCCGCAACCCACCACTAGAGCAATATATTGAACAATAAGTTAGGCTATATTTAATCAATTATCTTTTATCCCCCGAGTTTGATGTATAATATTATTATTGCTATTTTTGTTCGTATGTTCATAAAGTACAATTTACAATAAATACTTTTTGTAGTCTCGTATTTTAATTACCAGGCAGTAAATGGCGACTTGCCGATCTCCTTTAATATAACTATTATAGTGTAGTGCTATAATAATTTATGTATTACCTATATCGGTTTATAAACACAAAATATAGACAACCGTTACTTCTTGTCTATTGATACAAATTGAAATTTATAAATACGTAGCATGGAGCTACGACGTAGGCATCTGCTACGAAAATAACTCTGAATTAACAATAATTGTGAACTGTTATGTGTTTTAACTAACAGTTATAATATATTTTATAGCTTTAACCTAAAACTATCTTTATAAGAGTGTGTATGAACTCTGCAGGGAGCCCTTTAGAGAGCCACATGAGATAGGTAGGATATTCACGATTTTATTGGCGGGTTATCAACGCAGACCAAGATTTTATGCCGGAACGAAATTTATAGACATGTAAATGCTGCTCAGTAAAATATCAAGCTTTAACACCTTTATTATTCGTTTTATCGTTTAAATTTGGTACGGAATGTTTATGGTTTCGTCATGTCCGTCCGTTCGTAGATATAGATACTTAACTTGTGAAATGCGCTTACTTAAAAAACTTCGTACATAAATAACGAAATAATAAGTAAACATGTAAAATATTATGTATAATGGTACGGAACCCTACGTGTGCGAGTCTGACTCGCATTTGACCGGTTTTTTAACTTACAAGAAGAAAAAACAAGCTGATGGTTTAAGGCTATGATTTAGCGATTGTAACACCAAAAAATTGTAAGTTAAAAGCGTTGCGATCTCTTTAGAGCCAATTTCAATATATTAAGTATAGTATCGGCATTCGTTTGAAGGAATCAAATGACTTAACTATACTTAATATATTAAAATTATCTCTAAAGAGATCGCAACTCTTTTAACTTACAACTTTTCTGGTGTTACAATCGCTAAATCATAGCCTTAAACCATCAGCTTATTTTTTCTTCTTGTAAGTTAAAAAACCGGTCAAATGTGAGCGCTTTTAGCCTACAAATTGTGAAGACCGTTGTATACTAATTTATTTGTCACATAGAATCCGCCGATTTTCCAGGGTTTATAGGTAAATATGGTAGCTTTTTCACTATTCTAGACTAAGTGCCGATTACAACACTAGAAATACTGATAGACGAAACCTACTAGGAATAGTAGGTTTCGGTTTAGGGATAGTATATTTCATCGAAATCTCTATAAAGATAAAATGAATAATTCATCACGTACTTGTATAGTGACACTTACATAGTTTTATAGCTGTATCGAAAACACTCACGTCATATTTATAAGCCGATGCCTGAGGAAACTTCACTGTTCATGTTTATTCTAGACAACAAATATAAAAATTTATAGGAGTTAAAAGAAAAAAGAAAAAAGGTTAATTCGTTTTGGCATTAATTCGCACCGCTTGAATAAAACTATAGAAAACATTTTTTATGTTTTACAATTAACATTATACTGATTTAATTTTATTACTGTTTTATTTAGAATACGACTTAATATTACATTACACCTAGTGCAGTTAATGAAACAATAATTAAATAGTATTGTTATAACTAATATAATTTCATTAGTTTTATTTTCTACACATTAACATTGTAATTTATTGATATTATTATTATTAAATAATATATTTAATATCTAATGATATTATAGATATTATTATATACTATGTCAATCTGGTCCCGTGGTAAGTTATAGAAGAACTTGTGTTAACGTGTAGGTTACCAGACAACGAAAATTTAAATACTTTTATAATTTACACATATTTAAGATTTGTATTATACAATACACATATTTAATACACGTCCATGACCAAGGAACATAGAAAACTTTTTTGTTCCATTGGCGGGATTCGAAGCTGCGACCTCCGGCTTGAGCACTGACACGCTCAACCACTGAGCCACAGAGGTCGTCGTAGACTGATTAATTAATAAGCATAATTGTCTATGTTTTTATTGTATTGTAAAATAATATTGTGCATATAAACACAACAGATAGTCCTATTGTAGGTACTACACCTAATTATATTGTTCGTGTTTATGTTATAGATGGAGATGTGTATTTGAAATAAATTAAATAAACATTTTTTTACGCTTTTAAGAATATTTGTTTTGCAAAAACACTGCAGATTTGAGTTTTCCAATGAATAAAATTTTCCAATGCAAACTACTCATTTGAATATTATGATTACTAGCCTAGCTACAGCTACTAATTGACGTATCTAATAATTACTATGCTACTACTATTATTATAAATGTAAAAGTTTGTGAGGATGAATGGATAGATAGATGTTTGGTACTCTTTGACGCAAAAACTACTGAACAGATTTTGATGAAATTTGGTATGGTAGTAGTTTAGGCTCTAGATTAAAACATAGGCTTTTTTCCCTTATCTTTTTAATCCCGTAAAAGTACAGTGCTCCCGTGGGATATTGTATTTACGCGGGCGGAGCCGCGGGCAAAAGCTAGTTTCTCATAAGTCTATGTTTTCATTTTCTTGTCCCACTTAGTGTTACATATTTACAGAGTTGAAAATAAAATTACAATTTTTTAAGGAAGACACAATATTCTGTATAATATTGTCGTTAACAGAAATCGTTACCAGGTGATGGTAATTTCTACCTGGATAAATTATTAATATTAAAATGTTGTGTCGTAGAATAAACAAACTTGTCATTTTTCTTATTATATTTAAATATTATAAGCTTAATTACAATTTTTGGTTTTTGGTAGAGCTGCAAATAAATGTTTGTTATACTTATTCTTATTCAAAGGACGATGGACAAAAATGTATGTGGAACCTGGGACAACACAGGATAGCAATAAGATATTATAGTATTTATGTCGTTGGATAGGTATTTTCAATTGGGACTACAGTTGCGATGACACCTTGTTGTCGCTACTGTCCGTTTGGACGTAAGATACTTTTTTGTCACATAAGAAACATCACATAACTACTGTAAAAAAAACTATAACCCAACTACGTGAATTATATAGCCTATGTTACCCGGCCTATTATTACGAATCTATTGACTCAATCATTATCGGTTCAGTAGGTTAGACGCTACGGTGGAAAAAACATACATAAATAGACTGCCTATACAAAAAGTTAGTTTAAGGTTAGGTTAGGTTTAGCTAACTTTTTTTTGGGTCTTACGACCCAAAGCTGTAGGTTGGTTTGTGGAGGGCTCCTCGTGTCTTCCTAAAGCTTAAGTTGGTCGTTAGTATCTTATCGAGATACAAGTTCTTGAGTATAAAAATATTAAACATAACTGTACCTTAAAAAATATTCACAGATTTTGTGCCTCACGCGACTATCGAGCACATTGGAAATGAATCTACGGAATTGGAAAAAATATTGCCGCTAAGCGACGAGAAAGTCGGGATAAGGAAAAGGTTACAAAATTAAACTACAACGTTGAATGATGATTATTTTATTCTTAGACTAGTTTTTGCCCGCGACTTCATACGCGTAGATGTTGAGGTGACTAATTTACTATTATTTTTAGGAAGAGACTTTAATTATGCTAAAGGACCTCTTTATATACAACAAGTGCCGTGCGGAGCAAGGATCACCAGACTGCTAGTTTAACTTACTCGGGAACACTTATACCAGCCAGTAAAAAATATAAAAGAAATAATAAGACTCACAAAAATATTTATCTGACTAGGATTCGAATCCAGGACATTCCAAATTTCCAAACAACTAAAAAATTATACATAAGTATAAATTGTACAAAAAATTATTAAAGTCGAAATTATTGATATAAGTATAGTAGCAGGGCGAACGAAAAAAAATATATTGCCTAAAAATGCGCAGTTTCTAAGGGCTAAGACCTAGCTCCTAGCAAAAGACCTAGCAAAACTCCCTGCATACTGAATTTCATGGTTATATTTGTAGCCGTTGCCTAGATTTCGATTGTATATACACAAGATTGTCTCGTTTAATTTTTTTTTTTTTCAAAAAAGGATATGCTACAGGGTAAACCCTTAACCCGATCATCGTTGTTTTAAGCTCTAATTGTAGCTGACTAGATTGTCCAGAGGAATTTATCTCAAAAATTTGGTATCATTCTTGGTTTCCAAAATATCGAGTACCAAAATCAAAAATTGTGGACGAAATTAATAGAATGTTATCAATATTATGTAAAGTACTATAATAATAATACAGTAATCATTTATTTTTACACAAAAATCTTTAAATATGTAACAATTTTTTTTTCACTCACTTAAATAAACAATATTGCAGATAATTAACATTGCAAAAGAATATTGTAAATTTTTGTGATGTTGGTTGTGACTATGGAAATTTTTAGAACAACCTTTGCAAAGTGCTGCGAGAGAGGGAGAAAAGGAATAGCGATATTGTGCCGTTTAGCAGTCTGGACTCTGGAGCGGTTGTGATTCATAATTTCACAGACAGAGGCCACTATCCGCCAGGTGCATCGCGCTATAGGTTACAAGAATGGAAGCTTTGAAGGTGTATCTAATTATTTATTAAATTGTCAAGCAGTTGTAGGGAATAGGGATATAAATCGATAATGATCAAATTTTTGTAGTGGTCTCCATATGATCACCATGTTTTTAAAAATGACAAAAACCTATTTATATGCTTTGAGCAAAGATGATATATTCTATCAAATACATCTTTAATTAATTTAACTCTGCTAGAAATTTGTTTATAACTTTAAAAACCTTGCCCTTTTGGCTTAACATGCTATATACTATATGGAGATCAACGACTGTCCGAAGTCTGCTTATATTTATAATCATCTCTTCTATAGCTTGTGATTGTATATTATGAATTATGCCTATTAAAAGGTTACTTGATCAAGATAACACTAACCTTCTAATATACAACAGTACCGCCCTTGGCAATCGGGTAAAAGTGGATTGCAATTCCAAAGTCGTAAAACGGCTGCACCGATTTTACTTATTTTGTTCTTCTAATAATTGCGGAAGCTCAGGGAAGGTTTAAACGGTGAGCAATATTGGAAAATTGCGGGAAAATACTAAAAACGTGGATTGAATTTTTCCATACTAACTGTCAATTTGTCACTTGACTGTCAAATATATATATAGGTACGTTTAGTTTACCTGTTTGAATTATTTGGAAAAAATCAGTAGGTGGGACCTTCCCCAGTAGGTTGGTAGGTGTACGTGTACGTCTGTGTAGGTTGTAGCTTAGTTAGTTCATAGATAATAATAATAGTTATTTATGACCATATTAGTAGTAGTAGTATTAGTAATCATTATGATAGTACAACACAAGTAGCTAAAGACAGAACAACGTGTGTCGGGATAGCTTAATATAATATAAATGAAAGCACCCTGCCTGCAGGGTGCTTTGTGTCCTGTGTCAAGTGTCCTGACACTTACCCCCTTACTAATAAAAATATTTATACAACGGATAGCCAATACAACGTTTTCTTTGTCTGATACTTTGGAAATGTCACTTGACAGACAAAGACAGCGACGTTGTTTAAATTATCCGTTGTGTAAACATTTTTATTAGTAAGAGGGATGCTGTATATTTAATTGTTAATTTCCCGTAGGAGGAAGGGCCAGTGACGATTAGGCCGCGTCCCATATTATGTGGGATACTAACTGGGATGAACACGACCCTTATTTCACGACAGTTTATAATTATTAAGCTTCTAATAATACTTTAGAACTATAAAATTATCCCATTTTCGTATGGGTAGGATCAGCATTACGTGATATATAAAACATAAAATACTTATTTGATTAACGCGAACGTTACAAAAGACATTTACGAACTATCTGCCTATGTTGCATTGTATATTACAAGGACACGCAGATACTGTGTCCATAAATATTTATATCAGCTTTTCTAGTTACAAACAGGACCCTATAATTTTTAGGTCGATGAATTTAATAATGCCCAACTATTTATGCAAAAGTTTATCTGAAATGATATATTATATTAATAAACCAGCCCGGTGCGAGTTGGACTCGCGCAGGACGGGTTCCGTAAATAACGGCAAAAAAATCACGTTTGTTGTATGGGAGCCCCCTTACAACAAACGATTTTTAGAACTTTATTATATTCTGTTTTTTAGTATTTGTTGTTATAGCGGCACATGAAATACACAATCTTTGAAAATTTCACCTGGTGACAGACGGACAGACAGACGGACGGACAGCGGAGTCTTAGTAATAGGTTCCCGTTAAACCCTTTGGGTACTGTACCCTAAAAAGAATAATATATGCATTTATTTACGAACAAATGTGTGTTTTTTGCGTGAAATGTGTCCCGTCGTGAATCTGTAGTAGAGATGTTGCTACATTTCGTACGAGGGCGGCACTGAAAATTTCGGGAATCAAGGAAGTGACACAACATTACTATTTAAAAATGTATTTATTGCTTTTCGAAGTATTCTCCGCGAAATTTGACACATTTTTCCATACGATGGAACCAATCATTGAAGCAACCATTCCATTCGGAACTTGGGGTCTCCAAAATGGCCGTTTTGTAGGCGTCCACAGCTTCTTCAGGTGATGAAAATCTCTGACCACGCAATTTATTCTTTATTTTAGGGAAAGTATAGAAATCATTAGGGCTTAGGTCGGGGCTGTACGACGGATGGTCTAATAATTCTATGATTTCTTACTCTAAAAACTCTTTTGTTCTGTGCGCGGTGTGAGAACTCGCATTGTTGTGATGGAGGATGATGCGGCGGTTGCAGTTCTCTTTACGGAGTTCAGAAACGACCTGTGGCAAACAAATGTTAGCATACCATTCTGCATTAACCGTTCTTTGTCCCTCAAGAGGAATAGTCGCAACATGGCCGGTTTTAGAGACAAACGTGGCCACCATTTTTTTTGCAACACTCCGTGAACGAATAATTTTTGTTGGCTTTAACTCATTTTCGAACACCCAAACTCGTGACTGGTTTTTTGTTTCGGGTTCGTACGCGTATATCCAGGATTCGTCACCTGATACGATGTTGTATACAGCATTTGAGGATCCTGCGTGGAATCTTTCGAGAGTTCTGACGCACCAAGTAACGCGAGCCGCTTTTTGCTCTTCACAGAGCAAATGCGGTATCCATCGGCAAAACAACTTTTTTACACCTAATTGTTCATGCAAGATCATTTGTATTTGACTCATGCCAATGTCTAAAGTTGCCTGAATTTCGCGGTATGTCACATGTCGATCTTCCTCAATCAGCTTACGCACAGCATCAACGTTTTCTTGGGTGACTGCAGTTTTTGGACGACCTTGACGGGATCCCCGTCACTGAGCTTGACACGTCCACGTTGAAATTCAGCAAACCAGCGATAAATTGTGGTTTTGGATGGGGCTTCATCACCAAATGCAGAAATCATCCGGTCAAGACACTAATAATAAATCATCGCTCGAGAATTTTCTCGAGTCAATTCCATTTTCTCAACGACTAAACAAGTTTGACAAGACCGAGAATCATTTTTTAAATAAATAATCGGTATTAGATTTTTAAAACCAAGGAGTTTTGAATTAAAAAGATTTTAATATGACAGGAACAGTGGAAATATTCCATTCCCGATACTTTTAGTGCAGCCTATGTAAGCCCATAGCTTAGGAACTGACACCACATTTGCTTGCACGGATTTGAAGTTTACAGGAATAGTTTTATATTCATCTATCACTTTTGATGCTACACAGCTTTACGTGTTAGTACCTCGTCTTAAAATATATATAATTTATAAAACAATCTTAGTACTAAAGCCTACTGGCAAAGATTTCAAAACTCAAGATAGGCTATGACGTACATTAGACTGAACATATCTTCATACATTAAAAAGTTACGCCATCTTGGTTTTCACCATACTTCAAATGTCGGCCATCGTGTTTTCAGCATACTTCAAGTGTCAAAATGGCCCCAAAAATCTCCAAATTGGGGTCATTTAACTGGAGACACGCTTTGCCTCAACATGCCTCGTCTAAAATATATACGTCTGTGCCTATTGGGACCTTTTTGAGATAACGTTTTTTTATCTATGGACGCTTTCACTCCACATCAATTTGGTCACGTGCTAAGAGTTGTCGAAGAACTTGTGTTACGGGTATCAGAGAACGGAAATATATTTCATAGTTTTAAACTACGCATAATATGTATTTTATGTTTAAGATTTTTATTATATTTTACCTACATGGAACATAGAAAACTTTTTTATTCCTTTGGCGGGATTGATCAAATCCGACGCGCTCAACCACAGAGCCACAGAGGTCGCTTACGAGTTGTAAGATTTAAATCTTGTAACTCTATGTGAAGGGAAGCGACTGGTGATTTCATACAATTAGCAATTCATACGAACATGAATATTGATGAAGATAATATATTTTCATTCTTTCACCTTTTTTTGAATAATTCATTCAATTATAAATCAATTCGTCATCAAATTATAAATATTAGTATGTAGGCTTATAAAACGTTGAGAATTTTCTAATATTATTCTCCGTGTTTCTTCAGAAAGAAAAGCAGGATATCTGCTGCTGAAATTAAGATTATGAATATTGACCCCAGCCCCGCAGACTCCCCTTATATTCTTACTGATAAAATGTATGTCATATTGTAGTATTAGTGGGTACTATGAACGTATGCATACCCGCCAGATTGTGCCGTGGGCCAATTTTTAGGTACAAGGCGCTAAAGTTGCAGAAAATTGTACTCACTTACTAACATTCTGATTCAGAAGCTATTATTCTGAATCTACGAGGTTTCATAGCAGCCTAGTTATTTTTACAAAGTTTTTAGCCTCACAAGGTTTCTTAGGCTCTTAAAAGACTTATGATAAAGTTTATATATCACAAGTCTTTTAAAAACCTGATACGATCTGAACTTGATACCTGCTTAATCCAAAATGCTTACATTCTGCTATGACATTTTCATGAAATAACTGATTGAGTGTAGGTATTGTTGGTTCGACGTGGAAATTCATGTACATAAAAATATCACACAACTTTTGTATACACTTTTCCACTTTGTTTGGGTTTTTACAATAAGTTATATATAAACACGACCGGCTTATATATAAATTATTGTAAAAACCTAAATAAAGTGGAAAAGTGTATACAAACGTTGTGTGATATTATTATTTTCATGAAATATAATTGTCACCCCTAAAGAGGCTGCAGGTGAATAAACAATCAAGTGTAATTTCAATTAATATAAAATTAATGGTGGATGAAAATGGCGTTAATTCGAACAAAACCAGCCAAGTGCGAGTCGCAATCGCGCATGAAGGGTCTCGTGCCATTATCTATACTATAATTATTAGTGCTAATATTGAATACTAGTAATTACATCGAGCAAAAAACGGCAAGTAATCACGTTTGTTACATCGGAGCCCCCTTATATATTTATTTTATTCTGTTTTTAGTATTAGCGGCAAGATAAATTATTACTCATCTATGAAAATTTCAACTGTCTAGCTATCACGGTTCACGAGATGTGTGTCCTGTCTGTCTGTCTTTAACCAGCTTGTTACCTGGTGACAGACAGACAGAAAGACGGACTGACCTACAGCGAAGTCTCAGGATCCCGTTTTTACACTTTGTGTTCGGAACCCTAAAAATGAAATGGCGCGGCTAGTTTGCGTTCGCGGATAATAAACCGCGAATCTCAATTATTATATGTCCGTTATATTCAGGTTTTAAATTCCCGATTAAAATCTGAATTAAAACTTATGCATACTTACATTAATTAAATAAATAAATTTGTTTAAAATAATTGTGTTCAAAATTAATGAGGCTTTCTGATATTTCAAAAGGGGATGTGAATTTTATTCGACAAGTTGCATTTATTATTTTTTAATATTTATTTCCTAATTAAACATTAACAATTTAATACATAAGTAAAATAAATGCGGAGATCAGAAATCATAACTTACCTACCTAACATCTAAGTCTTCGTTTAAGTAAAACCTTAGGCTGGGACTAAATGATCCGGAACCGGCGGGCCCGGAAAAATTCAGAGCATTGAAAATGGAATTCTTCGCTAGTACAATAGAGTTGAAAATTGAAGTGTCGAGGGTCGAGCTGTCAAATATGACATTTGACTCGACACTTGTGTTAGATTTTCAACTCTATTGTACTAAGGCGGGTCAATAAGTCCGTGACTTTTTGAATTTCTAACCTCCTTACTGAAAAAGCAACACTACTCCTGTCAACAGGCATCTGTCAGTTGACTCCTATCAAAATTTGAACTTGCTGCGTCAGTTAGTTTGTGTTTTACAGCTATCTTTATCAGACTATCCAGTAACTTAACGAAACAATGGAAAAAAGTGAATTTCGTGTGCTTATTAAGCATTATTTTTTGCGAAAAAAAACCATTACCGAGACCAAGGCTAAGCTTGATAAATACTATGGGGACTCTGCACCATCGATTTCAATGGTAAAAAAGTGGTTACTGAATTTCGTTGTGGCCGTACAAGCACTGAAGATGCCGAACGTCCTGGACGCCCAGTTGAGGTCTCTACACCCGAAACAATCGCAAATTCACGATATGGTGTTAGCCGACCGAAGATTAAAAGTGCAAGAGATTGTGGAAGCCATAGGCATCTCGCATGGCTCAGTGGTTTCAATTTTGAATGATCACTTGGGCATGAGAAAGCTTTCCGCAAGATGGGTGCCGCGTTTGCTCACAGTCGACCACAAACGCAATCGTGTAACAACTTCACAGGAAGGTTTGGCGTTGTTTAATCACAATATGGAGGAGTTTTTTAACCGTGGACGAAACATGGATCCATCACAACACACCAGAGACCAAACACCAGCCAAAACAGTGTGTTTCTAAGGGTGAATCGGCGCCAAAGAAGGCCAAGGTGGGTTTGTCAGCCAATAAAGTTATGGCGACTGTTTTTTGGGATGCACGTGGGATAATCCAGATTGACTATCTTCAAAAGGGAAGAACAATTAATGGGGAATATTATGCCAACTTATTGGACCACTTCAATGAGGATTTGAAAACAAAACCGACCTCATTTGGCCAAGAAAAAAGTTCTTTTTAACCAAGACAATGCAAGGGTGCACACATGTGCAGTTGCCATGGCAAAAATCCATGAATTGGGCTATGAATTGCTCCCACATCCACCCTATTCTCAAGATTTGGCTCCGAGTGACTACTTCTTGTTCCCAAACCTGAAAAAATGGCTCGGTGGAAAAAGATTTGACTCCAATGATGAAGTCATCTCGCAAACAAAGGCCTATTTTGAGGACCTCGAGAAATCATATTTTTTGGAAGGGATAAAAAAATTGGACAAGCGTTGGACAAAGTGTATAGAGCTCAAGGGGGACTACGTTGAAAAATAAAATGATTTATTTATCAAAAAATCTGTGTTTTATTCCAAAAGTCACGGACTTATTGACCCGCCCTCGTAATATTCCAGAGTTCTATTTACAATGCTCTGAATTTTCTCCGGTCTTCCGGATTCCGGATGATATAGACCCAGCCTAAAAGGAATGTATGAAATACTTTTCATTGCTGTTTAATATAAAATAAAAAATATTATTAATATTAAACAATAAAAATTTATCTTGACTGTCGCAATGTACATAGCTAGTTACGAAAGTCGTTATTAACAAAATACACACAAAACATTGGGGGTGCACTATCATAATTGCTCAAAACATTGTCAGAGAACTGAAATGATCATATAACTGTTATGAACATTTTAATTGGGAATGCAAATAAAACTGCTTTTACTTTGTCAAACGCAATTGTGTCTGTAAAGTTGTGAAGCTGGCGATTGTACATGGCAATACAAGGCATTAAGCTTTAAAACTGATACACCACCGGTGTCTGCGACAGAATATTTTATCCTCCTCCTCCCAAAATTCAGTCGCTATGAACAAAATATAAACAAAAATATATCCACAAAATAGGTACAACATCGACAAAGTTCCCGCTCGACCATTTTCCTTTGCACTAGAATGCCGCTTAATATTTAAACATAAAGGAAGTGACCGCAACGACTGCAGACGTGGTTGAACTACGTATTTGCACGTGAATATGTGTGCGTGCGCACGATTCAACGGCGCTGTTAAGCGATTTTCATCTTATGCTTGGGCGAGCGGCAACTTGTTCGATAGTACATTAATTTATTACAATAACATGCCAACCTCTGTGGCTCAATGGTTTGCAAGTTGGCGCTCCAGCCGCAGGTTGCGGGTTCGAATCCCGCCAGGAAACAAAAAAAACATCTGTGTTCCTGGGTCATCCCAGGAACACAGATGTTTTTTTGAGGTATAATAAAAATCTTTAATATAAATATAGTATAGGTTAAAAAGTATTCAATATATTAGGTCATTATGTATGAAATTGGCGTTTTGTAAAGGAGGAACATAAAGTCGATTTTTTTAAACATAATATATTTATTTAATCAAAGTATATACCATTGCTATCTATGCACTTTGCCATCTCATAGGTATAAGATGGCAAAAGTGCATAGATTCATCATCATGATTGATTCCTTTACTAAAAAAACCATTCGGACAGGAATCAATAAAATCTTTGAAGGCGCTTTTGACTGCCCCATCGGAGTTGATTTTTTTCCGTTGCAAGAAGTTATCCAAATTTCGAAAAAAATGGTAATCTGTTGGAGCAAGGTCCGAGAAGTACGGTGGATGTCTTAGACATTCCAATTGAAGCTCCTCTAATTTGGTAGCCGTTTAAGCGTATAGTAAAATTATACTCGCTATAACATGCTGCATTGAATCCATTTATTTACAGAATGACATAACAAAAATATGACATAACAAGGAATACCAATATAAAAAATATAACACGTAAAAAGGTTTATTGCTATGTACATCACACCCTCACACTAAACAAACAATAATTCTAAGAATATTAAACTATTAAATATCCTATAAAACAAAAACAAATTAATAGCCAAATCTATCTATTGGTCTTGTCAGACGTTTGGGTCTCTGTAAACGCACAGGTGGAACAGAGGATTGTGGTTCCGCTATAACTGGAACATTACTCTCGGACGATGTTTCCACTATCACCGGGACGGTACTCTCGCCTGCTGCAGGATGGCCCTGCCTACGTGAACTAAAGGAGGTCCCCGGCATATCCGTCGGCTCAAAAGGTACCGCAGCTTTTTTTGGTCCAGCTTTGATTTAGTCCACGTGCCTTTTAACCGGACCCTGATCCGTATCAACCACGTAGTGCCGAGAACGAACTTCTTCTCCTACTCTACGGCTGTTGTGCAGTGTGTGGTCTAGCGTTGTCCTGGAGCAGCAGTGGCCTAGAGCGAATGACCAACCTCGGTTGCTTAGCAGCTAGCTTTTCCATCATGATTTGCAGTTGCTGGCTATAGACATTTGCCGTAATCGTCTGGCCAGATTTAAGAAAACTGTACACTAGTCTACCAAACGGTTACAAGAACTTTTTTTTTCTTGGGGCAGGCTATGGCTGGTTCGCCAGGGTTCAGCCATTGCGATGAGCGTTTCCGATTATCGTACAGGATCCACTTTTCATCACAGGTAATGATTTGATTTAATATCCCTTCATTATTGTGCCGGTTGAGTAATGTAACGCAGCAGTCGACGCGCGTTTGTCGGTTTGCTGCACTCAATTCATGAGGTGCCCACCTTTCAAGGTTTTTCACCTTCCCAATTTGCTTCAAGTGGATTAAAACAGTTTTATCACTAACACAGCAGCCGCCGCAACTCGGACGTGGTTTGCGATCCGCTTCCACATTAGCCGTCCACGGGGCTTGTTCTGCAGGTCGAAATTTCCAAAACTAAAACGTTGGAACCAAAAACGCACTGTTTTTTTTTGCGACAGCTCCGCCGTACACATCATTAATCCTTCGAGCCGTTTCTGCAGAACTGGTGCCACGGTGGAACTCGTACTCGAAAATATTACGATATTTCAAGTTTTCCATTTTGTAAAAAGAGTGACGCAAAGAGAAAACTAAAAGAGGAAAAAACAAATGAATTTTGGTTTTCCAAACACAAATACATAAAAATAAAAAAAGTAAATAGCGGTATAAATTTTAAATTGGAATTGCTTACCAAAGAAGATAATTTTTGAGATCAAAGTGGCCAGTACGACAAAACGCCAATTTTATATGTAAGGACCTAATATTTCCGTTGTCTGGTACCCGTAATACAAGTTCTTCGAGAACTTACCATGGGACCAGATTGACATGATGTGAAAGCGTCTATAGTGCATATATATTATTATTATTATTATTATTTATTATAGAACCTTATTTCGAAATTGGTTAATAGATAAAACTATTAACTTTGAAACGCCAATACATAACAATAGACACGCCATACGCTCGTTTCTGACGTAAATGAATTTTGACTTGGCACACAAAATAATCAATATACAAAGTACAAACGTCTATAAATATTGTATACTATAAATAGCCTTGTATAACTATAAATAGCCTTGTATAAAGTTATGTTAATTTATGGAAATCTAAAGACTAAGGTTGTGCGAATTCTGCCTGACCAACATACAACTAACCCAATTTGTTAATAAACTTAGTACTTTACATTCTCCATGGCATCATGTAGGTTGTAGACTGGTGTTACAAAACTCACTTCCGGATAGATAATAATAATATTATTTAAGGTTGTGACATTTTTGCGTAGCTTCCGGTTTATCTTCATTTGATTTTAATAATTATTAAATCATTTATTAATCATAGAATAATAATATTTAAATACTAAAATTAATTTTTAAAACGTATTTACTATATATAAACATTTAACTGTTTATACTCATAAGATGTATAAAAAGGGCGGTAACTGAAAAATGGCCCTCACTCTACTACTGATGGCTGACCAATAAAGTCAACCAAAACCACCAAACCAAAAAAGACCAAAAAAGTGAATCCATTCTACAAGTGTACCTTTTGTTGCTGTTGCTGCTGCCGCTGACCCGATTCCTATTTCATCTTAGAAGTGGGATTTGGAGGTAAAGATAAATTTTGTTTGTGTTTTCGGAGTTTATCATGTCTCTAAGCACCATGATGGGTCCATATCGCTGTGGTGTCAGTGCCATCAACTCATCACCGGATGAAAGTACAACTGAGAGCTGTGAAACTTTTCCCTCTCCACGTCCACATATTAGGAGCATGTATAAGAAGAGGAGAATTAATCATCTGGAAGCAGAAGTCATACCAGAACTTGATCCAGGAAAGAAATCGACCAATGTAAGGGGGTGGCTTAATAAGATCGACCAGCACGGAGATATGTATTCCTGGGACGAAAAAGATAATCGTCTAATTCGTGGGTTGTCCGTTGAATTACGACCAAATGCAAAGGCCTACAATTGCGAGACACCAGAACAGCTTTATTTTGGGTTCTTGTCATCTCTTGAAAATTACAAGGCGATAGGTACGAAAGCTTCGGAACAAACATCTAACTGGCGTCGGGGCGCCGGTTTGCCGAAAACATGCTACAACTGTCGCAAGACCGGTCATGAAGCAAGAGACTGTCGCATCACACGCTGCCAGATTTGTCAACGCTTGGGCCACAGTTCCAGTAGCTGCTGGCATGCTGCAGGCGCCCGAGCTGCTGGAAACACTGCGGGTATGACGGACAACGCGCTCCGCCAGTACACGTCTCGAGATCAACGTGGCAGTGTGCAGGTACGCAAAATTAATTGTAACAGTTACGAAATTCTCTCAGATATATACAAAAAACAAATCATAGTCAACGGAATAACATTGCTAGGATATATTGACACGGGAAGTAAAGTTAATATTATAACACTAGAAACAGTTAAGCAATTAAGGTTAAAAGTTTTTCAATCAAATTTGTTAATGAAAGGTTTTGGAGGTTTGCATATCATTTCGTTAGGTAATGTACAATTTAATATAAGTATAGATAACTTTTGTGTGTACAGTGAGGCTGAAGTAACTGATACGGATCTTAAGGATTTAAATATGATAATAGGTAGCCCTATATTAAAACATCCAGACATAACACTAGATGCCAATTATAAAGCCGTTATGTTATTACCGAACAATAAAAAATATTTTCATATTACCCACTACTTGTCCGATATTAATTTGTTCTCTAATGATTTTGTAAAAAGAATTCCTTTGTATTTAAGTAATGATCTTGAATTGCAGCCCGGAGATACTCGGTTAATTTTCGTGTATATAACAGATAAGTTATATATAATCACGGCAGTATACTTGTAACGCGGTCTATTGTTTTTGATTTTGGGAATTTTACATATTATAAACCGAAATCTATTTTAAAATTCGGTGACTACACATTACAAGTAACCAATTTAGGCGACACGTGTATTCATTGGCAAAGAGGGAAATTACTTACTCGAGCTGACATTTTTGACGTAACTTAAGTAATGTTAACATCAAGTTCAAGTAGTCAACATTTTAATAATAATGTAAATAACTTACAAACAAAAAATATAGATATTTCTGACATAAAGGTTGGGGATATTGGTGAATATTATTGTAGTAGGTTATTGAATTTGTTAAACCGATATAATACGCGCATTCGCTGAATGTAGTGAGCAGCTAGGGTGTACTAGGGTGTAGGGTTATTAGAGATGCGCATTCATACCAAAACTGATGTACCGGTTCACAGCAAGCCATATAGAATGTCGTACAAAGAGGCGGAAAATACCGAACAAAAGATTAGTGAACTGATTTCGGCTGGTATAGTACGCGAGTCAAGCTCAGATTATGCTAGTCCTGTAATATTGGTGAAAAAGAAGGGAGGTGATTACCGTTTATGTATCGATTACCGCGCTCTTAACAACCAAACTATTAAGGATCGAAATCCACTTCCACATATTGATGACCAGATCAATCGGCTTTTGGGGAAAATGTACTTCACGGTCTTAGATTTAGCACAAAGTTATTATCAAGTAAATATGTCGGAAGACTCTATACATAAAACTGCATTCGTTACACCTACAGGGCAGTATGAATTCCTCCGGATGCCATTTGGTCTGGCCAATGCCCCCGCCGTATTTTCACGTCTCATACAAAAGGCCTTACAACCATTGAACAATAAGTTAGCAATTTATCTAGATGATTTGATCGTTCCTTCAGTCAGTATAAACGAGGGTATCAATTTACTTCAGGGGGTTCTCCAACTTTTAGAACGTGCCAATTTAAAGGTAATTTTTACAGAAATGTTCCTTTTTAGAAAATAGTGTAAACTACTTGGGACACGAAGTGACTGCTGGTTCCGTACGTCCAGGATTAGCTAAAATCGAAAGTGTATCGCAATTAAGGCGTCCTCATAATGTACACGATGTAAGACAATTTATTGGTCTCGCTTCCTATTTTCGAAAATTCGTTCGTAGTTTCGCCGAGTTAGCACGTCCGCTAACTCTTCTTACAAAAAAGACGGTCAACGGGGAGTGGGGCTCTGAACAGGAGCAAGCTTTCGAAAATCTTAAAGCAGCGTTAACTAAAAGGCCAGTACTAGCTATTTATAATCATCATGCTAAAACGGAGCTCCATACGGATGCTAGTAAATTAGGTCTAGGAGGGATTATGTTACAGTACCAAAATGATAATAGTTTAAAGCCAATTGCTTACTTTAGCCGCGTAACTACTAGGGAAGAACAGTGTTACCATAGATATGAACTAGAAACCTTGGCAGTTGTAGAATCCTTAAAACGTTTCCGTATATATCTAACTGGAACCCCCGTTACAGTTACTACTGATTGCGCAGCTCTACGTAACACACTTACAAAAAAAGACCTTGTGCCGCGTGAGCCACCAACGGGCGATACGAATCCAAGATTTTGACCTTACTAAAGAATATCGTTCCGGCGATCGTATGCGACACGTCTATGCCCTTAGTCGCAATCCTTTAGAAACGTTTTGTGTACTCAACATCGATAAAGACGACTGGCTGACTGACGACGACTTATAACTTTGCAACTACAGGATGACAATGTAAAACACATAATTAGACAACTTGATGAAGGTACTCAAAATTCAGATATTAAAAATAATTACGTAGTTTTAGACGGTCGTTTATTTCGTAAAACCTTCAACGGGAATAGATTTGTGATACCTAAGCTATCGAAATGGAGCCTGTTACAAAAATATCATGACCAAGCTGGCCACTTAGGGTTTGAGAAGCGCGAAAAAATAATAAAGTCTCAATTCTGGTTTATAGGGATGACTGTGTTTATAAAAAAGTATATTAAGGCTTGTCTACAGTGTGCATATGTTAAAGGGAATTATGGTAAACCTAAGGGCGAGCTACACCCCATAGATAAGTCCAACATAGCCATGCACACATTACATGCGGATCATTTGGGGCCTTTTCTTAAAACTCGTAATGGAAATATTTATATACTAGTTGTAATTGATTCCTTTACCAAATTCGTACCGTACGTAGTGTTAGCTCTGTTGAAACGATAAAAAACTTAAAAGAAATTATATCGGTATTCGGAAACCCCCCAGAATAATTACTGACCATGGGGTAGCATTTACAAGTAGGTATTTTAAAGTAGGTATAGGTAGGTATTTTCGTAGTTGAAAAACAAATAAAACATGCTTTAAATGCAATAGCCTCGCCCCGTTCAAACGGCCAAGTTGAGAGGGTAAATAAAAGCATTATTAATGGACTTAATACCACATCGAAAAGTGAATATACTTGGGACGAAAAATTATCTGATGTCATGTGGGGTATAAATAACACCCCACATGCGGTTACTGGGTACACGCCTTTTAGCTTGATGTTTACACTTAATAACACTCTCTTCACTGCTTACCCCTCGACTAGCGCTGATCACCCAGATTTGGTTCAAAAATTAGGGCCGTACGTAGGGCCGACCGTAGAGCTTAAGCCAAAATAAAAATTGACAAATATATGACGGTGATGATGAATCGTTATGATAAGAAACATAAAAAATGTAGGAAGTACAATTTAGGTGACTTAGTACTTTGGAAGAGCGGAATATCTCGTTATACATAGGCTGCACTAAAAGTATCGGGAATGGAATATTTCCACTGTTCCTGTCATATTAAAATCTTTTTAATTTAAAACTCCTTGGTTTTTTAAAATCGAATACCGTTTATTTATTTAAAAAAAGATTCTCGGTCTTGTCACAAGGTCTTGTCAAACTTGTTTAGTCGTTGAGAAAATGGAATTGACTCGAGAAAATTCTAGAGCGATGATTTATTATGACTTTCGAAGTGGTTTAACACAAAAACAGTGTGTTGACCGGATGATTTCTGCATTTGGTGATGAAGCCCCATCCAAAACCACAATTTATCGCTGGTTTGCTGAATTTCAACGTGGACGTGTCAAGCTCAGTGATGATCCCCGTCAAGGTCGTCCAAAAACTGCAGTCACCCAAGAAAACATTGATGCTGTGCGTAAGATGATCGAGGAAGATCGACATGTGACATACCGCGAAATTCAGGCAACTTTAGACATTGGCATGAGTCAAATACAAATAATCGTGCATGAACAATTAGGTGTAAAAAAGTTGTTTTCCCGATGGATACCGCATTTGCTCTGTGAAGAGCAAAAAGCGGCTCGCGTTACTTGGTGCGTCAGAACTCTCGAAAGATTCCACGCAGGATCCTCAAATTCTGTATACAACATCGTATCAGGTGACGAATCCTGGATGGATATGGATGGATCCTTATAGATATGAAGACGCGTACGAACCCGAAACAAAAAAACAGTCACGAGTTTGGGTGTTCGAAAATGAGTTAAAGCCAACAAAAATTGTTCGTTCACGGAGTGTTGCAAAAAAAATGGTGGCCACGTTTGTCTCCAAAACCGGCCATGTTGCGACTATTCCTCTTGAGGGACAAAGAACGGTTAATGCAGAATGGTATGCTAACATTTGTTTGCCACAGGTCGTTTCTGAACTCCGTAAAGAGAACTGCAACCGCCGCATCATCCTCTATCAGGACAATGCGAGTTCTCACACCGCGCACAGAACAAAAGAGTTTTTAGAGCAAGAAATCATAGAATTATTAGACCATCCGCCGTACAGCCCCGACCTAAGCCCTAATGATTTCTATGCTTTCCCTAAAATAAAGAATAAATTGCGTGGTCAGAGATTTCCATCACCTGAAGAAGCTGTGGACGCCTACAAAACGGCCAATTCAATGACTGGTTCCATCGTATGGAAAAATGTGTCAAATTTCGCGGAGAATACTTCGAAAAGCAATAAATACATTTTTAAATAGTAATGTTGTGTCACTTCCTTGATTCCCGAAATTTTCAGTGCCGCTCGTAGTACAGGGGGTGTCACCAAGAAATTGGGCAGTCAGTATACGGGACCATATAAAATAACCAAGTCTGATCATTCTATTCATCGTTATAATATTATCAGCATTAAGGGTATTAAGGGATATAAAAAGTTTAATGCTGTAGTACCCGGGAGGGACTTGCGTCCTTATAAATCCTCAATTTCGGATAGTTCAGACAGATTCTGATAGAGAAGTAGACAGAGATGACCTTATAGATTTGAAAGTTGAATGATACACGCGAATATTATATACTTTTAAGTCCTTAATATTTGTTTAAAAACTAGAATATTTAATACATCTAAGTTTATTTAAGAATATACTCTAAGCAATTAAATTTATACTTGTGTACTTATGAACTAATTTAAAATGTATCATTTAAATAAACACTTGTGCGTAGTAAGTGATTTTAAAATTATACCTAATTTAAAAAAAAACTATTTAATAACTATTTCATTTTTTTAACATTCATTTTATTAAGCAATAAGACTAATTATCACTTCAAATTAATAATATTACTTTAAAATAAAGACTTGACTAGCTGTGTGATGCTAAAATAATATCTATTAAATTAATTAGATCTGTGTGACCTGAAACAATTAATATCTAGTAAGTAAACTAGATCTGTGTGATGCAAAAAAAACTTTGATAAATTATTACAATAATTAATAAAATACAGCATTTTAGCATATGCTAAAAAAATAATAATAAATGATGTAATGAACTTAATTCTCTGTGACTCTTAACTTAAATCTTAACCATTAAACAAATCATTCATAATATAGTAAGTTAACGTGGAATACGTATAAATAAAAACATTATTTTGTGTTATTTAAAATTGAGTATCCATAAGTTTAGAAATACATTTCAATACTATTTAAAATTTAAATATTATGAGCGTGACACACGCCAATTGCCTGCCATAAATCATTATCTAAGTGCAATTACTGTTCTCTTTTATCTCTTTTCAGGTACAGAAAAATGACATGATGAAAACTTGCCGTCGGACACGGCAAAATGCAAGATGGCCGAGTGTTACAAAACTCACTTTCGGATAGATAATAATAATATTATTTAAGTTTGTGACTATTTTTGCGTAGCTTCCGGTTTATCTTAATTTGATTTTAATAATTATTAAATCATTTATTAATCATAGAATAATAATATTTAAATACTAAAATTAATATTTAAAACGTATTTCCTATATATAAACATTTAACTGTTTATACTCATAAGATGTATAAAAAGGGCGGTAACTGAAAAATGGCCCTCACTCTACTACTGATGGCTGACCAATAAAAGTGAATCCATTCTACAAGTGTACCTTTGATTGCTGTTGCTGCTGCCGCTGACCCGATTCCTATTTCATGATTGCTTAAGGTTTTGTTTCTAATTACTTTTTAAGGTAAATTTTGTAGGTACAGACAGATATAATATTCACAAATGTTTGTTTTACAAAAACTTTGAATATAAAAGGATTACTTAACTAACGTCCATGACAGCTGACGGCGTGATAAAGTGTCGCATGCTATAGAGTTTGTGTGAAATATCACAGATAGCTACTAAGGCGGGTCAATAAGTCCGTGACTTTTTGAATTTCTAACCTCCTTACTGAAAAAGCAACACTACTCCTGTCAACAGGCAACTGTCAGTTGACTCCTATCAAAATTTGAACTTGCTGCGTCAGTTAGTTTGTGTTTTACAGCTATCTTTATCAGACTATCCAGTAACTTAAGGAAACAATGGAAAAAAGTGAATTTCGTGTGCTTATTAAGCATTATTTTTTGCGAAAAAAAACCATTACCGAGACCAAGGCTAAGCTTGATAAATGCTATGGGGACGCTGCACCATCGATTTCAATGGTAAAAAAGTGGTTTACTGAATTTCATTGTGGCCGTACAAGCACTGAAGATGCCGAACGTCCTGGACGCCCAGTTGAGGTCTCTACACCCGAAACAATCGAAAAAATTCACGATATGGTGTTGGCCGACCGAAGATTGAAAGTGCAAGAGATTGTGGAAGCCATAGGCATCTCGCATGAATCAGTGGTTTCAATTTTGAATGATCACTTGGGCATGAGAAAGCTTTCCGCAAGTCGACCACAAACGCAATCGTGTAACAACTTCACAGGAAGGTTTGGCGTTGTTTAATCACAATATGGAGGAGTTTTTGCGCCGTTTTGTAACCGTGGACGAAACATGGATCCATCACAACACACCAGAGACCAAACAACAGTCAAAACAGGGGGTTTCTAAGGGTGAATCGGCGCCAAAGAAGGCCAAGGTGGGTTTGTCAGCCAATAAAGTTATGGCGACTGTTTTTTGGGATGCACGTGGGATAATCCACATTGACTATCTTCAAAAGGGAAGAACAATTAATGGGAAATATTATGCCAACTTATTGGACCGCTTCAATGAGGATTTGAAAAAAAACCGACCTCATTTGGCCAAGAAAAAAGTTCTTTTTCACCAAGCCAATGCAAGGGTGCACACATGTGCAGTTGCCATGGCAAAAATCCATGAATTGGGCTATGAATTGCTCCCACATCCACCCTATTCTCCAGATTTGGCTCCGAGTGACTACTTCTTGTTCCCAAACCTGAAAAAATGGCTCGGTGGAAAAAGATTTGACTCCAATGATGAAGTCATCTCGCAAACAAAGGCCTATTTTGAGGACCTCGACAAATCATATTTTTTGGAAGGGATAAAAAAATTGGAGAAGCGTTGGACAAAGTGTATAGAGCTCAAGGGGGACTACGTTGAAAAATAAAATGATTTATTTATCAAAAAATCTGTGTTTTATTCCAAAAGTCACGGACTTATTGACCCGCCCTCGTAAGATACTATATATTTTCATATTACATTTATTTAATATGAAATATATCCAAGCATCTTAAGATAAAACATTATAGTATCTTCGCCGTCTGTGGCGCCCATTAAACTTTATATTGTTTGATTACAGTCAATACTAAGAAAACGCCAAGAGACATTGTTAGCCGAGATTAAAGTAGTCCAAGTGTATTTCAGCACTAAATGGAAGAAAATCTTTTGTATTTATCCTCAAACTGGCCGACACCGCCAGACGCGCCCGCCGCACTTTATGACAGAACAACACAACTTGCAAAACATTGGGGCCAAGTCTGCTAACTTCAATTGTATTGCAATCTTAATATCGATCGAAAAAGAAGATCGAAAGATCGTATGCGACACGTCCTTAGTCGCAATCCTTTAGAAACGGTTTGTGTACTCAACATCGATAAAGACGACTGGCCGACTGACGACGACTTATAAGTTTGCAACTACAGGATGACAATGTAAAACACATAATTAGACAACTTGATGAAGGTACTCAAAATTCAGATATTAAAAATAATTACGTAGTTTTAGACGGTCGTTTATTTCGTAAAACCTTCAATTATTACGTTTCATGACGCTTGAAAGTCTTTGGTTTCACCTTTCAAACTTGTTGATAGTAGATACTTATAACCCTTATTGATAAAAATATTTTCACCACGCATACCTTGGTACGCATTTGCACCAAGGTCTCAAGGTCTGGATCCAAAAGCGCTGAACACAACTCCTCAGTCTTAAAATATATACGTTTGGAAATTTAGGCGTTGTTTAAAGAACTGCAGGCGTATGCCATTATGTAATTTACTGTAATCATCATCATTATCTTATATGCAGTACCTAATGGAAACTTGGCGCGTATTCAATTATGTAACAATTATTAAACTTTCTTAAAATGTGTTAATAAAAATTCAATAAAGATTTTTAAACAAAATTAAAAAGTATGAAATAAATCTTATTTTCTAAATATTTTTTTTTAATTCGGCTAAAACTTTAACTATTCTTCTTTCTCTACCCAATCTTCATTATTTTGAAGTCGGTACCAGCCCAAACAATATCCTGATAGAACAATATTTTATAGAACTCACGTTCAAGTTTGCTGGTACGCTTTGACGCAAAAACTACTGAACGAATTTCAATAAAATTTTGCACGGTAGTAGTTTAAGCTCTAGATTACAACATAGGATACTTTTTATCCCGAAAAAGTACAGTGTTCCCGTGGGATACTGTACTTACGCGGGCGGAGCCGCGGGCAACAGCTATTTTCTAAATAATTCCCTTTTAAATTCGGCTAAAACTGTAACTATTTCTCTACACAGTAACAAGCCCAAACAATATCCTGATAAAACAATATTTTATAGACCTCGCGTTTGTGTTGTGCATTTTTCTTTGGAAATCGGTTTAATTTTTTGTTTTAAAATAATTGAAATTTCTTTGCTACAATAATTTTATACACATAAGAAATGTGCAATCAAACAGTTTATTACGAGTGTTATTGATTTCATGCTTTTGTTTTTAAGAGAATAGGTACAGACGAGAAAAACTTTACACAAAATCTGTATATCTATATGGCCGGCGGCGTATTCTCATTATGACTCTGGAATATGTGCTAGATTCAAGTTACGATTATTTTGTTTTGGATTGGAAATAACCTTTTATTAAATTCATTTTCGTTTTTATCTCCCTTAAAACCTAGATATTTTATTCTAATATCTGCTCAATAAAAGCATAGTGAATGCAAGGATGCTAGAATAACGTATTGTGAGATACTAAATGAATTGAAAACCATTTTTTTGGTCACTTCCTAAGTTATGGATTTGTATTGTAATATAACTAGAACGTTTTTTACTATAAATTCTGTTTACTGTTTGATTATCATTTTGTTAACAATAAACAATAAAAGAAAATGTTTTGATAACAATTTAAGAGAATCCTTATAGTAAAATAGATGTTGCTCGCGACATAGGAAATCCCGCTGGACCTGCACATTTTGCCACAAAAAGTAGCCTATGTCCTGCCCTGCGCTAATCTATATCTGTGCCCAATTTCATCAAAATCGATCCCGTAGTTTCGGAACACCTATTCATTGCGAAAATACAAACAAGCAAACATTTTTTTTTCTCTTATAATATTAGTAGGTATAGATATAGTTACCAGAATTATGGCGTCACTGCCTCTGGAATAACACTACACACTACCGACCACTGATCACTAACCCTTGAAAGTATGATTTAAAGTTAAAAAATAAATAAATAAATAAATAATGAATAAATTCTTTATTGACACAGAGGAGTTTTACATATCTGAAGTTCCTGACCCCTGCACTAGTGTAAGTGTATGTAGTGTATTGCACCTATACTCGTAGTGTATACATCTGTAGTGTCGCCCGTGAAGATACATAAATAGTTAGTCTAACTCGATCCAAGCCTCAGCATCCCTTTGCTTCCAAACATTCTATTCCGTTTGGTTCTTTTTAATGCGGCGCTAGATAAAATCAGTTCACTTTGTAAACTCTTAAGGGATTGTTAAAGGAAATTTCAAAAAGAATTCTTTGATCTTTTGAACTACCCGAAGTTAGAACTCATACTACTTGCTAGACTTCTATTTAGTGTAAGTAGGGAAGAAAAAAAATGTCTATACTAGTCGAAGCAGATTTATCAATAAAGAATTTCACAAGGCCTCTGCAAAAACAGTGATGTCTCTTTATTTTAAACTTGATGTTGCCCGCAACATGGTGCGCGCAAAAGGGCAACCTGCGGGAACCGTAGCATATCTCCTTTCTCGTGGTCCACTCTATATGTGTACCAAATTTCATCAAAATCGGTCCAGCACTTTCGGAGCCAATTCATATTCAAAAGCCTCGTAGCATACAAACCTTTGTATCTACATAAAGACAAAACCTTGCATCGGCGAACAAACAAACCTTATCTCTTTATTATATTAGTATAGTTATAGATGTTTACACACAAGAAAACGAGTATATTTGTATATAGTTTCTACTCATTTGTAGTAAACAATTAGCAGATACAAACAAACTCATGTACAAAGACTGAAGAATGTAGAATAACATTTTTAACAATTAAATGCTCAGCGACACAGATAGTTCCTTTGTTTGAAATGGCAACCCGATATCCAACGCCACTCGCAACTTCTAGACTGTTCTTTTTCAATTAAACCCGGAAACATGAGTCTTGGGACATTAAATATTCATTTCACTACGAATTTTACCG
This sequence comes from Phengaris arion, assembly GCA_963565745.1. NCBI lineage: Eukaryota > Metazoa > Arthropoda > Insecta > Lepidoptera > Lycaenidae > Phengaris > Phengaris arion. The sequence goes on from OY751442.1 coordinate 4,217,119, forward strand.
GACCAGATCCGGACTATGGCAGTCTAAATTATTACTTCCGTGATACTTGAGGTGATCTTATTATAAAGTAGGTGGCAACCGAGACTTCGTTTGCTTAGAACTAACGGAAACGGAACCCTTTATTTTAGACCGAAACCCAAGATAAAATACCCTATGTATTGACGGCTATTAACAACTTGTCAAACGATGTTCACATTTTACAGATCTTTTACAGCCTAGAGTCTATACAAACAGTTTCCACCTAGAACACAAATTCCTCGTAGCATACAAACCTTTGTATCTACATAAAGACAAAACCTAACCAGAAGCATATCAGGACATTTATTGTCTAAGGAGTTTTATAAAATGATTATTTTTTTATGTTACCAAAATCGTGATCTATAGGTACACAATCTATAACTATACCAAATTTCATCTATTTCTATTCATATTTACAGAAATTAGAAGGATGAACAGTCACACAGATAGACAGACAGACGGGCAGACAGAGCGAAACTATAAGGGTTCCTTGTACGGAACTCTAAAAATATGCTACTGTAGCAATACACCATACTGCCTACCGTCCAATCGGCATGACGCTGCAGGCTTGACCCAATCTGCATTTCGTTCATTTTATACACCACGAACGTATGACTGTCATGCCAATCCACGACCTTAACCGGACAGTGCCAACTGATCCAATCGGCAGCGTCTAGCCGAATGGATATGGTGACCGGCTACGCTTAAGTAACATAATGATATTGGGGTTTCGATAGCCACAAAAATCTAACCAAAATTAAATTAAGTAAAGTCCCCCTCAAAACAAGAACCCGAAGAATGCCGACATCCGGCGCGCAGCGGTAAGATTTCATTAAATTTCAATTAATTTCATAGCAAAGTTATTTTCATTGCAAATATTTATTCGGACACTCCTTGGACTTCAAATAATATTTTATGGAATCGATAAAACGCTCGCATCTACTATTGTTCATTGATTTCCATGTGTTTAATTTAATTTCGTTTTAATGAAGTTTAAATTTCATAATCGTCTCCGAGTATAGTCTTAAAGCTGCAATTTAGTACGGTGCAATTATAACATTCACGACGCGATCTCAATAATGCTTAGTATTCGTAATTTTGCACTTAACTGAAATACTAACAGCTAACTTGAAAATGTCTTCGTCGCAACTTTATGGCGAAATAGATGTTTATCTGCCATCCTAAGTGGGGTACAGTTTTGTACCTATGTATCTAAGTGCTACCCAATAGATAAGTATATGCAGATTAAAATGTATTCCAATACTAATATGTATTACAGTATTCACAAATAATCACAAATAATACATAATAAGAATATTTAAATATTAATCCGTAACATTTGTCAACGAATGGTCGAATACTGAAACGCTTATTAAAATTAGGAGCCCTCTCATTCACAAACGTATCACTGCTAGCCGAAATGAGAAGGACAGCATGTGACTTGAGCAGTTCACACCGCGATCATTCGCGACGCGACGCGGTGCTGCATTTTTAAGATAGCTCTATTCAAAATAGAACTTTATTCACGGCACAAAAAGATACACGATTCATATGACATCAGTCATACACTGCATATGCGCTGTGCAGAGCGGAGCAACTTGACATTCGAGTTCTGACAATGAAACTTGTATCTTCTTGTGTAAAGAATAAAGTTAAATTTTAAATGTCTATCTTAAAAATATAGCGCCGCGTCGCGAATTGTTTCGTTTCGGTGGTGAAATGAACCTAAAGGTAACAGTTTAGGCCGAAAGTCACGCGGGTAACCTAGTCAACACAAATTCCCTAACTCCTGTACGGAACTTTCCCCAAATGTTTTCATTAGTCCGGGATGAAAGTGTGCCGTTTAATAATATTATCAATTTTTGCAAGAGTTTAATTCATTAAGTTTGCTCAAGGAAATAATATTTACAAAATCTCTTTTGTAAAAAGTTGTTCAGAGGCAACTTTTACAAAGTCGGGCCACTTCGAACAAAATGAGTATTTTATTTTAACAATTTGTTATGTTTTATTAAATTTAAAGTTACGGATTACAATGTCATTATATTATGTATATTTCAGGCGTGGCTTATCGGGCTTATATTCACGGGAGTGAAATAGTTAAGACCATAATATCCGTAGATAAGAGATTTCCTTTTGCGATTTGCCTTAATACAATTTCGCCTTACAGCGATCTACCAAGCTCTGAAATCTAGAGTATGTTAGATAAAATTGTGGTTCACTTCCTTACTTAGAGAAGTTATCTAAATAGAAATTTAAAAACTATCTTCGGGGCCGCGCTATACGGGAATGGTTACGTACAAGATATCCTTGGATAACATGTGGCTATTCGCTAGTACAGGATATTTCTTTGCACGTATTATGATAAGATTATACAGGACTAGCTTTTGCCCGCAGCTCTGCCCGCGTAAATACAATATCCCACGCGAACACTGTACTCTTTCGAGATAAAATGTAGCCTATGTTTTAATCCATAGCCTTAACTACCTAAACTACTACAATACCAAATTTCATCAGAATCCGTTCAGTAGCTTTTGCGTGACAGAGTCACAAACATCCATCCATCTATCTATCCATCCATCCATCCATCCTCACAAACTTTCACATTTATAATAATAAATCCCGACACCGATTTCGGTGACGGTGGCAGGTTTCATTGAAACCAGGCCGGTCGCGCAGAAGTAATTTTTATAGTGCCCATGTGTGTGCGCAGTACACAAGAGCACTCTCTGTCCCTTTTACTCTCATAACCCAGTGGAACGGATAATCGACACGACTGGCGAGAGATCAGGCGCAGGTCCGACTTTTAAAATGCCCATCCGACACATGAATCATCTTTCAGACAATCAGGTGATCAGCCTGCATTGTCCTAAGCAAACTTAGAAACAACATTTTTTTTGTTGTTCCAATGCGGGAATCGAACTTACGACCTCCGAGTCGAGAGCCAAGCTTTAATCTAGACCACGGAGGTTTATAACACATTAATAATAGTAGAAAGATGGTCATAGAACTAAAATATATTTAAACTTCAAAGTCCCTTCAAACCTCTTCGTGACATTCAAAGCTGTCGCGTTGTATTATCAGGAAGTGTTAATCATGTTATGTCAATCTGTAAGTTATTAAAAGTTAAGTAAAATTTTTAGCTATGCACATTGTCATTACTTATGTAATACTGTAGTAGGTATAATTATAAATATAAATACACCTGTATTGTACTCATCTTCCTAGTTCCTACTCATAAAAGCTCTTATGTGAGATGTCTTACCAGAAACCTTGTATTTTCTAAGCCTAAACAATGCATTTTCTGGATTACATTATCTATAGGTTTACTAATTCATTTTTCATACATTTCTAGGTAAACCAAGATCTTAATTAGGGATTCAATATAAGGGTATAATTAAATATACATTTAATATTTACTAGCTGTTTCCACATTACTTTGTTTCGTCTTAACTATGAACTGGAATAAATATAATAAAAAACTACCTACGTGTAGAACGTGTATTCGTGTATACGGTGTAGAAACTGAAGGCGTATGTATGCCTTCAGTTTCTACACCCACAATTACACATACACCTATTATCTACAACCTACACCTACTTAATAAATTACAACCTACAGGTGATGTGTGAAAGAGTTATCGACCACTGAGGGTTGAAGATTATTACAGTACTTATATCGCTATTAAACAATGCAGGTTAGTGATAGAAAGATGAAAATTAAGAGTTATATGTATTTTTAATGCCAAATCATAAAATACTTAAAAACATAAAAATATATTATGAAGTGGGTTAGCCTTATCACTTAAGGGTTAGAAAAATAGTTTACAACTGTTCCGGAGGAGTTCTCTGACAAACACTGTGACACGGTAAATACCTAGGATTTAAATACATGCACATTCAAATCAATATAATATATATCTATGTTAGGTTTCCAATAATTTGTAGAGTGTAAATCCGTAGTAATAGAGAATAAGTAGGTGCTTAGAGCAATACAGGGCCGACCCTCTACCAATGACAGCTCGGGCACCGGCGAATGTCAGCCATGTAAGCCTAAGGTTGACACCGAAATAATTTCAAACGTCGCGTCAGACAAATCTATCATAAACATTATGAAATTATATTGTCAATTATGTCAAAGCACGAAACGACCAGCCGTCAGCCCCGTGAACGAAAGTTAAGTTAAGAAACGCACACAGCCGCGAGCTGTCATTCGTAATGTTAATCTCATCATAATGTAAGTAAATCTATTGAATGACGGAGTTTTACGTTAGTATTAACTATTCTTTGGCAATACCAAAACCCATGAGTGCGTAATTCAAATTTCATCCTTCACAGTGCGTATTACGTACAACTATTACGCATAAATTAGTTCAAGTCACAAGTTATAATCACAAGGAAGATTCCGTCTCGGCTCATTTGCATATTTTAATTTGGAGCCCGATAAACTCATGAGTCCTGGCCAATTCCGTCTTAATTAATTTGTTCAATTACAAAGTGCTGTTTAATCCCTTTCATTTACTTTCGGTTTAACCTCTAAGTAAGACGTTATGAATAATTTGTTCAGCATTCGTACTAACGATTGTATACGTCAGATAGCTTAATGTTCTGTCTCTGTCACTCGATAATAGTAGTAAGCAGCAACAATACTTCCGAATAAGCTATTCGACACTTAGTTTAGGACTATATTGCCCGGAATCCGTGAGGCCGGGGAAAATTCAAGCACAAAAAATAGAACTCTGTGCTAATACAATAGAGCTGAAAATCGAACACACAAGTGTTGAGTTAAATTTTGATGTCATATATGACTGCTCGACGCTCGATACTTCGATTTTCAACTCTATTGTAGTAGCGCAGAGATCTATTTTCAGTGTTCTGAATCTTCCCGGGCATGCCGGATTCCGGCCCAGCCCAGCAGTTATTAGACGAATTGTCTTTTAATGTTATTTTCTAGTTACAAAATTGTGTTTTACAATTATTAGTTTTAAAGCGAGTTTTCAAGTGCGAGTTTTTGCAGGGTTGGTATTAAACGCGGAAAAGTCACACCTATTGTACAGACGACATTAAAGTAATTGCTCACAGTCATATTTGTCTTCATACTAACTACTGTACAAAAGACTAAACAACTACAATTAGTCAAAGAACAAACCTACTTAGGGCTCATCATTGATAATAGGTTAAATTGGTTCAAACAAATTAATAAGGTCTGTGGAAAATTACGTGCGATTTTAGCAAGTTTTGTTCTGATTAAAGATAGAATACGTTTTTGCGTGCTACTTTCACTATACAAGACCGTAGCAGAATGTATAGTTAGCTATGGATTGAGTAGCTACGGTCGTACATTTCAGACATACTCAGATCAAATTATTAAGTTGCAGTATGGGCTTCTTAAAATGATAGTGCCGGAGAAAATAAAAGAGAAATTTAAAAATGACCATTCAGGATTGTTTCAGTATTGTAAGATTTTGCCGGTGTATGATAAACGTGATTACGTTCTTTAATGCGATCAATTCTTCAAATATAACTCAAAATACGAAAAAGTAGGTACCATCAATTGTAACAAGAAGTGTTTCTAGTAAGAAAATATTAATACCAAAGCATTCAGACTTATATGGCACACGTACTTCTAATTATATAATTCCTACTCTAATTCACACTAACATTTGAAGTACGAGACAAAATAACACCTCTCAATATAAAAACTGTACTGATGAATTATTTCTCAGATAGAACTATAGCGTAGCATCCTGTATAGTTAAAATACGGGCGAGCGGTGCATAGGACTGTCGGCTGCGCAAGCGCAGCATATCATAGTGTCTCGAGTATTGAGACTGACGACTGTCGAGACGTATAGCTTGCGCGCCCGACGTCGTACTCACTGCGCGCTCGGCTGGTAGGTGTCTGTTAATTTAATCTTATAATTATGTATATTCTATGTACTTATTTTGTAACGAGCGTGAACCAAAAAAGTTTTTGGTTAACAATAAAAAAAAGAAAAAAACATTTATCTAACTAAGCCTTGGTGACACCTTCGTAAGAAAGTTTTTATCAAAATCTAACCTTAAAAGTTGAGCCTAAGCTTGTTGATATTTAGATGTTTACGTACTCGAGGGGTTGGAACTCCGTAGATTAGGCAGTCGGACAAAACTTCGACACCTCATGCCAGATCTGATAGTTGACTAACTATCATAACTCGAAATTAGCTGCGGAGATCACGTGATACTAATTATATTAATTAAGAGCCGAGCCGACGGCTGAGTACCGCTGTTCTGGATAGTGGTTACTGACCGGATTTGATTAACACTCAGTGGAACATATTTTCATTTTTTATAAAAAATTAAATAAAAATAACTATGTAATGTAAATTAGGATCAGTTCACACCGCGAGGATGCGCGGCGCTGCAATTTTTGAGATAGCTATTCAAAATTGAACTTTATTCACTACACAATACGATACACGTTTCATACAACATAACCTTCACATGCGCGGTGCAACCTGACATTCGAAAATTTTACAATGAAATTAGATTGGACTGATGTATCAACATTTAACACACAGGCCAAACCCTTAAGGCTTAACTTGAAATTTTGTACACGTATTTCTCATATGACTTAGGCATGCACTAAGATTTTTCAAAATTCAACCCCCCAAAGGGGTAAATAGGGGATAAAAGTTTGTATGAAACTTTTTATTCCTTGGACGTATTTGCATGAAATTTCGTATGAAATAAGTACGGCATAATGACTACGTTTTTAAGCGTTTTCTAAACTTCAACGCCTAATGGCCCGTTTCAAGAATCTATCTACCAATAACTATTTGTTAGAAATAGATAGATAGATAGATAAACACTTTATTGCTCACACTATAAAGTACATACAATCAAATTACTAAAATTAGTTAAAATTATAACCTAAATGTGGGCAAGGGCGGCCTTATCGCTATAAGCGATCTCTTCAGGGCAACCCTGCAGGACAGAAGAGGTAAATCGAATAGATAAATAGCGGGGTAGTAAAAAGTTAATAATAAAATAATAAAAATAAATAATTGTTTAAGTAATACAACAAAATAATAATATAAAGTTGCATGCATAGTTATATTTAATTAAGAAGAGGCTCTCATGTATAAATAAAGTAAAATTGAGTTAAACTAGGCGAGCTACTCTGTTTCGAAGATGACTATGGAGCTTGGATTTGAAAATGGCAAGTGACTTCGACTCTCGGATGTCACGTGGAAGATCATTCCACAAGTGCGTAGCCTTCACAGCTAAAGAATGAAGAAATGTCAAACTTGTATCGCAAAAAAACCGTCAAATGATTGAACGTCGGCGTTTTTAACAAATAGTTAATAGATATTAAAAAATAATCATAGAAAGATAGGTTATAGATAGATAATATAGATACATAATATAGATACAAGTAAAGTATCAAAGTAAAAAGTTATAGATAGATAATATAGATACAAAGATACAAATAATTTATAGATAGATAGGTTATTGAAACGGGCCGTTAGAGGGGCAAAATAGCGCATGAAAGTTTTTTATTATAAAGATAGCGTTTAAAAATCAATTTCACGCGGGCGGAGCCGCGGGCAAGATATACTAGTAAATTATAAAAGACATAATATTTTGGTTGTGTAAACGTGTTGTGTTGTGTAAATAAATTTTAGATATAAAATGATTTATGCAGTGAAAAAATGTCGCAGAGCTCCGAATTTCACTGGTTTTTAACTGATATGGAAGCCATATGAAATGCGGCTTGCAGTTGTGAATATTTTATTCCATTGTGCTTTACTACAAATATCAAGCTGGACACAATAGCCCATGATGGGAATAGATAAAATGTGACGTCAATTTTATACCGTAGTCAAAAAGGGGACAGAATAAAATACATAGTTTAGGAATAATTGATCCAGGGCAATCCATCGAATCCAGCGGTTGAGCCTTGAAATTTGAGCATTAAAAGGAAGATAGGTATTAAAATAATAATATTAATATCTGTGGACGCTTCACACCACGTCAATCTAGCCCTGCGCCAAGTACTCGAAGAACTTGTGTTACGGGGACCAGACAACGAAGAGTACATATATTTAATACTTTTATATTATAGATAACATTATATTTCAGATTTTTACTATATTATACACGTACTTAATACACATCCATGACCCAGGAATACAGAAAAACTTTTTGTTCCTTCGGCGGGATTCGAACCTGCATTCCCCAAGAGCATGAGCACCAAAACGCTCAACCACATAGGTACAGTACAAAATAGATAGGTACAGTACGACCAAGTTGTTAATGGCCATCGGCAATCCTCGTTTTTCTATGAAAATGACCGTCGATGTATTAAAAAAAAGATGATTACGAAAGACGGGAGGAGAGGAGAGGAGGAGGAGGAGGAGGAGCCGTACCTCTGATTCCATAAAACAATTCTATTTCATTGATATACTACTTTGAACTATCAAAACATCGACTTTGTTATTTGTAACTCTAACGTCGCATACGCATACATTGTGTTTCGTCACACTTTGCTACAACTTTTTCTCGCGATAAAATCTGCGATGAATCTAAGCCGGATGTAAACGCAGAACTAATCTTTTCTGATTTTTTAAAGCTTTAAGGCTTTTCCAACTCCGACATATATTTTAAAGACCAATATATATTTTATAATATCAAAGGATATTTTTATTTGAAGTAACAAAAACGCGGAGTTCACTGGGTCTCACATAAAATTTAAGTGCAGTGTTCGGCCGCCGCTATTTACTTTATAGGCTTCGTTTTGTTTTTGTTTACTACCAGTTAATACGGATATTTCACGAATATTTAAGACACTCCGCTTTTATTACTGGAAAAGATTTTTATTCTTTGTATTTCAGCACAATTATACGCTACCAAAATATTGAGATACAACTGAAATTGAACTGTAAAATGTATTTTTCTAGTTTCTTTAACGTAAATCAACGGTGGGGCTAGCACGAGCAACGTCGTATTCGTAACTTTACTGGTAGCCGTAAAGGTAAAGGTAGCCTTCCGATCTATGCGACCGGGACGCGAGACCGCGATCTGCGACCCCCGACCGCGACCAGCAAACCAGCGAATCAGGTTCTCTGGCCAGGCTCACCGGTCGGGCGACGCGGATTGCGGGGATTGTTTAGACTTCCATATAAATGCATACTAAGCATAGTGGCTCCGCGAATATTTCGGTCTTAAGAGAATTGTATGAAAATTATGACAACGCCTCTGAAAAAACGCCTATACAACTGACAGTCGATACTGTTACGAATACGTACTCGCCAATTGTTGACATTAGAAATGTTTTTTCGTTCGCTCCAGTATAGGCCCCGCTTTCACGAGAAAGTGCAATCCCCTTATATCGCGGAGAGTTGTAAAGGTATATTGAATATCATTCAATAGAAATCATACATTTCGATGCTCGAAAGACGCGTATTCACGAGATCTGTAAGGTGCAAATAGAATTATTCGAGAAACTAAAAAACGAAAAAGTTATAGCCGAAATGGTGAAAAAAATTTTTGAATTTTGATTTTGTGCTCGATTTTTTGGACAATTTAGTCAGCTACAACTTGAGCCTATATAATATAATAAAGACGATTTTTTTAAGGGTTTGCCCTGTAGCCTTACCTTTTTGCGACAATATTTTTTCGAATCCCGTAGATTCAATTCCAATGTGCTCGATAGTCGTGTGAGGCACGAAATCTGTGTTTTTTTTAATTAGTATGTTTTTAGTATTTCATTTGTCATTCATCTGTAAAGTTTGGTGTACCACTTGTTTTTTAAATTTAATTAACTTACTTAGCGTTTTCTCACGTAGAAAGAAATATTTCGTTAATTTTAACCCCAGATTAAGGGTATCTTACACAATATGTGTAATATTATTTATTAGTGTAGTGTTGGATAGTTTATACGGAAGTTTTACAGCTACCTATTTTATATCGAGTGACAGAGACAAAAGATGATAATAAGCTATCTGACACTTATCACTGATAAGGTAAAGTAGGCTTAGGGGCTGTGTCACAATCTCAGTAGATTGTGACACAGCCCCTAAGCCTACTTTTTTACTATCTGAGATTTAACACTGAGCGCCATCGCTCGTTTTGGTTTCCGTTGCACTAGTCAAAAAATATTCTTCTTATAACTATGTAAAATCTATCACACTCCCATTTAGCCAAAGTCACTATGGCATTAGCTGCTGTAAAATTTTGAGCAGACATAAACATTATTACGCCTGTAACCCGGTTGACTCCGCTCAAATTTATTACTCTCCATCAAACGTTTAATTGGTGTCTTTAACTTCGGAGACATTTGATTTTTTTACTGTGAAAATCCTACTTATAAATGTGCAAGTTTGTGAGGATGGATGGATGGATGTTTGTTACTCTTTCACGCAAAAAGTACTGAACGGATTTTGATTTTGAAGTTTGATAAAGTAGTAGTTTAGGCTCTAGATTAAAACATAGGCTATATTTTATCCCGAAAAAGAGCAGTGTTACCGTGGAATACTGGATTTACGCGGGAAAAAGCTAGTAATTTTATATACTTACTACCTACTACAGTCACGAGCATAACTTCTGTAGGTAGACAAGGTAAGTAGCTAATGTATAACATTTTACTTCCACGTATATTACGTGCTTAAGAGGTAAATAAGATGTAGATAATACTTGATTGTATTGTTACAGTATCTTCAAACTTGGAGCAAAAATTTTGATTAAGGCTTTGTATAACGCCAGTGACCTTGAGCGTCAAGTCCCATACTTATTTTGTAGGCGACAAGGGCGTATCGCGCCTACCGGAGACTATTGAAATCAGATAAAACATCGCTTTTATATGAGACAAAATTTGCAAAACTAAAACGACCTTCCCCTGAATCTTGTCTAACTTAAAATACTGAAAAATTTTTCACACTCGTGTGACTTATAGAAGAAGAGAAAAAAGGTTTTAACTTTTAAAAAAAAGGGTGGACTTAGGATATTTTTAAATCAATATTGAAAAAAAAATTTCAATTTATAAAAGGTAAGTAGTCCTCGGCTAAATATAATGCAGATTAACATAATATATATTTTTGGGATTTTTCAATACGTGACTCAGAAAAAAGGTTTCAAAGAACTCCAATTTTCAGTTCTACCCCTTAATACGTGGAGCAAAATCTTTCAGTAAAGTTTGACGATAAATGTGCTAACGGAGGAGTATGATATTTGGGCCTGTTAAAGTTTATGTGGAGGAAAGTGTGCAGAAAGCTAATATTGTTTAATAATGCTTAGAAATACATAAAATTAAAAAAAGAACAACACACACTACCTCTAATTATGAACACACACTACCGTGCGTTTGAAAAATACAAATTTTATAACCCGTTGAGTCTATGAGAAAAAAGAACCCTTATAAAGATCAAACTTAAAAATCATAATAATATGAATTGTTATGAGCTAATTAAGCTAAATAAGCAGGGCGACCTCTATTGTAACTAAAGACGAGGCATATTACGTCCGCCTTTCAAGCGGAATTAAACAATGACGTCATAGTTTACTTAATTCTTAATAATTCTACTTTGGAGTATGCGGCTTCGACCACATGTCACAGGTGCACAAACACCGCTGATTTAGTGCGAAATAGTGTGTTTGTACACCGGCTCAAACAACGTTTGTTTAGGACGGACAATGCGAGTATATTTTACCTCATTAACGTTTCCGCTAAGTAAATAAATAAAAAAAACTTGCCAAGCGCGAGTAGTAATTCGTGGAAAGGAGGAAAGGAAGAAACGGTTGCCGATTAGAACATTTTTGCTGATTATGATACGCAACTATGTCACAATCACTTATTTTTTAAATTATGCGCCCTTACTCACTCGGACACTAGTAAACTAGCAGCTACAATATGGAGGAACGCGACGCTCACCTTGTGTACAGCTAGCTGGTGGCTTTTTTTTTCGAATGGGTCTACGCTAATGGCTTTTGGCCGTCTTAGCTTAATCAGTCTGGTGACTGCCATTTAGCAGTCGTTTTGGTGGGAATAAGATGAAGGAGTTTGACCCCCTCTTACATCACCACCCTGCGGGTGATGTACGTACCGGTTTTGGGGAATACCTAACTACGAATAAGCTATTTTTAGGACTGGAGAGACCGTGATCCCTCCCTCTGAGGGGTCCGACCCCTTCCTCACTCTCTGACGAGTGTGGTTGCTCGCGCGCGGTAGCACTAACTAACGGCGTACGAGTTTTTGTACTGATAGAGTAGCTCATTTTTATAGATCTGGGAGGGCCGTCTCTCCCCCCTTCCGCGTGCGGTCGGGCGGACTCGCGCGCGAGTGTCCTGATATCGAATAATGCCGTATTAAGTATTGATAGAGCGCTCTATAACAATATCGCGGTCGCGGTCTTGATTATGTGTGGCTACACTGGTAGGAGTCGAACTCGGACCCGGGTTCGAGTCCGGTGATCCCGTGTTTGAGTCGGTCCGTATGTCAATACGTGTGTTCGTGTCTGGTGTAAGACTTCGGGGTAGGCGCCGGCGTCGACCCCGATGCTTTACTATCCACGCGGGTGCATGTTTTTTGTATTTACGTAACTGTGTTACGTATTTTGTGATGGAGTCTACTGGGTCGGCTAAGATGTGTTAAGGCCGCTTTAGGGGATGTCTGAACATCTGTGCGTCGTGTTTGTAGTCTAATGCTCTACGTATAAGGGGATTTTTATGTTTTTTGCCATACTCAAAGAATCTCTCGGCGAGTTCCTTGATATAGGCTTTTATAGTGATAAGGTCGAAGTCTCTATGCAAGTCGATGTTGCGTACGTAACGTGGCGCGCCTGTTGCTAAGCGCAAAAAGCTATTTTTAACCCTTTGTAGGCGTTCCATTTGATTATCACTTATGTGTGCGAAAGAGACACACGCATAAATGAGTATTGTTCTAATACAAGTTTTATATAAAGTGAGTTTATGTCTTAGGGACATTTTACTCGTTGCGTTTAACAACGGATATAATTTGAAAAGTACGAATTTAGCTTTACTTATTGCTGAAGTTACGTGATTTGTAAACGTCATCGACTTGTTTAGTACTAGGCCTAAATATTTTACTTTATTAACCTCCGGGATTCGGTTTCCGTGCAGGCTGATGGGACCAATTTTTTGATTCTTTTTATTACAATGGATTTTATTAAATTTGATTGTTTGGCTTTTATCGGGATTTATTTCTATTCTTCATTTTGAGAACCAGTCGCCGAATTTCTGTATTGCGATGAGCATAGTACAGGGCTGTGTCATCTGCGAATAATGCCAATTGCACCCTAGGGTGTTTGGGGATATCGCAAGTGTACAGGTTGTAGAGAGAGGGCGAGAGTACCGAGCCTTGCGGGACTCCCGCCTCAATACCTCTGAGGAAAGCGCACGCCTTCGACTCGGAAGCGAAATTTTCGGTCTTTGAGATAGTTACTGATTGTCAGAACTAGACAATCCGGTACGCCAAGCTGGTACAGTTTGTACAACAGACCTTGGTGCCAGATTTTATCGAATGCTTTTGCGATATCGAAGAAAACGGCGCCTGTCGTTTTCCTGTCGTTCTTGCTTTCAAGTATGTACTCCGTTATGGGGTGTACTTGAGCGGGGCAGCTGTGCTGTTCGCGGAAGGCGAACTGCTCGTCTGGTAGGAGCTTTTTCTCTGTTATGACGTCCTTTAGACGCCTCAGTAGAATACGCTCGTATACCTTACCAAGGAAGCTAATGAGACTGATTGGTCGGTAGCTAGTAGGCTGCACCCGGGGTTTGCCCGGTTTGTGAATACCTATGATAATGGCTACTTTCCAAATGTCTGGGAATGAACATCCTACTAAGAGGGCGTTAAAGATGTTCACGAGAAGTTGAATTAATGCGGTCGGTAACATTTTAAGAGTTTTATTTGAAATACCATCTAGGCTAGGTGCCTTTTTGGCATTTAAACACTTTATGATATCTTTGACCTCCTCCGATTCCACCGGCCTCATGCTCTCTTCAGGTGGTCTCTAAAGTCAGCTTTCGACCTCGCTATTTACTACCCTAAGGTGCAGGGGGTCTATCGGGACTCGGCCGACACTGTTGTTCGATTGTGTCGGCTAAACATTCGGCCTTGTCTCCATCCTCCAGTGCAGGAGGGCGATTTGGTCTAACCAACGGAGGCATGTCGCTCTCCGTGTCTCTTTTGAGGGCTTTCGCGAGAGGCCAGTGGGCCGTGTGTGACGGTTCTAGCACACTTAGAAATCGATCCCACTTTTCGGCTTTAAATTCTTTTACTTTGAACTTACTTAATCTCTCTTTCGAGGTGACGAAGGGTCTTACGGCACTCTTCCGACGGGTAGCGATCATAGGTGCGTTTAGCCGCGTTTCGGAGTCTGATGGACTCCTTTATGTCCTCCGGGAGGGGCCTGTGTCTCTCGAGAGCCACGGGCATCTCCCTGGATGACTTTTCTATGGTCGCTACCAGGTGGTCTGTTAGGTTGGAAGCAGCCTCTATTGCTGCTTCGCTACTCATTATATTATCTGGAATTTTATCGAGATGAACCGATTGAAGATTTTGGATATTATTGGCCAACTGTTTGTAATCGATAATCTTTTTCTTACTATAGTTAATTCGGTTAGAATTACCGCGAGTAATTTTAACCGGGCGGTGGTCTGAGTTAAGCTCGTGAATAGTCTCGATAGAGATATTGAGAGAAATATTTTTGACAAGCGCTATGTCTAAAATGCTGGGGTTTTGAATAAGGCCACTGCTACGTTCGCTGGTGTCGTAGCGAGTGGGGTCCAGAGGGGCCATTATGCCAAATTCGAGAGTGTCGGAGAGTGAGTTTAAAATGGTACCGTTTTTATTATTTGAAATGTTACCCCATTCGGTTAGTTTACAGTTTAGGTCGCCGGCGATTAAGACAGCGTTGCCTAAATTAATTAGCTTTTGTATGTCGCTAGAAATTAAAAGTTTGCTTCCCGATTGGTAAGCGCTGATGATAATTATTGGCTCGTGGCTTGTCATACTGACATGACAAATTGAAATTTCTAATATCTCTAAGGGTGGTGGTTCTAGAGGGACGCAGTGGAGGGAATTCTTATAATATATAAGAGTGCCTCCTCAACTGGATCGAGTCCTATCATTTCTAATTAATTTGTAATTTGCTATTTTAGGGCTACTCATTCTAGGTTTAAGGAACGTCTCCTGCACTAGTAGTACCTACGTCTACGTTATGGCTCTTGACGAAATCACGGATTTCGTCAATGTTATTAAATATGCCGTTCGTATTGAACGACACGACACAAATCGAGTGCGGTTTTGTTCTCCCCGGGGACGCCATTAATAACCGGCGTAAGAGAACTCCTTGATCTTGTTGATCAAGGCCGTGTGACCTGCCAGTGCCGAGAGGCGCTCCTGGAAGGAGCCTCGCAGCTTGGCGACAAAGATGTTAAGCTCCACCGAATCAATGTCACTTAGGAATTTGGCGGCGAACGCTATGTCGGGGCCAAAACTAGATGCGGGCTGGGGCGGTTTATTTGGTCCCGTTTGTGTGGCCCTTTTGGGCGGGGAAGGGGGAGGGGGGATCATAGTCGGTCTGGCTGGGAGAGCCACCGACATTAGAGGAGGAGGAGGTCCTTGTGGACCCCTCTGGGGTGTCACCCAAGCAGGTTTGGAGGGAGGGGGGGCAGGGACATACCTCTGCTTGGGAGGGGCACTTTCTGTGGTGGTGCTTGGCGCCTCTTTACTTGGGGTGCGCGTTTGCACCCCTTGTAGTTGGCCGGATGGCCAGAAGTTTTACACAGGACGCAGCTTGGGGGAGTAGTCTCCCCAGCTGGGTTCCTGTGCGGACAATCTGATGTGCCGTGGTCGCCCAGGCACTTTACGCAGTGCTGTCTGGCGAAGCAGTTCTGCGCTGAGTGGCCGTACAGCTGGCAGCGATGACACTGCCCCGGCATTCCCCTTTTGTAGGGGGGTTCAATGCGTATGCCCGTGATGTGGCATACGGCTTTAATATTAAATATGGCTTTCCCCTCCGGAGTGGGGGGAAGCACGACAAGTACCATATTATAATGGTACTTCTTATTTGGGTGGTACATTCTGTGTACCTCTTTGGCGGGGATCCCCTGCCTACAGAGGTTCTCCAGTACGGACTCAGTAGTCAGCTCCTTATCTATTCCCTTGATGACGACACGCAGCATACGTTCGTCCTCCTGGGCGTAGGTATGGTAGCCTATCTGCTTTTCCCTAAGGAAAGCAGTCAGTTGCCTATGGTCACTTGGGGTTGGGACCTGCATAAGGATCCCATTTGGGGTGGCGTGGGCTGACGAGTAGCGGATACGCTGCTCGTTTATGGCCCCGCTTATCTGGTTCCATTTTGCCTTCTCCTGTATTATAACCGGAGGCGGCATTTTGGGAGTCGGTGGGGTCGACTGGGAAGTCGACTTGGGGGAGTTAGAGGCCGCGACTTTTGTGCCGTCAGCCTGCAAGGTTTGCGCACTGGGCGCTGTTTGGGGTATCGGTTTGGGTTTAAGACCCTTTCCGCCTTTCGCGGCTTTTGCCGGTGGCGTCGGCGAGGAGCACTCCGCAGAGGAAGCGCCGTCCGAGCGCTTCCTCTTTTTAGACTACTTTTGACGGTTTTGAAACCGTCCTCACCCTCAGAGGCCTCCTGATCGGAGCAGGAGAGAGAGCAGAACTTCCAAATAGGACAGGGACCGCTTTATTTTGGAGTTCTCCATAATAATGCAGCTTCCCCTGGCCTTTTGGGGCTGCTCTCTATAAGATTAATTTAAGTTTAAATTTAAAGATTCAACCCCTCCCGGCGTCCGGGGGGGAGGTGTGTGAGTGGTGGAGTCCACTGGTGTGTAACCTATCCGTAAAATTTCACTTTACTTACTTTTCCCGTTCCTCGGACGCAGGAACACACAGACACTACACTATCGCTATGCGAAGCGATCGCGACGGTGGAAAAGTGTTTTAGAACGGTCGCGGCGAAAAATAACGGTCGCGGCGGGAAAAACTCAACGGTCGCGGCGAAAACGCGAAACCGGCGTCACGCCGATGTGGGCGCCACCATTTTGTCATTGCATTATAAAGCCTCTGGGTGAGCGAGGACCCTAACTGTCCGAGACCACAGCTATGGGGTACATCAAGCGTTAAAAACAAAACGAACCACTAAAAATATTTACTTTATATAAATCATAGCAACATGCTTTTCATCTTTTTAACGTAATTTTCCTAACAAATACGTCAATAACATAATAGCTTTTGTTTTTACGAAATAATTGTGTCAACTAATTAGCGCGTTCGCTGCCGGTGAAGCGCTATGCAAGTCACATCCCCAGGGCTTGAGCTGACGCATTTTGAATGTAAATGCACGAGTGTCAGGCTTTGTGGAGTTTTGTTACAATTTGTCAACATTTACATAATCTTCTGTGACATTTTAAAAGTTTAAACTTTAAAGTATAAGTTGAATTAATTGTTGACCCACGGGCGTAGTGGAGCAAGTCAATTAATTTTAAAATGCTACAATCAACAATGTGAACCACTGTTAAAATCAGGGCAACGCCACAAGTAGTCAGCCTTCTAGTGGTCACCTACTGGTTATCGAGAATATAATCGCTTCAATTTTTTGCTAATAAGGGTATTCAATGATTTTATGGGCTTAGTAAATCAGTTAAAGATTCTTATAAAATCAACATTATTTAAATTCTCCTTTCACAAAAAGATAAAAGCTTCAAAAAATATAACACTTTTATCTAGTGCTCAAACCTTAAAATCTAGAACTCGGCCGTGTTGTGGCCCAGTATTCAGCCTCCTAAATAATTACAATTAAATAATTACTTTAAATAAATATTTACTACTTCAATATTAAGAACTAAATCAACTTAACCGTAAAATATGAAAACTAGATAAATTTTTTAGCTTCGGACACCACGGACTGTCCTGTCAACGAAGCGCCGGCCGCATCTCCCGACATCACTACCTGAACGATCTCATCCTTTGGGCTCTTGTCACCGCCGGAGTGCCAGCTGTGCTGGAACCCTCTGGTTTGGCGCGCGACGATGGCAAGAGACCAGACGGTATGACCCTGGTCCCTTGGAGAGTGGGACGGGCTCTTGTATGGGACGCTACTTGCGTCGATACACTTGCTCCGTCCCATGTCCAGGGCACCTCGAGTTCTGCAGGTGCGGCCGCCAATCAGGCGGAAAACCTCAAGCGGCGCAAATATGAAAACCTTAGTGGGGATCTCATATTTGAACCGTTTGGGGTTGAAACCCTAGGTACATGGGGTCTGGGTGCGCACAAACTTTTCAGAGAAATCTCCAAAAAACTCATTGAGGCCACCCGAGACCCCAGAGCCGGCACCTACCTGGCCCAGAGAATAAGTATCGCAATCCAGCGAGGAAACTCCCTGAGCCTTCTAGGTACTCTGCCTGGTGGGGACGACCTGGGAGATTTCTTTGTTTTGTAGCATTTTAAGTTTTGGAGTAGTTATTATTGTTTTGTAGTACTTACCTACTTGTACAGTTTGTAAATATTTTATTTCCTGTATATATTAATATTGCTCTGTATATATTTTTGTGTGTCTGAATAACGGGTGTTACATGATATATATCGAATAAATTTTCTTTATATAGCACGTTTTATAAATATATACTCATTAATAAATTTTCACACGTACTTTTTAATTTTGAGATATCTCCTAGATAATAATCTCCTAGATAAATTTTTATAAATTCTCCCATGGAGGATAAAAAATTTGGTCTCGGCTACTTGAAATTTCACATCATTCGAGGCAGCTGACTACTGGTAAAAATGAAAATATGGCTTTCTTACAGTACTCGCTCAGGCTGGCTGAGCACTGGCATAATAATGAAAACCGGCCACGCATAGAGCAAACTTTCCGTAGACGCCTATTTATAATTTTATTTTTAATATTTATTAGTTATTTTTGTACGAAGTAAGCGCATTTTACAAATAAGGCCTCTGTTACTTCTGAACTAACAAATTTATCTGATGTAGTATAATTATAATTTTGAATTATATGGCTCGTACTACATGCGATGCGATCACATAGGCTTCTGATAACAAACATAATATAATGTCACTGGCTAAACAGGTCCTTGCCGCGAGCAAACCACACTGAATTTTAGCCTCACATAATCGCAAATAATAGTTTAATCACGCCCCTGAGTATATTACTGTTTGCCCTGCGACCTCAGCTGCTAACAGAAACGATATTACATCTAACCGCCACATTAAATGCGTCTCAAATCCCATTCAAACGCTTATCACCAGCGGATTGAGTCCCCGTATAGAAACATCGATATAAACGTAAAAGTATTTCCCATAATGTCACATTACTACCATAGAAGTAAGTTTTTCTTATATATCCTTATTATATAATAATTATTATTTCGTGAAAGAAAAGAAAATTGAAATGTACAAATTATTGCATGACATGCTGGACATTTTTCGCTGGCACCTGCATAGCGACTTCTTTCGATCGTTATTTAAATTTCTTTTTTGTAACAAAAGGTCTATATATAAGGCTTAGTTTGTAACAAAGGACAACAACAGTGATCATGATAATTCTTAGAAAATCATACCAGTTTGTCAAGGACAATTTACGTTATACAGCCTTCAAAGTTTGATTTCGTATCGGAGAGTAATATACTTGAGATATTATGGCAATTAAATGTTTAAGAATCGATGAATTGACGAAAATATTATATATTTTTTTATTTCATCCACTTATGTATTATTTTATATAATTTTAGTTGATAAAATAATTTTTCTTTTATATTTTCTCTTTTAAGCGCCAAATACCAATCACAAAATTTTCTTGTAATCGCAATATTTCAACATTACACTACTGTCATATTACTCAAGTTCGACGGTTAGTATAGCCCATATGTGACATCTTTAGATGGATATGTAATGGTTACTTCTTATTTATTTATTATAATTTCCATACAAAAAAAAAATTGTCATAAATACCTCAAAGGCAAACTATTAAAGAAATAATTATACTGTTTCTTTAATTTACAGCAAATTGGAGTAGAAAATTATAAAATAAAGGTGCCAATTGTTCCTAACATTTCCAAAAATTTTTGACATTGGAAATGTCTTTTCGTTTGTCTCAGTAAAGGCCCCGATTTCACGAAGAAGTGCGATTCCCTTATCTATCGGAGAGTTTTGAAGATATGATATTCAAAAAAAGTCTCAAAAGACGCGTATTGACGAGAGCTATAAGTTGCAAAAAGAATTATTCCTGAAAAACTAACAAAGTTATGGTCGAAATAGTGAAAAAAACATTTTTTTTCCGAATTTTTGATTTTGGTGCTCGATATTATGGATACGTAGAATGATATCATAAATTTCAGAAAAATTCTTCTGGACAATCTAGTCAGCTATAATTTGGGTCAAAAATAATGAAGATCGGGTTAAGGGTTTTCCCTGTAGCCTAACCTTTTTGAAAAAAAATAATGAAATATCTTATACTTTAAACGAGACAATCTTGTTTATATGTATGTAATCGAAATCTCAGCAACGGCTACAATTATTATTACCATGAAATTAAGTATGCAGGGAGTTTTGGGGGAGAAAAATCGATCTAGCTAGGTCTTATCCCTTAGAAACTGCGTATTTTTAAGCAATATGTGTTTTTTTTTCTTTTGACGTGCAACTATATATCAATAATTTTGACTCTCTTCGTCAGTCTGATTGGCAGCTTGGTATGCGTACCAAGTATGCGTGCGTATAATTTTTGCGTTGTTTAGAAATTTGGAATGTGGTGGGTTCGAATCGCGGTCAGATAAATATTTTTGTGATTCTTATTGTTTCTTTTATATTTTTTACTAGCTGGTGCCCGCAACTTCGTTTGCGCAGAACTAGCGGAAGCGGAACCCTATTTTTTTAAACGGAACCCTAAGCTAAAAGTAGCGTAAGTTATACCTTCTAACATCAGCTATGTGCCAGCTTCTAACATGCCTGTGAAAGTCCCGTGAAAATTATTGGTCCAGCCGTTTCAGACATTAGCCGGAACAAATAGACAGGCAGACTGAAGGACAAAAAAATTAAAAATATGCTATTTTTTTGTAAGTACCGTATATATTTTCATGTACATTTAGTGAAATGCTGTTAATTTCAAATAACAAACAAACACTTAAATTTTATTTATTTGTATAGATATTTATTTTCAATTATTTTATAGTCCTATTAAAACTCCAAGCAAAGCTCGGTCTCCCAGGTACTCTTACTTACTCGTACTTTAAACGAGACAATCTTGTATATACTCGTATATTATATATAATCGTTATCTCGGCAACGGCTGCAAGTATTTACTTGAAATTTAATATGCAGTTTTGGGGGATAATTAATATCGGTCTAACTAGGTTTTATCCCTGGGAAGCGGCGCATTTTAAGTTATATATATTCTTTCGTCGTGCAATAATATATCAATAATTTCGACTCTATAATGTTAGTCGGATAGGCAGCTTGGTTAATTTTCGCGTTGTTCGGAAATGCGGAATGTGTTTTTTTTTTTTAAATTAAATAAGGGGGCAAACGAGCAAACGGGTCACCTGATGGTAAGCAACTACCGTCGCCCATGGACACTCGCAACATCAGAAGAGCTGCAGGTGCGTTGCCGGCCTTTTAAGAGGGAATACGCTCTCTTATTGAAGGTTTGCAGGTCGTATAGGTCCGGAAATACTTCTGGTGATAGTTCGTTCCAGAGTTTTACAGTGCGCGGCAGAAAGTTACGCGAAAAGCGCACGGTGGAAGACTGCCACTCATCAAGGTGATGAGGATGGTATGTTTTTCGCGTGGGACGATGGCGAAAAGTTGCAGGTGGTATGATTCCGAACAATTCCTCAGAGCACTCCCCGTGATACAACCGATAGAGGATGCAGAGTGAAGCTACATCTCGGCGTAATTCCAAGGGGTCCAAGCTGTTTGAAACACTATGGCAGTCAACAATTCGAGCGGCCCTTCGTTGGATACGATCCAGAGGGGAGCAATTGGTATTTTGGCGCCCCTGCCCAGAGATGAGAACAATATTCCATATGAGGCCGAACCTGCGCCTTGTAAGTTGTAGGCGTTGGTCCGGACTGAAGTACTGTCTCGCTCTGTTAAGAACACCAAGCTTCTTCGAGGCTTACTTGGCCTTACCCTCTAGATGATATCGGAACTGGACTTCGCTCGATATGTTGACGCCAAGTATCTCAATGCTAGGGGAGATGGTTAAAGATGTGCCCTCGAAACGAGGATATACGACCATTGGTGACTTTTTAGTGGTGAATGCGCAGACTTGGTTGGACGGTGGGTTCGAACCCCGCTAAAATATTTTTTAATCGTTTTTTCGATTCGATTTGATTAGATTCTTTATTTTTGTTTATCTACTAGAGCTCTGAGCAAAGCTCGGTTAGCCATGTACTCTTCTATTATATTAAGTAAAATGTCCTGACTGACTGATTCATCAACGACGAGGCAAAACGACTGAAACTAGAAACGTACTAAGAAGGTATTTTGCGAAACTCACCCCCTAAAGGCTTAAAATGGGTATCAACGTTTGTATGTAACTTTTTTGTTTGTGGTCAGATCTGTTTGAAATTTCGTAATATTGCTCTTTGACATGATCTACTAAACGTCATATTCAAGATTTTCTTACATTCGATCTATTAATTGGTAAAAAGGTGTATTAAACTTTGTATAGGGAAAAATATTTAATGAGCATTTCGGCTTGGAACTTTGTAAATGAAGTTCTAAAAGAAGATAAGTAAACACACACGTGTTTCACGATTTTTCGATATTCAACCCCTAAAAGGTTTACACAGGGAAAAGGGGTATGAATGTATTTTTTTCAGAGTCAGACTTCTTGACCATTTCACTTTATTTGTTGTATATTTTTTTAATGTTCTCTTTAAGCTCTTTATTTTGATACTCGTAGTACCCAGGGGCACACGAGCGGATGAAGTAAAGTCGTGTTTAAAGTCATCATATATGTGGATTCACATACATAAAAGTCCATTTGAGAGGTGAAGAGTCTGCTGAATAGTTTTATGAATTGTTGCAAAAAAAAAGGAAACGGCTATTACCCTACAATTTATGGTAAAATTACTATTCCGTATTTGGCAACAGTGGTGACATCACTTCCAGAACTCACTAACGCAGTTTACCCTGATGTCACCAATCTCATGGCAAAACCCATATAATGGTTATATTGCCGCGAGCGTGCATTTTGACTCCCAAAAATGAAAACGCAGCCACAATAGATGAAATTTACTCGAGCCATTTGAAGCAGATGAAGTACAATATAAGTCAGTGGATTCAGATGATGACAAACTGATAATGCAGTAAACTATCCCGTGGAGTTCCTTAATACTCTAAACCCAACATGTCTTCCACTAGTTAACATGTTCATTGCGTTATCAGGTCTAATAGACCCAATCGTGGACTTGCCGCCGAAGCGGCATAGAAAACACTGTTCCTAACGTTGGTGCGGGACCAATATCTTCGGTTTGCTTAGGAGTAGAAAAGAGACAGTTACTGTTATTTCACTGTCTCGTTAAATATTTTAACTTTTTACAATAAAAACGTATCGGGTCTATTGGTTCTGATACACAGGGAAGAATTTTTTTTCATCTAGTGCGGATAACAGCTCCATTCGACCATATATCCGATGACCTGATAGCCGCATTAGACTAAATGACGTGATTCCTAAAGTTAGTAGTTTTTCGGGAACTAACCCGGCGAGAAGAACCGGCGTAAGAAACTCGCACGGTAGCCCCGTGCGAGTTTCTTACAAAAGTAAGCTACTTACTTCTTTTAGCAAAAAGATGGAAATTTTTTTTTCAAAAATATATGTATAAATATTATATGTAAACTTACTCTATATAATATTAACAAAAGTCAGATACATATAGAACATATAAACAGCCGTGCAGGTGGCCATCCTATTCCCATAGTGTACGATCGTCAGTAAAATCATTGACCCTATAACAAGCTTTAGCACGCAAACGTACTTTAACTACTTTTTAAATTTAATAGTGGAAAGACTGAACGTTTTATGGGATTCTATTGTATAGGCGTATACATTGACCTTTAAAGGATTTGCTTACTTTGCTTAGTCTGATCACAAGTATATCTAGCTTGTTTCTAGTGTTTGTACAATGTTGGTCGCTTTTAGTTTTAAAATCACTAATATTCTTTCTTACGTAAAATACATTATTCAAAATCTATTTAAAAGCGATGGTCAGAATACAAAATTTTAAACTTTAAACTTTTCTCTCAGAGATTCAAAAGGAGACGCAAACGGCTCAAGAAGTACGTTGACAATTTCATTTAAAATATGTCAGTATATTAAAATAAACTCAAATGATTACCTCCAGCAAGTAAATTGCATATAAACTTATGCAAGTCGAACAGATCTATTCGACCCTATAACGCTGCATTATTTTATAATCAGGTCTAGGATGCCTGATACAAATCCAACAGAAAGTTAACGAAATAAGCTGACGCAATGATAGTGTTGATCTTCGTTTGAATATTGGAGCACCAGTTATTTTGATAAGAAATATTAATTATTAAGGCTCCAAAATTGTACAATGGCTCCCGACTCTAGATAAAAGTTCTCCATCGCAACATTCTCGAGGCTACTGTACTCATTAGATGTGCTCAATGGGAAACTATTCATACCTGAAATACTATTGATCCCATCAAAGTATCCATTTGTATTTAAAAGACTGAAATTTCCAATAAAAGTATGCTACGCCATCTATAAAGCTCAGGGGCAGCCATTGAAAGTGGCTGGGATAGACCTAAGAGAGAATTGTTTCTAACACGGACAGTTCTATGTAGCGTGTTCCAGAGTAAGTTCGGCTAGCAGTCCTTCAATAGAATAATACACTCTAATAATAGTTGGAAATCAATCACCTCAACATATACGCGTACGAAGTCGCGGGCTAAGGCTAGTCTAAGAATACAATAATTATTATTCAACGTTGTAGTTTAATTTTGTAATCTTTTCCTTATCCCGATTTTCTCGTCGACAATATTTTTTGAGAATTCCGTATATTCATTTCCAATGTGCTCGATAGTCGTGTGAAGCACGACACTTTTTTTGCTAAGTTGTACTACTTTTACTGACTGTCGATAGTAAAACATGGAAACGATGTTAGCTTTACAGCTTACAGAAAAGATACACTTTTTATATGACATCAGTCATACACTGCATATGCGCTGTGCAGCGCGGTGCAACTTGATATTCTAACTCTTACAATGAAACGTGTGTCTTCTGATGTAATGAATTAAGTTGAATTTTGAATAGCTATCTCAAAAATCCAGCGCCATGTCGTGTATCGTTTCGGTGTGAATTGACCCTTAATATAATTTTTGTCAATGAATCGTGGCTAAACCAACAATCTTCAACGTCCAAAACGTAAGTTTCTACTGTGTAAACAATACCTACATTACGATCCAGCGCAGATTCTGTAGATAAAATTAAGAACGTGATTCGCCTAATTCGCTACTTGCACGCCGAGCACGTCGTCGCCCTAACAGCATTCATTAGCGAAGTGCATTTTATCTCAAACATGCTGATTTATCACCTCACCCACTGGCAGTGGGTCTGGGGGCCTTGCGGTCCGGGGTCCAGAAGGTCGATTCTGCTAATCAAATCCTGCAATAATACGGTTACGATCCAGTCCCGATATATGAAACTGCAAAATGGGATTCTTATAAACGTCAAACCCGATTTGATTAGTCCAAACTCAAAAAATCCGTGTGTGATATCGAGACGATTTATAATTCAGTGAAAGTAACATTAAAGTGTAAGTTAATTACGAAAATAGGGGTCCAGATAATACACGTGGAGCATCCTGTCTGAGGTTTTAGATTAGTTTCGCCGCAATCCGAGCGGATAAGTGGGACTCTCAATAAGTAGTAGCAATTATTTAGCTGGTGTAGGATTTGATGAACGTTGCAACAAAAACCTACCACATACATGAACAGTAAAATGTAACTAAACTCTAGAGATTTCCATAGGAATACTACCAATGATCCTACTTGCTATACTATTATAAATGTGAAAGTTTGTGAGGATTGATGGATGGATGTTTGTTAATCTTTCACGCAATAACTACTGAACTATTTTGATGAAATTTGGTATGGTAGTATAAGCTACACAGCTAAGCTACAGCTGAACACATACAGTACAGTGTTCCCGTGGGTTACTTTATTGCGTAAATATGGCGGAGCCACGGGCTTAAGTTGGTATTATAATATTCTTGTTAGATCAGTGTGCTGAGTGCGAGTTTTTGTCACTAGTCGCCGCCGTGAAGAAGTTAACTATGTTAGGCTGACCCCACATTAGTTTCTCGGGCGTGTGAGTGGCGCGAGCAGCGCCCGCATCGATGACACGCAGCGTGCTCGCGGCGCGCACGCAGTGCCCGCATCGCTGACACGCCCGAGGACCGCGCACGTATCAGTTATGGTTATATATAGAGGTACCTATAGATACCGATAAGATATTCATACTTGTTCTTAATGTTGTTCGGTGATAAAATACACAAGTCGGATATTAATTTAAATAAAACATAATTATCAATTGGTTACGTTAGTTCCGTTAAATATTTGGCAACACCAATATGAATGCCGTTTGAATATAATAACTACTATGTTAAAAATAGTAGTTAATAATAATGTTAATAATATTTAATACCTTAGTTGGTACCTAATAATACCTTAGTTGTTGGTACCTAATAATACCTTAGTTGTTGGTACCTAGTAATACCTTAGTCGTTGATGTAATGATTAATATTATTACAAAAGAATTGTGTAATTGTGAAGACGAAATGTTTATAGGTATTTGTCATTAAAACCTGTAATAATTATAGTCTATGGCAACTGTGGCAACCCCAACACTGTAGGGGAGGTAGTCTATAAAATGGCAAACTACACCCGCGGTTAGCCTCTCACACTAATGCTGATATTGTCAGGTGACGTACTTGTTTGCTATTTCTGTAATTTTAATAAAAATAGTTTGAATACTCCCTGATGACATTTTATGGTTATTACTTCTGTTTTATAATTTTAAATAATTGAAAGAATAATAATGTAATTGTAATTGGGGTAAATGTGGAAAGTTACGATTGTACAAAATATATTATCGTCTGGGTTTTATTTCTAGCTGTTATGCATATAGCTTTATGATTTGAATCGTTCTAGGCGGCACTAAGTGTAAAAGTTATGATAAGTCACAAACGGTTTTAATGTTTAAAGTGTCTAAAGTATCTGTAACTACTTTAAACCTTATGTAATATAATAATATCAAGGGATATAATATAATTAGAAATTGTGTTGTTAGATTAATAGTGTTCTGCAAATAGAAATTGAGTCTTTTATTTAAATCTCATAGCGACCCACATGTTATTTTATGTTATTTCCGAATTAAAAAATAATTTTAAATAATCTCTTTGTTTTATGTTTTAAACTGTGATAGTGTTAAAGTTCTTTTTAGAAAATGGTATATTTCTATCTACCTACCTTTAATTGCTTAGGTAGGTTGACATAAATGTATTTGCTATAACAATTACACGTTCGAATTGAAATATCAGTAAACCAATTCCTGGTATTAATAGATTAATATCAGTTATTAACTAAATATTAAGTATATTAAGTTAGTGAAATTATGTCGGTATCCTGATCTGACAATATATTGTTTATACATTGTTTTATTAGGTTGACTTTTGAAGATTCAACCATTTGAGAATTAATCCTTAAATTCTATATTATACTTTTTTTTTTTTTTTCGAATGGGTCTACGCTAATGGCTTTAAGCCGTCTTAGCTTAGTCGGTCTGGTGACTGCTATGTGGCTTGTCTTTAGGCGGGGAGACGATGAGGGAGTTTTACTCCCGCCTGCGAACCGGTTTTTTAAAATAGCTAGATATCCGTAGAAAACTATTTTTAGGTCTGGAGAGACCATAGTCCCTCCTACTGAGGGGTCCGACCTCTTCCTCACTCACTGACGAGTGTTGTTGCTCACGCGCGGTAGCACAAACTAACGGCGTATTTGTAGGGATAGAGAAGCTCAGTTTTAAGGATCTGGGAGGGCCTCCCCCCTTCCGCGTGCGGTCGGGTGGACTCGCGCGCGAATGTCTTGATGTCGAGTGCTTCCGCAGTATTTATAGAGCTCTCTATAACAATATATAACCGGCCCTATTGGCCGGGGGAGGGGGGACCTTTGTCGGACTGGCGGGGAGGGCCGTCGACCTTTGAGGAGGAGGTCCTTGTGGACTCTTTTTAGATAACCCCCAAGCAGGTTTGGAGGGAGGAGGGGCAGGGACGTACCTCTGTTTGGGAGGGGCACCTCTCATTGGTGGTACTTTGCGCCTCTTTGCTTGGGGTGCGCGTTTGCACCCTTTGTAGTTGGCCGGATGGCCAGAAGTATTGCATAGGACGCAGCTTGGGGGAGTAGTCTCCTCAGCTGGGTTCCTACGCGGACATTCGGACGTGCCGTGGTCGCCCAGGCATTTGACGCAGCGCGGTCTGGCGAAGCAGTTCCGCGCTGAGTGGCCGTACAGTTGGCAGCGGTGACACTGCCCCGGCATTCCCCTTTTGTAGGGGGGTTCTATGGATAAGCCTGTGATGTGGCATACATCTTTGATGTTGAAAATGGCTTTCCCCTCCGGAGTGAGGGGAAGCACGACAAGTACCATGTTGTACTGGTATTTCTTAGCTGGGTGGTACATCCTGTGTACCTCTTTGGTGGGGATCCCCTGTCTTCAGAGGTCCTCGAGGACGGATTCCATGGAGAGCTCTTTATCTACACCCTTGATGACGACTCGCAGAGTGCGTTCGTCCTCCAGGGCATAAGTGTGGTATCCGATCTGCTTTTCTCTGAGAAAAGCAGTCAGTTTCCTATGGTCGTTTGGGGTTGGGACCTGCATCATGAAACCGTTTGGGGTGTTACGGGCTGACGAGTAGTTGATACTCTGCTCATTTATGGCCGCACTTATGAGGTCCCACTTTGCCTTCTCCTGTACTATAACAGGAGGCGGCAATTTGGGGGCCTTGGGGCTGTTCGGGGCCGCGGCTGTTGTGCCGTCTGCCTGCATGGGTTCCGCACGGGGAAGCTGGTTTAAACCCCTTATAAATTGATCCCTTTCCGCTTTTCGCGGATTTTGCCGGTGGCGTCGGCGAGGAGCAGGCCGCAGAGGAAGCGCCGTCCGAGCGTTTCCTCTTCTTGGTCTTCCTACCCTTCACGGTTTGAAAACCGTCCTCCCCCTCGGAGGCCTCCTGCTCGGAGCAGGACATCTCCGACTGGGATGTATCTTCGTTGTCATCGCTTTTTGGCGATGACGTTGTAGTCGCCGTCGTCGCCGGCGACTACAACGACTCTTCGGACGTAGCTGCCGGAAAAGCCGGCGAGCTAGTGGGGATAGGATGCAATTTATTGTACTCTTCCCAGGCCTTTAACGCTCCTGGGAATTTTTGGTCCATAAAGGACAGGAACAACCTCAACATGTTGTCATCCATGGTGAGGCAGTTTTATCTGCCCCTTTTGGTTCTGCTCTCTATTTGAATTTTTAATTTAAAGATTCAACCGGGGGGGGGGAGGTGTGTGCGTGGAGGAGTCCACTGGTGTGTAGCCTATCCGTGCAATTTCACTTTACTTACTTTCCTTTGTTCCTCGGACGCAGGAACACACCGACACTACACTATCGCTATGCGAAGCGATCGCGAAGGTGGAAAAGTGTTAAAACGGTCGCGTCTAAAAATAACGGTCGCGGCGGGAATTAACGGTCGCGGCGGGAATTAACGATCGCGGCGGGAAACCTAACGATCGCGGCGGGAAACCTAACGGTCGTGACGGAACGCGCGAAAATCCCGGCGTCACGTCGCTGCCTGAAGCCCCGAGAAGAAGGCACTGGCACTGTGTTGTATACTATATTAAACACCTTACTCATATATCTGAACAGAGAATTATTTTTGCAGTCGAGCGTTACCACATCTTACTTCCACCCGAATCGGAATTCGAGAGCAGAATGTTATAATATACACTTTTAATTTTGATTTATAGCCTAATCTATCACACGCCTAATGTGGGGGAGGCCTTATTTGTATGGCTTCGAAACAACTCCCCTAGTGGCAAACAATGGTAACTAATTCGATGCCATACAAATTGTTGCGAGTAATGACAAAAACTCGCATTCAGCACACTGAACACCAGTAGTGTTTTTTTTTTTTACAGCAGCCTAGCGTGAAGTGCTAACCGATCCTAGTTTATCCACATTAAGATCACAGATACAATTTCTATTAATGCTACAAAACAAAACGATAGCAAATGATTGTCTACAAGTGTAGTTCTTGAGCTGAGCAGTTTATCAGAATATAAGAGACTCCCAAGTTTCCCCTAGGAGTAGTTACGTGTAGCAAAAATCACATTACCATTATGGAAGTTGTCGAGTAACGTGCACAAATAGCTTCATGAGGTAACAGTTAAAACTCAATTTCGAAAATACATTATTCATAGCCTTCATCCGCTATATTCAGGCTTTCATAATATGTAAGCTATACTATAAAATATGTAACGCTTATTTTTAACTGTATTTTGCTATTTGCTAAAATTGTGTGAGATCTATTATCACATGCTTAAAACCGCATAAATTTGGCAGTCCATAAGCTATTCTAGACATAGAAACAACACAATATGGCTTACCACTATTTTAGACATTTAAAAAGTTGCTTCCTTCACGTAATTCAAAACTGCAGTAAAAACAGTATTTTAATAATATAACTTTGGAAGCATGTTACTCATGGCGCTGAAATTCGGCATTACGTGTATAGCGGACATTAGATTCTAAACTCCTCAACTCAACTTTTGACGACCTTTGTGGCTTCACGGTTAGCACACCGGCGCTCAAACCAGAGGTCGCGGGTTCGAATCCCGCCGCCGTCCGCCGAGGGGACAAAAAGTTTTCAGTGTTTCTGGGTAAACATGTGTATAATGTAATAAAACTTAAATATTTGTCTGGTCTCCGTAACACAAGTTCTTCGGATACTTAACACGGGGCCAGACAGACGTGGTGTGAAGCGTCCATAGATATTATTATATTTTATTATATTATTATAACTCATAGCATCCAGTGTTAGCCACATTTATACCAGCTCACTGCTTCAGCGTCGATAACACGCCTTGTTGGCTGTCGGCTGAAAATGTGTCGGCGAGCGGTGACGAGGCCACGTAACTAGTTTATTAACGTCACATGTCACTCCAAACTATTACGCCTCAGCCACGTGAACAACGATTCGGCTTTTCGGTTACGGATTTCAGTAAGTGAAATATTATGATGAATGAGAGTTGAAAACCCAAAGATTTCCGAACTAAGGACAAACCCCTAGAAACATAATGTTTTAACTTTCTTTATACGAGTACCTATATTCTACAACTAATAATTTAAATAAATTTAAAGCTGTTTGCATTAATTTTATCTTAGCCCAGATCATGCTTTCAAAAGACGATTTTTTTTTTGTATCTAGTTTCTTACCCAAAAATAACTACAATACTTAGACATTTTATAAAAATATAGTCTCAGCATCTTAAAAATACTCGCATGCTTTACAAAGAAAACACATTATTTTACCGAGAGTATTTTCATCTTTATAATGCATGGAATATGTAAATTCTAATTTACTCACATCAAAGCATCGTCAAACAATGGAAAAAAACCGGACAAGAGCGAGTCAGATTCGTCCACCGAGGGTTCCGTACAAAGTAGGAACATCATCAATAGGAGAATCAAGACGCAGTGTTTGCGTCTCTAAAACATTGCTCACATCCAGCCCTTTCACATGATACCTTATTTGAACTAGTAACTTTAACTTGGAATTTCGACCCTCTCTTAAACTTAAGTCTTCCTACACTTTTTACGATTTAAGTAATTACTTATATCGTATTGTTGTTGTATCAAATGTGTAGTTATCAGGTATTTTCTCGTCATTGTTGCCCCTTACTAATAAAAATAATTACGCAACAAAGAAGCTGTTTAATATTGCTGTCTTTGTCCCTCAAGTAAATTTTCCAACGAATCAGACAAAGAGAGGAACGTTGAATTGACTTGTTCCGTTTTCAATACTTAACTTCCTGACAAGTTGTGAAAAGGGACTATAATTCGTTTTTTTTCCGTTTTCACTACTATTTTATATTAAGGGCATTTTTGCATTTTTAAACAATTCATAAGCATACATTTAATTATAGAAACTATTGGTCTCTTCAACCATGCTACTCATATTTAATGTTTACCCTGGATCCAAAAGCACTAAACAAAACTTCCGAGTCCTTAATCATCCAGTAATCATCATCATCATCATCACCATACATCATCACATTATGATGATAAAACAGGTACTTCTCATAGCATTTTACACCGACACAAATATCTTGAAATAATTCCCCTTTTAAATTTGGTTAAAATTTTAACTATTTATTTACACAATTTTCATAATGTGTGAGCGTGAGTTCTATAAAATATTATTTTATCAGGATATTGTTTGGGCTGGTACCGATTTCAATAATAATGAAAATTGCGTTGAGAAATAGTTAAAATTTTAAGCCGAACTTAAAAAAGGAATTTTTAAAAATAAGATTTATTGCATATTTTTTGTACATTTTTACTTTGGAATTCGGTTTTATTTTTTGTTTAATAATGATATATCCCGTGTCACTCTCACAACTAAGACGAACCTAAAGATACCTCTCAAGTACAAATGCGTCAAGCTGTTTAGGCTATTGAGCGTGCCAATCTATAAACATAACACTCTTTCTGGTACGCCAGAAAGAGTGTTATGTTTATAGATTGTCGGGTAAAAAGAAAATGTTTGTCACTATTGACACTATTGATGGCTAGTTGACTCCTAGATTTCCAGACTAGACCGCGAGGGCCATCCTCACTATAAATAGATATGAATAGATATGATAGAAATAGGAATAGAGCTGAATTATATTTCTCCTCTATTCTATTAATAGTGTGGATTTTAACATAACAACGGCACTCCCATACAAAAAAGAACAACTTTACATCTTAGGTACCAAAGTTGAAGAGACCAATAGTTTCGATATTATGTAGTTACAAAACTTATGAATTATTTTTAAATTTGAAGTGTAAAAATGCCCATAGCATAAAATAGTACAAAGATCCAGACCGTTTTCGGCCTCGGCGATTGGTCTCTAATTTATAGGGTGAGCCCTCATGTGACTGACATATGCTATTTTTGAAAGACATGTGCGTCCACATATACTACAGGTCATCACTCCTCCCACATAATTGTAATTAATAACCACAGGTAGTCGGGCCTTGAGCTCATCCCGTTTAGCGTCGAGCTCTTCTCTCAGTCTTCTTTCAAACGTGAGGGGTTTATATCGCAGCGCTTCATGTGACGTTTCAGCACTGAAGCGGAAACCAGATTTCCGCTTGCCATCCTGAAGCTCTGAGTAGAAGATGCGCTTAGCCACTGGGTCCTCAGATATGCGAGAAAGTTGCCCTGCCCATATCAATTGCCGTCGCATCAGATAAGCCACTATTCCTCCGACATTAGCTCGTTTTAGGACTTCAGTGTTTCTTACACGGTCCAACCATTGAATGCTCATGTCGCGTAGGCATTTTAAGTGAAATCTATCTAATGTACGGATGTGCCTTCGGTATGGGCACCATGTTTCTAAGGCATACAGTAGATTAGGTAAAGCGATTGCCATGTATACGGCTATTTTCGTAGGGAGCTTTATTCCGTGCGAGCGGAATTCCTAGCGGCAAAGTCTGATAAAGGCTGCAACAGCTGCCCCAATACTGCTGTTTACTTCACTCTCAAGGTGACATTTAAAATCCTCCGAGTCTTATATCTATATATATATATACCTCCGTCTTTTTCACGTTAATCTTGAGAGCAAATCTTCAACATGACTTATTTATTTTCCTCTTCATTAGCCTTTGTAGACCGTCCTGGGATTCTGCTACAAAACACAAATCATCTGCATACATCATCTCCGTGATAGTTGTAAGAGATACTTTGGTGTGAGCATTTAAGTCTAGCAAGGTTGAAGACTCCACCACCTCCAGTACGAAAGCTAATTCATATACCCTCGGAAAAAGTTTGCAAAGCCTCCCGAAATACAACTACAAATACAGGGCAAATAAAGTTGGGGTGAGAACGCAGCCTTGCTTAACGCAGCAGCTCACTGTGAAGAACTCTCGAGTCTTCGCCATGTACATTTAAACAGCAGCGCATGTCATTATGCAGGAGCCGGATTAATATTACAAATTTATCCGTACACCCTATCATTGTTAGAACAATCCACAAGGCATCTCGAGGAACACTGTCAAAATCTTTCTCTAGGTCGACAAAACAGGTACAAAGGTTGACCTTGCTCACGACTTTTTCCTGTAGTTGACATACAGATAGGACAGACAGGATACAGAAGATAGCTTCACGTGTACCGCGATTAGGTTGGAATCCAAACTGGGATTCTGGCAGGATGTTTTTAGACAAGAGCATCAAGCGGTTAAGTAGGATTCTAGCAAAAACTTTTCCCGGAGAAGTTAGCAAAGTTTGCCTCGATATGAGTTGCAATTAGATCTGTCACCCTTGTTCTTATAGAGAGCGCATATTCGATCGGTGAGATCCGAAAGTCTTCAGGGATTTTCTTTGCATCCCACATACGGACAAAAATCATCCAGATCCTTCATATAATTCTGCACCCCCGTACTTCAATAGTTCTCCAGGAAGATTTTCAATGCCAGCCGCTTTATTTTTTTTGCTGCTGCTGAATGGCAGCAATGACTTCACGCAGAGATAGTGGCTCATCTAGTTGGTAGTTTACGGGAAGTGAGCAA
Source organism: Phengaris arion (assembly GCA_963565745.1). Lineage (NCBI taxonomy): Eukaryota > Metazoa > Arthropoda > Insecta > Lepidoptera > Lycaenidae > Phengaris > Phengaris arion. The sequence goes on from OY751442.1 coordinate 4,252,009, forward strand.
ATCGATCTAATATCTACACCTCGATCTACATTAAGCAGCGTGTTAAAGTGCTCACCCCACCTATTAAGGACATCTTTCTTGTTGGTAAACAGTTGTGTGCCACCGAGCGATCTCAGGGGCACCTTAGTACAGATTTCTGTACCAACAAGTTTGCGTCCTTCATTGTAGAATGTACCTAGTTGCTTGGTGTCAGCTAGCCACTGTATGCATTCGGTCTTATCGTGCTACTACTTATTTTTTATTCCCTTGAGTTCGGTGTTTTTCTATAGCCCTGGTCCAAAATTTTGTCGTTGTCGTTAAACCAATCCTCATATCTGCAGAGCTTAGTGCCCAGGATCTGCGAGGCAGCGGCATGTAAATTAGTCGATAACGTTATCCAGTTGCCTATAACATCACCACCTTCGACGTCTATAGCGTGAATAGAACCTTTCACATGTTGTGAAACAAACAAACAAACACAAATTTTTCACGTCTAGGCAATTTGGTTTCACTCCTTGGGATCTACTGGGAGGAAGCAGTCAGAGATTTAGCTTAGTAACAACAAGCCTGTGATCAGTCGAGCAAATCGCGTTAGCACAACGCATGACTGGAGTAATATGCACTTGGAATTGGCACTTGATTACTTAGTCAATCAAGTGCCAACGCTTTGACCTAGGATTGGATGCATCCTAGGCCAATGGTGGATATTATTTATTTTTGATCGCAAAACCAACACCGAACCTTCTAGGTTCCGAAGCGGGCGTTCCTTTCCAAAAGAAAGTGTATACATCTCGGTACTCCACCCTCTCTCCCTCGTCAGCCTGGTGTGTTTCACTGAGGGCAGTGATGTCTACACCATAGCGTCGGAGTTCACGAGATGCATATTTTACGAGGAGGACCCATGCTGGAATCATGATCAAGGAGAGTGCCTATATTCCAGACCGCAAATGTCATATTCCGGAATTTGGAGGTTATATTTCGTACACATTTATTATTATTGTTTCCTGGACCACGCATTAAGTGATACAGAGACAGCCGTGGTAACTATCTCTATAAATTAGTGGGTTAAGTCTTTTTGAGGACACCTTTTCTACTCCCCTCCAGGATTGGGGGAAGCAGGGCCTCCCTGAGCTGCCGAATCCCACTATTAACCCAATGCAGAGTGAAGCGACCATCTTTCCTGGGTCGCCTGTGTGCTGTCATCAGAAAAGCCCTGTTGGCATAACAAACTGACCTCTCTACCTGAGCCAGTCGCCACAGGATAGGCGTTCAAATCAGAGTCCGATGAAAGGCCAAGTCATTTGCGCTGGAGATATTTTTAGTGCACGAAACATTATAATGACAGTGTGCGCGCGAACACAGGTGCACTCTTATTCCTACCTCACTGTACCCAATGGAGCGGAAAAACCGCTACGATCAGCGAGAGATAGGACCATAATCCCTTGGTCGCCTCTTACGACACCCTCGGGAGGACATCGGGTAGTTCAATTCTAACATGGAAACCACACGGGGTATAGTAAAATACTAAGGCGGGTCAATAAGTCCGTGACTTTTTGAATTTCTAACCTCCTTACTGAAAAAGCAACACTACTCCTGGCAACAGGCATCTGTCAGTTGACTCTTATCAAAATTTGAACTTGCTGCGTCAGTTAGTTTGTGTTTTACAGCTATCTTTATCAGACTATCCAGTAACTTAAGGAAACAATGGAAAAAAGTGAATTTCGTGTGCTTATTAAGCATTATTTTTTGCGAAAAAAACCATTACCGAGACCAAGGCTAAGCTTGATAAATACTATGGGGACTCTGCACCATCGATTTCAATGGTAAAAAAGTGGTTTACTGAATTTCGTTGTGGCCGTACAAGCACCGAAGATGCCGAACGTCCTGGACGCCCAGTTGAGGTCTCTACACCCGAAACAATCGAAAAAATTCACGATATGGTGTTGGCCGACCGAAGATTAAAAGTGCAAGAGATTGTGGAAGCCACAGGCATCTCGCATGGCTCAGTGGTTACAATTTTGAATGATCACTTGGGCATGAGAAAGCTTTCCGCAAGATGGGTGCCGCGTTTGCTCACAGTCGACCACAAACGCAATCGTGTAACAACTTCACAGGAAAGTTTGGCGTTGTTAAATCACAATATGGAGGAGTTTTTGCGCCGTTTTGTAACCGTGGACGAAACATGGATCCATCACAACACACCAGAGACCAAACAACAGTCAAAACAGTGGGTTTCTAAGGGTGAATCGGCGCCAAAGAAGGCCAAAGTGGGTTTGTCAGGCAATAAAGTTATGGCGACTGTTTTTTGGGATGCACGTGGGATAATCCACATTGACTATCTTCAAAAGGGAAGAACAATTAATGGGGAATATTATGCCAACTTATTGGACCGCTTCAATATGGATTTGAAAAAAAACCGACCTCATTTGGCCAAGAAAAAAGTTCTTTTTCACCAAGACAATGCAAGGGTGCACACATGTGCAGTTACCATGGCAAAAATCCATGAATTGGGCTATGAATTGCTCCCACATCCACCCTATTCTCCAGATTTGGCTCCGAGTGACTACTTCTTGTTCCCAAACCTGAAAAAATGGCTCGGTGGAAAAAGATTTGACTCCAATGATGAAGTCATCTCGCAAACAAAGGCCTATTTTGAGGACCTCGACAAATCATATTTTTTGGAAGGGATAAAAAAATTGGAGAAGCGTTGGACAAAGTGTATAGAGCTCAAGGGGGACTACGTTGAAAAATAAAATGATTTATTTATCAAAAAATCTGTGTTTTATTCCAAAAGTCACGGACTTATTGACCCGCCCTCGTAGTAGTGAAAACGGAAAAAAAATCCAAATTATAGTCTTTTTTTTCACAACTTGTCAGGAAGTTACGTAGTGAAAACGGAACAAGCCGTTGAAATCCTTATCCGTTGTGTAAATAATATTTGTATTAATAGGTCGGTATACAACGATGTTACTTGATAATTTGATAGTTTTAGGTCATCGGTACCTATGAATTTTGATTTCCTTGAGAGTGTCGAAATATATGTTTTTTGTGGAAATATATGCTGTATCATATTTTTATGTCAACTTAAAAGTCTGATTTTTCACAGCTTCAAGGAGGGACCGTAGACCTAAGTACACGGTTTTAATTTCTCAATACCTTCACGTGTTTACGAAATAAAGGGCCTTGACAGAAAGACAGACGGACGGATAACAAAGTGATCTAGTAAGGGTTTTGTTTTTTCTTTTGAGGCACGAAACCCTAATGATTTCGAAAAACGATACAATGTGAGCCATTATTATAATAAACGTCAGCGTAATGTTACGTGCTCGAATAATGATTGGATGTCAAAAAACATTCATGATGCCAGGTTTCTGAAGATCTTACTTATTAACTTTATATTAATTCTAAGTCAAATAAGTTTACCTGGTGCCGTTTTCTGAGTCTATAGTTGGTCGTGGAATCATTTACTATTTCTTCAGCCGGCCACTAGATGAATCTATTCCAAAATCGAGTTTCCAAACAAAGTTATTTAGTTTTGCTATAATTCAGCAATAGTTTATCGTCTTAAACTATTTTAACTACGAAAAAAATTTAAATTCTATTAAGTTTTCTTCTCCCCCTTTTCTTTGTTTGTAAACTATAAAAGCTAAATAGTAGTAGCCTTAAAAACTAAAAACGTAAAATATTTGTGAAAATGGATGAAAGGGCTTTTTATGGATGGATGTATGGATGGATAGAGTTACTCGGTACCATACATACATGCATACTACCAAAATCGGTTTCGGATAGACAACATACATTCAATCTAAGCGAAACGAAACGAAAAAAGTTTTTTAGTAAAGTTGGTCTCGAAATTACCTGATTTCTAAATAAATTCATATTTGCTCTTTTACCGAATTTGAACTTTTGGTATCAATGTGTAGTATTTTATAGTAAATGTAATTTCAGTGAATGGCCTTACAACACTTACAAGTTACAACATATAAAGACATTATTGTATGCGATACCCAATAGGCTTATAGACTTAACTGTTTTTTCCATTTTGCCTACGTTAAGACTTTTTATTGAACGAATATATTGTAAATAAAGCCGGGTCTCTTAAAAGCAACATAAATGATTACTTTACCTTTTACGAGAAATCGGTCCCTACTTATAAAAAGCAAAAACCACAATCAGAACTTATTCAAGGGGAGACGACTACATGAAAAATTTATAGTATAATTTATTTGACGACCTCTGTGGCTCAGTGGTTCAGTGCGTTGGTGCTCAAGCCGAGGGTCGCGGGTTCGAATTCCGCCGAAGGAACATAAAGTTTTTCTGTGTTCCTGGGTCATGGATGTGTATTAAATATGTGTATAATATAATAAAAATCTTAAATATATGTATAGTATAAAAGTATATTTAATACTTTTATACTATACATATATTTAACATTTTTATTATATTGCCCCGTTACAGGTAACACAAGTTCTTCGGATCCTTGGCACGGGGCCAGATTGACCGTCGTGTGAAGCGTCCATGGATATTTATTTATTTATTTATACATTCAGAAATATTGAGGTATTACTTGATAAATTGCTTTTAATACTGTTGATTTTGACATTTTCCTTTCCGTCCTTCGTTCTCTTAACGTATCTTCCTCAGTGATAGACTGGTTCGATACATATTTTCGGTGACGTTCCCAATGAGGCTACCTCGGATTGGTGTGACATTGAAGCGGGTGTTCCCCAGGGTGGCGTTTTCTCTCCCCTTCTTTTTTCTATTTTTATTAACACTGTTTCCACATTAATCTTATAAAATTTCCATTTCTAAGCAGACGACCTACAACTCTATCGTCATTCACATATATATGAAATTAATTCCGCAGTAACAGATGTTAACGCTGATCTACAGCGCATACATACAGGCAGTAAATATATGACTCAACGTTTATATAATGTGCCTAGGGTCATGTATGATGGTACTGTCATGATGGTACGGTATGGTAGTAGTTTAGACTCTGGATTAAAACATAGGCAACTTTTTATCCCGAAAAAGTAGTGTTCCCGAGGGATACTGTATTTACGCGGGCGGAGCCGCGGGAAACAGCTAGTAATATATATAATAATATTTTTGGGCGGCTCCCATGCAACAAACGTGATTTTTTCGCTGTTATTTGCTTCATAATTAATATTAGACGACTAGATGTGCTAGATACTAATACTTGTTTAAATAATGGTTCGGAACCCTCTGTGCGCGAGTCTTGTACACCAGGCTTAGCATGCGCACCATAGAAACATCGAAGAATCGACAATATGATAGATTGAAACATTAATAGCATTCGGAGCAAAATAGTTCTTATTGTAAGGCAGCAAGGTTGATGCATCGCCGATATGAGATTTCAACATTTCTTTCCTTCCCGAGCACCAAACGGCCTCTTTTGACAGCTTAAGTAGTTTAAAAGCTAAAGTAAACGTTTTCTTATTTCAATGTCAAATAGTCTTACAATAATGTCAAATACTCCACATCATGGCGGTCCAAGACAAATAGTTTCTTTACGTTCAGTCATTTACTTGAAAATTTGATCATTTTTGACAGAAGATTTCCCGGCAGCCATTTTAAAATATGGCTATTTAGAAATGTTGACTCCTATTAACGACCTTGTTACCATGCATTAAGAACTATTTTGCAACGAACTGTTTTGGATAGAATATTTGTTCTTTCAAATTATTTCTTCGGATCGCCATGCTGCCCGCATGGTCGGTTTTTATGTATTTTGTATGAGATATAAATAATTATATTATATACCCCCGTTATACAGAAGAATGTTTTTTCTTCTTCTAATTATAAGTGAGGAAAATTATAATACTACCCGTACGGCATACGTACGGAGTGAGCAGTCGGGCGGAAAACGTTTCCTTCCTGCGTCGCAACTTCGTTACATGTCGCCGAAATATTCGCGCATCAAACGTTATCTACTTAGAATTGTTAGAAAGATGTTTTGTTTTGTGAAATTAAATGTTTTATTTTGTGAGTCACGTTATGATTATGCTTCGACGGAGATCATATTTCCTATCACATTAATGTACTGCAGTTTAATGTATCAATATACTTTTATTAATTACTTGGACTTAGTTTGGGTCGTTTATATTATTCGGGTTTGTAGGGGTACCCAAGAGGTAAAAACGGGAGCCTATTACTACCTAACCTATTAAGACTCCACTATCCGACGTCCGTCCGTCCGTCTGTCCTCCCTTGAATTACTTCGGTAATTATTAATATGAATAGACAAAATTTTGAATAGAACTTATAGATTGCATATAGACTCTATGCTTGGCATCATATTCATATGTATCAATTATAAATTTGTGTTTTAGGGGTAACTCCCCATGGCATATATGTGAAGTGGAGAAGATTTTTTTTCATTCTATCCCATCGTGTGGGGTATCGTCGAATTGGTATTTTTAAATAAAGGTAAGGTCTCATACATAATTAATGTGAACGATTACAAGTAATCTACCTCCAAAGTGGTTTACAAGTTGCTGACCTGGCATTTCTAAATTTTGAGACTTAGAAACTTGCATTTTTTATACAAAAATATACCTATTTTTTTACTATTTAGAAAAAATATTTTGAACGAAATCGGACAGTCACAGTAAACCTATTACGCGTTGATAGTTACGGAACTCTCCTTGGATATGTCCTGGCATTTTATCTGTTCTTGGGAATCCACAAACTCAAATGGTAAATTCCACTTGCAAAGCTTTTGGTTTCTCGGCCGTCAATCAGCGGGTTAAATTGGAGAGAAACATCCTGGGAATGTGAATCATTTGATTTGTATCGCATCGATATCGTATAGATAACACATCCTCTCCTTGTCAAAGTAAATTGATTGTTATTTCGATGTTAAATCGCCAGAGATTGTTTTTTTATCGATAAAGATAGGTATCGGAATAAGTACTCGTAAGTACTGCTTAGATCTTATCTTATCTTATAAATCTTTATAAAAAAACCTACAATAATATTATCACGGTATAGAGACAATAAAGTGAATGGAAACAAAATAGAATAAATGATGATAATATGTTAAAGACTACCCGCCTTACTAATAAATATATCTACACAGTGGATAAGCAATAAATGTTTTGCCCTTATCTGATACGTGGGAAAAGTCACTTGACAGACAAGGACAAAAAATTGTATTGCTTATCCATTGTGTAAATATTTTTATTAGTAAGGGGGAATAAAAATATGGTGTTTTACCAGTTTTATGTATAAATATTTTTAAGCTATTTCATAGCTTTTATCGCGGGCTTTAAACGCGGCGACCGAATCAGGATATTCTGTATTTTGTTGATATATCGGCAACAGAAAAATATCATATTGTGTGAAAATTTCAACTATTAGATAGCTATCACGTCTAACTATCACGGTACCCGATTTTACTCTTTATACGGAACCGTAAAAATTAACATCCCTTTTAACATATTTAAAAGATATATTTTTACATCCCAGCACGGGGCAGCGAGGGCCAAATAATCTGAATTACTCTACACTGCTCTCTCGTTAACTTTGTAAACGGCAGACGTATAGATTATCATAAATATGTATACAAAGGCATAAATATGTATGTATGTTGCGGTTTCTTTTCCTTTTTTTCAGATTTGCCCGCCACTTTGTTTGCATCGAACGAGAAACTGCCTAAAATTGAATGAAAATGACATGCACCGTGATCAGTGATGTCACGAGAGGAGTAATTATTCATAGACTTAATTTATTGATGGACACTTGTTGTCTTTGTGATCGGGAATAGAATGAAAGTATACGTTTATCACAATAAACTATGACTAATTGTGCCGTAAACAACTCTCACAATTTAATTCTACATAAACTTTTCAGACCGATTAGAGGTTGGATGAATAATGACAGTAAATTACATAAAATAATTACCTGCCGTCTTTCTTGTACCGAACATTAATTCAAGAAGTTTCCACACCATAATACCTAATTAAAAATTGCGAAAGATTGAAGTTTTTTAATTAAAAATTAGCTGTGAACAAATTTTCTCTTTGCATAATATAATAATTATTTCTTTCTCTGCTGATAATAAACGTGTGAGCGTACATGTTTTCGTACCTCGTCCTCGTCCTTCAGGACACTACAATACAGTAGTACAGTAGTACAGTAGTACAGTACAGTACAGTAGGTACTATTGGGAGTTCTGATCTGACATTTTTTTTTTTATTAAATAAGGGGGCAAACGAGCAAACGGGTCACCTGATGGTAAGCAACTACCGTCGCCCATGGACACTCGCAACATCAGAAGAGCTGCAGGTGCGTTGCCGGCCTTTTAAGAGGGAATACGCTCTCTTCTTGAAGGTTTGCAGGTCGTATAGGTCCGGAAATACTGCTGGTGACAGTTCGTTCCAGAGTTTTACAGTGCGCGGCAGAAACATTCCAAGGGGTCCAAGCTGATTGAAATACTATGGCAGTCAACAATTCGAGCGGCCCTTCGTTGGATACGATCCAGAGGGAGCATTTGGTATTTTGGCGCCCCAGCCCAAAGATGTGAACAATATTCCATATGAGGCCGAACCTGCGCCTTCTAGAGTTGTAGGCGTTGGTCCGGACTGAAGTACTGTCTCGCTCTGTTAAGAACACCAAGCTTCTTAGAGGTTAACTTGGCCTTTCCCTCTAGATGATATCGGAACTGGACTTCGCTCGATATGTTGACGCCAAGTATCTCAATGCTAGGGGAGATGGTTAAAGATGTGCCCTCGAAACGAGGATATACGACCATTGGTGACTTTTTAGTGGTGAACGCGCAGACTAGTGTCTTGGCGGGGTTGAATTGGACTAAGTTACGTCTACCCCATTCAGAGACTTTCTCCAATGAATTCTCTATTTTAGACACAAGTTCGTTTCGACTCTCAATGACATTTAGCCGAGAAATATTGGGGGAGCCGGTATATACAGCATCACCTGTACTATCATCCGCATAGCAATGAATGCTGTTGGTCTGTAACATATCATCATCATCATTGATATGCAGTATGAATAGGGTAGGCGATAGCACATAGCCCTGAGGGACACCAGCATCAACAGAATAAGTTTCCGAGCATTCGCCGTCAACTACGACCTTTATGCTTATATCTGCTAAGAAACTATTCACCCACTTACATAATTTCTCGGGCAGCCCGTATGATGGAAGCTTTGATAGCAGCGCTTTATGCCAAACCAAACCATATGCCTTCGCAATGTCCAAACTAACAGCCATAGCCTCTCCCTTCGACCGAACCGAAAAAGACGCGTCAAGACCGGAGCCAACTCCGGAGCACACTTTTTCAACACAATAGGAGGGATTCCGTCAGGCCCACTCGACTTTTGGATATCAAGGGAACGGAGGGCTTTTCGCACTGAGCGCTGGTGAAACCGAATATCCGACATGATGCTCGTCCATCGCGGTATGGTCGGCGGTTTCTGGCCCCCGTCATCTAGGGTCGAGTTTGACGCAAAGAGCTTGCCCAGAAGATCGGCTTTGTCCTTTGCATCCAGGGCCAACGATCCATTTCCTACGTGTAGGGATGGTAGGGTTGGCTTGCAGAAATTTCCTTCAATAGCTTTGGCCAGAGACCAGAATGCACGGGTTCCCGAGGGGAGGCGCTCAAGTCTCTTACCAATTCTATTGACGTGCTGTTCCTTTGCCCGAGTGATCTCTTTCTTGAGAGACCTAGAGGCAAGGTTGTACTCCTTTTTATATGTGCTGTTATTTAAATCCCGAGCAGACACTGCATTGGCCCAGGATTGGTAAGCCTCCTCCTTCCGGCGAGAAGCTTTTTTGGGGAATGAACCAAACCAGGGACGAAATCTGCCGCCAGTTGGCACTACACAGGATGGAATGAAAAGTTCTATCCCTTGCATCACCACATCGGCAACAGAGTTGGCAGTGTTTTCGGGATCATCCGGCGAGAAGCACACGTTCCCCCAAGGATAGGATGCAAAAAACGACCGCATCCCATCCCAGTCTGCTGACTTGTAGTGCCATACACGACGGTATTTAACAGCACGCTGTCGTAACACCGTCGTAAGTGGCACAGAACTCCTAACAAGTCAGTGATCCGATGAACCAAGTGGTGCGATTACGGATATTTGGTAGCCGTCAGGATTTGAAGTCAGCAGAAGGTCCAACAAGGAAGGATTCTGACCATCCACATCTGGGATTCGCGTAGGCGTAGTGACCAGTTGTGTCAAGTCGTTCGCAAGGGCAAAGTTGCAGACAGATCTCCCCGCATGATCAGTTTTACTGGAATTGAGCCAGTCGGCGTGGTGGGTCGCATAATACTTGGCGACTTTAAGTCGCCAAGTATTATGCGGCGATTATGAGATGATCTCTGCGGATGGGATCTGCCGCTGCACAAAATCTGAAGCATCTTGCAGGTGTTCCAAGAGTCGGTCCGTCTCGGGGTCACCACTATGGGACCTATATAGGCACGCATAGGCGCGAGGGTGGCCGTCGCAATCTATGCGGAGCCATAACGTTGACAGGTCCCTGTCCTCAAGATTGCTGAGGTGGCGAGAGCTGATATCATCTCTGACATACACACACACTCCAGCTTTGGGCAGAAAGGAGTGCTCGAGAGAATACCCTGGGTGGGAAAGGAATGATGTGTCACTCGGAGATGATATCTGCGTCTCGGTTAAAAAGAGCAAAGCCGGCTTTGCCGTCTCAAGGTGGTAATGGACGGCATTAAGGTTGGAGTGTAATCCCCTGATATTACAAAAGTCCATGTTTAATATCGAGGGGGTGCCTTTGTGCGTTTGCTCTTGCCCCGAGCAGATTGGAGCGCAGTTTTGCTCTCCCCAGAATACGAGGGGCAGCCTGGACGTCCACGTTTAGTTCCAGGGGTTCCTGAGCATGGACGTCCAGAGAGGGATTCTTCAACGCAGTTACCCTTCTGGGGTAACAAATTGCTTTTCAACTGCGGCATTTCTAGGGGGGTAGGGGATTGGGCCTCCGGTAAACTCACTCACTCGGCGAAACACAGCGCAAGCGTTGTTTCACGCCGGTTTTCTGTGAGCCCGTGGTATTTCTCCGGTCGAGCCGGCCCATTCGTGCCGAAGCATGGCTCTCCCATGGTTTGACATATCAAACAAGGAGCGTAAACAAAACCTGAGGACGGAAACGACAAGGAAAACAGATATTTTTTTTCTCGCTATACAATTTAGCTTGAACTAATACTAGCCTACGGTAAACCTGCTGAAAGAAGTTACACTTTCTACGGTAAAATAAGTCGGTCAGGGCACAGCCACTGAATAAATTACAAAATAAGCTAAAGTAGGCTTTTATATTTCTTGAGCTGAGTGCAGGACTTTATTTAAAACGTTCCCGCTCTAGTTTTATTTTCCTATAAATAAAACCGCTACCTTTCATTTCTCGTAAACGCAGTCTTTTCTTTTTAACATAATATTAATTTAAGGGGCCCATACATGGTCCGGTCTGCCTTCAGTTCGGCCTGAACGGATGCAAAATCGTGTCGTGTGTGTGCTCGAATCCGTTCAGGCCGAACTGACGTCAGGTGGGTCGGATGCGATTTTTTCCGTGTATGGGCTCGAATCTGTTCAGGCGTCAGTTCTAACTGAAACGATCGGCCTCTCGTCTGTGGCTGCCTTTAATCGTATATCCGTATGATTTATAAAATGTGTAAAAATCTATTTATATCTATTTATATAATAATAGTATTAAAATTTATTTATATCTTTATTCCCTACAGCTTCGTTCACGTGGATACTGGTTAGAGGTGGGCAAAATTTGTCAATTTAAAGAAAATATATGTCTTTTTATCAGTATTTTATTTAGTTATATACTAGTCCCCTGAGCACTGTCCAATGTTCTCAAGGGCTCAAGTCATATTTCACTATTGCCCTCCACAAAAAAGTTTTTGTTGGGTTTTCTTGTTCAGTTAACAAAATATTTAATGCCTCTTGCTGCGAATGAGTTTATGTCGCTTCGTGTGGGATACGGGTGTGCGGGGACTGGCGATGAACGTAAACTAAAGATATGTCTATATTAAATATGAAAGAATGATTGACATGACTCAAGTGAACTAGTCCATTTGAACAACTCATTTGCGAATTACACAGTACACACACCTAATACTGGCACTTAGGTTAACCATTATTATAAGTATCATTTTGTAATCCCTTATACAGTGATTTAACATAACCTGCATTTAGGCACAAACATAGTCTATCAAATATTTTGTTATGCTACTAATTCCCGAGTAGTATTTTTGAACACCTAGAAAATAAAATTATAACCTGGTATTGTACCCCCTATATCTGAATATTATAGATACCTATACACGATATTCACATTAAATTATTGTGCGGACTGTTTCACCGCCCGCCATGATAAGATTGTGTTTCGTGTAATTGCTAAGTACATACGCTAAGTACCGATTATAATAACACGTTTAGACCACACTAGGACCACAGTATTTACGGCTACATTCAAGAAAATTGTGCTTAGAAAAGTACAATACGTTAGTTCATCCAATAATATTAATTAGCAATAATCTAATATATGAATGAATAAATGTATCGAATAATTCGGAAAATGTTTCATAGATAACTCATACGGCCACAAAAAGTTACAGGAAAATACCAGCAATGTGAACTCTGAACATGACAATAATTAAGTCCAACTGAAGAATAGTTCGTAACATTATTCCACTCCAGTACAATAAAATAACCAAGACGAAACTGGTAGAAGTTACAAAAGTATACCTAATTTGTTCCTTTTCGCCGATATTATTTTCCTTTTTTTTTTTGCTCTTATCGAGGTTGTAAATAATTTAGGAGTACGCTCTAAATATAAAATTGAAGCCTATCCCGATCTATGAGCTAGAAGAATCTACTTTAAACATACTTTAAACGAGCTAATGTATAGATATGCAAGAATCTCGGAAACGGCTGTAAGAATTTCCTTGAAGTTTAGTATACAGGGAGTTTTGGGGGAGAAAAATTGATCAGCTAAGTCTTATCCTTCGGAAACTGCGCATTTTCAAGTTATGTGTAATTTCGATTGTCAAATCCGGTTGGCAGCTTGGTTCTCATCAAACTTATTGCGTTGTTGGCAAATATCGGGTTCAAGTCCCGGTCAGACGAATTTTTATTTCTTTTGCAATCTTTTATTTATTTATAAATAACTAGCTGTTTCCCGCGGCTCCGCTCACGTAAATATAGTATCCCACTGGAATATTATCTGTTTTTTGGTTAAAAAGTAGCCTATGTTTTAATTCAGAGCCTAAACAACTACCATACCTAATTTCATCGAAATCCGTTCTATAGTTTTTGCGTGAAAGAGTAACAAAAATCCATCCATCCTCACAAACTTTCATATTTATAATAGTAGTAGGATTATTTTATCGCCCTAATAAAACTCTGAGTAAAGCTCGGTCTCCTAGGTAGAATTAGAAATGAATTATCAAACTTACCAAACTGCTGTTGCTGTAGAGTGTGTCATAGGACTCCGCTTTTGACGAAACATTTCGGAGCTTGCACGGTTTCTTCAGCGGAGTCTTTTCTTGGCCGTGCTTCGGCGATGATGAGGGCTGGTTCACGTGGTTAGAATTGGTCTTATCCTTCTCCTTCTCCTTCACCTTGTTGTGCGTCAGATTGTTCTTGGTAAAGTTGCCCAGCTGTTCGAACATGCTCGAGAGGTGTTGGGACATCATTTTGCCGTTTTCTTTTACCTCGATATCAGTAGGTTTTTACGCATGTTTTTCTCACTTCGCACTGCTTTTGATTGAATGGAAATTCATCGTATTCTAGTTATACATAAATTTAGTTTCATGCTCTTAGAAATAAATAGACGTTTGTTTTGAAATATATTTCCGCATTTTGTGTTTGTGTCCAGTGTTGCCATTTTCTTTAACTTACGATACACGGTATTAAATCGCGTTCGACTCGCGGGTGTAACTTGCAATTTGAACTATTATAACTTCTAACACTGTATGGTACTAAATATTGTTTGGTGCGGGACGGGAACAATGACGTCACCGGCGCGATACTGTCGCCGCTTCCGGAAACATCCAACAGAACTTATCTTGGTTTGTTATGACATGAGATCTCATTATGCTTATATAAGAAAATTGGCATGTAAAACAAATAAAGTATTTATAATTTTCCTTTGTAAATAAGTAAGTAAAATTTATGAAATTGCATTATTTAATTTATTAACCAGTTTAAATAAAATATATTTAATTTTTTAATTGCTTAGCTTTTATCATATATTAGCTTAAAGATAGCTTTTATCGCGGGCTTTGAGCGCGGCGACCGAATCAAGAAATTCCGTAACGAAAACAAACATAACCCACTCCGACAGCCACAACGGTGCGGCGTTGAAAGCCGTGCATTGTCTAACGTCGTTTCAGTTCGGCAGACTTCGGCACGGTGTTTGTGTGCGTGTGACTAGACGTATGCGTGTAGACTTACTATGTAATAGCTTTACCGCGGCAGTCCCCGAGTGCCACACGGGTTTATTTTTATGAAATGGGCCAGGAAACGAGCAGACAGATAGTAAACGATAACCGCCGCCCATGGACATCAACAATACGAGAGGAGTTACACTTGCAACTCCTCTGGTATTAGGCACTTGCGTTCCTGATCCCAAAAACCCCCAACCTCCCTGGGCCTCCGGTAAGCTCATTCAGGCACGAAATACAACGCAAGTGTTATTTCACGCCAGTTTTCCACCAGTCTATTCGCGCCGAAGCAAGGCTCTCCCACGATTTACTTTATACCAGGTATATTTTATTAGCAAAAGTACTTCGTGAGCTACGTGTTCTTAATTTTCCTTAACAGATTTTTCAAGAAACGTTATTAATTATTAAGTTCAAGGAAGTGGAGACTAACGCCCGAAATTAAAAATCAATCTTAATTTGACTGACTTCACGTCAATTTACGTCAATTTTTGTTTGAGAATCTAAGATTGAAGTCAATCTAAGATTTCAGATACGTTATTCATTTCGGCCGATAGTGCGCTTGTCATTTCCTAACTGACACGAATATAACTGTGACATTGATATTGATGTTTAAATCCGACGAACGATTAACCTGCCCCAGGCCTGTCAAAGCATAAACTCAGGTACTTCTGTCGAGTGATTCATTATTTTATTATTAAAAATGTAACGAGCATTTATTTTGTATATTATGTTTTTAAAGATTTCGTAGTCCACATTACCTATTTTTTTACTATAATTAAGTCCTTCATAAGTCAATGCGTAACTAATTCTTGTGCGTGTGTGTTTTTTTAGACTTTTCAAGCGTCTTTTCCTTGAAGCATGAAAGGCAGTTTTTAAGAAGGCACTTAAGTTAAATTAAGCATTTGTTTCTTTAATTTTAATTAATTTGAATTCTTGGAATGGAGTAAGGTATAAAGTACTTGAAGAAAATATCTATTTAATTATGCTAAGTAAACGCAAGTCCTGACTGCCCTTTTGAGGCGAAATCGGATTTAATGATTTAAAAATATTTAGGTTAATGCAAGTTCCGCACACGTTTTTAGGAAAATTGTAAATTTATTGTCCCCTAAGTATTTAAAGCAGCTCTATTTATTATCTGATTGCCTTCTTAACAATCCCTTCTATTTTTTTTTTAATTGTAATGATTTTGAATAAGCATTTTGTATATTGATTTTGAAGAAATAAAAAATGTAAGCTTAAGGCTGACCCCACATTAGGCGTGCGCGTTCCTCCGGCGTGTAAGTGGCGCGAGCAGCGCCCGCATCGCTAAAACGCAGCGCACTCGCGGCGCGCACACAGCGCCCGCGCATCGCTGATACGCCCGAAGAACGCGCATGCCTTATGTGGGGGAGACCTAAGCTGTGCAATAATATTTTTATTACCCAGTGATGAAGCCTTAGACTGGGTGTGTCTAATAATGTAAATAACTGTATACTCCAATAAAAAAAAAAAACAATCAATCGAGCCACTAGATGGAGCTTTTACGCCTCAATGACAATTAACAGCAATGATAAAAGATGACAACGATTACCACAGGTAAGTACGTATTTTGCACATAAATTCTCTCATATTTGTAGACGGAGAACTTTTTATTCCCAAATATAATATTTTTTTATACAATAACTTTTTAAGTACTATGAAACCACATATGTTCGAAACTTGGCCACTCTTAATGGAAATCGGGCAGGATTTGCCAGTGCGATAATACAATAAAGTTGAAAATCGAACACAAGCCCAATGTCAGATGTGACAGCTCGATACTCTTTTTTTTAATTATTATTTTTATATGGCTACGGCTTATAACCATTTGCCAGTGTCAAGTTAAAAAGGTGGGAAATAGAACTTTCGTTTCAATTTTCAACACCGTATTCCTATATCGTCAAGTCTAAAGTCTAGTCAAAGTCCAAATATATAGTCAGTACAGTCTATGAGTCATGTCAGTCGATTCAGTAAAGTGGTAGAAGCTTTACTGAAAGTTCCTAGGGAGTTTTGGCGGGAAACACAAAATAGCACGTTTTTAGAAGTTGTACCACTTGCCCACACTTGTGCACGATAACGAATATTTATTGGTTAATATTCTACCAATATTACACATTAAGAACCGAAATAACACAAATTTATGAAGTTTTACAAATTCCACAACACTCATTGAACTCCCCGGCAAAACTCAGCTCGATACTCAACACTTCGATTTTCAACTATATTGTATTAGCGCAGAGTTCTATTTTTAGTGCTCTAAATTTTCCCGGCCCGCCGAATTCCGGTTCATATAGTCCCAGCATTAAGTTTCAAATTACCTTAACAACATTTTAGACAAGCACAAACGAATAGTAGGAAACAATATATTATGTTACAGCATATCATATCCATCAATAACAATCCATCAGATGGAAGGGTCCGATTAATTAAGATAAACTAATTACTGCGGATTTCAAAGTATCCATAGTTTCGATATGATTTAATGCTTTTCTGATCAGCGGCCCGATACTAATGTCACTTGAATATAGAGGATTACAGCTGGCATTTCACTATGAAATATTGTTAATTGACTTATGTGATTAGACGAGTCTAAACCGCTTACGTTTGCATGTGAATCACATCCGCCCTCTCGTTCACGCGGAAAAGAGAGAAGACAAACACAACTAAGCAAATAATTTGTATGCGTATGCAAGTTTTTAGTGGTAGCTAGCCTGGCTATTTAATCTTATACTTATTATGTTCAAGACAAGTTCTACGCTAAGTTTTACTAAATAGTATAAATAAGTACAGATACTTTCTTTATGTCCCTCGGCAACCATCGCATTTATCGCATGATAGACGATGTATGTAATTAAATTTCCCGAAAGACTTTATAGGCTGACCCTACATTAGCCGTGCGCGTTTCTGGGCCGTGTAGCGCCCGCATCGCTGACACGCCCGAGGAACACGCACGCCTAATGTGGGGGAGGCCATAGTCCGTTCAGACTTATTTACCTCGGAGCTTCTATGTAAGTGATCCTCATGTCGTCGGCATAAAGTTACTGCCAGAGGTAAAATAATTACTGTGTGTACATAGTTTTACAGTATTTGTTTCTTAAGGACCCATTCATAAGACAAAGCTTTATAAAACAATAAATACAAGTTAATGAAGCGACAAATTCGTCAATAATGAAACAATAGATTCCGAATGATAAGCGCTCGAAGTTCGACAAGATAAGGCAAGACGAGTCGCGGACCGAAATTCTGAGAGGGCCACAAGTTTTTGTGTCAGTGGCATTATTGTCTACATTGTTTTATCTTAGCAAGTTTTGTTGCGGAAACTTCCTTAGTTTATAATACAGTAACTTCTTAGAAACTATCTGCAGAAATAAAAAGAAAACGCTGCAAACTGAATACAAGAATGTGGCTAGAATGCACACTAAGGATACAAATATAATAACAATTATAAGAGGAAGTAATTTTCGCTTAAAAAAATAAAAAGTATATAAAAAAAACCATTTACTTAACAACACTTACTGTTAAATAAACTGCAATATAAAGGGAGCAATTCTAAAAATACAAACACCTAATGCTTAAACACCCAAGCTTAATAAAACTAATATTTTTTGTGGCAAAAGGGTCCGAGTGGCAACGTGACGAATTGTTTTGTTCGAGAAGGCTTTAGCGGTCCCTAACTTACTACGTCGCATTTCATAGCGAAATGAGACGCCGCGTGACGTACGACGTAATCCTTCTAAGCTGGAACTTGGTGATTATTATTGGTTGGTATCAGCAATTTTATAAATAGAAATAACTTTACCCTTAGTGATGCAATTTATATAAATATACATTGCCCATTGCATAATATTACGCCTCTACGATGCGTTCCGTAGCGCTACGTGCTACGATGCGCTACCATGGTATCTACGACACGCTACGGCGCTATTTGGTCCTCGTCGTAATATTCAGTTACGTTACTCTACTCCCTAGTACGCATTCTTTTTGTAAAAGTTATATTGTATCCGTTAAGATAAATATTAAAATGGCTAGTAAAGTTATTTTATAACTATTTTTCTAATTTGACACTAATTATCGTACATTATATTTTATGAATTAATAAAATTATACATTAAAGTAATAATACTTAATTGATAAAAATAACAAGTATTTCCACTTACTTAAATAGCATTGAAAAATTAATGTGACGCCGACATATAATAGCGCGGTAAAATATCGAAGACGGGCTGAGTACATATTATTATGTTTTTTTGGAAATGAATAAACGCGCTTATTAATACTGAATATTCAATAACATATCAAGGAGGCAATTGGTTCAGTAAATTAAATGTCAAAACACAATCATGTGGAGAATTCCATTGAATTCCTAAGCGTTTTCGTATTCGGTTCTGAACATTATATTCCCCTAGGCGCCGACTTGTTAAATCAATTTTTCCTGCATTGTTATAATATTTGTTCCAGTCAATATTTCTGTATGTACTTTTCCTACTATCCTACTAATGTTATAAATGTTTGTATGTAAAAATGAAAGTTTGTGAGGAAGGATGGATGTTTGTGACTCTTTCACGCAACTGAACTACTGAACGGATTTTCTATGAAATTTAGGCTCTTGATTAAAACAAAATTTTATCCCGAAAACGGATATATATATATATATATGATATATATGTACATACAGTATTCCCGTGGGAAAAGCTAGTCTTCCATAAACACATTAAAAAAATTTAAGTTTATCTTCTAACTTAAACATGCATGATTTAAGCTTTTTTTTAAATGCACACAACGAATTACGTTAAAAATATACATCATTTGTAACTAAATAAATTGCTGCTCTATATTTTAAACCTATTTTATGAGACTTTGTAAGTTGGAAAACATTTTATCCTCTACGCAACAACTACACATTACTATGGAAACTTGCCTCAGCCCTTAGGCTCGTTCTTAAATCCTGCCCCAGAGCGAGGAGCAAGTTTCGGCACTCCTTGCCTCTATCTAACAAATCAATTACTATTTACTGTCCCCAAACAACTTTTGTGAAAGTGTCTAACTGACACAAGTGGGAATTATTGTGTTTTACAGACTTACCCTACGGCCTCACTAACGTTAAATGACCTTTATTTTCTTGTTTTTTGGAATTAAATTTAATGTAGCCACAATAAACTGCTATAATTCACTGCTAGCTCATATTACCATTGTAAACTAACAATAGTATTGGGAACTTAATGGTAAATTGTATTAAATTATCGCCAAATTACGCGATACCTACTCGCTAGATATTATTATTATAATAACTCCCCACACTGATTTCGGTGACGGTGGTCGGTTCCATTGAAACCAGGCCAACTACGCTGGAGTTATTTTGTAGTGTCCAAATCTATGTGCGCACACAAAACTCTTCCTTTACTCTCGAACCCAGTAGGACGGATGACCGACATGACTGGCGAAAGGTCAAACGCAGGACCGACTTTTTACATGCCCATTCAGGTAATCCGCCTGCATTGTTCTAACCAAACTTGGAATCAACATCTTTTTTTTCCAACGCGGGAATCAAGGACCACGGAGGACCACGGAGGCTGAGACTCTATAGATAGGGTATCATTATTAAACGCAACTACTCAAATGAACGCATTAAATTCATATGCTTGGCAACATATAATCAATGTTATTGAAAATGACGTCAAACATTAGAGTGGCCCTTGTATTATACGCACATACAAACCAAACCAGACGGTTCCTAAAATCAATCTCAATAGAGAGCAATGGAGATTGATTTGAGTGTTTTTTAAGTTACAATAGAGATACTATCGAACAGAGACATCGAAAGGTATAAAGAATATCGTGAATTTTTATTTAATTTACATGTCGTTGGCGTTTAGCTTTCTAGAAATAGATGTTTGAAATTGAAACTGCTTTTCTTGTAATAGCTGTTGAATTTAATAAAAGTATGTGTGAAAATGTTACGTTAACTGAAAATCCTACTTGTAGTGACAAAGATTCTTTAGATTAATCTTCCAACTAGATGTCGCCCCCGACTTTGTGCGCGGAATCCCGAAGAACCATACATTTTGCCGCGACAAAAAGTAGCCTATGTCGTTCCACGTAGTATATCTATATCTATATCTGTACCAAATTTTATCGAAATCGCTCCAGTAGTTTCGGAGCCTATTCAATGCAAAAAAAACAAACAAATCTTTTCTATTTATTATATATAGATAGATTAATAAAGTAATATAACCTGCAGAGTACTAAAATAAGGGTAGGTAACAAATAACAGCTCACCTAGTTCATAAAAATCCGTTTTTAATTAATTCCATAATTTCTTTTAGTGTCTGCCCTGGAATTAATTTGTTACGATTATTGTCTCACGTGAACATTAAGTTACATTAACGATTATGACCGTTACCCGGAGTATTACGGCGCAAACCGAAAAACGTTGCGAGTTGAGAGTTATCTTTATTAATTTCTCAATTTACGTGAGCATTCGTGTGTAATTAGGTATTTTAGTTTTGCCCGAATGCAAACGAAGGAAGAGTTGTGCACGCCCTACAGCCGGGGGCTCAATGGAATGTCGCTTCAGGGATGTCACAAGATTACATAACACATAAAAATTAAAAAAGGCACTCGAGCACTTATTTTAAATTTATTAAATAGTTGATAAATGTCCGGTTTTTGTTATTTTGAATGACGCGTTTGTGTTATCCAATCAAGAGCGCTAGTAAATAGATAAACTACCAACAACAAACCTCAGAAAGTTAGTTAATATAAAATGTAGTTTTTAAGTAGGTATATAATTATAATAATAATTCTTCAAGGCATTTATAATATAGGCCTATGCCGCCCGAAATAAACGTCATTTAATTTTTATTTAATAATAGTTATTATAATTAACATTGAAAAATTATCAATTTAATAATGTATCTTACAGTAGCCATACACCATACTGTCTATCGTTTAATCGGCATGACCCTTCCGATTGGATCATTTTGTACTTTACATAATCGGTATGTCATGTCAATCCACGCCCATATACGATCAGTTGTAACTGATCCAATCAGTAGCGTCATGCCGATTTGACGATGGCAGTGTACACAGTCGAACATTGCCTAGTTAGATGTCACTTCTCAAGACTAAGTTATTTACAAAAATTTAAACTGCAATATTTACCGGGCTTTTCAGAACTTTTTTATTTAATGGAATAAGTTCGACAAATTTCGCACGAGTTACGATACAGGTAGCTTTTTAGAAAAAAAAGACGTGTGGCACTCGGGGATTGCCGCGGTAAAGCTATTGCATAGCATTATTGCACGCACACAACGCCGTGTCCGAAGACTGCCGAACTGAAACGACGTTAGACGATGCACGGCCTTCAAGCCACACCTCCGTGCCCGTCGGAGTGGGGAGCGTGAGGTTTTTTCGTTACGGAATTTCTGGATTCGGTCCCCGCGCTCAAGGCCCGCGATAGAAGCTATGCAATAGCTTAAAAAATCACAGATTTCGTGCCTCACACGACTATCGAGAACATGGAAATGAATCTACGGAATTCGAAAAATACTGTCGCAAAAAGGTTAGGCAAACCCGAAACCCGATCATCTTTGTATTAGGCTCAAATTGTAGCCGACTAAATTACTGTCCAGACTACTTTTTGTCAAATTTTTGATATCATTCTTCGTTTTTAAAATATCGAGCGCCAAAATCAAAAATTCGGTAAAAAAATATTTTTTTGCTCTATTTCGGCCATACTTTTTTTCGTTTTTGACTTTCTAGAATAATTATTTTTGCAATTTACAGCTCTCGTGAATACGCGTTTTTTGAACCTTTTTTTAAATATCACATCTTCACAACTCTCCGAGATATAAGGGGATCGCACTTTTTCGTGAAATCGGAGCCTACACTGGAGCGAACGAAAAGACATTTCCAATATCAAAATGCAAACTCAGCTACCATAAATTCGACACACAAATTAAATGCAATATAATTTTGTGGTTTTATAATGTAACATTCAATTTACTCGGTAATTAGGCATTTAAAATTAATAAAGTTTTAAATAATAATGTTGATATCAATATAAAGTTACTGCCCATCGAGCACATAATATCACATACAGAGGTGTTTCACCCCGCAACTATCCGAAACTTTTCATTAAAACTACACTACGTATATATGAGAAAGAAACTCATTTTACACAAATTCTATAGCAGTCAATAATTATAATATACAAGGTATCTTCCTATTATATTGTACACTAATATTTTTAAAAGCATAAAATTATGACAATTATAAAAATAACTTCGCATAATGAACTGAAATAACTTCTGAATAAAATTACAATAATATGGGTAATTCACGTAAAAATCTTAAAGTTCTCGTGCGGCAGTTAGCATAACTTAGAATTACTTGGTGAACAATTTCAAAGAAGCCGTATTTGATTGATGTTTAAAAATATAGCTTATCTCTATATCGGTTTTACGGATTTCCTTTTTTTGTTTATTTAAATATGTATTTAATTTTATAAACCTATGGGATGGTCTTTGATATATTACGTGTTTGTTACGATTTTTTTGATGAAAAGTCTTTGTACATTTAAATATTCTGTGCATGTGTTTATAATTGAACTTCTTCTAAACGGCTGGACCGATTTTGATGACATCTCTGTGTGTGTTCAAGTGGATTCGAGAATGATTTAGATTCACAATTTGATCCACTATGTTTTATACATTTTTTTAAGAGTCAAAATGTACAAGTAAAAATGTTTTACTTTCAACAAAGTATTTTATAAAAAATTTAAGATTGCAATTATTAACTTATCCACTTATGTGTCGTTTTTTAACAAGTTTATGTATATTATATTAATAATTATGTTAAAGGAATGTGTGTAATTATTATTATCAATGTAGTAAATAATTTAAAAGTTTTTAATTGAGTATGTATTACTTTTCTATAAAAAAATACTTTTTAGATGCTTAATAAATCAAATGTCGTTCTAACACTTTTTTAGTGTATTAAGGTTTTTCATTAATTATTTTTATCGATTATTTTTGGAATAAATATTTTGTAAAATGGATAGATTTAAAAATTGTATAATTATTAAATATTCAAATATCATTACAAACTTTACCTACAGACGAATTTCCATTCAAAATTAATTAAAACTTTTTCAAACTTTTCAAAACTTTGTCTACGTCCGAATAGTTTCTATTTTAGTTAGACAGTTTTTTCGTCATGCACTAACGCATTCCGGATGCGTGTATATGACACTGAGGCTCCGCGACTACTGTTTCTCCAGCCTCGACTCTGATGCTGGCCAGCATTTCTTCGGGAGCAGTACAGCGCAAGCGCGAAAAGGCTCCGCCCACAGAAACTTTTCGCGAGTTTCGACAAACTTTACAAACAAGTAACAACACGACAATGTAACTGTCTCTATAATTGTCTATTGTCGAAGTTTTTGTGTGGCGTGAATAATTGGACAAATTAATTAGCTATTTTAGTTAAATATTTAAATCTATGTCTTTGTATGTTGTTATAAAAATGTTATGCTTCAAGTAGGTTGTCACATGAGAAAAAAGCAAATCACGAAGTATGTCAGCTTAAAGTTTGGCATTTAACCTAACGTGTTGGTATATTAAATAACGAGCCTATTTAAAAATGGTTTTGAGACTAATGAAGTCTGCATAATCCTACTAGTTGCTACTATTATAAATGTGAAAGTTTGTGATAATAGACGAATGGATGGATGGATGGATTGATGTTTCACTTTCACGCAAAAACTACTAAACTGATTTTGCTGAAATTTGTATGGTAGGAGTTTAAGTTCTGGATTAACACGTAGGATACTTTTTATCACGAAAAAGTACAGTGTTCCCGTGGGATACTGTAAAGCTAAAGCTAAACGCGTTGACGCGAGAAAAAAATATTTGCTTTAATAGATTTGGAAAATAACACTAAATAGTTAATTACCTTCATCGGGAAACCTTCAATAAACACGGCTACTTTATTACAAGTCTTTATTTGTAATAATATTCAAATGTTACAAATATTTTCTGTTTTAATTAATATTTTAACTCTTTAATCCGACGCACAATCTAACAATGCTTGTTTCGAACTGTTGCAAACGAAAAAATACGAATGAATGCATTATTTTTTTAACCAACCATTGTCAGAATAGAAAAAGTATGTATAGGTTGTATTTAATTACGTTTGCTTTGTTAACTTAACATCATTTTAATATGAATGTAGTTTTTATACTCTCCTCGCCATCATCAACTTACCTAGCTAACCTTTATATCTTAAATTTTTTTAACTTTACTCACCTGTGAAACTTGCGATTATTTTGAACCTTATACACCTGCGAATCTTTCATCAAAATATTATTTACAGTTATGTTAGTAAAATACTATTATTTTAACAGCCTCCTAGTGGTTCGATTCCCGCATTGGAACAACAAAAAAATGTTGTATCCGTGTTTGGTTAGGACAATGCAGGCTGATCACCTGATTGTCTGACAAGAAAGATGATCCATGCGTCGGATGGGCATGTAAAAAGTCGGAGCTGCGCCTGATCTCTCGCCAGTCGTGTCGGTTATCCGTCCCACTGAGTTATGAGAGTTTGGGTTGAAAGGATGAAAGAAAAGGCTTCTTCACTATTTGTTCACACCACGAAGTTTATTTGAGTGTTCAATAATACATTCCACGCAACAGTTCCGTTCATATCACAAACATAATCGACAAGTTGTTCACATAGTTGTTTTTCTTATAAAATATCTAACGCCAAGTGTGTGAAAAAATGGCTGCCAACATAACCATCTGAATTGTCAGATGACCAACATTTAAGTAATAATTTTAGTGTTGCTATTTATAAATTATAATAATTCTAATAAAGTTGCGACAGAGTCGCCACAAGAGTAAAGGAAGAGAGAGTGCTCTTGGGTACTGCGCACACACTTGGGCACTATAAAATTACTCCTGCATAACTGGCCTGGTTTCAATAAAACCGGCCACCGTCACCGAAATCGGTGTGGGAGTTATTATATTAGCGTTTATTTTGCAATAATGACGCTTTGTAAATTTGGCTCCTATCTACATTTTAGTTTTTAACTGTACTTATGCTTGCCTAGTGCTAATATTAGGCAGGTATCAATAACCGTAGTATGTTAGCACAATAGCGCCCTGCACACGTAAAGTTCGGACGTACTGAGTTCCAAGCCGCGGAGGGATCTGTGCGGTTAGGACTGCGAATCTTACAGTCGTGTTAATTACGACTAAAAATGCGTCACGGTTTGGACTGCCGGCACAGAGTTATACTTATGTTTAGAGAAACAGCTTTTCAGCTTTTTTTTTAGAACGATCCAAATCGATCCAATAAATTTGAAAATTTTGACATCCCCTTCAACGGCCCACAATTTTTCAACACAATCGTGGACACACCATATGCTTGCCATCAAATCGAAAGCTAACTATGTAGCTGTTTATCGGTTCGTCTTTCTTTGTTTGAATCTGTGGAACGTGCACTGTCATCGACATGCTAGATAGAACTGTCGGCTACGCGCATTTACACGTTCGGTTCGGAGCGCGGGTTGGAACGGCGCGTGCAATCCAGCGGTCAGAAATGTACGTGTGATAGGCGTTAGTAATGGCATCACGTAGTTTCGTCACGTACGGCGCAAATTAACCTTTGACATGCTATCTCTGCCAGGTGGCTTCGAACACGGCAATAAATTACTTATATACGATCTTATAAATGTAGTTAAAGCTGAGATGTGAGACCTAGGCCTCAAGGAGTATAAGTATGGCTTTGAAATTTAATGCGAACAAAGAAATATGGAGTGCGGTATCGTAAGCAAACGTGTCATTGATAAGATTTATAAACAGGGGAAGCAAAAATAATATGTATATATTTTTAAATTAATAATTACATCATATTATTTATAGTTAATGATATTTTCCTTTTTTAATGAGCCGGCAAACGACTCTAGACTCTAGTTACAATGGTCGCAACACTAAAACCTCAATAATTCTCGTATTTACTTAAGATTTTAAATTTTACTTTTATTGAATTATATATGAATTGTCTTGATATCACAAACTGATTTTTGAACTTTAGACCTATCAAAACGCGTTAAACGTTGGGTTTGAGATTGCAACGAAACTGTATTATTGTAACATTTCATTAGCGGAATCGACCTTCTAAGGAGTTGCAAGTGTTCCTTCCCCCAAAAATTTCGCAATGTAAAAATTCATGCATTGTGAATTTTTTGATCGTAATGTATCGAATCGTAAATGTGCTAACAATAAATTAGCAGCTGTTTTGTATCTTCCCGCGAGAACTGAGATAATTACCGTGAGTGTTAGGACTGTTAGGAGATAGATTTGACAAACACATGACATTTTATACTAATTAACAATGTTAAGAACTAAACATTGACTAAATTAGCAAAATGTTTTAAGCATTTATAGTTATCTTTTTTGTACACTCTTTAATGTGTTTATTATTATTATAAGTTTTGATATTTATAAATTCGTCGACCTCTGTGGCTCATTGTAGTCATTATTATACAAACTTATGAAAATTCCACAACGAAAATTTGAACTTTAGAACAAAATTGTAACTACTAATGTGTCGGACTGGACAATAATGATACCAGACGCTCACGGAAAATGGGTGTAAAATAACGCTTGTATTATGTTTGCCCTGTCCCTGAGGATAGTGTTAGTTCCTTTATAAAAAGCGACTTACTTGCTTACTGTCGTTTAAATTGAAGTACTTTCAATATAATTTATTTTACTATTTCTATATAATTCTATCAAATAGAAAACCTACCAAAGAAGGTTGTATTGAAGTTAGCTTCAAAACTAATTTCACGCTATACTCTTTATGAGTATTTGTGTAGAAAATTTTCTCCTCACATCCAGATGTAGTATATAAAATACTGCAAAGTCCGGTACGAGGTAAGACTTCAGTTCAAGGAGTTTATACTAGATTTAAGTTATAGTTTCCAGCGCAGTTCGTGTTCAGTGTAACAGGTGTATTTTATTCCGCCGTGTTACAACAGAAATAGTTCTATATACTAAATGGTGCCATAATCATCTTAAGTTCTTCTCTTTTTGATACCTACATGATATCTATGAGGATAAGAGTGGTATACATTTTCTGATATGTAACATCTTTTCTCTCTCTTTACTAATTCTGGAGGACTGATATTTTGATTTGGGACGGAAATTCAGGTTACGGGAAGTCAGGCGAACAACTATTACAATAATTGTTTATGTAATGTTGATAATAATAATAATATCTCTATAGAGTACATGTAAAATATTAAGTTTAATTTATATATTCTGAAATATTGAGGAACTAAGTACTTCTTAAGTAACTTCTGACAAAAAAAATCCATATATAGGTACTGTTTCTTCTGAGAACTTAATAATAAGAGGAGATACTATTCATTTATGACAAAAAATATCAGTCGTCTAGCTAGCCGCATTGCCTGTTATAATTATTTTAAAACTTGACCCATTATATCTCTAGTATTCGGTCATCTAAACCAATAACTGTTAGCCGAAATAGCGATATTCAATATCACTAAAGTGTTCTTTACAGCTAATACCAAGGTAAAGATTCAATCAAAGTCGAAGTGGTTAATATCCAAAATTACAAGTTAGCGAGGCCGAGGCAGATCTAGCGGAAAATCGTTAATAAATGTAACGGCTTCGTCGCCTGTGGCCTGTGATGATATTTGGATTTGTTCAATTAATTAAACTTTGAAATCGATAAAGGATCTTGCACCTTGTTGTGGGTTAAACCTATATTTGAGGTTACAAAAATAATTGTTGGTTAGGAATTATGAACCCACGACCTACCGTACTGTACCTAATACGTTTTGCCCGCGGCTCCGAGCTCCGGCTCGAGAGAGAGAGAGAGAGCATATAATATAGCACCTAACAGAGCCTTAATTACCATACATCAAATTCCGTTTTTGCGTGCTAACCTAACCTATTCATCCCTCCATCTATCCATTCGCACAAACTTTTACATTTATAATATTACTATTAATATTATAAATGTGAAAGATCTGAACCCCACTTCTCGTATTTAACTAAGACTTTCAATTTACTTCATATCATAAACTGATTTGTGGAGCTTGGACCAATCAAAACGCGTTTGACGTTGGTTTGATGTTAAAGAATACCATTCAGCTGTTTTAAATAATTATCGAGATTGCATTGAAACTGTATATAAGATTTAATTAGCGGAATGAAACTACTGGATTAAAAGAGTAAAAATAGATGTTCGTAAAATATTTCTTGTCAAAACTTACTAAGGCGGGTCAATAAGTCCGTGACGTTTTGAATTTCTAACCTCCTTACTGAAAAAGCAACACTACTCCTGTCAACAGGCATCTGTCAGTTGACTCCTGTCAAAATTTGAACTTGCTGCGTCAGTTAGTTTGTGTTTTACAGCTATCTTTATCAGACTATCCAGTAACTTAAGGAAACAATGGAAAAAAGTGAATTTCGTGTGCTTATTAAGCATTATTTTTTGCGAAAAAAAACCATTACCGAGACCAAGGCTAAGCTTGATAAATACTATGGGGACTCTGCACCATCGATTTCAATGGTAAAAAAGTGGATACTGAATTTCGTTGTGGCCGTACAAGCACTGAAGATGCCGAACGTCCTGGACGCCCAGTTGAGGTCTCTACACCCGAAACAATCGAAAAAATTTACGATATGGTGTTGGCCGACCGAAGATTAAAAGTGCAAGAGATTGTGGAAGCCATAGGCATCTCGCATGGCTCAGTGATTTCAATTTTGAATGATCACTTGGGCATGAGAAAGCTTTCCGCAAGATGGGTGCCGCGTTTGCTCACAGTCGACCACAAACGCAATCGTGTAACAACTTCACAGGAAGGTTTGGCGTTGTTTAATCACAATATGGAGGAGTTTTTTAACCGTGGACGAAACATGGATCCATCACAACACACCAGAGACCAAACAACAGTCAAATCAGTGTGTTTCTAAGGGTGAATCGGCTCCAAAGAAGGCCAAGGTGGGTTTGTCAGCCAATAAAGTTATGGCGACTGTTTTTTGGGATGCACGTGGGATAATCCACATTGACTATCTTCAAAAGGGAAGAACAATTAATGGGGAATATTATGCCAGCTTATTGGACCACTTCAATGAGGATTTGAAAAAAAACCGACCTCATTTGGCCAAGAAAAAAGTTCTTTTTCACCAAGACAATGCATGTGCAGTTGCCATGGCAAAAATCCATGAATTGGGCTATGAATTGCTCCCACATCCACCCTATTCTCAATATTTGGCTCCGAGTGACTACTTCTTGTTCCCAAACCTGAAAAAATGGCTCGGTGGAAAAAGATTTGACTCCAATGAAGAAGTCATCTCGCAAACAAAGGCCTATTTTGAGGACCTCGACAAATCATATTTTTTGGAAGGGATAAAAAAATTGGAGAAGCGTTGGACAAAGTGTATAGAGCTCAAGGGGGACTACGTTGAAAAATAAAATGATTTATTTATCAAAAAATCTGTGTTTTATTCCAAAAGTCACGGACTTATTGACCCGCCCTCGTAGTTTAAACAAGTCATTATGTTTATAAAATCGTATATCCTCGTAAAACTCCACTAACTCTTTGCGTTTTAACCTACAAGGCAAAAAAGGGTCTCTTGATGCAAAAAGAGAAGTTTTAATCATTACTTATGATGAAGGTACCTAAAAGTTTTTTACAATAATAAAATACTGAAGGTAGTAGAGCATATGAGATATGTTGCTATGAAAATGTATGCACAAGAAATATTTTTACAGATGAAACTTGGTCCACAGACGGCGAAGTAATCGTTGAACATATAAAAATATTAGGTACTTACATATGAAATTAGCGTTTTGTCGTACTGGCCACTTTGATCTCTAATTAGGAATTCCAATTTCAAATTTATACCGCTATTTACTCATGCATTTGTGTTTCGAAAACCGTAATTCATTTGTTTTTTCCTCTTTTGGTTTTTTCTTTGCGTCACTCTGTTTACAAAATGGAGAAATTGAAATATCGTACGTTTCGATTACGAGTTCCACCGTGACACCAGTGCTGCAGAAACGGCTCGAAGGATTAATGATGTGTATGGCGGCGGTGTCGCAAAAGATAACACAGTGAGTTTTTGGTTCCAACGTTTTCGTTCCGGAAATTTCGACCTGCAGAACAAGCCCCGTGGACGAACAGCGTGGATACCAAAGTTGATAATAAAGAATTGAAAGCTATTGTGGAAGCGGATCCATCGCAAACCACGTCCGAGTTAGCTGTAGGCTGCGGTGTTAGTGATAAAACTGTTTTAATCCACTTGAAGAAAATTGGGAAGGTGAAAAAGCTTGAAAGGTGGGTACCTCATGAATTGAGTGCAGCAAACCGACAAACGCACGTCGACTACTGCGTTACATTACTCAACCGGCACGATAATGAAGGGATTTTAAGTCGAATCATTACCTGCGATGAAAAGTGGATCCTGTACGATAATCGTAAACGCTCATCGCAATGGCTGAACTCTGGCGAACCAGTCAAATCCAGCCCCAAGCGAAAATTGACTCAAAAAAAGTTACTTGTGACCGTTTGGTGGACTAGTGCCGGTGTCGTTCACTACAGCTTTCTTAAATCTGGCCAGACGATTACGGCAGATGTAAACAACCGAGGTTGGTAATTGCCTCTAGGCCTCTGCTGCTTCAGGACAACGCTAGACCACACACTGCACAACAGACGGCTACCAAATTAGAGGAGCTTCAATTGGAATATCTAATACACTCACCGTACTCCCCGGACCTTGCTCCAACAGATTACCAATTTTTTCGAAATTTGGATAACTTCTTGCAAGTGAAAAAATTCAACTTCGTTGGGGCAGTCCAAAGCGCCTTCAAAGATTTTATTGATTCCTGTCCGAATGGTTTTTTTAGTAAAGGAATCCATGAACTACCTATGAGATGGCAAAAGTGAATAGATAGCAATGGTATATACTTTGATTAAATAAATATATTATGGTTAAAAAAAATCGACTTTATGTTCCTCCTTTACATAACGCCAATTTCATATGTAATGACCTAATATATGAAAATATAATAACCACCTTCTTTTTTGTATGTCGGTTAAAAATTAGCTTGTTTCGTTATTGTAAGTAAAACTCCAACTCTTTTTAAGAACTATTTGACCCCTGAAACTTACCTAAATACTATATAGAAGACCTTTTTATGTTTATTTATATCTCGACGAGGCGGATAATAACTAGTTTAAATTTAAAGTATATGATCTGGGCTAGATGGTGCACGCTGCGTCGCCTCGCTGGCGGCCATTTTCCGCCACATGCATCAGCACGCCCGATTTACTGCAACCTTCTAGTGGCTTCCATTGGATATCGACTTATTTATAAGTTATAATACCTAAGGAGTATGGACGTAAGAACAACTTGGGTTATCGGTACCAGAGAGAATACCAATTTTAAGATTTGTAAACTGTATAAAAAAACCGAGTAGGCCTTTTTCATTACTTATAGGATGATTTAAACAGTATTCTCCGAGCGAAGTAACCGCTCTTGAAGTACGTGCGTAGAGTATAGGTATTTTATGTTATAACATCCCCACATGTAAATGTGAAAAACAAAAATCCGGTTGACGGTTCGGTTCGAGTCAAATTTGTAATAAAAGAACTAGAGATCGCCCTGTGGTCGAAATTCGACCATAATTCATGTTTGAATTTTTTAGTTTTAATTTTTAGGGTTCTTTTGCCTCTTAGATATGCAATAAAAATGTGTAAATTTTGTCTATGATATTTAAAGTGTCAGACTAAAGCGCCATACTTAGGGCCCCACACATTAACAGTTCGCCGGCGGATATCAGCCTGTCGGTTAACCGGAAAAGATCACAGACACACAGTTCCCCTGACGATTTTGTATCGACGGTCAATGCGAAAGTATGTGGCCGTTTGCCGTCACAGGTCTGCGTCGACAGGTATCGGCCGGACAGTCCGTGATCTCAAGGGCGAATCGAACACACACTAGCAGGTAGTCGGCCGGCGGCCTTTCGGTCCTAACCACGTGTCAGTTAACCGCCGACAGTTCTTTGTTTTTCGACATCGCGTAAATTTATAGGCAAAATCAAGGCAAAATGGACAACAAGCCGCAATTTATTACACATTTTATAGAATTATACAGACGTTTTCCTTATTTATGGAAAGTTAAGGACGATTCTTACCACAACAGGAGTTTGAAAGATGACGCTTACGCCAAATTATTAGCATATTATCAAACCACAGTACCTTCAGCCACAATTGATACGGTGAAAAGAAAAATTAATAATTTAAAAACTTCTTTCCGAAAAGAATTAAAAAAGGTAGGTGTGGCTTTTTTACCTATCTGGTTTATCCTGTCATATTTTGTATTTTTTTTGCACACTGGTAGCCCTGGGTACACAGTAGGAAATATATTTGGAAAACTAATTTGGATCAACTTTGTATTTAGTTTAATTGTATCTATTCCTACATATTTTTAGTTTATTTTCTATCTAACTTTTTAGGTCAAGAACCAAAAGTCAGGATCGTCAGCTGACGACGTATATATACATCAAATTTATGGTATTTTGACTTGTTGATGTTCACCGCAGATCAAGAAATGCCACGGAATAGTATAGGAAGCGACAGCATCGTTGATGAAAATGAAACAAATCAAAATGAAACAGTAAGCATTTTTTAAATATTTATTTTAATTTACAAAATTATATTGAAACGATACAGCTCCGTCATGCATAAAATATTCTTTGTATTTGTCACGATTTAATTTTGCGTTTTCACATACATTTCTGCTGTGCCCCTGTTGTAAACTGGTCAGGGGATTATCTTCGCTTAAATCTCCATGTACAACCCTACCAAAATCTAAATCTTCAGTAACCAGTGCTCGAGTAGGTAGGTAACTAGCTCTTTCTTTTTTCTTTAACAAATTGTGCAGGCAACATAAAGCTAAAAATATGTAACCAATTTTTTCTGGTTTCATATTGATTTCTGTATGTAAAACTCTAAATCGGCTAGATAATATGCCAAAAGCATTTTCTACTGTGCGTCGAGCTCTACACAAGCGGTAGTTAAAAATACGCTCTTCACGAGTTAAATTTCTTTGTGGGTAGGGTTTAATAACATTTTCATGTAATGCAAAAGCATCATCGGCTACAAATACAAAGTTCATATTGTTTTTATTCATATTGTTAGGTGGTAAATTCAATTGCTCGTTTTGCAACTTGTTATAAAAACTAGTATATTCAATAACACCTCCATCTGATACTCTTCCATTACAGCCGATATCAACATATAGAAATTCGTAATCTGGATTTACAATTGCCATCAACACAATACTAAAATAATGTTTGTAGTTATAATAGTAAGATCCACCGTTTGCTGGTTTTCGGATTCTGATGTGCTCACCATCAATAGCACCTCCACAATTAGGAAAATGCCATCGACTTTCATAGCCTCTTGCAATCTCTTGCCATTCTTCGATAGACGATGGTAACTGAAAAAAGAACATAAAAACAAACTATTACTATTTTTCAGGTTTGCGAAGATTATACACAAATACCATCGCCGTCTAATTCATCATCATCACAATCGCTGCTGCCACCAAACTCGCCGCAGCCTTCCTTACAATCACGACAATCAACGCCTACAGTGTTATCCAAAAATTCGTCAGCAAATAAAAGGAAAAGTGTATTACTTAATGAAGCTTATAAAGCCTTAAAGGAAGACGATGAGTATGATGGCATAGGACTGAATGTAGCGTGTAAGTTGCGACGTATGAACGAAGAGCAAAGGTTATATGCAGAATTATTGATTAATAAACTACTATTATACGGAATGAAACATAGGCTGCAAGAAGAAACTAGTCTTTCTGGTCTTGTGCCCACACAGTCGCAATTTACACGTTCTTCGTTTTTAACACAGGTGCCTTCAACATCTACTGAAACTATTTTACAGCGTCAACCAATAAACCCATCTTTATCTCAGTCAATATTACAAGTATCTCCTGTGGATGTTGGAACTTCCGAGACGATTATGATTAATGAGCATTACAATGTACGTAATGACACTGATGATATAACGCAGTATGTACTTTTTAAAAACCAGCAATAAATATTACTGTATTTTTTTTGTCAATAAAGCGATTAACAATTTCTAATGTTGTTTGCTTACCTTTATACATAAATCCTTTAGCACTAAACAAATATATTTCGATGTTTCGGGGATAATTACACCCAGGGATTGAGGTGAAATTCTTGTAGGAAATTTTAAATCCTCAAAGCTTTGTCCTGTTGCCAAAAACCGTAAAGTTGCTATTAATCTCTCTTCTGCGTTTATAGACTGACGCATTTTTGTATTCATTTTACTGATGTATGGTTTAACCATGGTCAATAACATGTTAAAGGTCTCTGAAGACATTCGCAAGTAATTAAATAGATCTTCCTGATGCGATTGCCTCAGTTCACGTACTAACGTCATATGAGATCTTGATTCTCTTCCACGCAGCCAATTCTTCATCCAATATCTTCTTTCTGATGATGATAATAAATGAAGTATTAAAATAGCACATCGTTTTTTACGTAACATTATCACTTTATGAGCTGATACGATTTCAAAACTGTCGACAACTACGCGCAACTGTAAACGAACTGCCGACTGCCGCCTGCTAGTGTGTACGATTGCCGGCACGCGGCATTGCGGTGTGAAACTGTCGACTGCTGCCTGCTAGTGTGTAGACTCTGGGCCGTTGTTCGACCATTGCCGGCAGGCAATAATCGCTACAGTGAGTGAGCTATGCAGACTTTGGACGGCAGGCCGCCTGTTAGGACCAGAGACTGCAGGCGGACTGTAAGTGTATGGGCCCCTTTAAGGTCCAACCTGCAAATCAAAGGCCGCAGACTTGTAGGCAAAAATTGTAAATTATTGACACTAATCACGGCCTGGATTGCTTGAACTGGTGCTGGATTTACAGGCTAGATGGTGTGTAAGGCGCTTAACACAATTAAATTACTCTTCTTATACTAATCAAGAGCACAATTGTAGTTTTTTGCAATTGTCCTGGTTTAAAATTTGTACCAAATAGTTATTTGAATGTGTGTATTCTATAAATAAAAACAATAGCGCAAAATATATTATAATGATAATATTATGTTTTGTACGTTGAAAGCGAGCGAGTGGAGCGAGCGATCAAAAATGTCTCTAATTTCGGGGGATAAAATTTGATAAATCATTTTTTTTTAATTGTACTGGTTAAATTTGTAACAAATACCTTACTGAAAGGGTTTATTCTTTGGATTAATCAACAGAGCAAAATAAACCATAGACTACTAAATATTAGAAATAATATTATTATGTTCTGTACGTTGAAAGCGAGCGTGCAAAATGTCTCCAATTTTGCAGGTTACATTGGATAAATCCCTATGGACCCAAACAAATGACACACAGTTACATACAGTAAATATCTGCAGAATCGCATATCTTCTCAATACCAAAAGAATCCGCCGCCGCCCGCCGCTCTCATCTAAGAATATTGAATTTAAATTGTATTTTCTATTATTGAGACGCTTTTACAATATTTTGCATCGTATATTACCGCAAACATAAATTACAGAGCGTTTAGTATTTTTTTGGTTTCAGATGTTAGTGTAAAGTATGTATACTCAATCACTCAATAAATCAATCAATCAATCAATCATTTATTCACAAGATGTGGTAGTGATGGTGGTTAATATTCTACCATTATTACACATTAAGAACCGAGATAACACAAATTTATGAAATATTACAAATTCACAACGTCACCCATTGAACTCCCCGGCAAAACTCCTTTTTAATTATGTTGTTACACTGTCAAAATTACATTTTTTATGTCAAACTTTTTATTTTAACTACCATGAACCATTCTAAATACCTATTACATAATAAGTCAATATTTTAATATAATAAATGTCAACTAATTCCAGAATCAGATTACAATGAATTAATATGAGCAGTTCACGTCAGCGGTCAGATATTTATAACCTAATGTTTTTGATTATGTAACATGTAGTCATTTATGTTGTAAAAGCAATTTTCTAGAAGCTATATGGTTTACTTTTTTTTGTACGTATTAAAAGATAAACTGTGTTTAAAATTATCTGGTAACTTATTATATATGTCTATGGCCTGTATTTTACATTGTTTTTATATATGTCTAAGTTACATATTGGACGATAGAGCTTATATTTAAATCTATGATTTTTATGTTCTACGTTCGATTTGAGTTCAAAATATTGTGGATGTAACCTAACAAAAATACATAGCTGCACATGTACATGCAAACTAATGGTAGTATATTGTATTTTTTAAAAAGCGGTTTGCAACTGTCCATAGTTGAGGCACCAGAAACAGCTCGAATACATATTTTTTTTTGACTTTAAATGCCTTTTCAATCTCTACTGAGTTGCCCCACAGCAGTAGACCATATTATGAGAGAATAGAAGAAACGTAACCGTGGCACGCAGTTAGAGCTGCTGCAGTACTAACGGTTCGCCTTGAATGTTTTTATCGCGTAGACGAAACGGTCAAGTTTGTCACAAACATATTCTACGTGGACCTTCCAATTACAGAACTTATCTATCATAATACCTAAAAACTGCAAACATGTTTTTTTTTCAATACATTTTTCAATACTTTTTTTGTCAATTAATTTGACGACCTCTGTGGCTCAGTGGTTCAGCATGTTAGTGCTCAAGCCGGGGGTCGCAGGTGCGAATCCCGCCGAAGGAACAAAAAGTTTTTCTATGTTCCTGGGTCATGGATGTGTATTGATATGTGTATAATATAATAAAAATCTTAAATATATGTATAACATAAAAGTATTCAATATACTTCCCATTTTCTGGTACCTGTAACACAAGTTCTTCGGATACTTAGCACCGGGACCAGATTGACATGGTGTGAAGCGTCCATAGATATTATTATTATTATAATCCCCAAAATATTTATTACATAAATCCAAAAGGATAGATCTTTGTTTTTTGGCTGTATAAATTGAAATATGTGGCGATGAATTTACCCAATGGTCGCGCTATATCCGCCGAGGAATCGGAAAGGACGACACAAATTATGGCTATTTATAAAATACAGGCGTCCTAAAGATGTCCTGCGATAAAAATGTAGAAAAATATTATATTAAGGGCTTAAGTCATAAATAATCACAATCTTAAATGTTTAAAGCTTATTTATATTAACATTATATATAGAAAGTATTGTGCACTGATAGGGATGGGTGCACCACGCGGGCTCACTACGTGTTGGCGGCGGCTTTGAATACAGGTTATTAAAATGTTATTTCCTACTTCGTACTTGTCTTTCAATATTTAATACTCATCTGATGTTGACAAGCATTTAATTTACCCAAGCATTTCCATTATCGGAACACGTTTTTCATTTCCAAGAAGCCGCATCAATAGCCACTCTATTCTAGCCAATATTAATCAATTCGCAAAACAATGAACTGCAGACGGATAGGCGTATAAAAGGATTTTTCAATTTATAGCATATTATGTTCCATCAAATCGGCTCACCCCCACCCGCTGCCGGCCTGTTTACGCACTGGAAAATTGCACTCTACGCCGTTATAGACCTTTATACTAGAGTTATAAATGAATATTAATCAATAACTATTACTGTACTGTCACCCGTACTTTGTAGTACATTTTTCTAAGACGATGATACCAAATTCTTTATTTATTCTAGCATTATAAACATAATATGATCATATTTTTAATAACAGTATTCAAAGAAATTTGCACACCTTCCCCCTATTTAGTAAAAATATTTACACCACGGATACGCAATCCATGTCTGTCAAGTGGCTAACATTTTCAATATCAAAACGAGCTCAAAGTCATCTCCTTTATCATAACTACGGTGCTGATAAATAAAGAGCAGGTAAATTGATATTTACAAGATATTTAAAGATATACAAGAGCGAAGCCATTAATTAAAAGCAAATAGGAAACGGCGGGTGCCTGCAGCAGAAGATGGCGCATCCGTTCCGCTACAAATTGATTCATTCAATCTTTTCTACGAGATTACAAATAGTTTTAATTTTCTAGATCTTTCGACACGTTTTCTATCTTCGATTCCCTGCAGTAATATTATGTACTATGCTGTATTTGTAGTTTTTTTTAACTACTGAAATAAAATTAAAGATTTTCCTTAAAATAATATTAAAAACATAAAAACCTATTTTTGAATTTTCTTTGAATGATTTTAATTGCAATAAAAGGACTAGGGTAGATTGAAATAAATTACGGTAACAGCGTCTGTGAGCCTCTGGCGAAGTAATTAATCAATCATTCGCTGACATAGCTTAAAAAACATTTCAATTTGTTACCAAATTTCATCGGTAAGCATCCATCTTTAGTTCACTCTGTAATAAAAGATTACGCTTCTATAAATAGTATAGTTGCTAGTATATAAAAAATTAAGAATATTTTTACTGACTATTTATCATGATCATAGATCATAGATACAATAGAAAGTAAAATTAAATTTCCCGTCATTTCGCAAACGCTATAAACACTTGAAAGCCGGTCCTGACTGTTTCCGAATTTTGAATTGAAATTTGAATTTTGTGGTCCCCTAGACCGTTTATGTAACCGGTCTGAATCCCTTTAAATCGTTTTCATTTGATTACACCTGTATATGTAGCCAGAACAGACCACCCGTGTAAGTTTCCACCTGGAAAACAATTATTTGTTACTTACACGGGTAAGGGTATTAAAATAGCTATAAAGCTATTTTAATATTTCAAATACGGTCAAAGTATAAAAATTCATGTGACTTTTCCAATGGTTTCAAAACTAAGGATAGGCTATATGACGTACATTTGAAAGAAAAAAATCTTGATTTTAGAAGATTTTGCCAATTATATGCGGACGGATGAAACTGCGGAGGGCAAATGCCAAAATATCGAGATGACAAATGCCAAACCTCGACTGGCCCATACAACAGTAAGAGTAGGGCAGTTTAAGTGTGCACACTTTTTGCCTCGACATGCCTCGTCTATAATATATAGATCTATAGAGTTTTCACAGCCTTTAGACAGTTTGGAACAAAAACCTAGGATCTACTTTGTCGGGAAAAAAGGGAGACAATCTAATATTACTACATAATTATTCATTTCCGTATATATATTCCGCTGTTTCGTCGAAATAATACGAATCTGTTTAAGTAAAACTCATACATAATATATCAGCCACTTTTTGCAATTTTCGCCCATACTTTATATTTATGATCGAATATTTCATGGCGCTAATCGAAATTTCTCGAACAATCTTGGTAATTTCCGATATTCAGTAATTATTTCTATGTAGACACACTAAATGTAGTGTTTGGATAAGTTACAAGGAATTAATTGGTTTTCACACGCCATTCGGAGACCCCGGGAATGAGAGACCGCCTCTTTAATTAATTGAGTCTGAAGAGCCGATGCATATAGAAAGAAGTTGGAAAAATACTCACTCCATACGTCATCTGTAGGTACTAAATACATGTATTATTTTTATTTGACGGCATATTCAATTTTTCTTATTGGGTTTCAGCTCTGCGAGATGACCAGTTATTCCCACCGTAGTCCGTAGATACAAGAAAAATGTACATCATATAAGATATTACTTACGACGCGAGGTATATCTTATATTATAAACGCGCAAATGAGTATGCCGCGGGCGCTCTTCAACCAATATTATAATTATCCATACTACAAACTACATATATACCTAGTCTTGCCATAAATACTGAAACAAAGAAAAAAAAATCTATTGCAAATAACATTTATTACTTTTACAGTGTGTTAGTTTAATACATAAATATAAAACAATTTAAAATATAAAAATCTTATTCGAAGTGGTCTCTATTGGCTGCAATACAGTCCTTTAAACGTTGAGGCCAGTTATTAATAGAAGCACGCACTCTTTCCATCTATCATGGGAAATCATCATAATCAATATCATGTGAAAATTCTTCACTGCCAATCATACGGATTGTTTTAGGGACTCCAAATTATCATGGCGTTTAGAGCAAGCCGTAATCTCTAAAACTGACCTTAAATTATTATCCAGCGGATTAAAATCGGGACTAGACGACGGCCAGTCTTCAGCTCTGATGAAGTCCGAAACGTTCGTTTCCAACTAAGTAAGTAGACTGAGCTTTATGACCCGGTGCCGAGTCTTGGTGTAAGGACCATTCTTGGTTATTGAACATGGTGTTGTTAAGGGGCTTCACTACCTTCTCAAGAATGGTATCTTGATACACTTGTGCCGATGTTTTGATACCTTTTTCATAAAAGTATGGCTCAGTCACTCCTTCATAGGCTTCATATCAAACCATCACTGATTCGGATATTGCCCACGTTGCATTCTGTCGACTAATTGGGAAGCTTTCTTAGAGCTTTGAGCATAAATACGGTCATTTTTTTTGTTAAAATGTTGCTCAATTGTAAAAAATTTCTCATCCGTAAACAAAATTTTTCTGTGACCTCCCTTTGCGTACTGCTTCAGTAGTTGTTTCGATTTTACCACCCTATTCTTTTTTAAATTATCAGTTAAGAAATGACCAGTACGTCTCTTATAGGCTGCAAGTACTAAGTCATCTTTTTCTAGGTACTATCTTCATCTCCCGAGATAAAATATTTTGCTTTCGGACAGAATTTCTTCGAATTCTTTTCATTACTGCTTTGACCACCTTTTTCGTACGAACACTACGTGGACGGCCAGATCTTTTCTGTCACAGAGGAGGTCTCATTGTACCTATTAATAGCCCGGTACACAAACATTTTACTACAAGCGTATGGAGAGTTTTAAAAATTGCATTTGGCTCCATACCTACTTTGTGTAATGCGATCACAGCGATTCGGTTCTCTTTATCACCCCACTCCATTTTAATATCGTAAAATATTGTACAATGTATTGGCGCCCAAATTAGAAAACACAATGAACAATCATATAAAAATGACGGATTCCAAATTCAAATGTAATATTTTGTTTATTTTTAATTGTAACAGTATTTATGGCCAGACTAAGTATATAGGTAATATACACGTACATATAGATTGTAGATAGATAGATACAAGTTACATTTAATAAAGCTACACATAAACAACTCATTTATGGACTAGTTTTTGTGCGTGACTTCGCGAATCGAAACACCTGCCCTATTGCACCCCCGTGGAGGATAAATTAAAAAATAAAGTCTACGTCATAATTACTATCTGCGTGCGAAAATTCAAAGCAAATTATGAAGATTGAGTAGAGAAATCTTATATACAAACTTGGCGCGTATTAAATTATACATTCGATAGTTTAACCAACTTCAACGTAAGCTCTATAAAATAATGATTCATCAGGATATTGTTTGGGCTGGTACCGACTTTAAAATTATGAAGATTGTGTAGAGAAATAGTTAAAATTTTAGCCGCATTTAAATGGGGTACATTCAGAAAATAAGATTTATTTCATACTTTTTTGTGTAACTTTACTTTGGAAGTCGGTTTAATTTTTATTTAGAATTTTAAGAACTATTGAAATAAACTGTTTTAAAAGTTCTTAAAATAAACAATTTAATTTTTTGTTTAAAAATAATATATAATATACATGGATTCCAACTACGCACCTAGTTTTATTGTGCAGAAGAAATACCTATACTTGAATTATCCTCGTCGACCATATTGTTTTATGGCCGCGGAAATGGTTCAATTTGTACAACTTCCTGTTATCTCAAAAAAACATTGCGCAAAATATTTTCCCCGCGTGCGGGGGACGTAACTCGAGGAACATTAATATGACAGCTGTCGTCTGTCAAACAAACTTTTGGGATCCCAGTTGAGACAAACGTCGCAGCGCATACAGTCTATTAAAATTTTACAACCCATACCTTTAATCATTATGCTAATCCTTGTACCTTTATATTCTCGCTACCTTTACCTTATTAAAGATAATTTGATTGTTATGTACCCGTCCTTACTCTCCTTTCAGAGTGTTTATTGTTTATAGAACCAATAAAAACTACTTCTGCGTAAAGATTTATGTATGTATCCTCTAAATATTATATTCACATATTTGCTATTTTTATCATGACGTGTTGATTTTTTTTTATTTGTACAGAAAAACTTATAGCTATACATATAACAATATCATAACAAAATAGAAACAAAAACCCTTTTAAAAGTTTTTGCAGATTTGTAACAATTAAGGTGAATGCTATAATTTAGCAGTAACCATGAAGTAATGAGATGAAAAAAGCAATAATAATAAAAAAACATTACGTAACAATCAAATAAAAAGAAAGAAAAGAGAAGGGAACCACTAGATCGCAGAACCATACACAATTAGTATTAAGTATTACCTAACTATCAGAAGAGAAATATTCCGTAGTTGCAAGCCGTCTGATAGAAGAAGGTTTGATTAAGAAAGGATCAGCATCATAATAAATAAACATGAACACGTAGAAAGTCGTTAAATTGTGCAGCCGATCTACAAATAAACGAACTTCGACGATACTTGGAACGAAGTTCCTTATGGCGCGTTGCGATATTGAGGCTAGGCGGATTATATTGGCACGACACTTTTTGCCATTCGAAATCACAATGTAATAACGACTATTAAGAATGATACAAAAAACGACCTTATCACCTTGACAATAATGTAGAATTTTGCAATTACACATTGTGACTGTTATGACTGTTACATATTGTGAGTAGCTAGCCGAGCGCTTGATGTTATTACTCAGTACGGAGCCGGACTTCGCGGCGGCAACACTGCGAGCAGCAAGCAACCCGCCCCCTGACCCCTGTCCCTACCTAAGGCGCTAGTTCCGCGCGCACTATATATACTTAGTTCAACTATTTGTTTTGTATAGTATAATATATTATATCTGTTGTTATAATATATTATATATATATATATATATATATATATATATATATATATATATATATATATATATATATATATATATATATATATTATAACTTCGTTCCATCCGGGTGTCCCTTGACACCTCTCAA
The DNA here is from genome assembly GCA_963565745.1 of Phengaris arion. Taxonomy (NCBI): domain Eukaryota; kingdom Metazoa; phylum Arthropoda; class Insecta; order Lepidoptera; family Lycaenidae; genus Phengaris; species Phengaris arion. The sequence continues at coordinate 4,295,570 of OY751442.1, forward strand.
GTTTTTTTTTTATTATATGTTGGAGTATAGAATGGGACAAAGGTGCGAGAGAACCTATTGTGTACATATAATCTTAATTATACTGTGCAAACCAGGAGCACCTTTGAGATTATCTATGATTTTCTTTAAATAAAGTATATCCGAGATTTTACGACGAACTCTCAAGGGGAGGAAATTATATTTTTTACATCTGGTTTCGTAGTTAATAAGATCATCGCCACATTTGTACTGCAAGTATCGAAGAAATCTTTTCTGAATTGATTCAACCCTATCTATACAAATATCATATGCAGGGTTCCAGACTCCAGAGCAATACTCAAGTATACTACGTACGAAAGAGCAATGCAATACTTTTATAGGCTTGAGTGATCTGAAGTCTTTGCAAGACCTAATAATAAACCCAAGAGCTCTTGAGGCCTTCCTAACTACATAGTCTATGTGCTCGTTATACAATAGTTTGTTAGATCAATATTCACTGGTAAATAAACCGTAAATACCTGTCGTCCGTAAATACCTCACTAATATTTCTAGATAAAAATATGTCTACCTAATTTGGTATAAGTTTTTTAAAAGTTATGTTATAAAAGACCGCGACATTAATCTTATAAGAAACTGAAAGAAAAATAAACTGAAATAGAAATACAGGAATACCGAAAAAGGTAAAACATTTGAATGGGTTTTATCATATCTAAGAATATCGAGTCACTCAACGGAAAAAGTTATGCTATATTTTTGATTTAAGATTTTATTGAGGTAATATTTTATGGATAGGGAAAATATACCTGATTTAACTCTTCATTCGTGTCTTATATCGTATGTTTGACAACTTGTTAGCTCTAAATAATGTATCAAAGAAATTTCTTCAATAAATCTACATTACAGTTGACTTAAGTTTAATTTTTGAGTTAGACGTTGACCATGCTTGTAACAATATTGCCGACCAAGAAACATTCTTCAATGCTACAGTGTTATTTAAAGCTAAACAAAAAAAGTAAACAAAAAAATTCGCGCCTAAAACAAAACACATGTGTCGCACATGTGAAAAAATAAAATTTTTATTTTATACCAGGCGTTAAATCTTAAACAGGAAAAATTTGCACGACACGTCTTGTATTCATCATATTTCACGCGCAATGGTTTTATTATCCTGCGCGAGCATCACGTAGGCCCAACGTGAATAACCGTGTAACTGTAACTGTGACAAACACTCGTTACTCACATGTGACACCGTAGCGTAACTCACGTCATTTGACTGTTACGTCGAATTGCTACGTCGAATATCTAAGATTTTCGTCTAATGCCTATACATTTTCATTGTATAAGCCCTCCTAAAAATCACCCCAAGTGTGCAGACTATAATGATTAAGTACCAGGGTAACCGAGCTTTGCTTGGAGTTCTTGACGAAAAGAATCGCAAAAATATTTATCTGACCGGGAATCAAACCCAGAACATTCCGAATTTTTGAATAAAGAATAAATTACCAACGCTTAAATACATACGCATACCAAACTGCCAATCAGACAGATACAATAGTGTCGAAATTATCGATTTATTGTTGCACGACGAAAGAAAAAACATAGCTTAAAAACACGCAGTTTTCCAGTGAGAAGACCTAGCTAGATCGACTTTTCCGCCTCAAAACTACCTGCATACTAAATTTCATGGTAATGCAGCCGGTTTCGAGAAACCGATTATATATATAAGATTGCCTCGTTTAAAATAAGAGATACCTATCTGATGTTTTATTGCAATCACAAGAATTATCACTCAAACTTTCTTTAGCATTGTGAAATTTAAAATAATATTTTTAAATAATCTGAAAACAGAATTGCATCCTATGTTAGAGGACGGAGTTGAAAGCTTTAATCTTATCTCACAATGTTTCCTCCCCCACTATGGTAGATTGACCTTATTCAAATAACATCATCTTGGATAATGCTCGGATAGCGGACTTTCCTTCTCAAAAGTTTAACTTGAAACCAGGGATGGGTTGGAGCTCCGTAACCGAAACCGTAACTTATTAATATCCGCAATTAAAAACCTATCCGTTACCGTAACCGGATCCGATATAACAGCTTCGGATAATTTTAGATATAGACGGAGTAAAACATGATATGTTTATTTAATTTTCCGGCCGCACTGAGTGCTGACTCACTAGCTTTTAAGGTCAAATGATTACCTACACTTGTAAAATTCAGAAAACGCCGAAGCTAACGGAAAATCCGAAATTCGTTAATATGGATATTAAAAAATTTCGGACCACAACCGAAACCCATATAATTTTACTTCTTTATGTGTATCCAGATCAGAAATTTCATATCCCTAACATCTCTACTTTAAACTATCAATCTTATGGATATGAAATTTCGGATCTGAATACGGTCAATACGGATACCAATATGAGAATAATACCGTACCGGTTACGGATACGGTTACAGATATGTATTTATTTCGGACTAGCTGTTGCCCGCGGCTCCGCCCGTGTAAATATAGTATCCCTCGGGAACAACTTAACAATAATATTAAATTCATCAAATCCGTTACGTAGTTTTTGCGTGAAAGAGTAACAAACATCCATCCATCCATACATCCATCCATCCTCAAAAACTTTCACATTTATAATATTAGTAGGATAAGTAGGATTATCCGCTAATATCGTATGAGGATAATCGGTTTTTAAAGAATTTCAAAATGAAAGTACTAAATTCAGATTCAACCTTTATTCGAAATTATCCGAAACTTTTATAACGAATTCGGTTACGGAGCATAACATAAACCCATACTTTAAACCGAGATCCATACAGTATTTTAAAAGCATTTTTTAATCTCTATAATTACTCATAATATCTCTTTTATTCTATTGTTACTTTATTACTTGTTTTAACAGATTATTTACCATTATCCATAAGATAAAAATACCCATAGAAAATCTTGTATAGTTTTATGTTATTATTATAAAAGCCATGATGGATATCCTAAACAATGTTCCGTTCAAAAGGTGTGTAGTTCAAGGAGTTATAGGTGAAAGGTGTTCAAATGTACATGGGTAGGAAACTCTACCCTATAAATCAGTTTGGACTTTGGAGTCATTCATAAAATACAATACAATTGTGACAATACTGTGACACTGTGACAAGGGGTGGTACTCCTGTAGTTGTGCCACACACACACACTTAATATTTATTAAAAAACAACTGAAATACCTAAGGTACTTATTTTAGCTGTCATAAACTAAATATATTTAATTAAATGCTAGCCTCAGGAGACGCACCCAATAATATGGTATATAGATACGGTATAGTATGGTTATATGTTTATATATAGTTATATGTTGTTATATGTTTTTTTTACCACCCCTCCACGGTTACCATCCGTAGTAGCTATATGCCGAGACCTCACCCCTCGTTTTCACGTAGTACCACTGGCCGTCGCACGAGATTTAGATGTTGACTTACGTGACAAAGCGTAGTATTTTGAAGACCTCCCCCCCCCTTCCCCTACAGGTCACGACGTAGTAAAGGTAATAGGTATGTCCCTAATAAATAAGGTAATCTGGGGGATGGAGACAACTACCATGCTCTATTGATTACTGCCTTTACTTGAAAACAAACAGTTTTTCAGTGACAGGCAATAAGATATTTCGATGGGCATTATTATTTGTGATAGATAATAAAACACTTTAGATGTAACACTTACGAATTGATGACGAAATAATGATTCATATAATGAATCTGCTAACTAAAAATACTAATAAAATAATGTATCATAATATTTCATAAACTTAGAATAGTTAGGTTCATCTAATGATTCAATCGAGAGGGACTTTACCTTAAATAAATATATCAAGTGTTTAATTCATGATTTACATAATTACATACATAAAGCACGTGTGCAGAATATGAAAAATATTATTTAAATACAAAGTCATTATCGGGAAATCCAGAAAAAACATAATATTTCCTACAAATTAACAAAGCGATCATAAATGAAATATGTTAAAAAAGTCGATTTAGTTTTTTTAACGTCACCATTTATAACTCAATTTCTGCTAGTGAATGATAATGGCAACATCTGGTTAGCAATTAATCTAAAGAAAGAATAGTGATCTCCTTAACTTCCGAAGCAAAAATAATAAGATACAAATATAATTTACAGAGTACACAATATTTTAGGTAATCCAATTAAAATAATTGTCTTATTTATTAAGAACAATATTTAGTAAATAATATTGTAAATATTCGTTGACAAAATATAAATAACCGTATTAATAAGAATCCTTTGTGCCCAAAATTAACCGATTCGAGTCTTTTGTTGGGTGGGTAATTGAAAAAGTAACCATTTTCATTTTCATTTTACATTTGGTAGCCCAGCTGGGCGAGATATTAAAAATGGCATATGTTTCATATTAAAGTTGTCTTAGAACATCTTTAGAATTCAACCTAAATTAGAAGTCGAATCTAGCCTTTCTTCATATTATACTGAGCCACAGAATTACTAGTAGCACTAGCGTACATAAGCGTTGCCAATTCTTGTCTACCAATGACCTCTGTGGCTCAGTGGTTGAGAGCGTTGGTGCTGAAGCCGGAGGTCGCGGGTTCAAATCCCGCCGACGGAACAAAAAGTATTGTTTGTGTGTGTTGAACTGTGTTCCTGGGTCATGGATGTGTATTAAATATGTGTATAATATAATAAAAATCTTGAATAAATATATAGTTTAAAAGTGTTATATATATAATTTCCGTTGTTTGGTCCCCGTAACACAAGTTCTTCGGGTACTTATCGCGGGGTCAATTTGACGTGGTGTGAAGCGTCCATAGGTCAAAAAGGTACCTAATATCTTTGTGTACAATAATAAAATGTTATTCCTCTTATTTCAGAATGCGAGAAGCTATGAGGCTAGATGACAGATTTTTTTTTTATTGATAAATGTACTCCTAAATATGAAATATGAGTAACTTCTCAGAAGAAGCAGTATATCGAAAGTCAATATTTTCAAAGATACAGCGATTTGTATACAAAATTACGCAAGTCTCGTGAAAATGCTCCATACTAAAGTCGCACATACTCGTAGCTGTGAAGTCACGTTGTTACTAATTAAGCAAAAAGAAATATTTTTTTGTACTTTTTAGATCTAATTACTAAACTACACATAAAATATTATATTTTTACATTTACCAAATAGTAATGCCTCAATATTTCTGAGTATATTAATGAAACTAAATATTTTAGATGTGGTCATCTCCCCTAGTCTGGTCGTAATGCCTACACCATCCTGCAACTCATTTGTAGTTGAGAAGTTAAAGGTATCTAGTTAGCTCCTTCGAGCTTCGTCTCAAATCTAGTACAGAGACAGACTTGCGGAAAAACGTTTGCGATTTTTAGGGTTCCGTAATATATAAAGAACCCTTTTACTAAGGCGGGTCAATAAGTCCGTGACTTTTTGAATTTCTAACCTCCTTACTGAAAAAGCAACACTACTCCTGTCAACAGGCATCTGTCAGTTGACTCCTATCAAAATTTGAACTTGCTGCGTCAGTTAGTTTGTGTTTTACAGCTATCTTTATCAGACATCCAGTAACTTAAGGAAACAATGGAAAAAAGTGAATTTCGTGTGCTTATTAAGCATTATTTTTTGCGAAAAAAAACCATTACCGAGACCAAGGCTAAGCTTGATAAATACTATGGGGACTCTGCACCATCGATTTCAATGGTAAAAAGTGGTTTACTGAATTTCGTTGTGGCCGTACAAGCACTGAAGATGCCGAACGTCCTGGACGCCCAGTGGAGGTCTCTACACCCGAAACAATCGAAAAAATTCACGATATGGTGTTGGCCGACCGAAGATTGAAAGTGCAAGAGATTGTGGAAGCCATAGGCATCTCGCATGGCTCAGTGGTTTCAATTTTGAATGATCACTTGGGCATGAGAAAGCTTTCCGCAAGATGGGTGCCGCGTTTGCTCACAGTCGACCACAAACGCAATCGTGTAACAACTTCACAGGAAGGTTTGGCGTTGTTTAATCACAATATGGAGGAGTTTTTTAACCGTGGACGAAACATGGATCCATCACAACACACCAGAGACCAAACAACAGTCAAAACAGTGTGTTTCTAAGGGTGAATCGGCGCCAAAGAAGGCCAAGGTGGGTTTGTCAGCCAATAAAGTTATGGCGACTGTTTTTTGGGATGCACGTGGGATAATCCACATTGACTATCTTCAAAAGAGAAGAACAATTAATGGGGAATATTATGCCAACTTATTGGACCGCTTCAATGAAGATTTGAAAAAAAACCGACCTCATTTGGCCAAGAAAAAAGTTCTTTTTCAACAAGACAATGCAAGGGTGCACACATGTGCATTTGCATGGCAAAAATCCATGAATTGGGCTATGAATTGCTCCCACATCCACCCTATTCTCAAGATTTGGCTCCGAGTGACTACTTCTTGTTCCCAAACCTGAAAAAATGGCTCGGTGGAAAAAGATTTGACTCCAATGATGAAGTCATCTCGCAAACAAAGGCCTATTTTGAGGACCTCGACAAATCATATTTTTTGGAAGGGATAAAAAAATTGGAGAAGCGTTGGACAAAGTGTATAGAGCTCAAGGGGGACTACGTTGAAAAATAAAATGATTTATTTATCAAAAAATCTGTGTTTTATTCCAAAAGTCACGGACTTATTGACCCGCCCTCGTAGTTCACTCGGTCCGTCCGTCTGTCTGTCTGTCAGTCTGTTTGTTTGGTTGACATAGGATACTTTTTATCTCGTTCCCGAGGGACGTAAAAATGGATTTCAATTCCAATGTCTCGCTAAAGCTCGAGAACGGCTGGACCGATTTGTTTAATTTTGGTCTTGAAATAATTGTGGAAGTTCATTGAAGGTTTAAACGGTGAAAAATATTGGAAAAGCTGTAGGTTGTAGGGGTGTACGAGGGCGGGTCAATAAGTCCGTGACTTTTGGAATAAAACACAGATTTTTTGATAAATAAATCATTTTATTTTTCAACGTAGTCCCCCTTGAGCTCTATACACTTTGTCCAACGCTTCTCCAATTTTTTTATCCCTTCCAAAAAATATGATTTGTCGAGGACCTCAAAATAGGCCTTTGTTTGCGAGATGACTTCATCATTGGAGTCAAATCTTTTTCCACCGAGCCATTTTTTCAGGTTTGGGAACAAGAAGTAGTCACTCGGAGCCAAATCTTGAGAATAGGGTAGATGTGGGAGCAATTCATAGCCCAATTCATGGATTTTTGCCATGGCAACTGCACATGTGTGCACCCTTGCATTGTCTTGTTGAAAAAGAACTTTTTTCTTGGCCAAATGAGGTCGGTTTTTTTTCAAATCCTCATTGAAGCGGTCCAATAAGTTGGCATAATATTCCCCATTAATTGTTCTTCCCTTTTGAAGATAGTCAATGTGGATTATCCCACGTGCATCCCAAAAAACAGTCGCCATAACTTTATTGGCTGACAAACCTACCTTGGCCTTCTTTAGCGCCGATTCACCCTTAGAAACACACTGTTTTGACTGTTGTTTGGTCTCTGGTGTATTGTGATGGATCCATGTTTCGTCCACGGTTAAAAAACTCCTCCATATTGTGATTAAACAACGGCTAACCTTCCTGTGAAGTTGTTACACGATTGCGTTTGTGGTCGACTGTGAGCAAACGCGGCACCCATCTTGCGGAAAGCTTTCTCATGCCCAAGTAATCATTCAAAATTGAAACCACTGAGCCATGCGAGATACCTATGGCTTCTACAATCTCTTGTACTTTCAATCTTCGGTCGGCCAACACCATATCGTGAATTTTTTCGATTGTTTCGGGTGTAGAGACCTCAACTGGGCGTCCAGGACGTTCGGCATCTTCAGTGCTTGTAAGGCCACAACGAAATTCAGTAAACCACTTTTTTACCATTGAAATCGATGGTGCAGAGTCCCCATAGTATTTATCAAGCTTAGCCTTGGTCTCGGTAATGGTTTTTTTTCGCAAAAAATAATGCTTAATAAGCACACGAAATTCACTTTTTTCCATTGTTTCCTTAAGTTACTGGATAGTCTGATAAAGATAGCTGTAAAACACAAACTAACTGACGCAGCAAGTTCAAATTTTGATAGGAGTCAACTGACAGATGCCTGTTGACAGGAGTAGTGTTGCTTTTTCAGTAAGGAGGTTAGAAATTCAAAAAGTCACGGACTTATTGACCCGCCTTAATAGTTATTTATTAATTCCAGTTCATATTTAAGACAGAACGACGTGTGTCACGACAGCTAGTCATGAATATAAATGGATGAAATTTATTACAGTTATAGATTGTGTATAAATATAAACAATAATATACATTTGTGGTCAGTTTTGCAATTATAAAATAATAATAGTTTTATATTTTAGGAGTGGTCATTAGGGTGGCCAAAAACATTTTTTTTTTTAATTTGAAACACATTACCCTCCACATCTTTTATAAATACTAAAAGAAACTTAACTATAATTTTTTATCCTTCTAGAACGATTGCAACCCGTGCCGATTGAGCCGCAAAGTTTACAAAAAATCGCGTTTTGAACTGATATTTTGTTCTTCTACAAACCCAATATGAGTAAAAAAATTAGGTAGATTGGATCAAATTAAACAAGGTTGACATGAAAACTTATTTAAACTCATTAAATAATACCAAAAAGTTTGAATCAATTCTCTTTAGGTCAGCTTTTACAGGTATGATACAAGTTTCTATGTTGACGACACAGCGCAACACGAACCTTCGTTATTTTAATTTTTTTATCGTGATTTGCGTACTTTTTATGAAGATTCCTGTCAAAGAGTACAGTTTAGATGTCTTTAGCTTGATCTTTCCCGATAAGCTCCCTGATTTTTTAAGTCCAACAAGCTGTTCTCTATCGTCAAATGTAGCAATAATTGGCAAATTTCCTTCTTTTCAATTTCGTCGATACATATAATTAGGTAACAGTTTTCCATCCTGATAGACTTACGGCCTATTGTTAAAAACTATTTGTTAATAAATTATAACTATTTGTTAAAAACAACGCCATTCAATCATTTGACGTTTTTTTGCGATACAAGTTTGACGTTTCTAACAAATAGTTATTGGTAGATAGGTTATTGAAACGGGCCATAAGATTATTTCAGATAATTTGTATGAAAGACAATTTGATTGCTTCTGTCCTGGATTCGTACATAGACGAGAAAATCTCGTCTGGCATGCTGCGTCCAGAACTCAGAATCTGTTATATGACTGAATCTTTTGAATATTCCATGTTATTAACAGAAAACGTAGAAACGACAATTAATAAATCTTTGTTATAAAACATTATTTGATATTGCACATCCTAATGCCTTCAAAAGATGAAAATTGAGGGAGAAAAAGTATATTCAAATAAACAAAGGTAGCCAGGTCGAACGAATCGATTGTTTAGGTGGTGTAGACAAAAAAATATGAAATAATAAAGAAAAGAAAAAAAAAGTGTGTGTCAGCTCCGACGCACGACTGGAGTTTACTCTAAAAAGTAAAACACGTCCCTGAGAAGGAACAAAAACTTAAGCGATCGATTTGAGTTCAAAAATTCGCGGCATGTGAAAAAAAGTGACAGGTGCGCAGAATAGGTTGGGCACGAAAACGTAACGAGGTCATTCGTTCAGTAGATTTAACCCCTCATATTTTTTTCATACCGGGGGCCTTATATGAAAATCGATTCTTAAGGAGTAAACTCCAAAAAGAAGTAAACTTTCTTTCCTCTTCTTGTAATAGGTTTTGTCTTAGTCTTTTTCTTTCTCCGCAATTTTTTTTGTCTAAATCACCTGAGCAATGGTTTGGGTGACCTTGATGTCTTTGTTTATTTGAAAATGATTTGTCTTCCTCAATTGTAATCTTTTTCAAGTTGTCATAATGTGTTTTATATTCTTATTAATTTTACACACATCTTTAGGTACGCAATAATCTTAAAAACCCACGTATGAAACGACAAATGAAACATTTAATTGCAGGTCATAGGGTTGTCCCCTTGTTACTTGTATGGGAAAATTAAAATCGCAAGTCCTAAAAACCTATTCCGCGTTGATAGTTACGGAATCCTCCTTAGACATGTCCTGACATGCTCTTGGTTAGGTTATTAATAGTAGCAAAGACGGGCAATGTTTGCTAAGACTGTATTATTATGAGTGAGGCCACTCATAAAAATACAGTCTTAGCAGATGTTCAGAAGATGTTGTAAGTATGTTTTTGGAACCGCTTCCAGTCTTTCGGCGCGACAGGTCGCTTGGAGCCATCATCCAACCATCCTGCCTTCTTTTTCAGGTCATTCATCAAACCAAACAGCAGATGGCCAACGGCCATTATGCTCTTCGTGAAACACAGCGTAATTTCTGCTGGTCAGTTAAATTTTGCGCTTGAACAAGAAGGCTGCGTTTATTTTGCTTGTGCGGCCACAGCGTTAGGGGACTGGAGGAGGAGGCCATTTCGTTGAATTTAAAACGGACTAAGCAGTTGGGGCACCTCTCACGTACTGGCGATGATACCTTTTGCTATGATTGAATTTTTATGCGCTAGTAAATTCTTTTACAGAATTATTTATAGTTTTAACCTATTTTTACCCCTCGAATTAAATTAACCTTCTCAACAGCTTGATCTATCGAGGCGAGTAGGTTTTTATTATTTAAAAACTTTTCAAGTCTGAGCAAAGAAATTTTGAAGCAATTGAAAAAAAATTTGCAGCACGCACATCCTCCGTATAAAATTTAACTGAGCCAAATTTTATACTCCTCCATTTGTATATTATTATATTTGTTTATTTTTTTAAACGGAGTTCAAAGTTTCTTCATCACGTAGCGCGTAGGTATTCATATATTATATGATGATATTATCATAAAGATGAAGGTAATATAAGGCAAATTTTTTTCTTCTTTTATTTATAAACCTTTGGGCTATGTCAGCCACATCATAACATGCAATTTATATTCTATTGACAATTCAATTTTAAATAATTATTAAATACTAGCTGTTTCCCGCGGCTCCGCCCGCGTAAATACAGTATCCCTCGGGAACACTACATTTTCGGGATAAAAAGTTGCCTATGTTTTAATCCAGAGTCTAAACTACTACCATACCGAATTTCATCGAAATCCGTTCAGTAGTTTTTGCGTGAAAGAGTAACAAACACACTTTCACATTTATAATATTATTAGTAAGGATTACTACAATCTGAAAAGGCAAATTTGCTACGAAAATAGAAAAGTAGTAATATTTTTTCTACTCTTTATTAGGTAGGTAGTCGTAGGTGCCGTGTAGTAGCTAAATCAATGCAACTAAGACATTTTTTAGGTTTGTCTTCAAACACCTTAAATTAAAATGCTAGTGCCGTACAATAGGATTTAGGAGTCGGCTATAAAAATGAATAATACTTTCCAAAAGAGACCGGCAAAGATTTCGATAAGATAAACAAATGGTAATTAAAGTAAATAACTCTTTTCACGGGCGAATTCTTTTGTCCGGTCGGTGTTTTATACCAATCTTTTCCTTTAAAAGTATTTGGTATTAAACTTCTTACTTACCCTTAAGAACGAACATAATACCTATGCTTGAAATTAAGAGAAGAAGTAGAGAAGTAGAGAAACAGAGAAATTATGCAAATATTTATCAATTGTATTTATGGTTTGGAGAAAGATACTTGAATTATCTATGTAACTTCTTAACCCTATTTACTGCTAATCGATTGATAAGTTGTTTTGTATGTACTTCTCATTTGTCTCGGTCCCTGTCCATACGAGTTATACTATCGCAATAGGTACATTTCCATGACGATTTGATAAAGGGAGTCGACCGAAGACTTTGATCAGTAGTTGAACTTATGGTTACTTACTTCTTTAGTCAATATTTTTACCTATTTACATGTCACTAAAGGTCATGAGACCTTAGATAACTATGAAGGTTATAAGGTTATAAGGAATATAAGGTTGTTCAAAATCAATTACGGATAGTTTGACATTTTGGCATATAATCTACTGCTTATGTCAAGACGTTTCGGCTAAAAAAGAATTAAAAAATTCGATAACATAGAAATACATTGCAATCAGTTGTGTGAGGTCAATGACATAACAGCTGCAGCGCCGTAAAGAGCGTAATATAATTTTATGTAGTAAAAACTTTTCCAAATGTTTAATTTCTTTTTCAGCCTAAACGTCTTGGCATAACGTCGCCTCAGAGCATGCTTGTTTTATGTGCCCCTTTTTTTAAATTAATTTTACATGCAATATTGTAAAGGCTAAAATTTCAATCCTGCAGGTCAAGAAAGTTTAGTAGTTTTTTCTCCTAAAAATAACAAAAAAAAAATGATTTAATTTAATAAATTATTAAGTGTGACGTCACGTAAAAAAAATCGTGTTTGTACAAATATCCATTATTTGTTACAACTCCTACACCATAAAAAATGTTTAACGCGTATCTTTAAAGACTGAGGAATTCTGTTCAGTGCTTTTGGATCCAGGATTTACCTTGGTGCAAAATCTTATTTTTGGTTGCATATGCTTGGACTACTTCAGAAATAGTCAAAACCACCATATGTGTCCATATAAATTTTGAGGAGTTCTCTCGATTCCTCATGGATTTCATTATCAAGTCACCACTTGTCAAAAAGACCAATTTGGGATCATACCCTATACCTACATCAAAAAAAGAATTTTGAAAAACGGTCCACAGACGGCGGTGTAATCGTTGAACATAAAAAAATGTATATATATATATATATATATATATATATACAGCCGAAGGTATAACCACCTCCTTTTTTGGAAGTCGATTAAAAAGTAACAATGTGCAGATGCAGCCACAAGCTGAGTGGTAAGTAATTTTAAGTTTTCATCAAGTTAGCTATGAATTTGCTACAGGTGTGGATTTTTGGATGATGCACATCCTCCGAGCTAAGCTGTATTGATAACTATTATTTAGTATAATTACGGCTTATCAAAACAAAATTGATAAGAATTGTGAGCTTCATACAGTTAGATCTGCCCACGAAATTCAAATATAGATTATGTTTATTCGGTATTATGTTTATTTGGTATTATGTTTCAGACTTTTCGTAATTATTATTTAAACTCAAAATTGTGATATTTTTACCCGACTTCAGCGAAGCCAAAAGGAAGGGTAAAGATTTTGGCAGTTGATGTGTGTATGTATATATTATGTATGTATGTATGTATGTTCCATCGTAACGTCTAAACTACTGGTCCGATTTTAATAAAACCTGCGACAAAATAATCAAATTTTGTGTGTGAAATAACCGAATATAGAATACTGAATTACTAAGTTGTCGAAAGAATACAAGGCACAAAAAATACCAAATCCGACGACTAAATAATGCCAATTCCGTAAACTAAATCTAAATCTACTCCTTCGGAGTTAAAATAAATTCGAAATAAATTGTCATTATTAAGACCATTCTGTATATACCAGATGTATAGACCAAACAAACCAAAAAAACAAAAACGACCAAACGAATATGATGAATAGACCACACAAGCACGCAAAAATGGTACAGTCACTTTGTCCTATCTCAATTCTTATTATGTTTAGAACATATTAATAAGAATTGAGATAGGACGAAGTCCACATTCGTAATTTATTTTTCATTTCTCATACTCGGAAAGTAGTGTTGTTTTGATCTGATTATTGGGTGGAAGATGCTGCTTTCCTTTCATAGGGAGGGAAAAACTCATACAAATTCATTCCGGCCCGAGGGTCTTTAAAACTTCAAAAATAGAACTGCTGTCAGCTGTGAAGAGTTTTATGTAAAAAAAAAGTGTGTGTCAGCTCCGACGCACGACTGGAGTTTACTCTAAAAAGTAAAATTTTGTGTGCAATGCAAAGCGACTAGCGATCGATTTGAGTTCAAAAATTCGCGCCATGTGAAAAAAAGTGAAAGGTGCGCAGAATAGGCTGCGCACGAAAACGTAACGAGGTCATTCGTTCAGTAGATTTTACTAGTCATATTTTTTTCATACCGGGGGCCTTATATGAAAATCGATTCTTAAGGAGTAAACTCCAAAAAACTATTAAAAAATGACATGACTTTCTAAACAGCCAGTGTGAATTTAGCGCAAACTAAATTGAAAAAAAGCGGAATAAGCCGCGAGTGCCGCGACAATTACGCGGCGAGCGGCAAGTTCAATATTTAAATTTTTTAAAATTCAACACAAATTGGCGGGATACTAAAATCTGTTATGTATGTATCTGTGACGGACTTTTGTGCTAAAATTTGAATTGAATATTAAAAATGAGTTTATTTTCCTCATATTCTAAATGAAAAGTAGAGTGTTTGCCACGGGTAAAAGAATCAATTCCTAATCGGACTATAGCCTAACTACCTCGGAAATCGATTATTTTCAACCCTAGGCTAACAATCTACTATTGTGCACGTTTATTCTATCTCCAAAGAAATGTCTCTAAAATAATATTATTTTAATTACCACTATTAACGAAACATAAATATATCTGCATAAGATACTCATTTATTAGGAAAAACTTTTAAATCCAGAAAATATGAATTAATTAAATAATTAAAGAAAAAATCTTCTCCTGTAAATTATACCAATTGGTACATAGAACAAACAAGCATTGAGACGACGATAAGCAGTAGATCATATTATGCCCAAAATATATGTAATTGGTTTTTAATAACCTTATATACAAACAGTATAAATTCCCTAGGTATAACCAACATGTCATTTGCAGAATGATTTATCTTTCTATCTTTTGCACACGAAATCGAAATTATTTAGCGAGTGTAGTGTGTAGTGGACAGTAAACGTATCCGAGTACGGATAATAGAAATGTCTCCATTACATTTACGTCCTACGTGCTCTCTCCGCGCCGCCATAAATTCACTGTCCAACAAAATAAATTCTCAAAAATTGCTGACGAAAAAATTGTAACTACGTTGGAACTTCTTCTAATGTAGAAATGCAAGAATAACTTAGTTAGAATTTTAAATTACTTTTCTTTATATACAGCAAAAGCACTTTTTAAGATTTAACTTAGCCAGTGTGTATGCAAACGTTGAAAAATATTTTAACTGTCTGATCTTAAAACATCGAAATATTAGAATATAAAAACTTTATTATTTTCTGCAAGCTTACAGGTATCTGTTCGTTTACTTATGACGCATTAACCAAAATATTATGTAGAAAATCTTCTCTAGTCAGTGAAAGTATTTAAAAGATGAATGCGGAAGACGAGTCTGATATCTTTACAATCGTTAAAAATCCAGTCTGCTCATAATAGTAGCGTCCATACAGGATGTTTGTGCGTTTCTTTGTTCTCGGTGCACTCGGACAGCACTGGGCCTATAAAATAAATTAAAAAAACACACAACGACATGAATAATTTGTTTGCTGCATTATATAAAAGCCCGCACAAAAGAGTCCTGGCACATTCAATAGTGTCTTCTTCGTCAAGTTTTAACGGCGACTAAGTAGGAGATAGTTTTTCAAGATGTCTGTCGCGAAAATATCCCTTGTGTTCCTCCTCGTGGTCGTTGCTGGAGAAGCTACAGTTCTTCCTCTAATAAAAGCAATTTTCGGCAAAGACAGCAACAATCTCGAGACTAGCGACTATTACACTCGAGACGACTGTATTTATCCCAACGGATACTATTACAGCGGACACAACGGATATCCCAGTGGATACTATGGATATCCCAGTGGATACTATGAATATAATGGATACGACCGTGGATATTATACAGGACACAACGGATACCCTCGTAGATACCATGCTGGACACACTGGATACCCCCGTGGTTATAATGGATACAAAGAATATTACCCCCGTGTATATTATAGCGGATACCATGACATTTACCATCGTGCAGACACACCTAGACAAGGGAAGACTTGGTCTGAGCTGTGTAAAGTCCACTATCCTGACTCCAGCGGAGCTACAGGCAAAGCCGGGGTAGTGTGTCTATAATTATTATTTTATCCGCTTAAATACATTATCAATCTAAAAATAGTACCTATTACAAGAAAAAACGAATATTTTATGTAAAGAAATAATTATTCGTATGAAACAAAATGAGCATGGTAATTGTAACTGGGTACCTAATGAAAATATACCACGACATAGGTTTGTTATAAAAACAAGCTAGAAATTTTTCCTAAGAGTAAAATTTCTGAAAATATTAGGTACCTACCTACTACAAACTAAACAATTTGAATAGACCTCATCAGTCACCATATTATATTGTCTAGAAAATTTCAAATGAGAAACATTTTGCATGGTTGGTAATTGGTAAATAACATAATAAATGTTTGTGATTAATTATAGTGATACTTATCTTATATGTGTATTAATATTGCCAACAGTGTGATGACAATAATATAACTGTTTAATTTTTGACTTCATGTTTTTTCCTTTTATGTTTTTATGATTATAAATAAAAATAATAATAATTATAGCTCATTATAATACTTTAACGCCTGTATAGCTTATCACCGTCATTACATGTAATGTATCTTCTTTGTCCGTTTGTATACTTGTTTGTATAATAATTATCATCGTGTGAAACACGTTAGAAAGCCCATTCATACGTTGCCTATAAAAACTTAAACGAGACAATCCCGACTCACTTTCGGTTTACTCAAATCTCGAATGTCGAATTTTAACTTCGAGATGCGGGAAAAAGTATATCTGCTGTTGTTAATCTTAGCTACTACCGAAGCTGTGACGTTTCTATCTCTTTTCAAAAGTGTATTTAAGACGGAAATAGAAGATAAATATTTGGATTACACTTATTATCCCCATAATGAAGAGAGACTTTACGACTTTTACCCCCAAGAAAATAACTACGAAAACAGGTACGGTTATAGCCATCAAGGGTACCACAATCACCCCGGAGGCTATAAGGACATTTACAACAAACCTGTTCCTGGAAAATCACCGAAGAAAGGAAGGACCTGGTCGCAGCTGTGCAAAGTGCTGTACCCGGACTCCAGCAGAAAACCCGGCAAAGCGGGAGTTGTTTGTATATAAAATGTGCAATTAATACAACTTAAGTAGATATATTTGCTGCAGATATTAGATCAAATAAGTATGTTTCATACCTACTACGTACTTATGATAAATATATATATATATATATATATATATATATATATATATATATATATATATATATATATATATATATATATATATATATATATATATATATATATGCCCATGATCCTTCCATGGTTCCTGGGTCATGGATACGTATTAAATATGTGTATAATATAAAAAAAGTATTAAATATACTCGTACTTCTCGTTGTCTGGTCCCCGTAACACAAGTTCTTCAAGTACTAGGCACGGGGCCACATTGTCATGGTCGTCGTCGTGTGAAGCGTCCATAGACATTATTATTATTGAGATGTACATCCACAAGCATAGCCACAGTATATAAGCTAGTGTGACGGCCAAATTCAAGTTTGTACTACAACTTCCCCTGTTATTTAACACGTCATTCCGGTCGTGTTATGGCGGAAATATAAAGAACTCGTTTTGCAAGAATTTTCATTTATGCAAGGTCATAAGTACGTAACTGCATACAATGATTCATATCTTTCTGCGACGGCGTGTCTACATATCAGCTGATTGCATATTGAAGAGTGCAGTTAAAGGTCTTATAAAGATTCAATAGGAACGCATACATTTTTATTCGGAAATGACAAGGTATCACAATTCACAACTTAAAAATAGGTAAAAGTAAATAAAAGATATTATGTGTAGTTTTCAAATTACGTGCATTTCAAAGTTATAAAAAGGTAAAATTTCTTTTTACATAATTAGTGTAAAATACCTATATAATTAGTTTGCACATTGCTTACATCAAATACAAAAAGATTTACTATGGTAAGTAAAAACGTGCAAACTTGGGACATCTTCGGAGTTAATATATACCATAGCCCAGGGGCGTGCGCTCCTTGTAGGCAGAAATGCAGTGCTTTACTTGTCATTTACAGATATTTTAATAAAACGTTCGTACGTTTTAGATTACTTTAATTAATAGTAAATAAATTAATTAAAAAATATAATAACTTAAAAACGCCTAATATTTTATAAATAACAACTCATCTCATGCCGTTAAGTTCTGCAGGAAAGATCATCGCATGTGGTGTAATTTTCATACTTCGCAAACGCACACACCCATGAATATCGACATGATTATATAGCGGTAACTCATACGCCAGGCGATGGCCGAACCGAAGCCGAGAGCTTCGGTTCGGCTATCCGATCGCTTCCGAAAACCGCCGAACTGGCTTGTCGGAAATTATTCGTTGCCTATAATCCGAGTAAAAATAATAAGACGCGAATCTGATAAATCACGTATGCACATTATGCATTTTTTTTAGTAAGGTTTTATTTGTTTAAATAGAAGAAACGTTTTGTGTTTCGCGGAGGCCATATTGCATATTTCATGTGATAAGCATTGTTTACAATTTAATCGCTCCTGTTTATTTATAGTTTTTTTAAAAGATTTTTCATTTTAACATTTGAAAGTGTGTACATTTAACAGTTTCTTACTGAGTTTCTATAATAATTGTAGTGATTTGATTTTACTAGTGCGTTTGTTGATTTTTTTTAAATGTTATTTGATTGTGAGGTTTGCGTTGATAATGTGTGTTTATTAAAAATTAAAAATAACAAGTTCTCACAATTGTCATTCAGTGAAAAGATTCAAATTCTGTCTTAAGGTAGGTGTGTATCCGAGTTATAACAATTAAACCAGCAAAAAAATAATGTAACTCGAAAATTTCCTGTTAAAAGTTATGAAACGTATAACTGGCTGTGTGGTTGTGTACACACGATTAAATTATATTATTTTCCTTGCATATTATTTAGTAAGTCTAGTACAGTGTGGACTGATTCGGGATATTCAGATTTAAATAATTTCTAGTTCGCGGCCTCACTCACTTGGATAAGATATTTGAGGTGGCCGAAATCTTGCGTTTATTTACATCGGGATATAGTAATCCAAGTAACCGGAACCTCGAATATGTGAAAATTGAAGCTTACTAACTGATAAGTAGTTATAATATTATAAAATATGCTTATTATTTATTATATTACTACTTAGAATTTCTTCTGCCGCGACGATCGATCGCTGTTTTGTCTGCGTTGCCGTAGAAGATGTACATGAATAGTAGTACATCTAAGACTTGCTGTGTTGGCATGGTTTCGACTTAGAGATCCGTCGCTTGACTGTAGCTATGCTAAAAATCTATAAACGAAAAACTTTTTGTGACCGAGTACTTCGCCGCATACCCAGTGTCATAATCCTGTGCACGCCACTGCCATAGTCATACATTTCGTAGCAACTCATAAAGCTAGCTGGCCGTCGAAAAAGGAGCTCATCGCGAACAAGGATTGGACCACTGCAGATCGATAGGCGCCCTAAAGTTTGATATGAAACTGGCAGTTTTATCAGGTCATCAGAAAGGGCGTAAAAAGTAGAATATAGTTGACTATAAAAAATATCACCAACACATATAACGCGCAGCCGTGTATCACAACAGTTTCTTGTTCCTTATGAGCTTGTTGTACTCAAAAAATCTTAACTTTACACACATTTTGGTCAATAAAAAATATCTGCCGGGTTTAGAACCGCCAGACCGGCAGTTTTATATCAATCTTTAGGGTTACGAACCTTACGAATACGTACCTGTCAATTGCTCCTGCATAGGATGTGTTAAGAATACGATAGTAGGCTCTAGGTGAAACTAAATTACATTTTTATTGCGATGTAATAAAATATCGAACATTCGATTCTATATTGTTCTTTCACAACTAAAGTTCTGGTCAAATATTTCTCTCGGCCTTTCTCTAAATGGCGGTAAACTCTGAAGCGGTTAGGTCAGACGCACGTGCTCGCTATGGCAACACAGCGGACATTAGAGCGAAGGGCTTACTAAATTATTACATTACTGCAGCCCCTAGCCCCCTACAATATTCTCTTATTACACTCGTAAAACCCGTTGAAGTTACCAGTATTAGGTAGGTACTAGTTGTTTCCAATGAAGGCATCTTTAAGATCGAGTGATATATTTTCAATGATATGCTTATCGAATTCGCATCAAAAATATTTCTTACTGCAGAGAGAAAATACAGCATATTTTCTATCTGCTGTAATAAATATTTTTGATTATAATATATTTTTAATGATATGTCGAATTCGATAAGCATTATATTATATCATTGAAACTCTTAAAGATACTTTGGACAAAACCACGCAGCCACTGCACAGTGGTCAAAAATTTCACGATCTATTTACTAAATGTACCAAGTAAAATTATTCAAGATTTAACAATTTATTGCACAGTTTAATAACAATAATTTATTTACATAATTATTATGATACACATATTTTTTAACATTCTGCCTTGTATACAAATCTTAAATATAATTTTATCAGTCTAAACTTCTAAGCTCACTATTGTAAAGAATAAAAAGTATTAAAACTAAGCCACTTCGAAGTGAAAAATATTAACAATAAAATAAAAATAACAATACAAGCCCAACACGTAAAACAATCACTTAAATAAAAGGAAAAGTGTTGTAAATAACACAAAACCTAATATTGTGATAAAATTGCCGGACAATAATTATTAGAAGCTATTTAACCAACGTCAAGTTTAAATAATTTACCTCATGAACTTATTGAACCTTTCTGTGAAAATTACGTTCACTACTTCAAACTTGTTACAAACTGCTATCATGTGTCGAAGTGTCTCTCATTCAACAATCAAACACATTAATTTTCCAAGTTCTTAAAGGAAAGAACTTGCACGTATTTTATGAATTTGCTCACAATACACCAAATACATACTACAACAAAATCTTGCTGCCCTAAATACACACTTCTTTAAATACTTCATACTTTAAATACACAATCCATTACACATTTGCTGCTCTAAATACACACTACGCCTGCCGCCCCGGGGGCTTTATCCGAGTCCGAATAGTGAACACCACAGAGTTCCGACCACGTCTTTCCCTTCCTTGGAGTTGGTGTTTCATAATCATTATATCTCTCATTATATTTGTCGTATCCGTAATATCTGTCATTATGTCTGCCGTGGTATCTATCATTCTCGTTGTCCTTTCCCAATATAGCACTGAGTAATGACAAGAATAAGGGCGCAGCGTCGATCGCGACTACAATTATCAGGAGCACGAAACAAACCCTTAAGGGATACATGACGATTGACGGAAGATAAAAGTGTTCGATTCGAATCGCGAAATTCACGTGAGATGCTTTACGTCGAATGCGCCTACACAATTTCGTGAGCGCTTATATAGTGATTAAACACTTAGTAGGGATATCCTTATGTAGAAAGCAAGGGTGTATGATAAACTTGTAGGTATTTTTATGTTCATTACTTAAATTTTTTCTCGATTAAATCAGTTCCTTGGTATTACGCATGTCTCAGGTATGCAAAATTAGTTTACATAAGTATTTCAAAAAAAATTGGTCCATCACTATTGTTTCGATTTTGTTATTTGTGGCGATTGCGCTGAATATTTTTTTAATATGCGATTCGACAAAAGGGCAGATGGTCGCCCGATGAATGGAAAAAACAAGCGATTGAAAATCTCTCTCTAATCTGTGTATCTCCCTGTTCGAGCCAGGACAATCCGTTGCATAGTGTGTGGTAATGTTCATCACATCTTGCATTATAATGAAGGACCTATCACTAGTTTACCATCTGCATTAAATAAGACGAAAATATGGGGCACGAAAATGCCGCGAAATGCTTCTAAAAAAGATGGTACGGCACTAGCGCGACCGCGCCCGCAGATAGATTTCAATGAAATCTTCTATAAATCTATACCATCGTTGAAATGGATAAATATTCTTTAAACTTTTAAAGCAGTTGTAACTTCCAGTGCAGAGATTTTACCTCCTTTATAAACACGAGTCATTTAGCGGAAAGCCTTTATGCGCGGCAAAGCTAAGTTCACGTCTTAGATCCACTAAAGGAACTGCACAGCGCTTTTTCTCTCACGTTCTAAAACTGCAAGTTACGTAACATTGTCCAAGAAACTAAATACGAACCTGATATTTTGATGGATTAACATTCCCCATCTCGCATTTCTCAGTAACGATATAAATAACCTGTAATCTTAAAATAACTAAGCCTAGGTATTTATAGGCTTGTTTTAAATTATAATAATAATTGATTTGAAGACTCGTAGTCATCTTCTTAATTTAATATATCTATGTAGTACTAAACGTCATGGGATCTCATGACACACCGTGGTATTTAACACGGGATGTCATGGACTCAACAATTTGGATCTTTGTTCTACGATAGCAAACTCGCGAGGAAATTTGGGAAAAACTACTCCTTATACAAACGTAATAGTTTCATGGCATTATTTAACTGAGATATTAAGTGTAAATTAATAGTTTAGATATTTTAAACTTTATGTTTTTCGAGCGTATGTATGTATGTACTATATTTCTTTGGCACGCTCTAGATCATAAACAGCTTGTCGCATTTAAGCTTGAGAGATTTGAGCAGGAGTGACACTGGGTACATCAAAATAATTTGACGCAGTCGAGTTTTTTGTTTTTTTTTTTTTAATTACGGTACAATTATTCAGGCTAACCTTATCAAAAATAAGGTCCCTAATGATTTGATCCATTCAAAGAACTTTTTTCTCTTTTGTTTAGAATGTGGGCATAATTTATGGTCGTCTCAATCTAGTCAGGGCTGAGGGCAGAGGTCGGCCCTAACCGCAAATGACAGACGTCCCTCCAAAATGACATTGATTTCCGCGCAATGTCGCGCGCCATTTTGATTACGAGATAATGTTGATTATTCATTTTGTTGATTGTTGTCTCCATCTATAATTCTTTACTATTGGAGTCACCTACGTCTAGCACTACACATCTTGTGGTTAACAAAACAATGAAGACAATACGACAGTGACGAAACCTCTTAAGTCTTAGATTTTCTGAAAATTCATGTTTCGACGTTGGCACACCAAAAACAGACAACGCATTTTAAAAGCTACTTTTGTAATATTTATAACTAGCGGCTAGCGTCATGGGTACATTTTAGCCCGGTACGCTGCGGGGTGGGCTTTTCTCCTGAGGGTCGCTTCGTAGGTACTGTATAGTATATATATTCCATTGTTTTTAACCTTACCTTATTAGGTTTCGGTTTTGTAATTAGAAAATTTTATTTGTTTCCAAATACACAATTATTGTTTGTATTATTTTATCAAATGTGTCTTTCTTATTCGCTCTCCTGTTTTTACGCAGAATTTCTGCAGTGTTTATCTCAACGGATTGACTTTGACCTTAATAGGAGCAACCTCGGGACTTTTAAACCGTGATTCACTGGACATACGAGATACGACGTTATACATAAATTATTTTAATATTTGGAGTTATTGATGAGTCAGATAATGACAGAATACCTACTACATAAAATACTCAATTGACTTTAAGTCATTGTTAAATTAAATGAGTAAGTATGATATGAGTTATAAGAAAAATCCCGCGCAAGTACTTTAATCGAATAGTATGCGTTGACATAATACTGTCATATTTACGTGGAGGAAAGGTTTAGTTCAACATCTAGATTTTCAATCCGCGACCTACGTAACGTCGTATAAAGATAAAGGTAGAAATCTAGAGGCTGAACATGGAATAAAACCGAGGAATGTTAGGGCAATGACCAAGATTTAGTATAGAATTATTTAACCAAAAGGTGCAGTTAGCAGTAAAGCAGACTCATAAGTCATCTGTTATATTAGTCACAGCAAATTCCTTACAGAAATGTGAATGCGGGAATGTAGGATGAATCAATAAATTTTACAATGGTCTTATTAAATATTATTACAAATGATACAAAATATGATTTCGTAATATTTCAGCGACATTATAATATATGTTTTATGAAAAGCGCCTTCTATTATTTAAAATTAGTGAACAATTATATCAGGTCACGGTTCATCAGAGTTTTTTAATACACATTTTGTATAAAACGGCTAAAACCCAATCGCTCTTAACGTAAAATAATGAGTTCCTTATGTATGTCTACGGCTTTATTATAAAGAAAGTGTTTATCCTTGAATTCTAACAACTACTATAACCCTGTAAAAGCATATTCTCCCACAAGCTTGCTTTGAAATTAACTTTACAAGCAAACAATTTTCCAATCTACCAAGTCACTTAACACAATGTATTTACGATACAGATGGATGAAGCATCTTCGGAAAAAGTTCTTTCTAGGCGAGTGTGGTACATATATTCAAGGTGGAGCTATAATATATTCAACTTTCAAGGACTATTTGTCGTTTAAAAGGATTTTCTGCCTATACACCGTACAATGGTACCTAAGGGCAACCAGAGTGAAACCAAGTATAAAATATATGAAGTATTTATTTTAGTTCAGAGGTTAGTTCATTTATTAAAAATGTAACATGTTGTGTCTTATTAAAACCAAACGGTGTACCTATAGCGCGATGTAACAGAAGTATAACGCCAACTATTGGTCACTTTGTAAACTAACCCAAACAATGTATTGATAAACTTAAACTGCTCTGAATTTGAGTCGTCTTTTAAAAGTTGATAGGTCTGTTTAGAAAAAGCTACATAATTAAAGATATTTTCTTCTTTATTTCACTGGCATTCGAACCCACTAGGCACTAAGATATAAAATAGTATAACCTATTCTACTAAAATCGATTTTTTATGAAAAATTATGACATTTTTAATTAATAAACAATTTTTTTCGACATGTTTTATTTACAACTGAATTTACAAAATTAACTTACAGGTAACATAGCGAAACAAAAATACTTAAACATAACTTAAAGGGAAATATAGAAATTGATAACGTAATAATAGGAATAATTGAACCTATCTAGTCACAGATTAATTATTATTATTTAAACTCAACTATCAAAAGGCTTTAAAATTAATGATTGAGTTTTAGGAACTCGTATATTATCTACTAATAATAAACAAAGATCTTCAATTTTCACATACTATTTATGCTACTTTGAAAGTGATTTTAAAAGAATAAAGAAATCTGAACGCATTCAAATTATTATTATTAGTGATTATTTAAGTTCAAATATTCCTAATCATATTAAACCATTTTAATAAAACTAATGAATTGATTAGAAATAGTCGCAAAATAATAATAGGTAATAATAATAATACGTGGTATCTTATAATGATAATTAAATCTTGGACATTTTATGTAACTTGTTTGCAAATGTTAAATGGGTCTCTATATTTATGATTGAGGCACATTTACGACATACAGAGGGCACTGATAAAATTTCGTAAGTACAAGAAGCCAATATTTGTTAAACTAATATCGCGTGTTCTAGGCAGTGTTCGGTACTTATCACTAAAGTCTTATCACAAGATTATCACACAAGATTCACTTTCACAACATAAACAAATACCTATGTTTTATCGTATGTTTGTCGGATAGGGTAAAATGGTATGCGAGGCAAGAGGGCCAGTGACCGCGTTCCTCTTATCCCATCTGACCTTAAGCTTAAAACTGAAGGAGCTACCCCATTCTCATGATGTTCCTGCGGCGCAGCAGGCGTTCCATTGCGTAGAACACGCGATCTGAACTTCAGTAGGGGCACACTACCCCTGCCGCACCTGGGCCTCCGAAGGAATCCGGGTAGTGAACTCTGCACAGCTGCTTGAACGACCTCCCCTGTTTCGGCTTCGGACTCCGGTACCCGCTGTCGTACCCGCGGTATCCGTTGTCGTATCCACGATACCCATCGTACCCGTACGACCTTCTCCCGTTGCCGGCGATTGCGTCGTATATCGCGTCGAAGAAGGGCGCGGCGCCGACGCTCGCGGCAATTAGCAGGACGAAGAGCAGGCGGTACATCGCGGAAGGGTTTAAGTGGCAATTGTGCTAATTCTCCGGCCTCGGCGGTGGTGTGCGGGCGACTGGTGGCGGGATCTTCTACCGCCCGTTATATATCGGCCTCGGACCATCCGGCTGATAACCGAGTTCACGGTCCTACCCGGGAACCATAAACAATTACTGGAAACAGTCACACGAGGAAGTCTGTTGTATAATCTAATCCATTCATAGCACCTATTGGCTCGTAGTCATTCCTCAATTTTATGTTAGAGGCAAATGATTTATTATAAAATCTAACGGTTTCAAAGGTGACGCTAGTGGACTGTCGCGAACAAATGAGAATGAATCACGAAAGTATGCAACCAATCTACTGCGTTTGTATGAAGATGTTCAAGGTGCCGCTTTGAGACCTTTGCCATAGTTGGGACTGAGTATAGCGTCTTCTTATGTCACGTTATGTAGGGCAAACGCTGTTTACCAGTTTTCTGTGGGATGAACATGCATTTATTTTAAATCAGCAAAATTCTTATATTTTCCGAAAGACAACATAAATATGGACAGAAAAATATAAAAAGTATGATAATCAATTACTCAATTAAAAAGTTAATTTTAGGACTAGGTTAGGACTAAAAAGGACAAAAAAACGACGATATATTTTTTTGCTTCGGTTGAAAAACGAGAATTACTGTTTGTGACGTTTTTGTTAGAACGATGATATACATAACGCAGTATTGAAGTTAGTAAAATCAATTTTGTATTTATAAGTATGTCGTCAATGGTTAGTCGTAGATATGCCATTGCATAGACAATATTTCCTGGCTTATTATGAACTTTTCGAAAAGCTAATAAAAAAACAATGCATTCCCATTATCGTTAAGACTTAGGTTAGGTTAAGATCTCAACAAAAAATAACAACCTAAGTCAACCAAAAGAGGGGTTGTTTATGTTGTTTTTTTTTTGTTTTTTTTTTTTTATAATAAATATTTTTTTATATAATATATAACGTTTTCCACTTGCAAATGTAGTCGGATGTTACCTTCAAAATAAAACCTATGATGATTATTATTTTTAAACATAAAATTAAAACCGACTTCTAAAGTAAAAATGCACAAAAAAGTAGGAAATAAAACTTATTTTCTAAATAATTCCCTTTTTAAATTCGGCTACAATTTAAACTATTTCTCTACTCAACCTTCTCAATTTTCAAGTCAAAAACCAGTCCTAACAATATCCTACAATATTTTATAGAACTCACTTTTTTTGCTGGTACCGACTTCAAATTTAAGAAGACTGAGTAGAGAAATATTTAAAATTTTAGCCGAATTTAAAAAGGGAATTATTTAGAAAATAAGTTTTATTTCATACTTTTTAGTGCATTTTTACTTTGGAAGTCGGTTTTAATTTTTTGTTTATGTTTATGTTTGTATGTTAATGTTATGTTTCTCTTTTTAGTTATATTTCATAAATTATAATGAACACATTTTAAGAAAGTTATAAATACAAAAAATCTTCCGCTATTCACACTCTCAGCAAAACAAACTCAAGCCAGTTTTCTGAGAGGCCCCAAATAAGCATTACCGATCTGCAGACCTACTAAACAATCACCAGTGATGATAATGATTAGATACTATATTATTAAATAATAATTATTATCTATTGTTATAGTCCGCGGCAAAAATGTAGCAATACCTAAGCATTAATTAATATTTGATATATTATATGATGATGATCACGAATATAATTTTGGCAATAGAAAATTTCAAAGACATTGATATCGGTGCACAAAACTCTGATGTACTTCGTACCTATGTCATCATAATAATATGTTGGTGTTTCGTGTGAAGATGATGATGATGATTACTGTAAGTGGTATTACGGCATATGCTTGCAGTTCTTTCAACAACGCCGGAATCCCCAAACTTGTAACTATAAGGACTCAGGATTTCTGTCCAGTATTTTTAGATCCAGGGTATACCTTGGTGCAAAATCTTACTTTTTGGTAGCATATGCTTGGACTACTTCCGACAAAGTCGAAATCACTATATGTGTCCATATAAATTTCGAAGAGTTCCCATGACTTATCATGGATCCCATCATCAGGTCACCACTTTGGTGGCCAAGGGACTAATTTCGAATAATAACGTAAAAAAAGTCGACATCACCATATCCATAGTGTCCATATAAATTCCGAGGAGTTTCCTCGATTCCTCATGGATCCCATCATCAGGTCACCACTTTGATGTCAAAAGGACCAATTTGGGATTATCACTTTACATCAAAAAAATAATTTTGAAAATCGGTCCACAGACGGCAGAATAATCGTTGAACATACAAAAAAAAATACTTACTAATAAGGACTTCGCCCACAGCAGTAACTAGATTGTACGAAAATTCTGCCTAGTTTTATGAAACTGTGTACCGAGGAGAGGAGCCCGAGCTTTCTGCTTTATATGGAATTCTAGTACATAGTACGGAAACAAAAGGATTGAATAGAACCTACTATTGTGTCTGGGTTATTTTATAAATTCTACATAATTTATTTCTGATTAAGTTCTTAGAGATATAACTGACCTTGTAAGTCTTCTATTTATGACATTTAAAGAAATAAAAAGAATGACTAGAATATTCATGTGACCGGAATTCGAATCCGATACACCAATTTTCCATACGAAAACTAAACTGCTATTCGGACTGCCATTGACAGAGTCGAAATTATTGACATAATTATTGTTGCACTAAAACTTAAAAACTTAAAAGTTACTTAAATAAAACATAAAATAACTTAAAAATGCGTGGTTTCCCAGGGATAACCTAGATCGATTTTCCTCTCCTAAAACCCCTGCATGCTAAATTTCATGGAAATACTTGAAGCCGTTTCCGAGATTCTGATTATATATATTTACATATATATGTACAAGAATTGCTCGTTAAAATTGAGGTTTAAAGTATAAGATTTCGCTAAATTAACTAGTCTAGGCTAAAAATTTTAGGGCAGAATTTTCGCAAACTTCTGCCTACCATGATTTCCTATTCGGGACTCCCCCTTTGTCTCAACTTTACTGGTGCTCATGATAGTGTTCCTGACCTTGCCAGACCAGCATATAAATATACACACTTAGATATAATACCTAAAGTAATGACCGTGTTTACAATATATTATCAAACAATACAGTCCTATATTTGACTTGAATAACAATAAATTTTAAATGCGTAGGTTCAACCGCGCGATGTTTAAAATAAAATAAAATTACATCATAGTCATCCGTATTTGCTATGAGTCTTACTTGAGAGTCAAAAAAATATATATCTCCATATTGTAAATACACACTTGGAATTATAAATTAGCACTGAAAAAATCATACTAATAATATTGTAATTGGCTTCCGTAAAATAAATGGATTCGATGTCATAGTCTAATGTGGGATTTACACGGATGACTTTTGACGCTTGGCGAAAATTGACCGTTTAAATGGCAATAAGGTCACTTGCGACCTCGCCGAATTGCCATTGACAAGACGGTCAATTTTCAGTCGATTTTAGTCACCAATGTAAATCCCCCACTATTATAGTTCTCTATCTAATTATTTTAACACTATACAATGTTGTTTACATGTTGGTACAGGTTCTTAACGTTTTTACAAAGAAAAGGACTGAAAAAACTGTACCTACGCCCAGTGATGTAAAATCATAGACGTATATTATTTATTATAGACGTATATATTATAGACGAGGCATGTTGGGGCAAAAACTGTCATCACTTAAATGGCCCCATTTTTGGAGTTTTTCGGGTCCTTTTGACATTTGAAGTTTGGTGAAATCAAGATGGCTGACATCTGAGGTATGGTGAAAATCAAGAGCGCGTAACTTTTTACTATATGAAGATTTGTTCTGTCAAATGTATGTCATAGCCTATCTTTACTTTTGAAATCATTGTGTACAATATATCAGGTAGACTTCATTTGCCTCAAAACTACTCTTTATGTAAACGCGTTAGAACTGTTTTAAAGAACTAAAAAGTCAAAAGTAAATAACAAACTTGTTTCAAATAAAACCTCATACATTTATAAACTAAGCTGAAGTACGAATAGGAGCACGTTATACAATTTCAGCTCACATTTGTCTTGTCGTATTCTCCGTCTAGAATAATTGTAGACTACATTGAGCATGATAGGTTAGGTTATAATTCTGTTTGTCTATTTTTATATTATTTTTGGAACGAAGTTCCTTATGGCGCGTTGCGATTTGTATTGGGGCTAGACGGATTATTAGGCACGATACTTTTTGCCACTCGAAATCACAATGTAAAAACGACTATTAAGAATGATACAAAAAACGACCTTATCACCTTGACAATAATGTAGAATTTTGCAATTACACATTGTGACTGTTATAACTGTTACATATTGTGACTAGCTAGCCGGGCCTTAGGTATGCGAGCGGTAGGACGGAAGGGGTAAGCAACCCGTCCCCTCACCCCTGTCCCTACCTAAGGCGCGGCCAACTAGTTCCGCGCGCACTATATATACTTAGTTCAACTATTTGTTTTGTATAATATAATATATTATATCTATACAGATAAACAATATTGAAGTGTCTGTTTGTAATTTCAAATAAACAGCTTTTATTTTCACTTAATGCATTTAAAAGTATGATCGGTACTTACAATAAAATATAAATTGTTAAAATTTTTCTGTCCGTCTGTCATTGAGCGTCATTTCAGCGTGGTGTTACTGTACTTAAGCATCATTGCATTACCAATTATACCTAAGACTCTATCTCTCTCTCTGTCTCTCTTTCTCTCTCTTCCCATGCGAATTATGCGGTATCCTTATATACTACCCGGTCTACCTTCAGTTCGGCTTGAACGGATGCAAAATCGTATCGTCACTGTGAAATTTCGGCATTTCGGCCTTGAGGCAAGCGCGTCAGTCGGCCGGATGGACTGTTGGAGTTCGCGGCAAACCAGAACGAACTGAAACGATATTTCCGTACATGGATCCGTTCAGGCCGAACTGACATCAGTTCTAACAGATTCGATCGGTCTCCCCACATATGGGGGGGCCTCTAAGCAAGTGATATAATGTATTATAGCTAATTTAAAAGCTGAAATACTGGTTCATGAATCATTAATTCAATCACACAAAAACAACATTCTATTTTCGAATAGCCCTAAATTGGCTAAACAGTTCCAAAGTAAATTCTATTTCTAGACTTGTAACGGTAAAATATATTCAACTGATTGTCTTCACAGTTCACAGCCTTCGCGGTTAGGCGCAGGAAGTAATTTCCTTCCAGTTATAATTGATAGACTAATCGGATATTAATGATAGAGTTGTACGCCCTATATTCTGATGTTTAATCTCAGTCAGTGAATTCACAAATAAATACTGACTACCATTAATTAAAAAACAAAAAACCCGACTGCGTCAAATAATTTTAATGTAACCACTACCAGTATCACTCATGTCTCATGATTTAGAATACGAATTTAATAACACCTTTCAAGTTGAAATTCGACAAGATGTTTACAGTCTAGAGCGTGCCAAAGAAATATGTATTTACATACCTACATACATAGATACACTTGAAAAGCATAACACTCCTTCTGGCGCTGTCGGGTAAATAAACTGTCTCCACTGACTGTCAACCGATTTGTTTTTACTGAGTGGATTAGCCACTGCCCATACACCATGCCATGCTACTGCGTATCGTCCAATTGGCATGACGCTGCCGATCGAATCAGCTAGAACTGACCGTGTATGGCCGTGGATTGGTATGACAGTTATACTTGACCTATGGACGAACTGCAGTTTGGATCAAGCCTGCAGCGTCATGCCGATTGGACGATATGGCAGTATGGTGTCTGGCTACACTGTAAAATTATAAATCGAAGTACATCTATTCTATGTGGATGATAAAAATTTTATGTTGTACTGCAGTTGTGTCATGCAGTCTAAGCGATACATGTAATTTCTTGCTATAATTCTCTAGATGATGTCATGAAATATGTTGTTGTTTTTGTAAAATATGACATAAATCAGTTTACTTTATAAATTTTCTACTGCTTCCAAAATAACTCATCGTTACTCACAGTTGCGCAACCATTACGGTTGCGGAACACTGTTACTGAAGATTTGACCAGAACACCTATTCTCGTAATTAGCTTAGGTACACTTTCATTTTACTTTTAATGAATTATAAATGAGTCGTCTTGATGACGTAAACTGGTTTTTGGAGTTTGGGCTAGTCAAAACGGGGTTGTCGTTGGTTAGACAGTTGTGAGAATACCATTATGCAGTTTTTTACATAAATAAACTGGATCATAACTGTTTTATTGCAGGATTTATTTAGCCGAATCGACCTCCAGCTACAGTTACATACAGTTAAGAGCTTGACCGTCAGGCACTAAGTCATGAAGCCGAGCTTTTACAAGTAATATTCTTTTATGTCAACTTGAGGTCGCCCTGTGGTCGAAATTCGCGCATAATACTTCATATAATTTTATAACATTTTATGTAATTCTTACCATTCGTTGAATAAATATTAGCTTTGTGCACACCTTCCTTCACATGAACTTTAACTATGCCAAATTTCATACACCTCCGTTCGGACGATTCTCGTTAAACTGTACTGAAAATGTTTGCTTCACATATTAATATATTAGTACCTGGGAGACCGAGCTTTGCCCGGTGAATAAGTAGAACGGTAAAATAATTTAAAAATATATAAAATAAAAATAAATAATTATAATAATCACAAAAATTATTTATCTTACCGGGATTCGAACCCACCACATTCCAAATTTCCAAACAATGCGAAAATTATACGTAGGTAAGCTGCCAATCAGCCTGACGTAAGAGAGTCGAAATTATTGATATATTGTAGAACGACGTAAAAAATGCGCAGTTTCCAAGGGATAAGAGTTAGCTAGATCGATTTTTCTCCGCCAAAACTCCCTGCACCGATTATATATTCGTTTATAAAACGTTTATTTTTTCATCGAACACATACAGGAGGTACGTATTTGATGAAAAATAAACGTCCGCTGAAAACATCGTAAGGGCAAGTGAAAGGGCTACATTTATCATGAAAGCCGGTGGGCATTTAGCGAAATAACACTACAACACTAGCACAAGTGGTCGTCAGTCGTCACTCGTCAGCAACAGGTTTACAAACGCACTCACGGCCAGAGTTGAACGCACTGCACGACTGAACTTGACTTCGATACATTGCATTAAGCGGTCCATGCCCTTTAATATGAGGAAAACGCACAAAAATCGCAGCGAAATGAGGAAAAGTTAAGCATTTTTCTGTGACAATTTTTGATATATTAAAATAGATATACTGTAACAATGAAATTTTGTATATCCGTTCGGCAAGCCAATAATTTATAGCATTGCATCAGCATATCCGTTTCCGTAATATCAGCATAGTCAAGTGCATATCGCGTCACTCATATCATATTTTTCTATAAAGTATTATTCCAATTTTTCTAATAAGTAGGTATTTCTACTAAGATTTAACATTTATTAATGCATCGGTAGTCCAGTGGTAAGGCCTAGACTCGGTGGTCGAGAATTCTAATTTCATATATCATTAAGTTACTCGTACCTTCTAAAATATCTAACATGAAGATGTTTTTTTTAATAGACTACTGAAATATACCTATTTCAGTTTTACCAAGTTGCTATTGCAATGCTAAAGTAATAAATTAATTAAAATACCCAAAACAACACTTAAAGAGCATTCTAGAAGTTGGAAATTGGCTGTAATGGGTTATTGTGGTCACAAGGCTGCTCTCATTCTGCCCAGTTATAGACTCGATTGAAAAATGGCCTGTCAAATACTAAAATAATGACGGTGCCCTATATATCTGTTTGTATATTGCATAATTCCAATGTAATTGATAATGTAAACACGACCTTCTTCGTAGACCCCAGGCCAGGGTGAAAATAATAAAGATAGACTGACTGACTGAAGACTGCTCGGCCCCAGTGTTATGTAATCCTATAAACTGGAGAAAATCGTTACCTACTCTGAAAAAGAATTTAAAACCACGTCATTAATTTTGAACAATTTTCCAAGTGATAAAGTGTACGAAACCACTTCCAAAGAGTTTCAACGAACTTTTAAACTACGATCGCCTAATAGGCTAGCTCACGTATGATTTTTAGGGTTCCGGAACCGTAACACATAAGGAACCCCTATAGTTTCACTCTGTCCGTCCGTCTGTCTGTCCGCGCTTCTAGCTACTGAAATTATGAATATAATTGGTATAGTTATAGATTGTGTATAGAAAACTTTGGTATAGTTATACCTAGATTGTGTATAGATCTCGTTGTTGGCATCGTAAAATAATAATAATTTTATATTTTAGGGGAGGCTCCTCTTGTATGTATCTCTATATCTTGTATATACTCACATGTATGAACATGTCAAGTGGGGATGAGAAATATTTCTTCATTAGACCCCATCGTGTGGGGTAGGTTAAGTAGGTATCGTTAAATAGGTATTTCAAAATAAAAGTGAGGTTTCATAATTCATACATGACTTTTTTACAGTCTTTTACAAATTTTCGAGTAAAAAAAACTCTTTAGGGAAACTATCTTGAGCGAAATCGGACAATTACTTTTAAAGTAATTAAAAGAATAATATGTGTGTGTGAAAAATAATATGTGGATGGACACTTAGGTGGCTTTGCTCGCTAAGCTCTACGCTGCCGCGCTGCTACGCTAAGTAGAAGATAGGGGCAGCAGGCAGCGGGCAGCGGGTCACTAGAACGCAAAATATTGCGCCTAAACGTAACAGAACGAACACTTTGGCCGCGATTAATATGACCAAAAGAATCACACCGCGGCCGCCACAAATTGAGCTTTATCGACTAGGCCGCAACATTCAGATTCCTAATAATTACCTAAAGGGGATTGTTTACCTACCAAGAATTACCTTACTGGTTTGGACTTAAAAATTGCTTCTAGCATACACTTTCATATTGTGACGTACAGGTGACGGTAGCCGATTTCATTGAAACCAGGCTAGCTACGCAGGAGTTATTTTATAGTGCCCAAGTGTATGCACAGTATACAAAAGTACTCTCCTCCTTTACTCTCAAAACCCAGTGGAACTTATGACCGACACGACTGGCGGGAGGTCAGGTGCAGGACCGACTTTTCACATACCCACCCGACGAATGGATTATCTCTTGTCAAACCATCAGGTGACCAGCCTCAAGCCTGCATTGTCTTAACCAAACTAGGAAACAACATTTTTTGTTATAATATAATATAACGAAAAATTATATAGGTACATAATATACCAAAACAAGGTATCCGAGAACATCGTTATATTTTTTGCTAATCCACAAACTGTTGGAATCGATATGAAACTTGTTGATTAGTTGTGGATACTTCCGTCACAGCCATCCATTTCCGCCCAGGGGTGCCAACATTAATTTCGGCTAACCGCAAAATTGTTACCGAAGAGTTCCTAGAATAAACAACAGTAGGAGATTAATTGGAACGTAGCTTACAAGCTTAGTCTATTTTTAACCGACTTCCAAAAAAAATGAGGCGGTTATACGTTCGGCTGTATATTTTTTTCTGTTACTGTTACTGCATATGTTCAACGATAACTCCGCCGTGTTGACCGGTTTTCGAAATACTTTTTTTGATCCAAAGTTGTCCCGTTGTCACAAAAATGGTGACCTGATAATGGCATCCATGTGGAATTTAGGGAACTTCTCGAAATTTATATGAACACATATACTGATTTCGACTTTTTCTTAAGTAACCCAAGCATATGCTACCAAAAAGTAAGATTTTGCACCAAGGTTATACTCTGTATCCAAAAGTACTGAACAGAACTCCTGACTTATAGATACATGTTTAAGGATTTCGGCGTTGTTTAAAGAACTGCAAGCATAATCCACTATGGCATTTAGAGTAATCATCATCATCACGACCATTATCACACCACACATCGTCACATAATAATGATATTAATAGGTACGTCTCATAGTATTTTACACCGACACGGATATCTTTGTATATTACTCTGCCGTTTATAGACCGATTTTCAAAATTATTTTTTTGATGTATAGGATATAATCTGAAGATGGTCATGTTGTCACCAAAATGGTGATATGAAGATGGCTTCCATGGGGAATCGAGAGAACTCTTCGAAATTTATATGGACACATATAGTGATTTTAACTTTCTCTGAAGTAACCCAAGCATATGCTACCAAAAAATAAGATTTTGCACCTAGGTATACCCTGGATCCAAAAGCACAGAACAGAACTCCTTAGTCTTTAAAGATAAGGGTTTGGAAATTTCGACATTGTTTAAAGAACTGCAAGCATATGCCATTATGTAACTTACAGTAATCATTATCATATTATTATATACATATTATTATATAAAAAAAATTTAAGTCGGTACCAGCCAACTTAATGTTCTATCAGGATCTTGTTTGGGCTGGTACCGACTTCAAAATTATGAAGATTGTGTAGAACAACTGTGTTAAAATTTTAGCCAAATTTAAAAGGGTTATTTATATATTTATTTATATTTATATATTATTATCTTATTTAGAAAATAAGATTTATCTGATACTATTTTGTGTATTTTTACTTTGAAAGTTGGTTTAATTTTTTGTTTAAAAATAATAAGTTTATAGAGTTTTGACGGCCGAATAAAGAAACGCTACTTAATGTTAGGGGCCACTTATACTCTCAGATAATATTCGACCAAAATAACGTATCATTATATTTCTTTACTGCACGGATACTGCAGAGATGACTATCTTTTCATAAAGTCCATAACTCATCTAGCTATACAAATAAAACTCAGACATAGATCAAAGGAAACCAAGCTATCCTTTGTAGATCAGTTTTTCTTCGTTATAAACGCTAGTCCACGATATAAAATAGGCAAAGTATTTTCTCGTCCGTAGACGGCTATAATGAAAAGTGTTATATTATAATATCCAGGCTTGAAGTGACCGGCGCGGCGGCCGCGGCAGGGCAGGCGGCACCGGGGTCAAAGAGATATAAAATGTATCAGATATTGTACAAGAGACAGAGGATACGTAAGTACATTTTTTCATAACCATTTATTAATAGGATTTTCGTTTTATGAGACCTATTCTCCCGTTTTTGTGTAGATATATATTGTATAATATAATCCTTTATAAAAATAATAAATGGTTCCCGCGACTTAGTACGCGGAAAAGAAAATCCCATGCATTTTGCCACAATAAAAAGTAGCCTTTATCCATCCCCGTGGTCTACTCTATATATGTGCCAGATTTCATCAAAATCGGTCCAGTACCTAGTTTCGGAGCCTATTCGAAGCTAAGCTTGCTAAGTATCCGAAGAACTTGTGTTACAGGTACCAGGAAACTATACATTTATTTAAGATTTTTTTTATATACACATATTTAATACACATCCAAGAGCCAGGAAAACAGAAAAACTTTTTCGAACCCGCGACCCCCGGCTTGAGCATTAACGCGCTGAACCACTGAGCCACAGAGGTCGTCAATTTATATACAAAAATAAAATATATATATGTATATTGATGAGTGTGGACTGTGTGACATAATAAGTTTCATTTTCGGTATTTCTATTGGGTCCTTAAATATGAAATTGGCGTTTTGTCGTACTGGCCACTTTGATCTCAAATATATCTTCTTTGGTTAGGCATTCCCACGGATAAGATAAATGAGGTTGGATTGGCAACCGTGATACTTTTACTTGAAAACCAGCGTCGCCGCCTGTCTCCCACCAATGCACTCCACTACATAAGAAATAATAATACATACACGAATTACGCACACTAATTAACAAATCACACCTAGAACAGAGGGCTGCGATTTGGTACTCACACTACGTTGAGTCGATAACGTTACGACACAATTCACATGCTCAAAATTCACACGCACGCTAGGACTTGCTATGGTCGATAGGAATTTTCGATAGTGAAAATGGTAAACTTGAATCTTGAAATCATCTTAGTTTCAGTTACATTTACGATTTATGAGCCCTAACTTTTGAATGCGGCGGGGGGAGTAGCGGGGCAAGTATGGTTGCGCGTGTACAATATGTGCATCCCCACTATTTTTGCCAAGGGCTCATCGTTAATCGTAAACCGTCCTGTAGCTATTGGTAATTGAATGAAAAATTTTAATAACGGGAGCACTAGTAATTTTATACTAACTAAAATATTGTGTCAAAGGCGAATTTAATTGGTATTGGGATAGAAAATGAAAAAAAATATTAACATGTATTACCTTTATTTGTAATCAAAAATAATGTAAAAATAATGTAAATAAAAAAAATAATGATGGTCGATAAATATTATGTAGCAAAAAAAAGGCTAGCAAAATTTTACTACCGAGAACGATAGTAACTCATTCTGAAGAAAAATAATTTGTCGATAAATCATCGATCACTGACTGCACTATCCAGGTGACCGAAGCGGACGTGACGCAAACGAGTCGAAAGGCGCGGTAATTTGGCTCGCTTCGCAACCCATTGCGCGTCAGATGTGTCTTCTCGCGAAATATTTGCGTACTTCACCAGCAATGTATATTTTCTGTAATTCTTGGCTTAATTGTCGTTTCTTCTTAGAATTTCAGAATTCGAACTAATTTTTTGGGAAAAATACTAAAAAACTAAGGTTTTTATGCTTACCGATGAAAAGAAATTCCTCCTTGTTTCATATTTGATGTCTGACTATTTAATTTGCACATAACAATCGCACAACACGGCATTTTCAAAGGATATTAGCGCTGCTTCGTACTGCGAGGCAATCAACAAGCGACTAAAAAGTATGAACGCGTGGTTCGGTAGAAGTATGATTGTCCAATCATACTTGTGGCGCGTCTGCCCCGCGCACATTGCCAATCCAACCTCATTTATCTTATCCGTGGGCATTCCCATTTCAAATTTATACCGCTATTTACTCATGCATTTGTGTTTCGAAAGCCGTAATTCATTTGTTTTTTACTCTTTTCGTCTCACTGTTTTCTCTTTGCGTCACACTGTTTACAAAATGGAAAACTTGAAATATGGTATTATTTTCGAGTACGAGTTCCACCTTGGCACCAGTGCTGGAGAAACGGCTCGAAGGATTAATGAAATGTATGGTGGCGGTGTCGCAAAAGAAATCCAACGTTTTCGTTCTGGAAATTTCAACCTGCAGAACAAGCCCCGTGGACGGTCGGAGACCAAAGTTGATAATGATGAATGGAAGGGTGGAAATCGGGAAGGTGAAAAAGCTTGAAAGGTGGGTACCTCATGAATTCAGCGCAGCAAACCGACAAACGTGTGTTGACAGCTGCGTTACATTACTTAACCGGCACAATAATGAAGGGATTTTAAATCGAATTAGCATTAGCTGTGATGACAAGTGGATCCTATACGATAATCAGAAACGCTCATCGCAATGGCTGAACCCTGGCGAACCAGCCAAAGCCTGCCCCAAACGAAAATTGTCTCAAAAAAGTTACTTGTGAGCGTTTAGTGGACGTTCATCACAGCTTTCTTAATCTGGCCAGACGATTACGGCAGATGTCTTTTGCCAGTAACTGCAAATCACGATGGAAAAGCTAGCTGCTAAATAACCGAGGTTGGTCATTTTCTCTAGGCCACTGCTGCTTCAGGACAACTCTAGACCACACACTGCACAACAGACGGCTACCAAATTAGAGGAGCTTCAATTGGAATGTCTAAGACATCCACCGTATTCCCCGGATCTTGCTCCAAGAGTTTACCATTTTTTTTCGAAATTTGGATAACTTCTTGCAAGGGAAAAAATTCAACTCCGATAGGGCAGTCCAAAGCGCCTTCAAAGATTTTATTGATTCCTGTCCGAATGTTTTTTTTAGTAAAGGAAGCAATTAATTACCTATGAGATGGCAAAAGTGCATAGATAGCAATGGTATATAGTTTGATTAAATAAATATATTATGTCTTTGCTGACATTCCAGTTTCAACCACTAAAAATTTGTGTGCCACAAAGAAGAAGTAATTAGAAGAAGTAATTTAAGAAGTAATTCAGCATCAGCAGGAGCTGATGCTGAATTACTTCTTAAAGATAATGTAAAAGAGTGTGAAATCGAATTTAGATTTAAAGAAATAGGACCGCAAGACATTATTAAAAATTTTAATTTATTAAATATTAAGAATACTGCAGAGTTATAGGGCCTATCAATGAAAGTTATTAAATCTATGTATAATCGATATTATCTCACTTTACTTAGCCACTATTTTTAAAGATTGTATAAAAAGTGGCGTATTTCCTGATCTAATGAAACATAGTAATGTTTTACCTCTGTTTAAGTCTGGTAATAAGTCGGATTCATCTTACTTCCGACCTATATCTATTTTGTCAACACTAAGTAAAATATATGAAAAAATAATACTTACTCAGTTACTAGCACACTTTAATATAAATAACATTTTACATAATAAACAATTTGGTTTTACGAAGGGTCGCTCTACAACAGATGCTGGCGTTGATCTGATTAGTTATATTTTTGATGCTTGGGAGGTGTCGCAGGATGCTCTAGGAGTTTTTTGCGATCTCTCTAAGGCATTTGATTGCGTGCAGCACACAACGTTGATGAGGAAACTATGCCACTATGGAGTAAGGGGACCAGCACTCGTCCTCTTAAAATGTTATTTATCAAATAGGACTCAGAGAGTTGAGATAAATGGAAAAAGATCCACAGGTACCAAAATTGAGATGGGGGTCCCACAAGGATCCATTTTAGGACCCTTTCTTTTTCTGGTCTATATAAATGACCTACCATACCTTATTAATGGAAAAAACGGGATAGTCTTATTTTCCGATGACACGTCACTTACTTTTAATATTAATCGCCAAAACTCAGGCTATGACGAAGTAAATAATGCTCTCTCAAAAATAGTACACTGGTTTAGTGTTAATAATATTTTGTGAAATAGCAAAAAAACTAAATGTATAAAGTTCACGTTGCCAAATGTAAGGCAAACTGAAACCAATGTTCTATTGAATGGAAAAGGTATGGAACTAGTAGATACAGCTGTCTTTTTAGGTATAACTTTATTAAGTATAACTCGTTGGCCGACAGACTCAGTTCAGCAGCATTTGCAGTAAGTAAGATAGGACAATTTTTAGACGAAAACACAGCAAGACTTGTATATTTTAGTTACTTCCACAGTAACATGTCCTATGGCATTCTACTGTGGGGAAATGCTGCCGATATAAATACTATATTTGTGCTGCAGAAGCGAGCTTTTCGGGCAATCTACAAGCTGACCCCCAACACGTCATTAAGAGAGAAGTTTATACAATAAGATCCCAGCAAGCGTTCAAAATTTTTCAATCAATAAATTTTTAAAAAGTAGTTAAAGAACGTTTGTGAGCACACAAACGTTCTTTAACTACTTTTTTAAATTTAGCAAAAGGCTTTAGCAAAAGCCTATTATAAAGTTAATGATTTTATGAATGATAGCACACCTTGGGAATGAGGTGTCCCCCTGCAAGGCTATTTCTAATTCACATAATTATATGATTGTACTCTTCTTATGTAGTTTTAGTCAGAACATTGTTATATGCCTTTTTTATACTTTAAAAGAACAATTTTCCATCTTTTTGATAAAAGATGGCCCCGCGCGAGTTTCTTACGCCGGTTCTTCTCGCCGGGCTAGTTCCCGAACCGGTGGTAGGCATCATGTAGATCGGCGGGCAGTAAGTGTATAAAAATACCTATTTTGAATAAAACATTTTGACATTGACTTTGACTTTGACCAAAAAAAATCGATTTTATGGTCCTCCTTTCCAAAACGCAAATTTCATATGTAATATAGTGCAAGGTAAATAAGTGACATTTACAATTGGTAACAATATTGTATACCTACTGATTACAGCTGCCCTATTATGAACTTCAACTGACAAGTGAGAATGGGCTTCATTTTGACGTTTGAACTTTTTAATACACAATTTAAAAAGTTAAAATGTCAACATTTTGACAAGATTGAAGTTTTAACGTCAAACGTTAAAATTAAGATTATTCCCACTTGTCAGTTGAAGTTCATGTGATGTGCTTTTGTTTAAAAACACGATGCCTGCCTCAAAGAAAGTGAAACAGTCTACTTACAAGACACATTGTATCTTTGTAATGTAACATTGTATCTTAAATGCTAATAACTTAATAAATCTAGGTTTACTCAACATGTAAATCATGGATCAGGGTATAAAATAAACGGACAAGCGTATTGCAGCGTTATATAAAGATAAATTTTACTCAACGCTTGTTACGAAACATTAAGCAATTTCGATTCCACGACAATAATTACTAATAGCTGGAGCCCGCAACTTCGTTTGCATAGAACTAACTCAACGGAACCCTATTTTTTAAAAACCGAACCCTAAAATAAAGTAGCCTATGTTATACCCAATATTATCAGCCATCTACCAGTGAAAGTCCTGTGAAGATCAGTCTTTCCTTTTTAGAGATTAGCCGGTACAAACAGACAGACGGACAGACAAAAATTTTAAAAATTGTTTTTTTTTTATTGTAAGTACCGTTTATACTTTCATCAGATGCGAGCGATGAATAAAGCAATGCCTACTTTGAGATACGAGCTTTGGTTGGAAAAATTTAGGATTTTCAAATTTCTTTTTCTCCCATCATGAAGAAAATATCTGCACCATTTTTTAATATAGAAGAATTTTACAGAAATTAAAATATATCGGCCATTTTGGAATTTCAAAATAAATATATATTTTTTTGTAATTATCATCCCCTAGAACACCTACAAAAGGATACCTAGATTAATATTATTAAAAATAAATGTCCGCTATCTTTGAAATTCAAAATGAATATCATTTTTATATTTAGCACCCCTAAAAACCTCGAAGACGACACCCGTATCAATTTTACAGAAAAATAAATATTCGCCATTTTGTAAATTTCAAAATGAATCTACATATTATCTACACCCCCCAAAACCGACAAAAATTAAAAATCGGAATTTTGTACCCTC
This sequence comes from Phengaris arion, assembly GCA_963565745.1. Classification (NCBI taxonomy): domain Eukaryota; kingdom Metazoa; phylum Arthropoda; class Insecta; order Lepidoptera; family Lycaenidae; genus Phengaris; species Phengaris arion. Next base: position 4,338,510 of record OY751442.1, read on the forward strand.
CTTTACGTTTTTTTTGTGTGCGCTCGTTTTGCTGCTTATTATATTTTTTTAATTACCTACATCAGAGAAAATATATGTGCATATTCTTAAATTATAAACTGATGACTGATTACCTATGCATGATGTTAATTTAAAATTACAAACAGACACTTCAATTTCATTTATTAGTGAGTATAGATTTGTCGGCAAATACAGTATATAATAGTCTTGCGATCTGTCAACTAAACATTTCGCGTGCTCTAAATTTATATGGTGGTTTAAAGTTTTTTTTATGTAAAATGTCAAAACAAATGCGATATAATGTATAACCAGGTCTATGTAGTTCGATGTATAGAAAATGGAGGCTCAAGCTAGTTACTTAAACTACGAAACCTTAAGTAGTGCGCAGCCCAACACACTTAACCAAATCACATCTTGTTTATCGATGTATCGTATGACGTGTCTGTACCTATTACTTCATAGTGAAGACAGTAGATGGTAACTAACATGTAGACTGCCAATTACATAATATTATTCTAATTTCTAGTGGACGTGTGTATCATCAGGGAATCTAATTCATAAGCAGGTAGAGTGTTCTCATAATTTATTTGTATTATAATGACGGCATGCAGTCACAATACAATAATTGTCGAATGACATGGCAGGTTATCATATTAATAACATGATCGAACGGGCTGACTAAACCACAGATTATAGCGGCAACAGAAATACATAGTCTGTGAAAATTTCTACTCTCTAGCTGCCACAGTTCATGAGACACAGCCTGGTAACAGACGCTGTCCGTCTGTCTGTCACCAGGCTGCCACCAGACAGCGTAATCTTAGTAATAGGGTCCCGTTTTTACCCTTTGGGTACGGATTTACGGAACCCTAATAGAGCATAGAAAAATGTAACTCGAGTCTATTCACATTAAGACGTGCCCACAGCAATTAAAGTAACACATTTTGATATAATATATTTTGTGTTTGTGTTACATATATGTTTGTAGCCCCTAAACTACTGATCCGATTTAAACGAATGAGGTGTCAATAGATAAGTATTTTAAATAATTCGTATTAGTAGCCCGGGCCCCGGGCTGCTATTACGAATTTACGTACCTAGTCAAGTTAAACTTTTTTGACGTGATAATGTCTTATAATTCGATGGAGCCGGCTGCACGCACGAAAAAACATGACTCATGCGTTACCAAGTACCGTTACCAAGTACCAGCGTTACCTCGCATTTTATTATTGTTGTTATTGTTGTTGTTGTTGACGTTGTCACGTTCAACTATCGTCAGTAAACCGACTTTTGCCCGGTTCCTATAATCAACGGATCGTCATGGTATAAAAGTTACTATCCGTTTTTCTACAACCGACTACGAGTCGTAAGTACTGTTTCACAATTAACTTTCTATACCTGCTATCGACGAGCGTCCGTCGGTCGTTCAAATACCGAGCTCTCCTCACTCTCAGTTGTGCGTTTCGTTATAGGCAAAATTGAAACCGAAAATGGCACAAAATCAAGACATAATAAATTAGATTCACATATGATTGATAGTAATTAATTTTTTTATCGTAATAATATTATTATTATCGTACAATCGCAGGTATCTGCGTGTTATTTTATTTTTTTCTTACCAAATACAGTAGAATGCATACACATAACAAGAACGGGAACGGAACGTAAGCGCCTTTTTGTTTTGTTTGACTGATGACATCCATCATCTTTGCAAAATAAAAGTACGTATATAGTCTCTGTTATTACGACTTTTACAGAAGAAAGTATAATAAAGTTTCTAGTAGTGTTTTACGTACAACTTTTGAAATGGATATTACGCCGGTGAGTACAGATAACATCTATAATTTGATATTTTTCTAAAAAACTGTACCTACATGTTTGCCGCTTAAAATATTGCAACGTTTTTGAAGATTTACTTTATTTAGGTATATTTCTGTTACAGAAAACAAAGAAGCCTATGAGCAAGCATCCTTGCTTGCAACATCATCATGTTGCCCTGCTTGTGGATTTCATACAAAGCAACCCAATACTTACAACAAAAGAGGCCAATGCGGCCACAAACAAACTAAAAGAGGAATGTTGGACTACTTTGACCAACACATTTAATTCAAAATGTGGTCAAATACCACGGCAGCGAGAGCAACTCAAATTGAAATAGGACAATTTGAAAAAGGCTGCTCGTAAAAGAGCTGCGAATATCAGAGTGAAAAATTTGAAACTAATTTTTTATTAAATTAAATTAAATATTGTTTTATTCAGGCTGCATAGGCCCATATTATACCTTATAGACTAACATACATAATATAATGTAATAAACACTAACATTAAACACGTATTGTCTGCGACGTGGGGCGCGAAGTGTTCGGGAGTCGTCCTCTAAATCTTCTGTAGACGACTCCAATCGGCAAGAACTCCTTCTTCTCCAAGGTCGGTAAATGATGGGTTGGAACTCTCACCACAAAAGAACTAAAGTTCACTTTATGACGAGATTCCAAACGCTCGACCCTCAAGGCGAAGTTGGTTCTTCTCCTGATGTAGCAACAGTGTTACTAAAGCATAGAACCTTAATGTCAACAATACCTGATGTAGTGGAGATATCCCATGATTTCTGAAATAACATCAATAATTTATTTCACTATAATGGAGTTTTTACTCTTATTTTAGGTAGGTATGAGGTTATGTTTTCATAGTATATATTTTGACGGTGTACAAATGCATCCAACATACTAACCTGGCTCCTGTTACTCTTAAGTGTGGATAAACTTCAAGTAGTAACTGTTCAACAGATTCTTTATCAAGTCGAAATCTCCTTTGAAATTCGTACGAATCCAGCGTCGCTAAATAATTCACTCTTTCTTTATATACTCGATCACGCCTATTATCTTCTGAATCAGTCTCACTGGAGTCCGTGGTGATAATATCGAACATTTCCCTATCACTGTCTGAACTCAACATTTCTTCAAATTTCTTGCAGCTTGCAGCGAAAACAGTGAAATAGACACTAACCGACAGAAATTGACAGGTAACCGTATGGCATTACGAATGGTAATCTTGACAAACTACTGACGTTTAAAATATTTATAGGAACGGCCTAAACTGTCTTTTTCGTACATTACGCTTACCGTCCGTTACTATGTAACCCTCCCTTCCGTTAGTAGCAAGACGACGGTAAGTTACTTAACGAGACGTTTTTTATAGGAACGGTTTAAGCTTACGCCTCGTATAATATTCCACCATTCGTAACTAGAACGGATCGTTTTTCAAATATAGGAACCGGTCATTTACAGACAACCGATATTTTGACGTGATAACGTCTTATAATTCGATGGAGCCGGCTGCACGCACGAAAAAACAAGACTCATGCGTTACCAAGTACTGTTACCAAGTACCGTTACCTGTTACTGTTACCAAGTACCAGCGTTACCTCTCATTGCCGGTACCTCATAATTATTTTATTATTATTATTATTATTGTTGTTGTTGTTGTTGTTGTTGTTGTTGTTGTTGTTGTTGTTGTTGTTGTTGTTGTTGTTGACGTTGTAACGTTCAACTATCGTCAGTAAACCGACTTTACAAACATTAACAGCTTTTTTTTACAAATAATATAGTTACAAGATAGAATGTAGCGACTATTTTATTGGTGTATCAGGTGACGCTACACGTTACAGTGAGAATCTGATATCAAATTAAAACAATGTCACTTTACAAGTTGAAAATAACGAGCCGTGAAAACAGAGACCAATCGTTCTCCACCTAATGGCTTATTTGTTCTTGCTGGAATTTTAAAATTCAGAGAGGGAAGACTATTATTAGATAATGCTTTATATTTTTGCAGATATTTTTTATACTACTCATACTATTGATCGATATAGTCATGTCCTTATTTAATGGTGACCTTAGAATATGCCAATGGTTTGAGAATAGCTCTCTCTCTCTCGTTCATTTTTCAGTTTAGAAAATAGTCCAAACAAAGACTGACAAATGCCCGTGTCAGCATACATTTCCAATAAAAGAATCACGCGAAAACGTGTGAAAAATGTCTGACTACCATCAAATGCACGAACGAAAATTCTATTGCAATTCGTAAAAGTTGGGCGAAATAAACACACTACAGTTCGAATTATAATCTCCGTCAGTCAAATGACATTTTTATTTTCTTCAACTGACAATATCAGATAATATAAGTTACTAAGTTTTTTGTCTGCCATTTTACCGAGTTTTTTTTTTTGAGTCGAAATCGAGGTCAAAATCAAGCCCTGACGTCACTGGTGGCCCAAGTGGATCTATTGTGCCTCCCTCGCGTTATAGTACCGGCCCCGGGCCTATGCTGCTCATAAGCCGAACGATGTGGTCGGGGTTGGTGCTACGAATTTCCTCCGTGGTGGAGTATTCGTGCTGCCCAGTGCCCAAGGTACCTGTTTCTGTTCTGGAAGTTTTTACCGAGATGCAAATGAGTTACTTTTGAGACATGAGATGAGACCAGTTTACCAGTATTACTATCTGGTGCCCGCCACTTCGTTTGCGTAGAAATATTAATGGAAACGGGACCCGAAGATAAAAGTAGCCTACAATGGATGAGGCCTGGATTTGGATGAGGGTCTTCAAAAGGCAAGTGGTAAGTGAAGCCGGTAGGAATGGAGTTATAGGAACCTCACGCCACTGGTAGCCTAAGTTACTCCTTATAACATCAGCTATCTGCCAGTGATTCCGCTCAAAATCAGTCCGGCCATTTCAGAGATTAGTCGAAACAGACAGACGGACAGACAGAGAACAATTAAAAAATTGAGTTTTTGATATAAGTACCGTATATACTAACATGTGCATTTAATGCAAAGCTGTTAATTTGAAATTACAAACAGACACTTCAATTTTATTTATTTGTAAAGAGTATTGAATTGAGTATGTATAGAGTACAGATAAACTAAGCGTAGCTTAGAAACGGGGAATACTACAGATCTCAACATGTATGTATATTCTGCACAATTCAAATCTAACATTTTAAAATACAAAAGATTGTTCTAGGATAAATCAAGAGCTGTCAGCGGCGCGGCTGATCACGCCCCTTACGACCAAACTCCAACTTCCAAGACATTATAATAATATGTATAATTCAAACTTACCTACCTTTCAGTGTCCCTAGCAGAAACATATGTCAGCGGCGTAAGCGTATATATATCAAATGAAATTTGTATGGGCGCTGTCATGAATTTGACACATTTTCATACAATTATCATTCGTAAACGTTACGTTTACGCCGCTGTCAAATGTCCCTGCTAGGCCCACAGATGACACGCGCTCGTAGCTGATCGCGTAGAGCCGAAATCGCGTCGCGAACGCAGTAGGTGACTCGTGTTAATTTACTGATGACGTAGGACAAAATACAGTATTAGGTGGTGTTACAAATGTCCCGCATTTGTTAAAGGGTCAAAATTATGTACCCTCGCCGGAGGTCATCGAAAAGCTTATGTTTGCTTACGTAGTTCATTCTACCGTACCATTGTTACCATTTTTATACGATCAATCATTCCAGTTAAATATATCGACAGTTTTTCAATATTCTATATAATCTTTTTATAAACATTAATTATAAATACGACCAAATGAATGTATCATTGTAATCCTATAAAGCACGAAAGGTAAATTAGTGGCATTTAAATAGGTAGGATTACAAGCTATAGCTTACAAGCTGTTGCCCGAGGCTCCACCCGGGTAAATACAGTATCCCACGGGAATGCTGTACTTTTTCGGGATAAAAAGTATCCTATATTTTAATCCAGAGCTTAAACTATTACTATACCAAATTTCATCGAAATCCGTTGAGTAGTTTTTGCGTGAAGGAGTAACAAACATCCATCCATCCATCCTCACAAACTTTCACATTGATAATATTAGGTCATTACATATGAAATTGGCGTTTTGTAAAGGAGGAACATAAAGAACAATCGATTTTTGGAGGAGGAACAATCGATTTTTTTAAACATAATATATTTATTCATGTTTTTCCTGTACTAAAAAACCATTCGGACAGGAATCAATAAAATCTTTAAAGGCACTTTGGCTGCCCCATCGGAGTTGAATTTTTTCCCTTGCAAGAAGTTATCCAAATTTCGAAAATAAATAGTAATCTGTTGGAGCAAGGTCCGTGGAGTACGGTGGATGTCTTAGACATTCCAATTGAAGCTCCTCTAATTTGGGAGCCGTCTGTTGTGCAGTGTGTGGTCTAGCGTTGTCCTGAAGCAGCAGTGGCCTAGAGCGAATGACCAACCTCGGTTGTTTAGCAGCTAGATTTTTCATCATGATTTGCAGTTGCTGGTAATAGACATCTACCGTAATCGTCTGGCCAGATTCAAGAAAGCTGTAGTGAACGACACCGGCACTAGTCCACCAAACGCTCACAAGTAACTTTTTTTTACTCAATTTTCGCTTGGGGCAGGTTTTGGCTGGTTCGCCAGGGTTCAGCCATTGCGATGAGCATTTCCGATTATCGTACAGGATCCACTTTTCATCACAGGTAATGATTCGATTTAAAATCCCTTCATTATTGTGCCGGTTGAGTGATGTAACGCAGCAGTCGACGCGCGTTTGTCGGTTGGCTGCACTCAATTCATGAGGTACCTTTCAAGCTTTTTCACCTTCCCAATTTGCTTCAAGTGGATTAAAACAGTTTTATCACTAACACCGCAGCCTGCAGCTAACTCGGACGTGGTTTGCGATGGATCCGCTTCCACAAAAGCCGTTAATTCTTCATTATCAACTTTGGCCTCCGGCCGTCCACAGGGCTTGTTCTGCAGGTCGAAATTTCCAGAACGAAAACGTTAGAACCAAAAACTCACTGTGTTTTCTTTTGCGACACTGCCGCCATACACATCATTAATCCTTCGAGCCGTTTGTCCAGCACTGGTGCCACGGTGGAACTCATACTCGAAGATAATACAATATTTCAAGTTGTCCATTTTGTAAACAGAGTGACCCAATGAAAAAACTAAAAGAGGAAAAAACAAATGAATTACGGTTTTCGAAACACAAATGCATGAGTAAATAGCGATATAAATTTGAAATTGAACTTCCTAATGAAAGAAGATATACCTATTTGAGATCAAAGTGGCCAGTACGGCAAAACGCCAATTTCACATGTAAGGACTTAATATTAGTAGGATAGCATTAAATATTTTTTTACAACACTATTACCTTAGATCTGTACAGGTTCCTGTACAATAAAAGAAATATCTTACTTCACGTATGTGCCGAATTCATTTCCTGAATCCTCAATAAATTAAATCCATGTTTGGCTTCGACACTTTGATATTTTAGTTATTTGTCACTGCAACCGTTTTCACGCGAATGTCAAAGGTGTCTGGTTCATAAAACGACTGTTCGCGTCATGACTGTAATAGTTACCGACCATCTCTTCGCTTTCAACAGTTTTCATCGCCGTATCTCAGACCAAATAAAAAAGTGAAGGCACAGTTCTGCGAACCACAAAGTGAGGCCAGTCTAAACTACGCCTTGTCGTATAATAGGGATGATGACTACATCTAAACTATTTAGTTTCATTAATATACTGAGATATATTGAGGCATTACTACTTGGTAAACGTAAAAAAAAAAAAATTTATGTGTTACTAATTAGAATGTGGCTCTCCGTGGCCACTATGCCTCGGACACATGCTAGAATTACTATATATATATAGTATTTCAGTGCAGTACAGGTTCGATTCCCAGTATGTGGCATGTACCACTGAGACTTTTCCAGATCTATCTCAAGTACATTTTATACGGTCGCTCTAAAGGTGAAGGAAAACATCGTGAGGAAACCCGCACATGGTTGACCCCAGACGTATTGACCAGACATTCCTCTGGACTAGGCTGACTATGTTGTGAGAATGCCGTATGTGCTTGGGCAACCATACGACATTTAAAAGCAACTGTCCCAGGCACTACAGTATTTCAAGAGACTTCGCTCGGATAATACTGTATAATTTATAAATCATCCAATAACGGATGAAATAGGCCTAAGTTTATGTGTCTCTCAATAGGCGGTGATCTGATTTGAATCCTAAGCTTTGTCGAATTTTTCTTATTTTTATGGTTCATTTGATAAAATATAGTCTACCTAGTTTTTTGGATATTCGGTTCGGGGAAAGCCACGTCCGTTTACGGCCTTTTTCTTATTTTGAAAAAGGTGTTTATGATCAATACTTTGTTTTCTAAAGCGTATTGCACTAACTTTGCACCCCTTGCACTTCGAGTTCCATAGCCGAATTTTACCATGACTAAGTTTTTGTTCGTATTTGTTTGCCCTACTTGAGCGTTGAAGTCACCAATGAGGAGGACATGTTCTCCTGCCTGGTTTAAAGCTATCTCCAGAGTTTTATAGAACGTTACGAACGCAATTTCTTCCTCAGATTCTGTTTCCGTGGGAGCATATGCTTGTATTATAGCTAGTGTTGCACTTTCAAGTTTCATTTGTATCACAGCTACCTGCTCTGATAGACCTGTGAAGTTTACTATGTTTCTTTGATATTCCTTTTTTATAAGAAAGCTCCGAACAAGCCCAGCGTTTCTCCTATATAACATAGAACATAATTGTCATGTTCTTCTATAATGCATCCCATTTTTCTAACTATCGCAATTTCGAGTATGTCTATTTTTATATTTTGTAGTTTGTATATCAATTCTATATATCTTTCCTCTTACTCTAGGGATCTTACATTGAAAGTTCCGATTTTTAGCGTTGTAACTGTTTTATCTATTTTATCTGTTCTTCTTATCGAAGCTGGAGGGTTATGGTCTTTTTCCCCCACGGAGACCAGCCGGCTTGGGGGAGTTTTTGATTGGGTTATTAGTTGTAAGTTGGTCTTGTTATTATCGTTGTCTTTTTTTCGGTTGCTGGTAGTTTTAATTGCTATTTGTTATTCTGTTTCATCAGTGAGTTACTTCTAGGACGGGTAATAATATCAAATGCATTCTTTATAGCAATTTTCTTAGGACCCGATGAGGATGGTGTAAGGTTCTGTGTTTTGGACTCCTGGTTTTCCGAAAAAGATGATTCCCTTTTCCTTTTTTCCGGTTTCTGGTAGTTTTAATTGCTATTTGTTATTCTGTTTCATTAGTGAGTTACTTCTAGGACGGGTAATAATATCAAATGCATTCTTTATAGCAATTTTCTTAGGACCCGATGAGGATGGTGTAAGGTTCTGTGTTTTGGACTCCTGGTTATCCGAAAAAGATGATTCCCTTTTCCTTTTTTCGCGGTGATTATCTGTTGGTTTCTTTTCTATAAGTTTTTCTCCTCGTATATAGGCAATATTGCCTTTATCTCTTTCTTTTTTCAGTTGTGGCTGCAAAGATCTTCTTATTTCTAACGTTTTTTTTTTGTATAATCTTCTTTTATGTATATTCCTTGGGGGAAATTATTTTTAATTTTAAGAATTGTATTTCATCTCCAGCTAGATATGAAAGAAATAGGTATAGGCCGGGGTCCATTGGGTTTTTGTGTCCTATCCTATGAGCTCTATCGATTTCATGTTCCTGGAGGTCCAGCGAAAGGTGAGTATTTATTTTTTCCTTAATAAATGTTACTTTATTCGATTCTTCTTCGCTCCCTTCTTTTATTCCAAAGAATAATAAGTTGAAGAATGCAAAGAATTAGAAGTGAACACATAAGAGCAAATACCAACATAATAGATGCACTTAAATATGCTTGTACACAAAAATGGCGATGGGCAGGACATGTGGACATTAGAAACAACAACAAGGAATGGACTAATGGGGAAAAGAAATAGAGGTCACCCAAGGAACATATAGATTGATAAAATAATTTCAATTGCAGGAAAAGACTGGAAAACCAAGGCACAAAATAGAAAAACATGGAGTAAGCTGGAGGAGGCCTATACCCAAAGTGGGTTTCCAATAATAGACTGTAATTAGTATTTAAATAGCTGTGAGAAAAAAAAAATTAAGGTTGTTGGAAATAAAAAGGCTTATTATTATTATTATTTAAACAATATATGTATTGGACGACCTCTGTGGCTCAGTGGCGCGTGTTCGTAATTGTGTTGGTCTATGACCTCTTGATTGTAAGTCCTTCGTGCGCTCGTGTGGTGACGATAATAATACAGCAGCAATTCTTATACTCTCCTTTATTGGTGCTTACCACAAATACGTATTACAATATGTAATGAGATATGCTTAGCACAATATGTATATACGTCTACACTATGTATAGCCTTTTGGTCAACTAAAATAAACTAACTCGATAGGCTTTACTTATGACATCTGTCAATGTCAATAATGACATTGACAGTTACATCTTACTGTTGATATATGTAACAGTATCCTGCAGAAGAGACTAAAAAGTTTTCTGTGTTCCTGGGTCTTGGATGTGTATTAAATATATGTATAGTATAGTAAAAATCTTAAATATGTGTATTGTATAAAACATATTAAATATATTTCCGTTGTCTGGTACCTGAGCTGTGATACACGTTCTTCGACTACTTAGTATAGGACCAGTTTGACGTGGTGTGGAAGTGTCCATAGATATTATTATATTATCATATTATTAGTCACTGGAGCAAAAACTTCTGTCCCTACTTTTCCACAAGGTATTTTTCAGGAATACAAACATAAAATCCAATGATTATTATTTTAAGGAACACGTTTATTTGTATTGTAATATTCGTAAGTCCTGCTACCAAAAACCAAACACTTCCGAGTCAAATTAAACGGTCCGAGCGACCGTGATCTTATAACGAGAATCGCACGCAATCATCGTTATAATAATTATTATTCATTATGATTCTACATCTATAAGTATAAGACTATATTTATAATTATTATCTGAAGAACTGAACCCTCCACTACCGATGTTGTTCAAGGCCTATTTCTGGCGATAAGCCACATGAGGCAAAAATAATACTAAGGACAACTTTATTATTAGAAAATTGAAAATATTATATTATTAACTGTTATTTAAAAGACCGGCAACTTATAACTCCATTGGGCACGGAAATCATCCGGACGGTCAGTAGGCATTACGTCTTCTCGGACTTATTCAGTAACAATATTAATAGGTGTAATTTACCTATTGATATAGTCAAAAAGCCAAGCAAGTTCAAGCAAAAGTTGAAAATCGAAGTGTCGAGTGTCGAGCTGTCATTTCTGACATTGACATTTGGCTCGAGTCTCGACACTTGTGTGTGTGATTTTCAGCTCCAAGCACAGAGTTCTAGTTTCAATGCTCTGCGGCCGACCGGATTCCGGACAATGTAGTCCCAGCCTTACATAAGATCTGTCTCGGAAATATCGTATGTGACGTGGTCAGATTTGAACTAGCAGCGGCCCGGCATTGAACCTGTATTGGCGTGAGGTCGCAGTGTTTTGGCGATTAACGTGGTATCGCTTATGTAAAAATCACTTTGGCATTGGCAACACTTCCCGGTGCAGTACAGTTTATAGCTATTAGCTTCCCGTGACTTAGTTCGCTATAAAGTTTCTATAAAAAAGATGACTTTCTAGTCATCCGTTGTTATAATAATAATTCATAAATAAAAATCGTTTACGTAATCGTCGTAATAAAACTAGAGAACGGCTGGACCGATTTGGCTAATTTTAGGCTTGGAAGATTTGAACGGCAAGAAATATTGGAAAATTGCGGGGAAAATACTAAAAATTACAATCGAATTTTTCCATACTAACTGTATACTGTGTTCAATTTGTCACTTGACTGTCAAATATTTATAGCTGCGTTTAGTTTACCTGTTTGTTTCGGACAGATCTAGAAGTTTGGTAGGTGCACTGGCGTAGTTCAGATGAGATCCCAGAGTTCTCCAATAGCGTTGAAGTGGACCACCGAGGTTTTTAGTGGGTAAAAATCTCCACATACCCTTAGCTCTTACCCCCAAGAGAGTTTTTAGGATAATCTTATGAAGATGTTCCCCTCGGGAAAAAAAAAGAAGAAGTTTGGTAGGTGTAGATGTAGATGTAGATTAGGTGTAGCTGTAGGTTGTAGGTGTAGGTGTAATTTGTTTTAATAGTTTTAAAAGTTAATAGTTAGGACAGAACAACGTGTGTCGGAACAACTAGTACATATCTACCTCCCTACCACATAATTTTAAAATGTTTACAGTAGTTAGTAGATATACCTACCTTAAACCTAAAATTATTTATACCTATATTGTTGCACGACGAAAGAAAAAAACATAATATATTGCTTAAAAATGCGCAGTTTCTAAGACCTAGCTAAATTGATTTTGTCCCACTAAACTCCCTGCATACTAAATTTCATGGTAATACAAGTATTATTATAATCGGAATCTCCGGAGATTCCGATTATGTATACAATATTGTCTCGTTTAAAGTACTTATAAGATTTTAATTTCGTTGAAACGAAATGTTGAAACATTCTAAACTCAGATTTGATGCAATTAGAAAATACATGGGAAATACACTTCGCAAAATGTTATTGTTCCAAATTCCAATAATCTTGATTTGACGTTGTTTGAATAAAATGCAAACTCAATTCTTTTATCACAGTAAATCCAAGATTGCAAAATAAAGTTGCAACGAATTTCAGAGAATGTTGTGAGATTTAGTGTTTCCAGATGGCTAAATATTGAAAAAAAATGTGATAGTTTTTAAGGAATATTACGAATTCGTTAATGAAAAGTACTAATTCCTTTAAAATTAGATTGAAATGTTATCGTCGGCAGCACAAACCTGGCCACCTCTTCTTTTATAGCCGCCCTTCCTTACCTCAGTAAGTTATAGTTTCTATATTATATACTATAGTAGAAATATTATTAAAGAATATATCACTTTAGGGACGGAAGGCAATCCTTTTAACTCACACCAAAAGACTATCTCATATTCCACCTGAGGAAGCAACATAAAAACCGACAAAATATAAGGCAGCTTGACGTTGCCAAGTGTAGGCAATATTGTTAAAGTGCCAGGATATATTGAACCGTTCAGACTAGTGGAAGTTACTTACAACAACTTACCTTTCATCAACTAGATAACCCCCGTATACTCAGGCAGTGAGCGAGCTGATGATGATTAATTATAATTTATAGCTAAGAACACTTTCGATCATGTCAGCTTTCATGCAAAAAAAACCGCCTTCTAAGTGGCGTCGTAGCTCCTGAACGAAAGGTCCCCCTCTTTTTTCGTCGGGGGTGAAAAGTATGATATGAAAGCCGATGAATAACCCTCTCTTCTACGGTAGTCGGGTAAAAATATAAAGACTGACTAAGTATTCAGTAGAAAGATGTTTGTTTATTTACAGTTTATATACTTATCTAAGTATAGCTTAAAATGTTCTGTAGTATTTAGTCTTTTTTATGCTTATTATTTAAACAAAACTTTAGTAGTAATGCAATACTTTTCGCAACAAAATACAGGAACAAAAATACAATAATGAATAATCCAATCAGTACACTATAGACATCTAGTAGCATAAATTGGAAGAATGAACTGTTCTTGCTAGGTAACGACGGCGGGGAATCTTTGTGCCGCGCTACGTACTCTGTCCAATAGATGGCGCTGTCCAAAACATCCATTGGTCGATCGTGCCATAGTTTGAAAATCTTTTTTACTGTTTGCTGCATTCTAAAAATATATTATAATCTTTATTTAAAATACCTGGCAAATATTATAGGATAGGTTTTTCATTAGTTAAAGTTCAGGGTGAATGAATTTCTAATAAGAATAGCATGCACCGACACTTACCCTGGAGAAGTTAGTTTTTCTATCGCTGCGACTAAGCTATCTACATCTAGGTCTTGGAAGTTCATTTTAACACCGATGCCAACTTCGGAAGCAGCAGCTGCGTTGGAGAACTGATCGCCGAAGAATGGCATCGTGATGAGCGGTTTGCCACAGTGCGCCGCTTCTGACAGACTCAGCATACCACCGTGCGATATGAAGCCTAGAACTTTTGGGTGGCCTGGAATTAAAACAATACTCTTTATTAAATAATTAAAATATAACTCCATTCCTATCGGATTCACTTGCCTCTTACTTTTTAAAGACCCTCAACCAATTCCCTAGGTACCTATTATACAGGCTAGGGCTTCCCTATGAAGAAGAACCAGCTTTCGCCACTAATACATGCACCTACCTACTGATTTAGGTACCGTAATGCTAATAATATTATGATCACAGTACTGAGTTACACTTATCATGACATATCACATAGGTACTAAGTAAATACTAAGTAGTAGGTAATTATTGTTGAATTAGATACCTAAGTAGGTAGGTATATAAGCACAAATCACAATAGCATAGAAGTTGCATTTTTTCTGCACGTTTGAAGCTCTACTTAGATATCGGTCATCTGTAATTACACGAGACATCCTTTTTTACTTCCTCCATGCTCTCTCATGACTCATGACCATTATGGCCAATTATACAACGTTTGCAGTTGGGTAAGGTAAAGGATTGAGACCCTGAAGACCTTTACAATATTATTATAATGTATACTAATAATAGTTATAAAGTGGAAAGATTTGTTTATTTGTTTGCATCGAATGTCTCCGAAACTACTGGACCAAGTTTGATGCAATTTGGCACAGATATAGAGTAGACCCCTGGGAAGGACATAGGCTACTTTTTTCGCTGCAAAATGTACTGTAATGATGTAATGATATCCTTTTGCGCGCATGAAGTCGCAGGTAACATCTAGTAAGTTATAAAAACTTATAAGAGGTTAAAAGTCTCTACTATAGGTATCTAAGTAGTTTTTATCTATTTGTTATTTTTCTATGAACAGTAGGCTGGTATGTGGAGACAGATGTTTTTGGATCAAGATTCGAGCCTTATTATCCTACTTTAAAAATTTATATTATGTAATTTTACAATGTTCTATAATGTTTATTATTATACTGACAAAGAACGTCTAGCTGAGAAAACCACTTGTTGATGTATATTTTGTCGTAACTCGTCGGGAGCGTAACGTTGTCGAGCTTCCACAACACCTTCTGGGGAATTTTCTGGAACGAGTGCAGAAATTGTTGCCTTTTGTGGCTCGACATGGTGTTCGCGTTGAGATTAGATCCAGAAAACTGACATAGATTGCACCATCCTTTGCTTTTGATAAAAAGTTTTCGATTTCCTAAAAAGAAGTTTGAATTTAATTATTTTTTTTCATAAAAATTTCAGGTAGATAAGTTGGTAAGAAAAGATTTGAAGTTATTATTTTTAAACAAAAAATTAAACCGACTTCCAAAGTGAAAATGCACAAAAAGGTATGAAATAAAACTTATTTTCTAAATAATGCCCCTTTTAAATTTGGCTAAAATTTTGACTATTTCTCTACTTAATCTTCATAATTTTGAAGTCGGTACCACTCCAACCAACTTGAAAGTAAGTTCTATCGTAGCCATCATCAGTCACCGCTTTGGTGACAACGAGACCAACTTCAGAACCCAATACATCAAAAAAGAATTTTGAAAATCGGTCAACAGACGTCTACTAACCGTTAACACTTAACATTACTTACCTATTTTGAACACACGAGGTCAATGATTGAGTAATTTTTAAAGCACTAAGTACTTACCATCGAAACAGGTTTCGATTGATGAATGTGTGAGCCGCCTATCTCGAGTAACTGCGGGCTCGAAAGCCTGGCACCGGTTATCGAGTGATGTTGATACACGAACACCATCTTC
Organism: Phengaris arion; assembly: GCA_963565745.1. Lineage (NCBI taxonomy): Eukaryota > Metazoa > Arthropoda > Insecta > Lepidoptera > Lycaenidae > Phengaris > Phengaris arion. Next base: position 4,354,179 of record OY751442.1, read on the forward strand.
ATTCTCTCCTCCCCTATTCTCTCCACGTCAATACGAACATTCGGTAGGTATTTATTGAACACCTTATACAAATTCCTTTGTATGTACCATCGACCGATAGAAACCATTAGCTTGTGCATTACGAAGTTTTCAATCTTTCCCCACAAAGACGGATTCGATCCGGCCGGGGAGAAATAGAACGCATCGGATCCGAGGTCGAAAGGTATACCGAGTCTGGAGTAAGTCCATGGTAGTAGAGTGTGGGATGTTATACCAATAATGGGGGCATCGTACATGACTGCTGCATATGCCAAGCCACAGTCGTTTGCGAACTGCTCCACGAAAATCACATCGAACTTTTTGCCACTTTTTCGTAACGCTTCCACGTTTTTATTCGTGAATAAGTTTTCGCAATCCTCTTCAGCGATCGGTGGACTCCACACTATGTGGTGGTAGAGATTCATGATGTGAGCATATCTCGGATCGATATTTTCATACTCCGACATAGGTGGGATATGTTTCATACTAGGCCTATCCACCGTCAAATCCACGAACTTCAAAGTTTCCGTCTCATTCTGGGGATAATTGTTCATGACGGTTACCGTATGTCTCTTGGATAGCTCCTCGAAAAGTCTCTGGAATGCCGTGTAATGGCTTCGCAGAGGTAGAGACACGATGGCAAGAATATTAAGCGCACACGCATGTTGACATAGTAAAAACACGAGGATTAATTTGATGTACAGAGACATAGTGACGGTGACGGGCAATGAACGACCGGCCTCGACACCGCTTTTCGTTTAACTGTCTCGGTGCTGTTACCCGACAGATCAAGTGTGTATCCATCAACTGTAATTAGATATCTCAAGGTGGTCAGTTAATGAGTGGTTTTAACCAGTGGGAATCAAACTTTCATAACAAGGCAAGCCTATACAATTAGTATGGAGTGTTGTTTTGTTTATATTATGGGTATGCCTCAGTTAGGTATGCCATTAATTTTGTTGTTTATTGTTTGTAAAAATGCACACAACTCTATAGCGTCTTTCATTTGCCACGTCGGGGGCGAACGAGCAGACGGGTCGCCTGATGGTAAGCGATTATGGCACCCTTGTTATATGCACATGCGTTGGATAAAATATAATCCCGGAGGCCATAGTATTTATAGCGTGGCACCGGCGCGGGCGTGCCGACACTTGCGGTAGGTCAGCGACAGGTCATTGCACTGGGTGCTCGCGGGTTCAAATCATTTATGATTTTACGAGTTATCTTCAAGGATATACCTATCACATTTCCTTTTGTTTATTTTGATTAAGTAAAAAATATGCAACAGATATTTTGTGTCGAACATGTGGTCGTTAGAGCTTTTCTCGGATATTGTAGTTTTATTGTTCGTAAATATTCCATTCAAGTAATAAATGCGGAAAGCTAACGCGATATTCGATATTAATAATAGAATACTGACTCGTCATACGGAATACACGCGATCAATGCACGTGTACAATGCCACAACCCCCACTACGTTATAGGCCATAAAATAAAATAATTTTAACGCCATTTATTGTATTCATATTTTTATTCTTAATTTATAAAACATTATAAAATTATATTAAATACATACAATAAAATGTACATTAACAGAGATAGACAACACAGTATTTACAGAGTACTTTTAGTAAAACTGAATTTTTCTGCAAACCATGGAATTTTTAAGTTTTTAACATTCTAGTTGTAAATAGAAAGCGTTTAATTTTCGTGTTTTTTAGTTTATGGTATATACTACACTTCGTGAGCGCAAAAGGGGAATCCCACAGGAACCGTACATTTTGCCGCGACAATAATCCTATGTCCTCACGGTCTACTCTAAATCTGTGCCAAATTTCATCAAAATTAGTCCAGTAGTTTCGAAGCCTATTCAAACAAACAAACAAACAAACAAACAAACAAACAAACAAACAAACAAATCTTTGCTCTTTATAATATTATAGGTAGTATGGAAGAATATTTGTAGAAATTTTCATAAGCTGAAATACACGAACTAATTTATTTTAAACTGTTACTCACTGTACCAGTTACTAGCTTAGTGCGTTACTATATCAGCAGACATAGGCAATGTAAAACTGCATGGCTCTTAAATGTTTTCTAAAATGTTTTTACAAATAATGGCCATATGACAAATTCATGCTATTTAACACATAGATGATTAAAACAGCCGTTTCTGTACAATATAAAGGCACACAGCCAAAAAGAAAAGGAATGCAAAGAACATAATAACTTTATCTGTGAACTCGCGGCGGCCATATTTCTTCAATAGTTTGCTTGACTGTTGAATTGTTGATCCTGTGTTTAACAGCTCCGATTGTGTTCCCTGAAACGACAAAACATAAAATGAAATACAAAAAAATAAATTGAATAAAATAAGCCTTTATTCAGACTAACATTACTATATTTTACATTAACTTAATTATTAATTTTATTTTAACATGATTGTACTTTGGCAAAGATCTCCCTTAAACTCTTCCAAAGTGAAATAATCAAAACTTTATAATCAAAAAATGATATTTTTATAGATCAGTCCAGTTAAAATTATCCTATTTAAGACAAAAAATAGATTATTTAATTATTGTATACTAGCTGTCCCGACACAAGTTGTTCTGTCTGAACTATGAATTGGAATGAATAACACCTACAACCTACACCAACATCGACACCTACACCTACACCTACAGCTACACCTACAACCTACACCAACATCGACACCTACACCTACAGCTACACCTACAACCTACACCAACATCGACACCTACACCTACAGCTACACCTACAACCTACACCAACATCGACACCTACACCTACACGAACATCGACACCTACATCTACACCTACACCCTACACCAACATCGACACCTACACCTACAGCTACACCTACAACCTACACCAACATCGACACCTACACCTACAGCTACACCTACAACCTACACCAACATCGACACCTACACCTACACGAACATCGACACCTACATCTACACCTACACCCTACACCAACACCTACACCCTACACCAACACCTACACCCTACACCAACATCGACACCTACACCTACAGCTACACCTACAACCTACACCAACATCGACACCTACACCTACACCTACAACCTACACCAACATCGACACCTACACCTATATCTACACCTACACCTACAACCTACACCAACATCGACACCTACATCTACACCTACAGCTACACCTACAACCTACACCAACATCGACACCTACACCTACAGCTACACCTACAACCAACACCAACTTCGACACCTACACCTACACCTACAACCTACACCAACATCGACACCTACACCTACATCTACACCTACAGCTACATTAACTACCACTATGCCTATACCTACAATCTACAACTAATAAACCAAACAGGTAAAAAACATAACAAACACCTATTAATATTTGACAGTCAAGTGACAAATTAAACACAGTGAACAGTTGGTATGGGAAAATTCAATCGTTGTTTTTAATATTTTTCCTGTAATTTTACATTATTTCTAAGCATTTAAACTTTCCTTGAACTTCCAATATAATTTTGAGACCAAAGTTAGCCAAATCGGTCCAGCCATTCTTGACTTTATAATAGTAGTAGTATATTAAAAGAGAAGAAGATGCTAAATATGTACAATTAATTATGTTGAATGAAAAGCTTGTATATAAGCTTAATAAATTTGATAAAAACTTACATGTACAGCTGTACTGGAAGAGACCAGATTGTCAAGTGTGTCCTGACTCCTCTGTGTTGTGGAGGCCAACTGTCGACTTATAGACAGAAGCTGTTCTGTTACACCTGTAAAAATAAGTAGAATATGAATTTAAAAGCAATTTATTCAAGTTAGATTTGAAGGGAACAATTTTATTGTGTTTAAGGGTTATTTTTATTCAAGATATTTTTACCATGACTTTTTCCATGTGGAAATAGCCTCTTTTTGCCATTTTGCCAGACAGACACACATAAGAGAAAAACATTGTGATTGATTATTATGATACTATTACATACGTCATGTAGTCATCTACTTAATAAACAGGCTTAATAAACGTACCTGAAGACATTTTTAACAAGCCATCTCTGTCAACTTTTTTCTTTCTGCTTCTCACACCCGCATCATCCTTCTCTGTCTTTAAAAGATCCTCTCTTTGGGCTTTCTCAATTGCAAACAGGCTGCTAATATTGGCTTCCTTGAATTCCTTTAAAAGACTAAAAACATTTTAAACGCTATTGTCAACTTTAACCTCACAGATTAATATTGTCAAGGTCTTGCAATATACTTTATAAAAGTAATTGCCCTAAACACAGGCATAAAACATATCTTACCGTTTGTAATATTAGAAAGTAATAAATAATAATTCTATATTTTAATACACACCTAGCAAAGAGATGTCTTTGCGATTCTAATTCAAGGAAATACTTCTGGTCTCCAGAATCGTTAGCGTGGGACTCTAAATTTTCCATTTCTTCTCTAATAGCAGCAATTTTTGTGCGACCCTTTTCGTTTAATTCGTTCAAAGTCTCCATTGAGTCTTGGCATTCTAATATATCCTGAATATAAATAATGCTAATTTTGAGGTCTACAAATAACAATCGTCACAAAAATGTTAAGATTTCTGTAAATATTTACCTGAATTATAGCCTTCACTAAAAAGTGACCCTTGGCCAAGTTCTTGACAAAAATTTGATACGTAACATCTGGATTTTCTAGTTTTTTAAATACAGATTTAAACGATTCTGAATTTACATCCATTTTAATTTTATTACGTACCTATTTTATTGGAAATAATTTGACAAATTACGATTTTGTCCTTTTTTTAATATTTACTTTATGATTACAGATTTCAACTGTCAAATAACATTGAGATGTCACCCGTAATTTTTTTTTATTATATTATTGTATTGCGGCTTACAACCATTAGCCACTGGCTCAAGTTAAAAAGGCGTTTAAATTTTCAACACCGTATTACTAAATCGTTAAGTCCAAAGTCTAGTCAAATATTTTCTGATGAAATCGGGGTTGTCTCCTTTTAGAAAATAATTTAATCTCAATATTTAATACTGTACTTTAGTGAACAAATTACTTTCCTAATAAACCTAAGGTAGATGTTAATAGTACTTTATTTCTAATAAATTCGGGCATACCTACTTACGTTTTCGATACCTTCACGGAAAGTGAGACAGGCCTGATAATACTCAAAGATGTTTAATCATGCCGCCTTACTATTACCCTGGGTACTTTTGTCAACAAAATATGATTTTCATGTTCAAATCGATCTATGATTCAATCCAATCCATAAAACAATGCAACTAATAAATCTCGCACATACGTCAATCACTGCTAGCGCGTGAGTTCTTCTAAGTAGTCTGTCGCGTGAGTCCCTACTGATTGGCCCGCTCGAGTCAGCCGCCGCGCCGGACGTACTTACATTTTCAATACCTACACGGGAAGTGGGACAAGCCTGGCCTAAGCCAAACGTTGAAGAAGAGTAGGTAAACCTGAGCAAAAATCATTATCAGAAGTTGAAATTGACTTCTTCAATAATTTTATGCAATTATCTTTAAAAAGGTTATAAAAAACACTTTGCGATGATAAATAATTGATTGCTATGGAAAATGCATGGGATATGAAATTCCAGTAAAACACCAGGCTTTAAACGATGGTTTAAGAAGATGAAAAATGCGAAGAATTATCTATGGCGAAGAAGAAGAAATTATTCAAAACCAAGAAAAAAATTTGTTTTACACTATTTATTTATTTTTTTGGATTTTATTTTTGTAATTTCTTTGTCGTTTAATGGGTTTGAATTGACATTTAAATCTAATAATAAATATTTCTTCCGTCCTAAACACATGTGACGAAAAAGGAGAATCCTACAGGAACACAAAAGGATTTTTTAAACATAAATCATGTCCGAGCTCAAAAATGAGAAACAAAATATATCCATAGAAGGAACATGTATGGATTTTTGTCCCTTACGAGAAGTTAATATGTACGTACGTATTTAAATCATTAACCTTATCACGTACAATTACAAAAACCCTATCCCTCTTAAAACTTTGTTCTGAAAAAGTAATTATTATAGGAGAACAAGAGAGAAAATGGTACACGTTTTGGAAGCTACCGACACAGGTCTGAAATTAATAAAGTGCTTTAGCAGATCAGCAGCTGATGCTAATATGGCCAATCCTCTTCTTTTAAGACCTTACCCAGTGCTCCTACAAACTGTGCACTACTTGATGTTTGAGTAAGTTAATAAACGTTTAATCTGCCCATTTTTTTATTTTTGTGCCCGATTGTTTTCGCCAGTTAGTAATTTAGTCTCCAACATATTAATTAGCTGCCAAATTCAGTAATACAATAATATTATAGTCAACTGTCCAACTTATTTTTATATGCACAATATATAATATACATAATGTAAAATAATTGAAAAAAAAAAACAACATCGCTTATAACAACCAATCTGTTATTACAATTGAATGGCAAGTTTCTTGCCTAATCCCTATGTAAAGTATTAAGTAAACTTACTGCCTATAACAACATCGGATATAGTGACATATGGCTTAAAACGGCAAAACTTTATGATATTCATTGGCAACAGTGACCAACCAAATGAATGTGATTATATTTATTTAATACATTTCTTATAACAATTATCGGACATATTGTCCAAAGTTATATTATGGTCACTTCAATGTTGTTAATTCCGTTTTCCATTGCATAACCCAACCTTTAATAATGAAAAAACAAATCCTGTTACCTATATATAAGTTTTATATATTTTTGTTTTTACTTTTACAGTGTATCAAATAGGACAGACGTGAAAAAGTGGTTTGTGTATGATTTCATTGAAGATCGCCTGAGGTCTGTGCGGCAAGATATGAGCATACAGAGACTACCACCTGAACAATGTTTTGAGTTGCTTGAGCCAATGATCCGATTTTATGTTTACTACAGTTACAGGTAGCTATTTTATTATTAAATAGACAATGCCCGCGACTTTGTGTGTGTCAGGGGAAATACCACAGTAGCCATATATTTTGCACTGTGATAAAAAGTAGTCGATGAACTTTGGCACACTTATAGCCCACAGGAAGGACCTGTGGGCTATAAGTGTGCCAAATTTCATCGAAATCAGTCCAGTACTTTTGGAGTCTATTGAATGCAAACAAACAAATCTTTCCTCATTAAAATATGGTTTTAGATATAATTTCTATAAGTATGTAATGATATCTTATTTTTGTTTTGTTTTTTCAGGTTATGCGAATGCGGTCCAAATGAATACGATCCAGTTTTAAATAAGAAACATTTACTAGAATGTCTAAAATGGTTCCTTAGCTGTTGTAGTATATTAGACAAAACAAAGGAGTATTCGCACTTAGACAATGTCGCACTGAGAATTCAGCAGCTAGATTTAAGCAAACAGAGACTGGTTGTAGACAGAGTGTTAGTGGAGAGTTTGTATATATTGTCCAATTTAAATGATACACATCCATTGCACAGATATCTGCAATTACCAGAAAGTTTAAAGAGGTAATATTTCAGCAATAAAATATCAAAAACCTTGTTTGAAATACTTGTAAAGGTAGCTTTCTGAGCTTAGTGACCGCAACCAGTGGATCAGGTTCTCTGGCCACGCCCACCAGTCGCACGACTGGGTTGAGGGATTTGTTTAGTGTTTCATATAAATTACCTACCTACCTTAACATTAAAACATTACTTTATTTTATACTCTCTTTGTTTATATGACCTATTACCTAACCTACTACCAAATATTCAAGTCAGGGGGTTTTAAATTATTTTGTCCTTTTACAATTTTGTTTTAACTGTTATGTTTATTTGGTTACTGTTTTAAAATTATGTTTAATGTAATTCCAGTGTCAGCGCATTGAAATTAGCATACAATATTGGAGTAGCAATCGATAGAGGCAATTTTGTGAGGATTATGAAACTGTCGACACGACTGTGCCCTCTCTCGTATGCGGTTTTGTGTTCACACCTACCTACATTGCAGAAGTAAGTCACTTTATAACAACTCAAAACCAACTATACTGTGTTCCAGGTCTAATATATTTGAAATGTAAACAAAAACATGAAATTCAACCAAATTAATGTATAATTACATATTTTGTGTTCTAACTTCTATGGTTTTCCTTGTGATGTTTAGAATAAATAATTAGATGTTAACGGAGTATAAAACATAGATTCTATTGCTTTAATTTATTTGGATGTTAAACATTAGTCAGACTATCTGATAGTGTGTGATGGCACACCACGCTATCTTGTTCATAATATGTTGTACCTATGGAGATGAATTACTCTAAGGCAAAAAAGCTAAAAAGTGTCTGACAAAAGTAGTTAATAATAGTTCCAAAACTGGCCATAATGGCGGTAGAGTCAGAATGGAGTGTGATATGAAGTTAGGAATGAAAGATGGAGTGAAGTTAGTTGAGTTTAGTTATTTAAATGCTTTTACCGTCTTTAGTAGTTCATTCAGAAAATCATGAAAATTCTAATTACCTACTCGCGTAGTCGGAAATATTTTTAAAAATTACTTCTCAGTTTAAATTTTGCCGCTATACCTTGCGACCGAAGCGCCCACCCCTATGAACGCTTTTTTAATTTATTTGTATGCCATCTATGGAAATATTTTGGAACTGTTTTAAAGTAAAAGACTGTTTTATCGAGATACTAAACTTTAACTCAAAGTAGTAAGGTATAGTTTTGAAAATACATGGGCTTAAAGGAGATCCTTTCTCAAATCAACAATAGTCGCCACCTGTGTTCAGGGATGACATCGCGAAATCAACTATAGATGTCACCCGTACATAAAGGGATAAGGACACTTTTTCATGTATGAAGATAGTCCTACTTTTCTCTACCCTCCATAGTTGTACCAAATAAATTGGTTGTTTCACATCAGTCAGATGTACTGCGATGAGTACTTATTTTTTTTCAGAAAAGCAATATCAATAATGTGTCATGCATACAGCAATAGACAGTTGTCTGTCCCCATTAGCATAGTCAAGAAATGGTTGATGTTTGGTGATGAGGAGGAAGCCTCTTCGGTTTGCAAACATTATGGACTGAGCGTCAACAATAATAGTATTATTTTTAATAAAGCGTCCTTTAAGGATGCAGAATTGGTAAGTGATTTTGAACTTTTTTTTTGTTCTGCTGTGTCTCAATTATTCCTGTAATTGCCAATAAAATATATGTGTGTCACAAGAAGAGTAGCTTATAAGGAAATGTATATATTTGGTGCTTACATATGAAATTGGCGGTTTGTCGTACTGGCCACTGATCTCAAATATATCTTCTTTGGTTAGGAATTCCTATTTCAAATTTATACCGCTATTTACTCATGCATTTGTGTTTCGAAAATCGTAATTCATTTGTTTTTTTCCTCTTTTGGTTTTTTTCTTTGCGTCACACTGTTTACAAAATGGAAAACTTGAAATATCGTATTATTTTCGAGTACGAGTTCCACCGTGGCACCAGTGCTGCAGAAACGGCTCGAAGGATTGATGATGTGTATGACGGCAGTGTCGCACTACAGCTTTCGTAAATCTGGCCAGACTATTACGGCAGATGTCTATTGCCAGAAACTGCAAATCATGACGGAAAAGCTAGCTGCTAAACAACCGAGGTTGGTCATTCGCTCTAGGCCACTGCTGCTTCAGGACTACGCTAGACCACACACAGCACAAAAGACGGCTACCAAATTAGAGGAGCTTCAAATGGAATGTCAAAGAAATCCACCATCCTTCCCGGACCTTGCTCCAACAGATTACCATTTTTTTTCGAAATTTGGATAACTTCTTGCAAAGGAAAAAATTCAACTCCGATGGGTCAGTCCACAGCGCCTTCAAAGATTTTATTGATTCCTGTCCGAATGGTGCAGTAAATTAGTAAAGGAATCAACGAACTACCTATGAGATGGCAAAAGTGCATAGATAGCAATGGTATATATATTTTGATTAAATAAATATATTATGTTTAAAAACAAACCACTTTATATTCCTCCTTTACAAAACGCCAATTTCATATGTAATGACCTAATAATATGTCTTTGCTAGACATAATATTAGTCTAATACATAATATACATTTTTTTCATTTTAGCCACCAAGAAGAAGAAATTATTCAGCTAAAATAATACAACTCAAGCTGGAAGATGTGTTATCATATACACTTTAAGTTGTAACCAATTAAAGATTTTGCTAAGAAATAGATATTTGTAATCCCAATTCATAGGACACTTTAAAAAACACAAAATATATCAAGGTGACATAAGAATATACTATTGCAGGTACTTCCTTCTAGGTATACCTATGTATAGGTTTATTCCCGCATGGATAAGAGTGAGACTATTGTCATGATCTCAATTGAATAAGCAACCTGTATCATTATGCAGTTGGTACTTTTAACAAGTGGCAAGTTAAAGAATACTTCTATCGTGCTAAAGATTATTAATTTATGTTACATTCTGACTGAAATATAGTAGATAAGCCAACTGAATTACAGTCCCAGCTTAGTAGTCTCTTATCCGCGGCATCACAAAATCCATAGTGCAGCGGCACATGTGTAAAGTCACAATGAATAAAAATTTTTTTTACTACATAGGTACCCAACAATGTAAGGAAATATACTTCTCTTCTGTATATTACAGCAAATATATTTTCTGTTTTCAACATAAGTACTGTAGTTTTACATTTTACAAACATTTTAATTGATGACTATTTAACCCCGTACTAATAAAAATATTTACACAGTGGTTAATTTAAACAATGTTGATGTATTTGTATGTCAAGTGACTTTTACAACGTATCAGACAAAGACAGCATCATTGTATACGTTATCCGATGTGTAAATATTTTAATTAGGAAGTAAATATATAGGATGATGCGCTTGTTTCTTCCTCAGCCGTTTCCGGCAAAGTGGGCATTTAGGATTCAGATTGATGGCCCGTTCAATGCAACCTGTGCAGAATATGTGTCCACATACCGTCGTTGATAGTACACTGTTTTGGGTCAGCTTATCAAAGCATATTGGACATTTTATCCGAAAACGTCTTCCTGATTTTGTTTTCTACTGAAAGCAATGTAGTGTATGTACTATTGTAAAAGTATTCATAGAAGAAGAAAGACTGGAAAATTAATAATTATTCTAAGAAATATTTTTATTTAAAGATCAATAGAAGTAAAGAAATCCGTACTTTCTTAATTCCAGTCTGTTTTTCATGCCTAGATTTTCTTTTTTCAGACTTTATCTTTGCAGGAGGAGCCATAACTAAAAATTTTAGTTTCCAAATCAAATACTTCAAGTTATCATACTTATCGGATTTTAGTTAAAAACATTTTTGTTGCAAAATTTATTCACATTCCTCTGACAATTTGTAGGAGCAGACAGAATATTGTCAAAATTATTTGAAACTTCATTCTTCTTATTTCTTTGTTTTGTACGAGGTTTTGTATCTTGTCTACTTTTTCTAAATGCCAGCCTGTGTGCTAAGTGCGAGTTTATGTCATTGCTCTGCTCGCCGTGAAGAAGTTAACTACAATTTGTATGGCTTCGAAACAACGCCTCTGGTGGCAAACAATGGTAACTAATTCGATGCCATACAAAATGTAGTTAACTTCTTCACGGCGAGTAGTGACAAACTAGCACACAGATATTCTAAAAAAATACACGACTACTTTTTAGTCTATCATATCATTGAGTAGCGTAAACAGAGAATATGCGTTGTACAGGGCCTGAAACAAGAGTTTATCATTTACTTCTTTCAGCTCAAACCACTAAACTAATTGCGTTGGAATTACTAATTAGCTTCTATCTATTATATATAAAGTAACATGTGCTGACTGATTCATCAACGCCCAGGCAAAACTACTGAAGCAAGAAACGTAATATTTGGACAGTGGCTTCCTTTTGTGACGTATTAAGAAGTATTAATATAAAAATATTATTATTATCCACTAGAAGGGATTTTGCGAAATTCACCTCCAAAAAGGTTATCAATATTTGTATGTAACTTTTTTGTTTGTGGTCAGATCTGTTTGGAATTTCGTGATATTGCTCTTTGGCATGCTTTACTAAAAGTAATTTAAAATTTACTAAACTTTGTATGTGGAAAAAATATTAAATGAGCATTTCGGCTTGGAACTTTGTGAATGTAGTCCTACTTAGAAAAAGAAAATAAGTTAGCACATGTTTCATGATTTTTCGATATTCAACCCCTAAAGGGACGAATGTCTTTTTTCCAGAGTCAGACTCATACTTGACCATTTTACTATATGTGTTGTGTTGTACTATATTTTTTGAATGGTCTCTTCAAAGCTTTATTTTGATACCAAACACATTCTGCAGTCAGGTAATAATATACATAAACAGCCAAAGTCATTATCCTTCCTTTTAGCTTCGCCGTAGTCGGGTAAAAGGGTTCCGTTTCCATTTACTATTTCCACGCAAACTAGTTGCGGGCACCAGCTAGTATATGTATAAAAGGCAAAGACTGATGTAGTAACGCACAGGCCAATCCTTTAAGGCTAGAAATTTGTAATTTGCACACGTATTTCTCATATGACGTAAGCATCTACTAAGGAAGGATATTTCAGAATTCAACCCCCAAGGGGGTGGAAATAGGGGATAAAAGTTTGCATGAAACCTTTTAATTCCTTGGGCATATTTCCATGATATTTCGTATGAATTGAGTACGAAAAAAATAATGAGTTACGTTCTTCAGCGTTTTCTAATATTCAGCCCTTAGGTGGGTAAAATAGGGGATGAAAGTTTAAGGCCTAATTAATTTCACCCGGGCGAAGCCACGGGCAATTAAGGCTAGGAGCCATATAAGAAAGCCGAATGCTTAGGCTGACCCCACATTAGGCGTGCGCGTTCCTCGGGCGTGTAAGTGGCGCCAGCAGCGCCCGCATCGCTGACACGTCCGAGGAACGCGAACGCCTAATGTGGGGAGGCCTTAAAGTATAATCGTGCGTACAAATGTCAAAATTGACCAATGATGCAGCTGTTGGCTCCTTTTGTGTTAATACACAAAAGGAGTAATCCATTGTGACATATTGTGTAGCTGGGAGGAGAGAATGTCCCACTTAATCCTTACGGGAGACTAGGTACACACAATTTACAGCCTGTGTCATGGGCAATACCTATTTTTACAGTAGCTTTGTCCTAATTAATGAATATTGCCATACACCTAAGTACCTAAACAAGAAAGAGTGCCAAACCATAAAAAAGTTGCGTGAAAATTATATGGTGAACTTAATGCCAAAACACCGCATGGGAATACAATAATATTAAATTAAGCTTTCAGTGGAGGTTTTCAGTTAATAAAGGAATAAATTAAGCAAATTTCAACTTTCTTTAAAGCTTTCATTTTCTACAATAATTGTACTTATAGGACCCAGGGCGCTGACGATTTCCCTGTCTTTAGTTTTAGTTGGGAAATTAGTATTTTTTCAATATACATATATTCTGTTGGTTGTCATAGTAGCCAGTAAAATTCCACGTATTCCAGTGCCAATTTTTTTCAAGGAGGACGAGTAGGCTGGGACTATTTATAACCCGGATTCCGAAAGGCCGCGGAAAATTCACAGCATTGAAAATAGAACATTGCGCATTTTAAGCGAACTCAAATCTGATAACACGACATTCGATACCTACTTTGATTTTCAATTCTATTGTATTAGCGCCAAGTTCTATTTTCAGTGCTCTGAATTTTCCCGGGCCCGCCGGATTCCGGATCATATAGTCCCAGCCTTATGAATTTCCCCTATACGCATGGTTACTGCCTTCTTAACGCGAATAGATTATATTTACGTACATGGCCAAACGTCTGCATGCACATAATCTTCATACCGCCTGCGCTAAGTGCCAGCGGGCGCTGCGCGACCGTCAGTATTGTGAGTACGTATTTCTGCATGGGCACCGGCCACTGTGGCCAGCTGGTCTCGTACGCGGCATTCGCTACACCAACACTCTAAAAAAACAACCCTTCATGGTAGTCGGGTAAAACTCGGTAGGTATCATGTTCATTCTTATTATTGTATTGTGAGAGATAGTTCAACTCATTTTTGCTCGGCGGCGCTATGTATGCGAGCGCTTGTTGCAGTGACAGTGATATAATATGCGACTCACTGGTCGTACGCGGCGCTATGTGTGAGTAACGTATATTACTAGCGTTACCCACACATAACGCCGCGCGCACCTGTAAATGAGTTTATATAACAGGTATTTAGTATCACAAATTACATCAGTGTTAAAAAAATAAGTAACCCCCGAAAAATTAAACAGTGCGCGAGCTGATGATGAATTATAGCTAAGATCACTCGATCATGACAGTTTCCAAAAAAAAACTAGTTCAAAATCGGTTCATCTGTTTGGGCGCTACGATGCCACGGACAGACAAACAAACACACAGACACTTCAAACCATTCTTCAAACTGGAACTACAATCTGAACCCCAATTCTCTTATTTAACTTAACCTTCAATTTACTTCCAGTAAATTATTATTGAATCGTTTTGATATCGCAAACTGATTTTGTAGTTTGGACCAATCAAAACTCGTTTGACGTAAGAATATGGTATTCTTTATAACATTTATGTATCGAGATTCGAGACTTTATCCAAACTATTACTGTAAGATTTAATTAGCATGATCGATCTACGATCGATTCAATAACGTTACGTTTACGCCGCTGTCAAATGTTCCTGCTAGGCCCACTGTTTTGGGGGTTAAAAATAGAGACACAAAAACTTATATGCCAATTAGGTACTTACTTTATTCATCAGTTCGTTTCCAATGTAACAGAAAATGTAGGCGTTGATCAGGGCAAGGGACAAAAAGGCTAGGAAAGAAGCTAACATTGTCTTGTTCTCTGACCCCATCTGAAAACATAATTTGATACACGATTCGCGTTTGAAACGAGACCCGAGGCGCCGTTGGGAGCATTAAAGCGTACCTCCGGATGGATGGGCCGATCGCATCAACTGATGCAGTTCAACCTGAACGGATTCTTGCACATAAGTACACGCAATATCGCATCAGTTCGTTATGATTTGCTGCGAGCTACCAATAAACAATTGGTTCTAGTTTGCTGCAAAGTGCAAGCTGTTAATTCTAACTTGTAAAGTCGCGGAATAAAGACAAGAATGAATTATATAATTAGTTTAATTAAACTCAAAATCAAAATGTACGACTACGATGTTAATTTTATACACTTTGTAAAACATGTAATACTGAATTGAAGCGACACGGTACGTTCTGTCCGATCAACGAATCGCTTCAGTCCGACCGATCAGCCTCAAGGCCAAATTGCACACAATCGATATTTCAATCGGTTTTGCATCCATTCAGTCGGAAGTCGGAACTGAAGGTGGAGCGGACCGGACGCACTTATAATAATTATCTTCTCTGGTATTGCTTCTTTAGAATTGCCAACTATCAGGCGATCCGTCTCTTTGTTTTCTGGTAATTTTTTCTTAACAGCGTAGCACGACGCGTCATTGTCCATAGCTTTTATAATATGAATAAAATTTATGGTGATGACGCTGTCTCACGAAATACCTGTGATAAGTGACATCACTGATCTGTGATTTGTTTGGATTTGTCGCCCACACAAAGTACATTTATCATCAACTCATGATTTATTATGGCTAGCATCATGCGTGGTTTACACTCGGTCTGCTGGTTCTGTAAATCTACTGGACAGATTAAAATGCTGGAGTCAGGACTAAATAAAGCGCTAAAGCAACTTTTTATATTATTTCGTCGCATAAAAGCTTAAGTATTTACTTATACCTTTCTTATATCTTAACTATGAACTGGAATAAATAAATAACTACCAACAACAACACCTACTCTCTACTCCTACATCTACACCTTCTATCTACTTCTACATCTACACTTACACATAGGTACTACCTACCCCTACAACCTACAAGTGATGTGCAAAAGTGGTTAATAACTGAGGGTTGAAGATTATTACAGTACAAACAAAATATATCGCTAACAAACATTTGGTGGTGGTTGGTGTGGGGTGAAAATTTAGAGCTATATGTACTTATTTTTAATGCCAAATCATAAGATAATAAAATAAAATAAAATTGGGGTGGGGCATACACTTAGGGGTATAAAAATAGTTTACAACCTATTCTCATACCTACCAAATGCACGTGCAAAATTTCATAAAAATCGGTCAATCGCTTCGTTTCGGAGATCTATTCGGAAGCCTGGACGATAAATCTCAGACTGTGTCTCGCCTGACAGATCATGAGCGACTAAAATAATATAAGCGGCGATAAATTAAAACAAGTGTGTACCTATTTATTCAAAGCAGTCAGTTTAATTTACTTCAAATTCCGTATTTTAGTTCAACCGTGCTTTATAATAGGTATTCTTTATGGGTTTATGGGGTAAGTATAAATTCAAATATGGTATAGACTATAGGGAAATGAACCACTTTGTTAAGAGCTAAAACCAGCTTTTAACTACAAATAATGTACAAAATTTTAACCAATCACATCCCACCTTTTCGAGGTTTTGCTGCAATAAAAATGGAGTTCAGTTTTTTATTTCTACATAGAGGCTATTACAGTGAGGCTGTAATTCGCAATGACTTTATTATAGCTCAAGATTTTTTTTATTTTAGTACTTACCTAGGCTAAGGCTATTGAATAAAACACATGTTTAAAAGTATTATTTTATGTTGTAATATAACTATATATCAGTTAAGTATAGAAAATAAAAAAAAAACAAAAACCACCTCGATCACGAAACTATAAACTCTTTATAAAAAAATCTTAATCTAAGACGAATCAACAAAATAAAATGCGAGCTTTACTTATTGCACAATTAAGGCTGGCTTGGGTTTGCTGGGTCGTCCTCGTTTCCTTTTTTGTCCTATTGCAGTAGTTTTTGCTGATATGGGTGGTTTCGTCAGTTTGAGTCGAATCGCCAGACCCAGAATATGCTTACAAATATATTTTTTTAGATATTGGGGACAATCGCAGGTGCCTTCTAACCACTCCGAACCTGGCAGTGTAGTTTTCTGAAAAGCAGCAGCTTGTTTTTTATATTCGTCAAAATTATTCCAAGGACGATTGTATTCAACGTTGGTTTCTGCGTTTTCATTGTAAATTAAATATGTTGTAGTTGTAGAATCTGAAGATATTATATTTATCTTAATGTTTTTCTTGGCCCAATCATATGCTTCCGTCCATTCTTGTAGTTCTATAGTTACTGTATCCGGCAGTAAAATTGTCTGTTGCGACCATTGGGCCACCATATCCGTAACATTTGTCAGAAATTGAGACAAAGGCAATCGTTCACGTAAAATGTCTCTAGTGCTTCGTGTAATGATTTCTAAGGAGTTATTTGTCGATGGTGACGAATAAGCTGCTCCTAAGAACCAATTCGAATTTCTATTTAACCAATGCTCTTGAATATATTTCACCAGTCTGGTTTCGTTTTGCCATTTTAAAAGAAAGGCTTGCGCAGCGGCAGAGAATAATTCGGGCGAAGAAGCATTATGCAAAGCATCTACATCCTCCCACACGCTTTTCTGATATTCTTTTGTTACGACTTTTTCTATCTCCTTCTGCATATTTTTCTTAGTATGAACCCAGCACGTGCGAATGGTCGGTTCTTCACCGAATTCATCTCTAAATGCGTTTTGGATACTTTGCGCACCATCGCAAACCAAAACCCTTGGCTTCATGACGAAATCATAAATTAGCATGACCTTCTCTTTCAGCCCCTCAAATATTATCTGAAAATCTTCTTGCTGCTCATCGTTCGCCACTCCGAAGCAGAGAGGATGGAATTGACGATTTCTGTCCGTAGTGCCAACGATTAGTACTGAAAAGTCGTGCCATCTTAGTTTATATGTAGAATCAACATGTATGATATCCGTGAAACGAACCATACCTAGCAGCTTTTTTGTAGATAGAACAAACCGGAAATTAGGCTCATTTTTTTCGTTTTTTTGATAACTAATTACGAATACCTCATTGTAATCGTTTGGAATAGCAGTATGACTATGTACCCACTGCTCTAAATCATTCAAACAAATAGCGGATTTCCTAGAGACTCTGTGATTAAATAAATAATTATTGAGTTGTCTCATTGTTGGCATTTTTAATCCTTCAATCTTACCAAGAGCGGAAAAAATTGCTTTCGGCTTAAAATGCAAATCCAATAGTTTGTCGATTTCAAGTTTAGTACCATAGTGAATTCCAAAACTATGCCGGGTGCCAATAGCATCATGGCTATGTTCAAAATTCGTTTGATACGCGATAACTTTAGGGCCATCATTTACGTATAATAAACAAAGCTCAGCGTCGCACTGTGGTCCTCTCTTTTTGACTTTATTGCATCTAAAATAACATTTAGAACCGTCTTCACATTGTCGTCTGTAAATACGTGACCAAGTATTTTCGGATTTTAAAAAACTTTCTGCTTCTTCTGCATTCCGGAACTGTTTTAAAACTTTCCAGTTTTTTCCCCTTCTTTGCTTTGTTTTCTCTACTAAGTGCTCTTCTTCCTCACTCTCAGACTCACTCGATTCTCGACATATTTTAACTACATTTAAAATGTTTTCTCTTGGAACTTCAAAACAATAATCTTCCATGTTAACGCATAATACCTAATCACTAAATTAAAAAGTACAATCAATTATGATTTTCGGTTGAAGAATTAGAATACGCCAATCGCCACACAAAAGTAAAACAAGTTATTGTGTAAAAGTTCGCCACATTAAGAAACGACGTGAGCCAAACGCGTCCGAATACTAAATGAACGACAAAATGGCGGCCCGCCAGCGCCGAACAGCGTAGTCGCCTTGGCTCGGCGCCCCGCCCCCATTAAACGACCCGAGCCAATTTACATGCTGCAGGTGTTAAATCAGTGCGCCAACAATGATACGTTCACTGCTCGTAAACATTCAACGCAATATTATAAAAGATAATTTTAGATGCCAAATCAATATTGTATTGACTCAAACTGGTTTTATGGTAGCTTACGTAATGACCAATAACGTCTAGGTCGCCTACTCGTAAGTAATAATATTTATCACCCGCTTTTGTTTAAGTACTTTTAAAGTTTTGTACAACGGCTTAGTTTAATTATGTCCATCATTTACGCAGCTAAAACTTATTTTGTATGATTAGTTATCGCAGTTCTCTCCAATAAAATAACTACAATTTTTATTAAAAAAACTATAGGTACTTAGTTACGTAACGCGACTACGTTAATTATTTGCCGATGTTACCCGGGCTATTATTGCGAATCTATTAACACCTCATTTATTAAAATCGGATCAGTAGTTTAGACGCTACGGTGGAACAAACATACATATATACACAGACTGCCAAAATTTCAAATAATTACCATTGCAAAACATTTCATAAACATTCCCTTCCTTTTGGCTTCGCCGTAGTCGAGTAAAAATATATGTCCCAATAAGGACCGCTGGGCGCAAAATTTTTATCGTAGATAAGTTTAAACCTACATATTTATAACCCGTAGGTTACCAAGGTACTAGTATTACACCTAATGGCACCTTGGTAGGTTACCAAGGTGCCACAGTGTAAAAATATTACATAATTAAGGTGTGCTGTGCGCACGGAATTTTGGCTCTTGTCCCGTGTCCAGTAATTAGACCTTATTGGCCCGGATTCCGAAAACCTACTAGATTTGTAATGTTATTGTTTTTCAGTTTATTACGATTTCATTTATAATATAGTTTTCTAAGTCTAAGCGCTCAATTTTGTTCATATTTAACGTGTTAATTTACTACCAAAGTTTTAAGTCTAAGCTGCATCTTAAAATTATGACTGGCGTTAATTACCTACCTAATAAAAGTACCTACGTAAGTAAGATACCTTTCTACTAAAATATCTATCGAGTTAGTTTATTTCAGTTGGCCAAAGGGCTATACATAGTGTAGGCGTATATTTGTGTTAGACATAATATCTCATTTGTAATACGTATCTGTGTAAGCACCAAAAAAGGAGAATATAAGAATTGTTGCTGTATTATTATCATCACCACCCAAGCGTGAGAAGGACTTGCATATCAAGAGGTCGCAGTCCGCTACAGTATGTACCTATTTAAAAATAAATGGCATTTTCCTTTTCAAATACAAACAAATATAAATCCTTTGAAAATAAAATAAAACAAGATGCTTTTTACTATGGCCACGACCCGACACCGTAGTTCTAGAATTGTCCCTGATTTGATAAGTAGGTAACTATCTGGCAACCCTATGTATGACCTATACGTATTCCAAATTACATTTTAAAAGAAACTTCAAAGTTCTTTCTAGCTTGAGCCTTGGCTGACTGCCATTATTGGTGCTCGCTGCCATGGTGCCATTAACATCAATCACACAAGTAGATAAGTAAGGGACAAGCAAACATTTCCTTGTTAATTTTTTTTCTGATGTCTGACCTGTTCAACTGTAGAATGTAGTTATTATTAGGCAGCGAGCA
The DNA here is from genome assembly GCA_963565745.1 of Phengaris arion. Lineage (NCBI taxonomy): Eukaryota > Metazoa > Arthropoda > Insecta > Lepidoptera > Lycaenidae > Phengaris > Phengaris arion. The sequence continues at coordinate 4,374,711 of OY751442.1, forward strand.
GACGCATCGCTTGATGGAGAGCGACTACATACCTACACATTTTCACTGGAGACGTCATTGGTAGGTAAGTGCGAAAAACTTAATTTGTGTTTATAAATAGCCTTAATCTGTAATCAATAGTTATTGTCTACTAAGGCCCACTTGCTCAGATCTGGGATAAAGTTAACCCTGGGTTAAATTATCATGCCTTCTCTTTTATAAATACGAAGAACGAGATAGATAACATGATATTTAACCCAGGGATAACTTTGACCCAGATCTGCGCAAGTGGTATTGGTGGTTAGGTACTAATAGGTACTTACCAATGTCACCATAATCGCGTTCAGGCACAATTCAAAAGTCATAGCCAGATTTTGTATCAGGAAAAATTCTTTGGTGATTCCTTTGAGAGTATTAGCATATCTGCACAATAGTTTTTAGAATATTATTAAGTTTACTGCTTGTTAATTATTATTTGTGTGGGCGAATGGACCGGCTCGACCGGATAAAAACCACGACCTCACAGAAAACCGGCGTGAAATAACGTTTGCGTTGTGTTTCGCCGAGTGAGTGAGAATACCGGAGGCCCAAGGATGGGGGATTTTAAGGACCAGGAACGCAAGTTGCGAGTGTCCATGGGCGGCGGTAATCACTTATCATCAACGATCCGTCTGCTCGTTTCATTTCATAAAAAATATATATGTATTATGTACTAGATCTTAAGTTTACTAGATCTGGTCCGGAATCCGGAATGCCGAAGAAAATTCAGAGCATTGAAAATAGAACTCTGCGCTAATACAATAGAGCTGAAAATCGAACATACAAATGTCGATTCAAATGTCAATGTCATAGGTATAACATAGGTATAACAGACTTTTCACACTACGCTAATACAATAGAGTTGAAAATCGAAGTGTCGATTTTAGTGTAGTTTTGTACAGTTCTATTTTCAATGCTCTGAATTTTCCCCGGCCTTCCGAATTCCGGATCATAATATAGTCCCAGCCTATAAGGGTTTACTTATACGCAACTGTACCCACTTACTAGCTAACGACGACGCGCAGACTAAGCCCCGATTGCACCACTCTCCGGTTTCTCTATCCCTCTTTCATTCAATGTTAGAACGGGATATACAGATCTTAAACCGTATCTCAGACCTGAGACGTAGCTCAGAACGTCGGTTTAACGCGTTGGTAATATTGGGGCTAAATAATTAACTAATAATGTACTTAGTCAATACGTACCTACTTACTTAGCCACTGTTTTGTGGTTTTAGTGCAAACTGTATTTTACTTTGTAACTACTTAAGTAAGTAGATAATAGTTTAATTATCCTATGAGGCAGATACATACTTATAGCCTATAGGTACCTACCTGATCCTGATTAACTATTGGTATATGGTGCTGAGTGCTGACATGTACATTTTGCCGTTATCAATTATCTTTTAAACTTAAAAGCCCATACATCTTATATATTACCTTATAATTCGGACGTGCTTCTGAATAATCCATTTAAACTCCTCTTTCATTTCATCGCTGGCTCGTTCGGAATATGTTAACCCTTTCAACCTACATTGTATTTCGTTCAATTGATCGCAGAAGTACATGACGATGCTGCATACGATTCCCTGCATACCGAACCCTCGGTACAGGCAGGGGACGATAAAACTGCCAGACAATAGTTGGAGACTCAGGAATAGATTCATAAAACTTTTGGTCACATCAAACGGGACCCATGCTTCGACGATCATTTCTCGTTTCAGTAATGAAATCCCACCAAAAACTGACGTAAGGGCTGTAGATGATACAGTTAATAGGAGCAGAGAAAACGCCATTTGCCTCTTCCGTTCATCGGTAACTCGGTCTCCAGATCTTTGTATCTCTTTAATCAATCCCTTCAATCGTTCCCGAGACTTTATAAAGAAGAGAACTTTGAAGACGAAGTTGAATGCAACACACGACTTGTCCAAATTAGACATGAACAATGGTAAATCATGACGTACCATGTACGAACCAATGCAAGTCAGCACAATAAATGTAAGAGACAATCCATGAGTAAAGTATTCGAACGCCTTATACAGCAGCCGCTTTCGCCCCGTCCAACCCTCTTTCGGCCATAAGCCCACGTAAAATAAATATTCTAAATTAAATTGAAACAATTCACCTTCTGTAAACATTTTCAATTATGACGTACGTAAAGCTTACAAGCTTGTCTGTCTGAATAGCGAATCAATTACTTAAGCCATAGTACTTAAACTTTTTACTTAACTACCTTTGATTGTGAAAAAGTTAGTAAAAATTTCAAAAGTTAATCACTTCAAGGAAAGTAGTTCTACAAAATTATCTACGTAATTCTACATTACCTAGTACAACCTACCTACTAGAAACTCTGGTCTCTGAGATATTATGCAATTATTATCTTACGATATACCTAATGCGTTATTTACATGGGTCTATTTTCGCCGAGCGGCAAGTCGCTTGTCAAATCGCCTTGTCATTTTTGTCGGCAAAGTTGTTAGGAGACCGAGGTCCTAGGTCCTAGCCGAATGGCCATTAAGGCTGGGACTACATGCTCCGGAATCAGGAACGTCGGTAAAATGCAGAGCATTCAGCAGGAACTGTGCGCTAAACTTGAAATTTGAATTGATTGAAAATTGAACACATGAGTGTCGAGTCAAATGTCAATGTCATAAATGCTCGATACTCGAAACTTCTATTTTCAACTGTATTGTATTAGCGCAGAGTTAAATTTTCAGTGCTCTTAATGTATACCGACGTTCCGGATTCCGGAGCATATAGTCCCCGGCTTAGACCGTCGATTTTCGCCGTGCGGCGGAAAATGGACATCGTGCGGCTTTTTGCACCCGTGTAAATCCCGTATTGTTGGGTTTTTACATAGGTCGATTTTCGCTGCACGATTTCCGCCGCACGTCGAATATCGAATCCCGTACCTAATATTCTTAGTCTTACTATTAGGTGCTACATATCTAGCTGTTAGCTAGCCTTATGTGATATATAGAAATAAAACAAACAAAATGTTATAGACATAATTTATTAAAGCAGTACCCTCCTGACGACTCAGGAGAACGCTTCGTGGACGAAGGTGAACTTGGTGCTCGTGGTTCGTGACGTATACTCACTGTGGCTCCTCAGTTGCCTCACCAGTTTCTTCGGTCCACAGCAAAACAGGTTTAGGTGATGCCTGAAATTATGTTAAAGAAATACGGGTGATTTTTTATTTCATTTAGATAGAAACAGGGCATGCTTTGTATCAAAAATAGAATATATATAAGCAAGCATTTGTGTTAAAGCTCAAGTATTTGAGAGTTGAAAAATCTTAGGAAGATTGTGAATTTTGGTCGCCCTACTGCGAGGGCGACGGGGCGCCGCTGTACACTACGGTTTGTAATTTTAATAAAAAAATAATTTGAAGGGGACGCTCTACTGGCGAGCACCTGCGTTACACGGAATGGTGCGAAGTACTCTAGGGCATAAACTAGATTTAACTCGCGGCGTCGTTTTCCAAGTAAGCGCAGTTAAAAAATTAAGTCGCTATAACTCCTAAACTAACAAAGTTATAAAATCTATTATAGTTTTGCTTTAAAGTTTATCAAATATACTACCATCATGAATTTTTTCAGGGGACGCCCTATTTCAACATCAAAATGGATTCGCAAAAGGATACCTTATACAAAAAATCGCCATAGCAACCTCTCCATGTTTAAAAAATCTATCTAATGATACTCGCGTCTACTCCACACTATAGGGTAGGCGCGAGAAAAGAATATCCCCAATTTATGTGTAGGGGAGGTACCCAAAAAAAATAATAATTTTTAATGTTTTTATAATTTTATTTTAGCACTTTGTTGACGTGCTAAATACACATATCTGTGCAAAGTTCCATCTTTCATCTTTCTAACACTAACCGGTAAGCCGGAGTGCCGTTGCACACGTGCCGGTTGTCGGGTAGTCGGTGCCGACTGTCCGGTGTCGGTCCGGGAGACATTCGGCTTCACACGGCCTGGTTTTGTTTCCAGTAGCGTTCACAGTCGACGTACAAAATGACAGATTGAAGAAACATTTATACCATTCGGAGCAAAATAGGTCTTATTGTAAGGCAGCAAGGTCGATGTATCGTCGTAATGAGAAACAACATTTTATTTTCTTCCCGAGCAGATGGCGAAAATGGCCTCTTTTGACAGCTAAAGTAGAAACGTTATCTTATTTCAATGTCAAATAGTCTTACAATAATGTCAACGACTCCACATCGTGGCGGTCCAAGACAAATAGTTTCTTTACGTTCAGTCATTTACTTGAAAATTTTATAATTTTTGACAGAAGATTTCCCGGCAGCCATTTAAAAATATGGCTATTTAGAAATGTTGACTTCTATTGACGACCTTGTTACCATGGATTAAGAACTGTTTTGCAACGAACTGTTTTGGATAGAATATTTCTTCTTTAAAATTATTTCTTCGGATCGCCATGCTAAGCCCGCCAGTATAATCCAAACCCAAGTTGTGAGAGTTAAAAAATCGACGAAGCGCTTAAAGCAAAGGTGGTTGGGTAGTACCCTTGCGCTTTGCTTGGCTCGTCCTGGCGTCGTTCTTCGGATCGCCATGCTAAGCCCGCTGGACGCCTGACCGCCCGCCCGGCCGGTGCGTATGAAAGCGTACGTGTTCCATACACCACTGTGAGTCCGGCCGCCGGCTATCCGATACCCGGCGATCGGACGCACAGTGGGGGACCCGGCGGCTACCCGGCGAGCACCCGGCGCAGGACCGGACGAATAATTATGCCGGCACGTGTGAAAGCTATGTACATGGCCATACACTTCGCGACCGACTACCCGGCACCGGGACGTCTGCAACGGCATAGACGGTAAGCCGAAAACAGACGGACATGAAGAAACCATAAGGGTTCCGAAACGTGAACCACGGAACCCAAAAAATCAGAAACCAATCAAACTCACCTAGGATATAAATGCACCCAATATCCAAATACCCTGTCCCAATGTGGCCTCCCGCGTTTCAGTCTGCACCCCACTAGGGGAAATCTTTTTACCACCTCACCCTGTTCGTCCACTTTTCGTCCCCAATTGGGGGTCAAAAGTATTTTTCTCTCGTCACTCACTATCTGATTATTGCCTTTCTCGTCTACGGCTACTTGGGCTGTTTTGCGAGTGATGTAGAACTCCAAATGAAGTCTATCTGGTCGGTTCGCGCTTCGCGTTTGTGCGATGGTTTTCTCGGCTAAGTCTGCGAGCCAAGTTATTTCGGATTCATGTCTCACTATCCATATGAGGTGTATTCTGCCTGGCAAACGGTTTCTTGGGTATCTGAAATTTAAATTTGATCGGATTAGGGAGCGTTCAAGTATTACGTAACGCAATTTTTGAAGATTTCAGCGAGATTTTCGTCCAGTGGTTGATACTTGACCATACAACTTTGGACCCCATTGCACTCCCGAGGAGGATGAATTTTGAAAAACGACAAAAAACGTGATCATTGATTTGTTTTTATTACTTTGAATATTAATTCATTCAATTTCGTAAAAATTGGGGGCAGATTTTTAGTTTTCTAAACAAACTTTCTATTTTCTCAAAATTTTTTTCTCTATTATTTTATCTATTTCAAATAAAAAAAGGTTGCCCATCTCTTTGTCGCAAAAAGAGTTTTGACGAAATTCCCAATCCGTAATCAGACATATATATCACTCTCTTTCTTATTGTAAAGGTTGCTAAAGTGTAGTCATTTTAATAGGTAACATTTGACAATTCATCAAAATTCAACAACGTAACCATGTAACGCCGTTACATGGTTACGTTGTTGAATTTTGATGAATGAGGCATAAAATAATATATTTTTTCGTTTTGTTAGAACTGCACAATAGCTTACCTTTTTTCAATTACGATTACATATTTATTGTAATAATGACCGATACGAGTAATTTTACGATTTGCTTTCACTAATAAACCATTCTAAACATAATAAACAATTTCTGATCTAAAGAACTGAACGTCGTTACAATGTTGCGTCAGTTAACCCTTTTTCTTTTTAAACAGTAGGGATGTTACTCTAAAAATCGAAAGCTGATAAGTAGAATCGAATGCAATGATTACTTGTGAAGAAATATCACCATAAATTAATAACCACGTTGTGATTATAATAAAACATAATTATATTTTTTATTCTTTTAACTATAAAAATTCAAAAAATAACTAAATAGAAAAATCATTGATGTTAGGTACAATTTAGGTGGGATGTTGCTGGCAACACCAGTGCCTGTCGATGACGTCATGTCATGTCGCCATTACATGATGCAGTATTTTGTCGTTGTGCGTTTTTGGTATGCTCTCTGTTTTTCTTACCCGGCTTTTTTATTGGACTGATCTTACTGACTACATTTACCTTGCTATAAATTGGACACCGATTGCTTAACGATTAGTAAACAAGAACAACATTACAGTCTTACTATGTCGAAACGGGGGAAAAAACTAAACAGTCAATCTCGCGAACTAGGTAAAATTGTACAATTATTTTGAACGTGAATCAGTTAACGATGGGCCTCTTTTACCATTGACACAACCGAGTGAATGCGTTTCCGAAGTATTGAGAATAGAAAATAGGACAGTAACTCAAATTCTGAAAGAGAAATACGGACCATCAGGCTCAGAAGATAATAATTTACGTACACCGAAAAAAATAAAGAGGGACAAGAAAATTGTTGGCATTGATAATTTTGATGCTGCTGCAATGAGTACTGCTAGAATGATGACTCTGCTACAAACTGCATGTGCAGAAGTCAGTACAGAAGACTGGAGGAAAGTCGTAGAGAAAACAAAGAAAATAATTTTACAAGATTTTGAACGAGATGCGAGAACAGACAATTTTATTTAAAATGAATTAGTAATATCTCCGAGTGCTGACAGCAGTGATGAAGATGACAATACTAATAACAGTTCTGATAGTTCAACTGAATAAATGCAATTTTTTTGTTAAATTATGTACTTGTCTTATTTTGTTCCTTAAATTTACGAAAGAAAAATAATAATGGGACAGGGATTGGCCTGATAATTTTTAAAATTCACATATGTTTCAAGTTCGTATCGATTCATTCGCTTTAATCGATGTTTTTAAGCAGGTCACCTCACTATGAAGATAAAACTACAGACGTCAAATGTTACAGGTATTAAAATGACTCCACTGTAATGTGTTAACTTTACAGTCTTTAGATTTTGGATTTTATTCTTGCTATATAACTTCTATACCCGGCGTATTTCAGGGTTGCCCTTTGGGTGACATCAAATATGATTTAAAGTGAACCCTTTCGCAAACATTTCATTGCTGTCGACGCTAGGTTTTTTAAGTATGAATTTTGGACCATGTGAGATGTCCTTTAAATTGTCTGTATCTTCATTATTTTCAAGATTTACAAAAAATAATTTTGGTCAACATGCCTATTACCGACCTTAAAATATGTTCCAGTACAGCGACGTACGGCGTAATCCCCACCCCAGCGGCCACACATATCGCTGTCTCGCTCGTACACACCGCCTCCATGGGGCTGCAGTATGGACCATCTATAAGTACACTAAAACATTTCAACTTTGTATTATCGTGCTCATTGCTCAGTGATGTTTTTGTGGATTCATAAGCGATTGGATTCACTATAGGTAGGTATTTTAAGGGGGCAAGGGGAATATATTTTTGTGTAGCACTTTACCCATAGGCCATCATGTGACAATACTCAATTTTATTTAGGTTGTTGCGCAAGTCTAGAACCTATCCATTTGATCATTCATTAATGATCTTATTTTTCAACTGCACGAAAGGTAATATGAAATATTGGTAAATATGGAATACCCACTGTAAAGAAATCGACACTAACCTTAATTCATTTTTGCAATTCTCTAATAAACACTTTTCCAAAGCTTCAGTCCAGTCCCCCTTCACTTTTATCCACACTGTGAAATCTCTCTTTTCACTTGTCGGTAGCTAAAAATACAAAAAAATATCTATGAAATTCATCATGGGGATGTTTTAGGTCATAATATTCATGATGGATATGTTTAATATGTCCACTACTCGCGCAGGGTCGATGCATCGTCGTTATGAGAGACATTTCTTTTCTTCCCGAGCATGAGCTCACAAAATGGCCACTTTTCACAGCTAAAGTAGAAACGTTTTCTTATTTCAATGTCAAATAGTCTTACAATAGTGTCAACTACTCCACATCATGGCGGTCCAAGACAAATAGTTTCTTTAAGTTCAGTCATTTACTTGAAAATTTAATAATTTTTGACAGGATATTTCCCGGCAGCCATTTTAAAAATATGGCTATTTAGAAATGTTGACTTCTATTGACGACCTTGTTACCATGGATTAAGAACTGTTTTGCAACGAACTGTTTTGGATAGAATATTTATTCTTTAAAATTATTTCTTTGGATCGCCATGCTAAACCCGCCAGTATAATCCAAATCCAAGATGTGAGGGTTAAAAATCGACGAAGCGCTTGGAGCCAGGGCCGGGTTTAAAATTAGTGCCACCCAGGACACTGAAGAAAATACCGCCCTATCATAGACTTTTTTTAAAATAGAATAACTAATTGCTTGCTCATCGCATAAATTTTATTATATATTATATACTTCAATAAATAAAAAAAAATGTTTTTGTTCCAAGAATCCATAGACAAATCATTGATCGAGCGCCCAGCGAAGCCAATCTTTGTAAGAAAAACCTTTGTAAGAATCATGAATTTTGCACTAACGATGACTCAAGATTGTATTACATTTGTTTGTCAGGCAAACACACCTGACTTTGTAAATTGGTCGATTAAATCTTCACAATCTAAACGTTAAAGTAGACGTACACGTACATATTCTATGCATAGAATGCCAATCTTTTGAGACTATTTGGAGTCATTGTAAAACGTAAGTAGTTTTTAACTCGTTTCAAACAAGAAATAAAAAAATGATTAATTAATAGAATTAATTAATTATTATAATGTGCAATTTTGATAATTGTAAAAAAATAATTCTAAAAATTTTTTTTTACTTTCCAAATTTTGCGGCCCCACAAAATTTGCCGCCCTGGGGATTAGCCCTGACTGCCCCTAGTGTAAATCCACCACTGCTTGGAGCAAAGGTGGTTGGGTAGTACCCTTACGCTTTGCTTGGCTCGTCCTGGCGGGGGCACGGACGGGGGGGACGTGTGGTTGCCCAAGCACGCACGGCATTCTCACAACACAGTCAGCCTAGTCCAGAGGAGCGACTGGTCAATACGTCTGTGGCCAACCGTGTGCTGGTTTCCTCACGATGTTCTCCTTCACCGTTAGAGCGTCCGTATAATGTACTTGAGTTTACAAATTCTCATTGGTACACTCCACAAAACCTGGGAATCGAACCGGCACTCTCTCGAGTGCGAATCAAACGGCCTACCTACCTAGGCCACGGATGACGGAGCTCATACAAAAGTCTAAACTACGTAAGTCTAAATAACCTCTTAATGAGTTGTAATAAGTACATTAGCATATAATATGGAATATTTAATATTATTTCTTATTCTACACCGATGAGACTTGGATAAGATATATTGTGTATCCCATATACCTTGCTCTCTACCTCAGCAGCACATACTATTTACTCTACTCCTTTAATCTACTGCTCTGTTCTTACCTTAACAACAGTAAACGGGTGCCACTCCATAGCGGAGATGTTGGCGCACTGCACCAGCACGTACTGGCCGATGCGGCAGCGGAACTGCACGGGGCAGCTCATGCTGATGCTCATTGTGCGCCCCGACATGTGGCTCACCTGAAGAGAAAAATATTTTGGTACATGCAGGGGAATAACGAGGAGGTGGAAAGCCAGGGGCACGATTCTCGTGCGAGAGAGAAAACTTCACGTTCGTTTACTAATTGCTTGAACTTTTTCGATTGTGACTTTCTTTAAAAAAAAATCGAACTTTGAATTATTATATTAAATAAAATTTCTATATATCTTAAATGTAACTTTTGAAACGCCAGGGAGCAGGTTTAACTTAACCCTTTAGTTAAAGTCTTCTTGACTTGAAAAAACTCTTCTGTCAATAAAGATGGCTTTACAAAATTAAATCAACTAAAACTCGTATGCTACGTTTAATCCCGCAAATATCGGGATTTGTTAATTTTAATACCAACAATTACGGAATTGAAATACGACCGGGATCCGGGGATTGAATCCTCTAGTCAAGAGTGACGTATGGAGAGCGCCGGGTCCGAAGCCTTTTTGCTCTTAACACTTAAGTCTGACTTAGATCATTGCTTATTAAGCTCTCATAGGTATGACAAAGACCATTAATACTCGTACAACAATACTCTCAATACTCGTAATGTAATTACGCGGCATAATCGGTCGTTGTAATTAATACTGGATGGCTGGTGCCGGTGTAGGTACATACGCCGCCCATGGCGCCGACTATAAATACAGGTCGCTTACAGGAATTAATTATATCTTAGAGATAATTAATAATATATTTGGCAGCTAACAATGTTCTGATCAGTTTCAAACTGAATACGAACTTACTAGGTTCACGGTAGAGCGGATAAAACTTACGTTTAATATTTTAACTTGCACCTTATAAACCTGGCTTATAAACCCAAAAGAAGTGACATGTCCTTTTTATTACAGTTTCGTAAAGATCAAAATAGATTTTAAAAACAATATCTATTTGACGCTTCACACCACGTCAATCTGGTCCCGCGATAAGTTCTCGAAGAACTTGTGGTACGGGTACCAGACAACGGTAAGATATTTAATACTTTTATATTATACACATATTTAATACACATCCGGGATTCGAACCCACGACCCCCGGCTTGAATACCAACACGCTGAACCACTGAGTCACAGAGGTCGTCAAAATAAATGCGAGAGCCCAGAGTAGAACGCATCTTGATTGTCTCACATTTACAAAACTGTACATGTATTTTTTGGGTTTTCTAAAACTCTGTACGTTGGAGAAGATTACTTGAAACGAAATATTTTTTACATAATAATAAAATTCGCCAATTTTCCTGGTACCCTTGTCCTTTGCCCTTGTCATGTTCTGATCAAATCCTTTTAAATTAAACTTAAACTCAAAACCTACGTTAGACGAAAAAACTTACGTCTAATATTTTCACGTTGGAGAGATTTCTTGCAAATATCCTCCACAACAGATCCACACAGAAGCAACTCATAGGTACTGCCATCCATAGCCAAGTCTATAAACAAAAATGAATAGTATTTCTGACTAGAAACAGAAACTCTACGTAACGGATATAATTTATATACTCTGTCTGTGGTGTCAGTCCATAATGATGGAGTTCAGAAATTACAGGATACTTTTATGTACGTCGTAGGATAATTATTGGAAAATTTGAATCCTGTTATTATTGCATTAAGAGATGGATTATTTGATTCGGAGACAAAAAAATCCATGTTCCTAAAAATTTTCAGGATCTCCTCAAAAACTTAAGATCTTAATTTTCCAATAATTCTACGACATCTACAAACAGTAAAGTTTAAAAACAAATTGTTAACATTTAAAAAAATTAACATGTATTAGGATTTTTTCGTCTCTTCCCAAAGAAATTTCCTATTCTTAAAGAAGAAATATTCTATCCAAAACAGTTCGTTGCAAAATAGTTCTTAATATATGGTAATAAGGTCGTCAATAGAAGTCAACATTTCTAATAGCCATATTTTTAAAATGGCTACCGGGAAATCTGCTGTCAAAGATGATCAAATTTTCAAGTAAATGACTGATGAATGAGTGATGGACCGCCATGATGTGGAGCAGTTGACATTAATGTAAGTCTATTTGACATTGAAATAAGAAAACGTTTCTACTTTATCAGTCAAAAGAGGCCAATTTGTGAGCTCGGGATGAAAAGAAATGTAGATTCTCATATCGACGATGCATCGACCTTGATGCCTTACAATAAGAACTATTTTGCTCCGATTGGTATGAATGTTTCTTTAATCTATCATTTTGTCGATTCTTCGGTGTCTAGGGTGGGCTAAGACTGCAATGTTGGACAGATAGTGGGGGCATCGGGAATGGGCCGAATTATTTAAATTAAATTATTCACTATTGAGTATATGTAATTTAAAAAATTAAAATTAAATAATAATAATTTAATAATTTAAAATTTTATGCCATTGATAAGTTGTTAATTCTTCATATTTTTTAAGATATTAGATGACCCTGAAATTCCCAATTAATATTCATAACTCATAACATACCCAAGCCCGTTATATAAAATTCAACAATCAATTTTAACGAAGTCTAATTGAAAGACATGTCGCCGTAAGAGCCCTTAACTGAAGTGCTCGGGTACATAATTTAATATTAAAATCTATTACACCTTATGTAAATGTGAGTGCGTCTAGACTCTGTTTAGAGTAGGTATCTAAAACAGGAAATGCTAGGTACAACATGTACTACCTAAGTTAGGGGAGTTCCAAGTTTCCCTGAGTTGACAGAAAATTTATATATTGTGAAGAGAGAAATGTCTGAGAAAGTTGATTAACTGTTTCACAATCTACCGATAAGTGTCAGATAGCTTATTGGCAAGCTTTGTCTCTGTCTCTCAGTATAAAGTAAGCAGCGATAAAACCGAATAAGCTATTCAACACTTACTAGGCGATTGAAAAACACTAACTAAATCTCTAACCTAAATCTCTGTAAGAATATGCATTCAGCATTCAGAATTCGATAAGGATTTCTACGAATAATCAAAAGTAAAAAACTATGTACCCATAACTCGATTACGCAAACTATATAGCATATGTAAAACCGGCGATACAAATCTATTGACACATCATTAATTAAAATCAGACCAGTTGTTTGGGAGCCACGACGAAACAAACATACATACTGTCTGTCAAAATCATTACCTCTCCTTTTGGCTTCGTAGTAGTCAGGTAAAAAATATACTTAAGAACATTATTAGAAAATCCACATGCAAAACACTGACTAGGAAGTCAATTATATTTTTAACAGCAAAGAGATAAAAAAATGTACTGTAAGCTCTGCAGTATACGAAGAACTCAGAGAGAGAGAGTTCTATAAACGTCAATAATTGTTATGACGAAGATTTTGGTATAAACGTACAATATTATTAGAGAATTATAATATAGTGGATAAATTCTGTGGAAACTCACCATAGAGTGTATGGCAATGAACTTTGGTAATTTACTAGCCTCATATAAAACGGTAGAGTCTTCATTCTCTTTATCTAGTACCTCCTCTTTGAGAACGCCGCTGAAATTGTTAAAAATGTGTTGTAATATTATGTGTGTAGGGCACCTACTGTTTATTTATATCTTTACTTACGCCTAAGGCTACGTTCCCACGAGAGTTTTTTCTGCCGCGACTACAAAAGGCCCTAAGTCGCTAGAATCGATTTTCTATAAAATATTAAGCACACAAAGATTTTATATATACCTAATATCCTTTTTATCCCGTTCCCGGTTCCCTTATTTCCCAGAACACCGGTAACGCACTTGTGGTACCTAAGTTGTTCGTTCCAATCGTTTACCATAAGGCGTTCCGTCTGCTTTTTTATCATTCACATTTTATCCCTCACCTCAAGGGATGTATCATCAGCAACAGCAGGAACGGCAGGTACAGCTGGTGAGTGTACCAGAACACGTTGTACAGTCGCCGCCGCAAGATGCGCGATGACGTCACGCCCATGCTCAGTACAATCGCGAGCATACTCACCCCCGTGACGCCCGGTACACTCATCAGCAGCAGGAATGGACTCTGGAAAATTAGGTTTATTATGTCGACTTCGAAACCATTTTATTATGAGCCCCTTGCATACCGCCGTGAGCTAAAGAAAGGTTTATAGAATTGTGATTACCGGAGATCGCCCTGTGGTCGAAATTAGCTCTTCTTCTCTTAGTCTTTTGCCTCTTAGATAGAAAAATTAAAAAGTGTAACTGTAAAGTGACCTAGAAAGAAAAATAAAACTGTTGCTTAATGACAACAGAGATGAAGATATTAGTTATGAGATGTAATTGTCAATGTCATATTGACAGATGTCACGAGTAAAGCCTATTTAGTTTTATTTTATTTTAGGTTTATTTGAGATAAGTAAAAGGCTATTCTCAGTGTAGACTGTAGACGTATTTGTGTTAGACATATCTCATATGTAATACGTATCTGTGTTAAGCACCAATAAAGGAGAAATATAAGAATTGTTGCTGTATTATTATCATCACCACTCAAGCGCAAGAAGGACATACAAATCTAGAGGTCGTAGCCCGCTACAAAAACATGGAAGGTGTACCAAAATCAAAAGTTATCAAAAGGCATAACTACTTTATTACTGAAACATTTTAAACTTGGCACATTACAGCGACTAAGGATCGACTGGTCCTTTGATAGAGACATGTAGAGTCCATCCGTCATCTTCCTACTATTATAAATGTGAAAGTTTGCGAGGATGAATGGATGGATGGACTGTTGGATGGACGTTTGTTACTCTTTTACGCAAAAACTACTGAACAGATTTTGATGAAATTTGGTCAGATCTTGGATTAAACATAGGCTACTTTTTATCAAGAAAATTAAACCGACTCCCAAAGTAAAAATGCACAAAAAGGTATAAAAAAAAAAATATTTTCTAAATAATATAAAAAAAATTAAGTCGGTAACAGCCCGAACAACATCCTGATAAAACAATATTTAAAGTTCAAGTTGGCTGGTACCGACTTCAAAAATTATGAAGATTGAGTAGAGAAATAGTTAAAATTTCAGCCAAATTTAACATACTTTTTTGTGCATTTTTACTTTGGAAGTCGGTTGAATTATTTTGTTTAAAAATAATAATAATTTTTCCCTTTTTCGTAATATTTGTTAAATTGTTATTAACATTTTTTAAGAACGTTTAAATTAAACGATCCAATATACTATAATTGAATACGCGCCAAGCTTCCATTAGGTATTGTATATAAGATAATGATGATGATTACTGTAAGTTACATAATGGCATATGCTTGCAGTTATTTAAACAATGTCAAAATTTCCAAACCCGTATCTTTTAAGACTGAGGAGTTCTGTTCAGAACTTTTGGATCCAGAGTATACCTTGGTGCAGAATCTTACTTTTTAGTTTTTGGTAGCATATGTTTAGGCTACTTCTGAAAAACGTCAAAATCACTATATATGTCCATATAAATTTCGAGGAGTTCCCTCGATGCCTCATGGATGCCATCATCAGGTCACCACTTTTGTGAAAAAGCGACCAACTTCGAAGCCTTTACATCTACACAAAAAAAAATATATATATACAGCCGATCTATATATAATACGTATAACCGCCTCCTTTTTTGGAAGTCGGTTAAAAAGTTGAGTGTGTTATGTAAATGTCAATGCCCTAATCAATCAAAGGCAAGTTAGTGTTTACCTCGTCTAATTATACCGTTAGTGTTGACTTTGTCTACGTTACGGCTTAATCTGCCCTTGATTCTTAAACATATTGTTTTAACACATTGTACACAAAGTACAAATGTGTGTAACACATTGTTTGAGATCTGGGATTCTAATGGTTAAAAAGCTTAAGGTATAATATATAGTATGGTTTTTTATAGAGCTGGATGTTGGGTAGAGTACTTTTATATCATAAATCATCATAAAAATCCCTGCTAGATTTCAATCATAAGCCTAATTCTCGTTACTGTTTGTGATCATAATACTATTATGGTCTGCGCGCTGTCTCACTCGCTCACGCGCGACACACACCACACACACAGTCACGCAGTCACGCACAGTCACGCACAGTCACGCACGTACGCACACACATACACACGCACACTGTGCGTGTGTGGAACTGTACAAAAAGGCGGTCTTACTGCTTACAGTTACAGTACCTTCTTCCACACAACCTAAACTTTACTTAGCTACTTTACTAAGAAATTTTAATGAAATGAGATTTACTTGATTAGAAAATAAAATCCAACCAAACATGAACTTTAAAACCAAAGCTGCTAAAAAGCTAAAATGTATGCGAATAAATTGACATAGTTTTAACATTAATATTACTTTCGCATACATGCACACAGCACAGCCAATTAAACGAGCCTCGAAATGAGGTCATTTCTGGACACACAGAGATAAGCTTTAGCCTGACCGAGTGGTATAAGCCTTATACATACGTTTAGATGAATTATCCATTTCAATATATATAACTATCGACGGCGCCTACGTAATTTATCGGAACTGAAAAATTCTACTTTTCAGGAGAGCATTTGAAATTTTATTTTTCGCATGACTTTATCATTAATGTCTAGATTTTTATGAAAATTTTCATGATTTTGTGTTCTGATTACAAATTAGTGAATCAAATCATAAATCCAAATTTTTTAATAGTTTTAGCGAAAATTGAGTTACGATCGTATACCACGTAAATTAACTTGTTTTTTAATCGTCACTGGCGTGACTGGTAGTGAGGTTGGTATTGGCGTATATAATACGACAAAATACTACTCAAAAAAACGCAGATGCAATAATTTTATTAATATTTTTAAAAGTTTATAGACACTCCAAAACAGTAATAAGAATTGCTTTATTTCAGTTTCGATAAATTACGTAGGCGCCGTCAATATTAACTAATAATTGACAACATACTACTAAATGAATATTGAATATGTAGATAGACTGTAAGTACCTATTACAGAATGCTGCAAACTATTTTATTACGCAAGCAAAGTAAACCACAATAGAGTAGCCTGAAAACTGAACTGCCACATAAAATAAATAGGATTGGTCTGTACGTGAGTGCAGTTTATCAGATATGATTTCTGGGGTAACGAATGCATTATGCAAAGTCATATAATGCCAATTCTTAACAACGGCCGAATACTCAAATGTTAAGGGCTTCTTGAATCACAAGTTGTCACTCTCTCTGCTCGGAAAATGACAAAGACAGCATGTGACATAAGAGCCTATTAACTTTGAGTATTTTCTTGTTAGAAACCTTAACACGGCAGATTTTTCACTAATTGTCTACAGTCTACCTACTAATCTATACCTACTAATATTATAAAGAGGAAAGATTTGTTTGTATGTTTGAAACTACTGGATCGATTTTGATTAAAGGCATAACCACGGGGAAAGACATAGGCTACTTTTTATCGCGGAAAATGTGCGGTTCCCGCAGGATTTCCTTTTGCGCGCACGAAGTCGCGGGCAACATTAGAAATATACCTATGTAGTAGCTCTAGCTTTGTGACAGAACTGACAAAATCTTATAGTGTTAAATGCTAATATATCAAAGGTCGTCGAAAGTCCGACTGTGCTATACATATACCTAACACGATTACTAAGGCTGCGGTGTGCACCGGCTTCAATGCCAAATCGTGGGTGAAACCAATCCTACCTAGATGGGTATTGGGTAGACCATACCCGGCGGGCTTAGCATGGCGATCCGAAGAAGTATTTTAAATAAGAAATATTCTACCCAAAATAGTTCGTTGCAAAATAGTTCTCCGTGGTAGTTAATCCTAAGGCTAGTTAATTCATGGTAACACGGTCGTCAATAAATTGAACATTTCGAAACAGCCATATTTTTAAAATGGCTGCCGGGATATCTTCTGTCAAAAACGAACAAATATTCAAGTAAATGACTGAACGTAAAGAAACTATCTGTCTTGGACCGCCACGATGTGGAGTCGTTGACATTATTGTAAGACTATTTGACATTGAAATAAGATAACGTTTCTACTTTAGCTGTCAAAAGAGGCCATTTTGTGAGCTCATGCTCGGGAAGAAATGTTGTTTCTCATAACGATCGATGCATCGACCTTGCTGCTTTACAATAAGACCTATTTTGCTACAAACTTTTTTTTGTTTCTTCAATCTGTCATTTTGTCGATTCTTCCGTGTTTCTAGGGTGCGCATGCTAGGCCTGCAGGAGAGAATATGCCTCATTGCTATTTCGTCCACCAATTTAAGTTTATGGGTAGAGTCTAGGAATTAAACTAATTAGTTTTTAATCGACTACCAATAAAAATATTTACACAACTGATTAGCGATTCAATGTTGCTGTCTTTGTCTGTGAAAAATAATAGTAGTAGCATGGACCAATAAAACCATAATTCCTCTATGGTAGTTGGAAAATATAATATTAATATAATACATCTATGTTTTGCTGTATGAACTTTGATTTAAATATACCTTTCAAAAGCTCTATGATATTATGCAAAGCTATTTTAATTTCTTCATGGACATAACTTTTGTTTTACATATTAGACTACAATTTTGATTATATTTGGTGCTATGAATGACTTACCTCGTTTTTATATTTCGCCATGTTGATCTCCAATCTAACTTCGTCGTATTTTCTTGAGAAGTTCCAAAGGTTTACAAAGTGGGATATAGAGTGTATTACTGTAACAAAATGTACAATTTTACGTTTACGGTACGATGGAATATCGGTCCGAATCCGGTGGCCCAAGGAAGTCCATCGTGGTAGATTATAGAAGTAAAGACTACAGCAGGAAGATAACCTATTATTTATTGTTAAAATATTTCCTTACATATGAAATTGGCGTTTTTTCGTACCTACTGGCCACTTTGATCTCAAATATATCTTTGGTTAGGAATTCCAATTTCGAATTTATACTGCTATTTACTCATGCATTTGTGTTTCGAAAACCGTAATTCATTTGTTTTTTCCTCTTTTGGTTTTTTCTTTGCGTCACTCTGTTTACAAAATGGAAAACTTGAAATATCGTATTATTTTCGAGTAAGAGTTCCACCGTGGCACCAGTGCTGCAGAAACGGCTCGAAGAATTAATGATGTGTATGGCAGCGGTGTCGCAAAAGAAAACACAGTACGTTTTATTCCAACGTTTTCGTTCTGGAAATTTCGACCTGCAGAACAAGCCCCGTGGACGACCGGAGACCAAAGTTGATAATGAAGAATTGAAGGCTATTGTGGAAGCGGATCCATCGCAAACCACGTCCGAGTTAGCTGCAAGCTGCGGTGTTAGTGATAAAAATGTTTCAATCCACTTGAAGCAAATTGGGAAGGTGAAAAAGCTTGAAAGGTGGGTACTTCATGAATTGAGGTACATTACATTGCTCAACCGGCACAATAATGAAGGGATTTTAAATCGAATCCATTACCTGTTATGAAAAGTGGATCCTGTACGATAATCGGAAATGCTCATCGCAATGGCAGAACACTAGTGAACCAGCCAAAGCCTACCCCAAGCGAAAATTGACTCAAAAAAGTTACTTGTGAGCGTTTGGTGGACTAGTGCCGGTGTCGTTCACTACAGCTTTCTTAAATTACGGCAGATGTATATTGCCAGCAACTGCAAATCATGATGGAAAAGCTAGCTGCTAAACAACCGAGGTTGGTCATTCGCTCTAGGCCACTGCTGCTTCAGGGCAACGCTAGACCGCACACTGCACAACAGACGGCTATCAAATTAGAAGAGCTTCAATTGGAATGTCTAAGACATCCAACGTACTCCCCGGATCTTGCTCCAACAGATTACCATTTTTTCGAAATTTGGATAACTTCTTGCAATGGAAAAAATTCAACTCCGATGGGGCAGTTCAAAGCGCCTTCAAAGATTTTATTGATTCCTGTCCGAATGGTTTTTTAGTAAAGGAGTCAATGAACCTATGAGATGGCAAAAATACATAGATAGGAATGGTATATACTTTGATTAAATAAATATATTATGTTTTTAAAAAATCGACTTTGTTCCTCCTTTACAGACACCAATTTCATATGTAATGACCTAATATCTTAGCCTCAAGTCGAAAGCGAAACACACTGTATACACAAGAATCATAACTTTAATTCATAGCAATTTGAGCTTTATCGACTAGGACACAATGCTCACCCAATCAAAGAATTAAAGTGATTGTTATTAGTTTCTACGTTGATAAAGCTCGATTCGCTATTAATTAAAAACAGGTCTTCGGCCTTCGTGTGCCTCGTCTAACTGGGACCTAAGTCTTAACCTCTTCACACTGAGGAGACTGCTCACAGGAGTAACCAGTGGGCAGTTATTACGGTCGAAATAAATAAGTAATTTTTTTTCGCATGACCTGAATAATGTTTTCAATTTCTAGGAAAGTAAAATTGCCGTAATATTTCATGGAAGTATTGCGTTATGACGGTTTTTCAGACATCACGGTCGAATGAGGTTAGTTTGCACCGCAATTATTAATATCTGCATGAGCATGCTTTATTTGCATATGTCACGCAATACGTTCGCTACTACATCCTACTCCCTAGTAATATTATTGATGATCAGTTTGTAACTAACAGAAAAGAGGAAAAACTGTAACTGAAAAAAAAATCAGGCAACTAGAATGGATCGTCATTTGCGATTATGAGAGGAGATTTTTAAGATCTTAAGAACTTATGTGAATTATAGGCACTATGTAAAGTATATACTTGTAAATACTTCAGTGCAAGTAGGTACACTAAAATCGAGATTTTTTAACTTTTAAGTCACAAGTCCTTTGACATGTTAGGTTAAAAATGGTGTTATACGAGTAAAGTAGGAATTGTGCTAGGTCACGGGTTTGTTGTATACTCTAGACCACCAGGGGACCACCAGGGAGGGGGGGGGGGGGATATTCCATTGGGGTTAATTTGTTAAGGGGTTCCCTGTTATCTGGACTTCTGGACTGGTTTGTGGAGGCTTAAAGTTTGAAAATCCTTGCTCTAGACTGAACGCAATAAAGCCAAGAACTGCGGAGGTAGTCATTAGCCTTTGTCTCAAGAACATAAATGGTGCGCCTTTGAATAGAAAATCATTTAGGCCCACTTGCGCAGATCGGGGTTAAAGTTAACCCTGGTTTTAATATCCTGTTATCTCTTTTGTTCTTCGTATTTATGAAAGAAAAGGCATGATATTTTAACCCAGGGCTAACTATAACCCAGATCTGCGCAAGTGGACCTTTCACCGCCCGTAGTCAAGAAAATATGAAATATAAATTAATCGTGAACTCAATGAACTAACTGGAAACTAAATGTAAACACTACAAATAGGGAATATGCATTTTTTATTGGTTTTTCGAAAAGTACCTAATAAGCTGGGAAATACTGTCCTTGCAATGGCATATAATTACGACTTGACGAAATAAGAGTCAAAAAGTGAGATCGTTGGAAACTCAGATTAATTACGTTGGAAAATATTAAAAACACCCTGATCAGAACCATAATTGAAAATGTATAGAGATTAATACAAAATTGATGTTATTTATGTTAATAGTAGGGGTTTAATAAATGGATTTGAACGGTAATTTTTGTCTTCAATTATAGCAAAACAAAACGTCGTTTTTTCGTCGCAACTGATTACTGTACTATTTGCATTTTCGATCCATATTTTTATGTTGCCTTTCGGAAAATATACGACTTTTCCTAATTTAAAACATAATATGTCGAATATTCTCTATTGAAAAATAAATTTTTTCTATCTTCCAAGTACCGGAAGTTAATCATAAGCTCTACAATCTTCGTGGTTCAGGTTTAATGTAATTTTGTAGCTATCATCTGAACGGGAAGTTCATTTTGATGATTCATTTGCAGTTTACTTTGTTAGAGCGCAGAAGAGCGTTCAAGTTATCTCTATCTTTTGTGCGATTCTCTAATGTGAAAGGCGAAAGCGTAGGATCAATTAAATATCTATATTCTCCTTAGTATCTTACCTTGCTGTAGTGCCTTAACTTTGTCGATTTTAGTTTAAAATATTCTAAAGTGCGATGCCATAATAGCTTAACTCTAATATGGATACTCGGAACAGCCTTGAATTGAGTGCACTTTGAAGAAGCAGCTTATAAATAAAATAACAATTACCAGCAAACACCACGAGTGTAATAGCAACGGTCATATGAAAGGTCTTCATCTTCTCCAACCAGTGGAAGAACAGTCCAGGACACAGCTTCGAGAGTATTCTATATAGCACCAGGTTCAGTTTCTTACACATAGGCAGTAGGACTACAGCACAGCATACGTTCAGAACAGCTGCAGTGCCTCGGGAGACACATAAACCTATCTGTAAAAAAACCGATGTAAAAAAGTGTCTAATAAAAAAGAAAAACGTGAAAGTTTCATCCTTACCCCTAAAATCTCCCTTAGATAATAAAATTGACGGCCACTCATGTAATAAATATACGAATTGTAAAATATATAAATGACTAGTGAGATCCATGTTGTCTGAAACAAAAGTTGTTCTACTATTAATTTTGTTCTACCAATCAATAAGGTTACTTACTTACTTAATTAAGGTTACTAGAAGCTTATTTAATTCATGTTTTGCTAACACGCATTAGTAGGAATCTGTCAATATGATGGTAAATGGTAGTGGCAATAAGCAGTTTAAAATCAATTAATGTGATAAGTGTTACATCTGTTTTTCTGATAATAATTAATTAAAGATATATACTGAAATAAAATGTTTTATTGTAGATGTCGCAGATTGATCTTAATCGGCGTCAAACAGTTTAATCAATAAAAAAAATACGATTAATATCTTCAAAATTAGAAACTTTAGACACATAGATCTGGTCTCGATTTAGGTGTGTGTGTTTATTTTCAAGTTGTTGTATCTTCACCAGTTTCTGTAAATCGTATCGTATCGTGTTTATATATTTTTGCCTAGTTTATGTAAATCGAATGCTGAAAATCAATCGTCGAATCTTCAATCTTCTAAAAATAGAGTACGTATCCATATAAATAAATGAATAGCTGTAAAGAACCTAGCTCAACTTTTTATACGTAAACTCCGTTTAAAGACTTTCAGAGAGATTCTACTTTTTTTAACAAAACCTATAAAATTCAAGATATTCTTTACTTAAGTGTAGGCGTTAGTGTAAAACGATGTTATAATTAAAATATGATGGTACGTTCCACTTTGTAGCGTCCCATTCACGGCTGGCGAGGGCTTGAAAAAGGACATTTAATCTCGTGCGTCGAAAGTTTAGAGCGTTGCCACTTGACGGCAGACGCTATTCACGGCCTGTGCGACGTTGTGCGACGCTGTGCGGAGTTGTGCGTAGCGACAACGCCTTTGACGGCCTGAATGGACTCGATGACAACGCTCGAGTGTGGACTCGCATTAATTAATGGACGAACATTATCATGGAGATTGGAGATGACAACTTCCCGCTTCCGTACTTGTGAAGCCCCAGGTGTTGTTTATGAAACGTTTAGTTGTTTTAATATTTTCGTTTTGCGTATGTTTCTGTAATTGTTTTTACAGAAAGTTGTAGCATGTATAGGTGTTTTAGCACTCTACAACTGTTGTGGGTGGGTAGTAGGTATTTCAACAGTTGGGGTAGTTTCGAAAGTCACAACTAGTAAAGCTATTTTCAAACTGTTCTCGTCAAATAGTGGCAATTTGTAAGCTACGGCTCATAGTGATATGAATATTCTATATCAAAATATGTCGAGGTACAGTACGACCACGACCTCGATGTCTTTCGGCGATCGTCGTTTTTCAGACATCGTCTGTCATTTCCATTGAAAAACGATGATTGCTGAGGGCCAAGACGGTTTAACTGTACTAACGTGTAATATATCGACGGT
Source organism: Phengaris arion (assembly GCA_963565745.1). Taxonomy (NCBI): domain Eukaryota; kingdom Metazoa; phylum Arthropoda; class Insecta; order Lepidoptera; family Lycaenidae; genus Phengaris; species Phengaris arion. The sequence continues at coordinate 4,398,282 of OY751442.1, forward strand.
GAAAAGGCAAGACAAACAGGCGTCATTTTGATCGAACAAGAGTTATACATGCCATCTTACTTAAAATTTACCTACTCTTTTTCGAATGAAGCCCATGTCTTTTTATGTCGCTTATGTCCAGACAAAAGATTGCTAAATCCAAATGTCACTGTATAACCGACCGAATTTTGGATCATTTTTAACATGCAGGCGCTTGCTCCCCAGTCAAAATGGTATTAATTTTGGTTTATTGTTAATAAACTTATTTATTAACAATAAGATTTATTAGTTTATTTACTATCTTTTTAGCCGTCGATATAAATTTTTTCTAACGTCTAATAATTTTCCATATCTCATAGTCTTTCTAGATCTATAAGAGCAGGTACGTGCTATGGACTCTACTTCTGCTTAAAGAAAAGAAAAGACTTTTATGTGTGAGTAAGTAGAAGTAGGGCATCCTGACTATTTACATGTAACGCATAAATACTAGAATATGGAGGGAGAATAATATTCTACATAGGTAATATAAAACATTCTTACGTTCTTATACTTTCTTTTTTATAACAAAACGAGGGAGAGAAAAGCGCTTTAACTTTATTTAGAAATGAATTTCCACTAACTTTTTATTACTTTTTCATGATTCGAATATAATAAATTTCAATGGTATATAAATTATATTTCCAGCAATAAAATTAATTGCCTGATAAAACACAAGTACTTATTTAATTTATGTGGGTTAAGGTGCTTTCGGACAAACTAAGGAACACGCATAAATAAGAAATATTTTAAATGTGTCACGAATTTTATTAATTTACTAGCTGTTTGCCGCGACTTCGTGCGCGTAGAAGTCGAAAATGGTTCTAAATTCCAATCCATTCGCTTACATCGTATTCCGATCAATTCTCAACAGTCGGCGTTACTTTTTAAATTACTACAAATAAAAAAGGGGGATTCGTGTGTATGTTTGCCCGATAATTTTTCAAAAACAATGCTATTTGGACGGGGTTTTCCACCGTTGAATATCACATTTATCGGCGAAGTTATTGCCATACAACGTTTCAAGACATGATGAAGATCTTAGGAGATAAACCTAGAACTCTTCAACAACTAACACCAAGTGATGCGCAACTGCAGCTACGATCGGCCTTAACTTTTTTGTTTACCGAGTCAATTATACAAAAGTTCATGCCTATACAACTTTTATTTCCTATCGTATCATTAACACACAGTACTAGGTATACGTAATATAGTCGTCCGCATTAATTCAACAACCGCGTACCTATGCTATTGCCTATTACCTCTCACTACACAAGTTTACAATGCCCATCGATACGTTTATGACTATATACAAGTTCCACGTAAAGCCGTGGGAACAAAGGGGAACGGTTGAAATGATGCCAGGCTGCCGGCTGGCTCTCACGATACAATCTTCCGCCACAATGGCTTGTGTTCACGCCTTTGACAGTCAATGGTTTGAATACATTGGTACGCATTGGTACATTACGTATCGATGATCGCTGAAGCTGAAAATTAGCTTGCACAATGTACACTGTCAAGGTTAGTTGCTACTTATATCTGTAAGTACTTATTGAGCTGTTTTTTACAGCCTCCAGTGGTTTAGAGCATAGCTCTAGACTCGGAGGTCGTGGGTTCGATTCCCGCATTGAATGTTGTTTCCATGTTTGGTTAGGACAATGCAGGCTGCGATCACCTGATTGTCTGACAAGAAAGATGATCCGTGCGTCGGATGGGCATGTAAAAAATCCGTCCTGCGCCTGATCTATCGCCAGTCGTGTCGGTCTTCCGTCCCACTGTGTATATAATATTTTCTTTAAGACATAGAGTATAAACATCCGGTAAATAACCTAACCAAGAGCTTGTCAGCACATGTCTAAGGAGGGTTCCGTAACTATAAACGCGTAATAGATTTTTTTAAATTACTTCAAAAGTTACTGTCCGATTTCGTTCAAAATAATTTTCCTAAAAATACTTAGCACAATCTATCAGCATAAAAAATTGCAGGGGAGGCTGATTACTCGAAAATGGTTGACTTTGTAAAAAAAATCATGTATGAAATCTTACCTTTGTTTTAAAAGACCTATTCAACGATATTCCACACGATGGGGTAGAATAAAAAAATATTTTTCATCCCCACTTCACATGTATGGAGAGCCATCCCTTAATGATAAATTATGATTATTTTATGATGCCAAAACCGAGATCTATACACAGACTTTCACTATACCAAATTTCATATATTTACAATCATAATTACAGAAGGCGCGGACAAACAGACAGACAGACAAACAGACAGACAGACAGACAGACAGACAGACAGACAGACAGACAGACAGACCGACGGACGGACAGAGCGAAACCACAGATTACTAAATAGTTACTACGTAACGTACGTAAGCGATAAGGGTTCCTTGAGTATTACGGAACCCTTAAAAAAGGCTGCAAAATCTTTTGCGAATATCTACTGGAGAATCCTTTCTTAGCAGATATACGGGTTACGAGTTACGACTTATTTGTCATCAAAACTCACAAACTCGGTGCAAAATTTCAAGTATGAGCCGTAAGTTATTAACCTAGTTTAATTTGAACTAGGTATGTGTTGTTGGTTAAGTTGCTAACTAACAAAATACATTTTACCGAATTTAAACAGACTACAAAGCTAAAAATCGTGCTAATTAATTATGCTAAATTTATTATTTTTTTAAATTAACACCCACGATTTACGAAATTCCTGCCCTGCGAATTTCTCAGAGGAGAATGCAATAAAACTACAAGTGTGATTCACGTAACCCGATCACGACAGGAGTCGGCGAAGATCGAGGAAACAAGTAGACAGGACACAATATTTGAAAAAATATATTATAACTTAAAATGTATGCTATTAAGTTAGCCATCTAAAGTTACAAGTATAATATCCGCCATATAAAATATAATTTTTAAGATATTTCCCGCGACTCCGGACGCGCAAAAGAAAATTTCGCGGGAACCGTAGATTTTGCTACGAAAAAAGATGCATATATTATGTTAATCCAGAATTCAAAATTCAAATTCTAAGTTTTATTTCCATATAAGTTAATAATAGCACTTACGGAATTGTCCCTACGTGATGCCTACCACCGGTTCGGGAACTAACCCGGCGAGGAGAAGCGGCGTAAGAAACTCGCAGACCTAAACTAAACCATACCAAATTAATAAAAATCCGGTTAGTAGTTTTTTAGTGAAGGAGTCACAAATATTCATCCATCCTAACAAACTTACACATTTATATAGTTATTTATAGTTTATTCATAACCTTGTTTTGAAAAGGATAGCATTTGGCCATCCCTTTCAAAATATATATCAACATTTTCTGAGAAATAAGTTTTTCAAATGCGATTTTGCATTGGATTTTTTTTTAAAACGATTAGTAGTAAGTAGGATCGCGGAGTATAAGTACAAGGTAATATTATAGTCTTCTAGTCCATTTCCATTAAAGTACCAATATTTAGATTCTAGAGTAAAAGAAAGCTTTCATAAAGTACGAGTGACGACCTAAATTAATTATAAGTTAGTTTATAAAAAGAGCCAACTTAATTCTAAAATGCCAGATTCAGCATACCTATATTGCAAATAGATTTTAACTTTTTATGAATCTTGCAGTACCTAACTGTTTATTTTTAGGTAAATTTAGAGGTATGTCATGTGCCATTTCTTTGCCTCAATAATTCTATGGTAGAGAACCAAGACTCGAAACCGTGTAACCGGCCTAAAATTGGTGACCATGACTCAGTTCCAGGACACATTGCCTCTTTTCCTCTAAACCTACGAAGCCTTTATCTATGTGAATTAATGCAGCATTGTTCAAAATAAATAATATGTGTGTATAACAGTTGATATTTCGATGACGACATTGTAGTAATTCTGGGAAGCATGCATCATTGCGTTTCCATAGATAGTTTTAGCACAAAGTACCTAAACGTCTTTCATTTTTTGGATTTACTTGCTTGCTTTAAAAATGTTACAATTCATGGTACGCTATTGATTAAATACAAAAATATAATACCTAACTTTTTCTATAAAATGAGCAGGTATCACAGGCAGCAGGTAAAAACATAATGTAGAGTAGGTAGGTACTTACGTACTTATTAGGTAAATAAAACAGAGGGTACAACGTAGAATGATAACTAATAAGTATGGATGTTAACTTAATAAATTACAATATGTTATCCATTATGAGATTAAGTAGCTTGTTTAGTTTGATTTTTGTAGCGAAGGTCACGAGAGTCGTAAAATTTAAATTTTTCAGTAGGTAGGAACACAAAATTAAGGAGTTATGAAAGAAAGATTACTTAAATAATTATTTTCTGTTTAGTAATTAGTAATGTGTAAAAATGTTATTGTGGTTCTTAGCTCTACATTATTAAACATAAAAAGCATACTATTTTATACATAATTTTGTTACAAACAATTTTGTTTCGAAACTAAATATAAATAATGTTCGTGTTTGATAAATGGTAATTCAGGAAAACATAAGCTATTTAAAAATCAAAAAGTGAAATAAAGAAAAAAAAGTAGGACATGTTTAGAAAAGTTACAAAAGTAAATTATTGTTTAATTATTATGATTTATTATTTAATTTCACTTACCAAATAAATACGATTTCTTATAAATGCACAGCAGTCACTGTATCTTGCCATTTTCGGTTTAATTTTATGCGAAAATAAAAATATTGGTAAATTGCAGCGCCCTGCACATTTTTAAAATTGGAACATGATTACAAAAAACTTTTCATGATTTTCCCGCATCACTACATTTTTTTAAATACAATTTGGCTGTAACTTTATTTTTCGCCGGGCGCGTGGATGGTGCGGACGAGAGTGACATGTGACTGCCGCGTTCGAGCGCGCGGGAGTAACACGCTGAGATTCGACAGGTCATCGCAAATTATTCAGCTCACTTCACCTTTTCACACTGTTTATAATGCTGCTGACTGTACTTGCTTTAGACCTTTAAGAAACTAGATTCTTCATTTTTGTATGAAAATTACAGACAAAGTATGCATTTTTATTCGCATATAAATGTAAAAATATAATATTTATACGCCGCATAATTAAATTCTTATAAACATTATTACACAACTTTACTACATTGCTCTAACGAAATATTATGTAGGCGGTTTACATATCGGGTAGAATGACGTTGATTATTTTTAACCGATTTCCAAAAAAAAAGAGGCGTCTACGTTCGGCTGTAGGTATGTATTTTTTTTCCTACCGACATTTCACAAGCCTTTCACTGAGTGTTATCGTAACGGCCTGTTTTAATAATCTATTTATCTTTAACTAATATCTATTTGTTAAAAACACCGACGTTCAATAATTTGACGGTTTTTTCCGATACAATTTTGACGTTTCTAACAAATAGTTATTGGTAGATAGATTATTGAAACGGGTCAATAGGTAATTGTATTTGATTAGTTTGTCTTTTAAACTAGTGAATATTTATCTTACAAATTGATAATTGAAAACTTTTATTACTAATAAAGCTAAATATTAACGGATTCACTTACGAGAACATAAATAGACAAAGTAATGATAAATTCGACTGGGTGTGCGAGTTAAGACGAAATAACAATTATAATATTTGTAATTATCGACTGATTTCAAGATTAAACTCGGACAAACAACACGAACTGCTATCTGAGAACATTCCGACCCATAACCACGAGCCCAACGCACTTACGGATAAAGTAAGTTTTGTTTTTGCATTTGTGGGAGAGTAGATGCCCCAATAATTACACTACCTATACAAACTTCGATTTGATCAAATTGTTTCACTTATGAGTAATTCAACTATAAGTAAGAGGTCTCGCGTTCTTAGAACATTCAGCAAAGGCAAAATTAAACATTTACATTCAATTTCTTAGGTTTACGCGAATATTGTTCATTGTTTTAAACACTTACGGATTGTGTCGCGGTGCACTTTTCTTTTTCCCGACGTTTCGGCTACTTTCCAGCAGCCATGTAACATTCCCCTTCAAGATGCAGGAGTCTACAAGCTCGACTGTGACTGCGGTCTCTCCTATATAGGGCAAACTAAAAGATCCATCAACACCCGCGTAAAGGAACACATCGCAGATGTTAAACACCGTCGCAACAATAAATCTGCAATTTGCGAACACACCTGGATCAACCTCGCCATTACATAAGATTTGATAAGCCACAAGTACTGGCAAAGGAACACTGTTATCGCCCAAGAATGATACGCGAGGCTATAGAAATTAAAAAGTACCTACCCTAATTTTAACCGAGAAGATGGCTGGGTACTGCCATCTAGTTGGGATCCAATAATTAACAAAATAAAATGTAATTTAAAATCACCGCGGCTTCAAGATACTGTTAGTATGTTTTGCGTGGATCGGAACACAAATAATAATTGAAGAATCTTCGGGTAGTTTGAATAACTTCAACAAATAGGACAATTGACACCTCAGTCCTCCCGTGACCACGGCTGCTGGAAAGTAGCCGAAACGTCGGGAAAAAGAAAAGTGCACCGCGACACAATCCGTAAGTGTTTAAAACAATTTACATTCAATTAAACACTAAGGCTGGGACTATATGCATCGGAATTCGGGAGGCCGTAGAAAATCTTGACAATTGAAAGTAGAACTTTGTGCTAATACAATAGAGTTGAAAATCGAAGTGTCAGGTGTCGAGCTGTCATATATGACATTGACATTTAACTTGACACTCATGTGTTCGATTTTCAACTCTATTGTATTAGCACAAAGTTCTATTTTCTGTGCTCTGAATTTTCACCGGCGTTCCGGATTCCGGAGCATATAGTCCCAGCCTAATACATTCAGGTTATTGTCCTCTTCAATGCCTATTTCTATATAATTTCACAAGTCATTTTATGTGTATTTTATTACTATAAAAAGTAATAAAATACACATAAAACGTGCACAAGTGTGGGCAAGTGCTACAACTTCAAAAAGCTTGCTATGTTGCGTTCCCTCCAAAACTCCCTAAGAACTTTCAGTTAAGCTTCTACCATAAGCTTTATAGTCAAAATCCAAATAAATAGTCAGTGCAGTCAATGAGTATTTATTTGGATTTTGACGACTTTGGACTTGACGATTTAGAAATACGGTGTTGAAAATTTAAACGAAAATTCTATTTCCCGCCTTTTATACTTGACACTGGCAATGGCTTTAAGCTGTATCGCCATATTTTAAGAAAAAAAATACTGGCATTGTTTATTCTCTCACCTTTTGTTTACATCTGTCAAAAACGATGCTGTTTTTATGAAAACGGTCTGTATTGAATCGATTAGTTTTATATTTATTTTTTATCATAATAATTAGGGAAACTAAGTAAAAACAACTAATTAATGGATCCACCTTCACCATGGAAAACACCAAAGGAAGTAATGCGATTGCATACGTTAAAGAAGCGAAAGAAAGCTTTACAGGTAAGCATGGAACTTTAACATCATGTTAAAGTTTTGAAGAATGTTTTATGCTGTTATTTACACAGTAATTTCTGTTTTATCACCTAGGAGCGTATGAAACAACCATCATCCACCATAAGCGAAGAGAAAGTACCAGTAAAACAGGTGGATTTAGATTTTTCCAGAATACTGAATGGAGATAAAAGAAGAAATCCATTTTTAAAGTAAGTGTAAAATTACTCATAAATATATCTTTCTCTACATAGGTAAACCAATTTTTGAATATAATTATCAATGTTCTTACTATAATTTTTAATCTTTTAGGTCAAACAGTGAACAGGATAGTAAAAAAATCAAATTAGACAATCCTACATCTTTGGAAGAGTCGAGTGACAAAACACTATTTCAAATTTTAAAGCTGCCAGCCAAAGTACCTGAAAAAGTACCTCAAGAAGTGGATACAGTGAAACTATCTACCTTCTCTAACTTGTTACAGAAGTTTACAGCAGATCATACTTTGAAAACTGTAAGCTGTGTATTGTATATTCACATTAAATATTCTGTTCAAAGGTTTCATTCGAAAAACTAAAATAAGATTCTATCAACATATTTTAACATAGATCTTTTTGAATGAATTGCATTCAGTACATATATAAAATAAATAGCTTTAAATAGGAATGTTGCCTAGTGTGGAATATCACATTTTTATAAATCAAATTTTAAAATTGAAGATTAAAGATATGTATCTAAATCTAAAATCGTAAATCTAAAAGAAATAGGTATTTAGAGACGTGATAAAAAATTATAAGCAAATAAAAAATATTGCCCATATATTTCTCGCAACACAATTTGTTATATCACAAGTTTCAACCGTCATACATACATTGTGACACCACAGGCCGATATATCGCTCTCTTTCATATTGTAAATTTAAATTGTTTGTATCTTCATTATTTTTTAAGATGTATGAAAATGGGTTCTAGATTGTTTATTATCATGTTGTCTAACAGAAGAAACAACATTTTTAGGCAACATGCCTATTGTATAATTATCAAAGACACTGTTAACTGTTATTTTAAAATAAAACAATATTTCAGCAAGTTGTTGAACCAAAGTATAACCACCTAGCAATAGATTGGGCGTTAAAAACCAAGTTGAGAGTGATGTCTCCGAAACCTTTTCCCTGGACATCAAAACTCAAAGCCAGTGAAGAAGCTTCAGGGATTACAGGGTGAGAAAAGATTTCAAGACTTTTTTTTCAACATACCGACTACAATTTATTTTTGTTGGTTCTGTTTGCTGTTAGCCATAATTTTTATACTTGTATTCTTTTAACATCCCCCATAGGACAAGCTTTGGGAACCGTAACTTGTGAAATAATATGTAATTTTTTATGGCCAACAAACTATTTGTATTTATAATATTATATTTGGTGTTGTATGTAAAAAAATGTACCACTCTTCTATTGATTGAAGCTAATGAGGTAATCTAAAGTTGTAAAGGTGCGTATCGACTTCGCGCGGCAAACCAACGAACATTGGCTCGGCGGCCGCGCATTATGGGTACTGCGCCGCCGCCGCGCGGCAACTCGAACATCTGCGCGCTCGAACGTGCCGCGCGACGAACGAGTTTGTGTCGGTTTTTGACGGCGCGGCAAAGGAGTGTCAGTGCTTTGTGCGCGCGCAATTGGGACGGACTTGACGACTACTCACGCATTTTTAGTGGATACGCGCGGCAAAAACATGGATAACGAGAAGTGTCGTACTTTAATTAGATTATTTGGCACTAAACAATTTCTATGGAACAGTAAATGTAGTGATTATCACAACAAATCGTTAAGAAAATATGCATAGAACGACATCAGTATAGAAATGGGCATGCCTGTACATGAATTGAAAAAGAAAATGACTACGCTTTTAGCGTCCTATAGAAGGGAGAAGTCTAGAATAAACAAAAGCCTTATTACTGGTTCTGGTAAGTAACTACCTATTATAAATTATATACTATGTAGGTACCTAACTACATATTATGAAATTTTTGAAAAATTGAAAATCTCAATAAATAACCTCGAAATTGAGGTTATTTATTTATTCAAGGTTATTATCTTTTATTAATATATTACTTATTATTAGTAAGGACATGTATTCGAATACCATTTAGACGTTTAGTTGTAAATGTTACGAAATAAAACATTAGTAATCTGTACTGACGTATTTTATTACAGGTGCCAACAATATTTATGTATCAAAATGGTTCGCTTTTGACGACTTTGACTTCATGAAAGATAAAGATGTACCCAATGAAACATTCGATACCTTTGACGATGATGTAAGTTAACTTTCAATATCTATTTTGCCAAGGTATTGCACCATTTGTATGAAAATGGTTAGCTAGATGTAAACGTACATCTTTTGCATAGTTTGCTGCTCTTCGTGGAATACTTGAGATGGGTAGTAATGACGTGGGCGTAGAATCATTTCTCCAAGTTCCTGGTACCTACTGCCTGTACTACTACCTGGTTCCTCACTATCAAAAGTTCCGGATGGTGTATAAATTAATCGCGTCCTTTTATTTCTTCTCAAATAGTCATGTAAAATGAACAGTGGCTAAAACAATTTTGTTGGCTGTTTCTGGCTCCAGCAACATAGGTTTTCTCAATACTCTGAAAACCGAGCTGAGTATGCCAAAAGCGTTTTCAACGACTCTATGTGCTCGAGACAAATGGTAATTAAAAACTCTTTCTCGAGATCCTCGTTCCGATTCCCCTGGAAAAGGCTTCATTGTATATTCATTCAGTGCAAAGGCTTTATCTGCTAGTAGTACATACGGTACATCAAGAGCATAAGGAACTTGAAGTATTGAGGGTTGGGGGATTTTTAAGGTTTTCTCTTCCAATTTTTTGTATAGATTAGTATTCTTGAAGACACCTCCATCTGAAATTCTACCTTGACAGCCCACATCGACATAAATAAAATTATAGTCTGCGGCGACTATAGCCATTAGCACAATACTAAAGAAATGTTTATAGTTGTAATATTCGGTGCCACTTTGTATAGGGGCTTGTAACACAACGTGCTTTCCATCCATTGCGCCTATGGCATGAGGAAAATTCCATTTTTCTTCGAATACTTGCGCTAACTGCAACCATTCTTCTTCAGAGTTAAGGATCTGTAACAATAAAATAAGTATGTAAATTAATAATGAGTATTATTCTTCTTTTCAGATGCTTCCAACTCAAAATGATAACACAAATAGCGATAGTGGCCTAGAAACAAATACACAGTCTGTTAATGCAGCAAATGGAACAGAACCAAATACACAGCATGTAGATAAACCAGTTGATGTACTAAATAACCCAGATGTTCCAAAAAGACCGAGAAAAAAAGAAACCAAATCCTGCAGATGAAGAAATGCTGCAAAAAGCTTTTGACATGTTAAGTGAAACATCGACATCAATATCGTCGTCGTCATCTGATCAGTATTTTACATACGGTTAGCATATTGCCAATGAGCTGCGTAAATATGACCAACGCATATTAGTATACGTTAAGCACGCAATTAACAATATTATTTATGAGGCTGATTTAGGGCAGTATTCTCAGAGTGGATATTACACCCAAGGTTACGAAAGTACAATAAATCACGACCAGTGTCCACACAATTCAATGTATTCCTATTCAACACCATCGCCGCTGCCTCCAACACCGTCGCCGCAGCCTCCAACACCGTCACCGCAGCCGCCAACGCCGTCACCGTGGCCTTCAATTCCTCCGCTTCCTCCTCCACCACCACCACCACCAACACCACCATCAGTTTAAACAAAATATGAATAAATGTTTCAATGAAAAATTTAAAAAGTGTTCAATTACTTACCCTAATCCAATCTTTCAGCGGCTGACATAATGCACTGCAAACTTCTGGTACTATTCGTGAAATTGACTGTTTTGAGACTCGAAAAAGATATTGGCTAGTATATGAGTCTCCGGTAGCCGAAAATCTTAAAGTGATAGCAAGTCTTTCGGTCACTGAAATGGCTTCTCGAAAGTGAGTGTCCATTCTTTTTACACTGGGCTCAATTAATGACTTTAAAAATTCGAAATCATCTGGTGTCATTCTTGTGAATTTTTTTATTGTTTCATCAATAGCTTCGTATCTCATGTCTTCCATTAGTCTCAAACTACCATGTAGCATTCTGTTCATATATTATTTTTTCATTCACCATCGAGCTTCTCGCTTCGATCGCTTGTTAATAATATGATAAATAATGATAAAAGCAGCAGCGGCACGTCGCCGACGTGATACGTCCTAGGTTGTCGCGCACAAAATGAACGCTCGTTCACGGATCGGCTGCCGCGCGCGGCTACCTCGCTATAATGAAATGTGCGCAAAAAATGGCTCGCGAACCAAAACACAGATTTGCCGCGGTCGAACAATACTCGCGCGGCCGCCGCGCCAAATCGATACGCACCTTTATACTTATTACACAACTAACTAGTAAAGTTGTCAAATACTGAATATGTATTTGACAACTTTACATCCGTACTAGAACCTAGGTATACTTGTTAAGAAAATAAGTTTGAATTGCCTCTAAAAGGAAGTCTTTACACATTACACAAGACAGTCGTTAAAACATTACATTTTTTTTTGACATTACATTGAGCATTGATTCCTAAATCTGATAATGTCATATTATCCTAAGTACTAATATGCTATGGGTTACGACTTATAAGTTGTTAATATCCACCATCTTTGTTCAACTTTTTCAGATTTGTGAGATGTCTGGACACGACGTCATCCCCCACTTTAGATACATCACCCAAAGCGAGGTTTCACCAGACCTGCCTTTACTGGCAACATCCACACTTACCGTGGCTTAACCTGTTCCCTCGGTCTTCCGGAAAAGTTGCAGCCACTAACTTTATGGCAACTAACGAAGAAGTTAAACAAGCTCTCATGACTGAATGGACGGAAAGCTTTAGGTCATTATTTCAAGTAAGTTTTCTGTTTACTTTTAAAATTATATTAATTATAAATCCATTTTATAGAGTCACGACGAATTTTTAGGATCTTTAATTGAACAACCAATAAATTTTTGAGTATCACACACCAGATCTACAAGCTATATAATGTGTAGCGTGGGGTTTGTGTATGTAAGATGTAATTGCATTATGTATATTATTAGTAACAGACGGGTCCACACCCTTTTAATATTTTATAATATGTAATTCACAGTATAATAACACAGCTAAATGTTTTCTTGTCACTCACATACTGTTCACCAAAAGTTTATTTGTATGGGTCACCAATATCGATGCCTTGGCTGGGTCTTCTAATGAAATACTTCCTAAGGCTTCATACTTTATTAAGGCACCCTCGTTAGGTGGTGGTAGGCAGACAACTGGCTCTTGCAGGAGTGTCGTCTGTCCTTGTAAATGTGTTGGTCTATGACCTCTTGATTGTAAGTCCTTCGTGCGCTCGTGTGGTGACGATAATAATACAGCAGCAATTCTTATACTCTCCTTTATTGGTGCTTACCACGAATACGTATTACAATATGTAATGAGATATGCTTAGCACAATATATACGTCTACACTATGTATAGCCTTTTGGCCAACTCAATAAACTAACTCGATAGGCTTTATTTATGACATCTGTCAATGTCAATAATGACATTGACAGTTACATCTTACTGTTGATATATGTAACACCTCCCTTTTCGAGTACAAAAGCAAACTAAAAATATAGGTACATAACTAATAACAAATACATTACTTATCTACTCAAATTTCTCATGCATGTACAATTTAGGACGCTTTACACTTCTACCAGACCTGGTTACGTAACCGGTATTTTCTAGACTCTCCATAGAAACACAGTTCTCATCGTTAATGCAATTTTGAATGGGACCGTTTCCGCGTTGTGTTAAACTCATGGGATCTATACTCTCCTGCATGGGAGGCATATTGATTGTGCTGCCATCGCCATAAACTAACTCGATAGGCTTTACTTATGACATCTGTCAATGTCAATAATGACATTGACAGTTACATCTTACTGTTGATATATGTAACAGTAAATACATAACACACCAACATACACATTGTTATAGTCAAATGACCTGACAATACACTTTGATACTGCAAAATAAATATTAAAAGTGTGTGGACCTGTCTGTCTGTCAATAATAATATTATAACACTACTAGTAGGTACTAGACTTTACTAGAGAGTTGAGGTAGTAACTGGATGTTGTAGTCTAGGAATCAACACTGATTATATGTGCAGCTGCTGCGCGCACGCCACTGCCCGTACTTCTACGTGTGCGCGAACAGTTTCACGGTGCTGTTCCGCGCGGCCGGCGTGGGCGCGGCCGAGCCCACAGCGCTTGTAGCGCCCACGACGCGCGGGCTGCGCCGGGCGATGAGGCAGGAGGGTAGGTAGTAGTAGAGCTTGGTAGTAAGCTAGTACCGCTTGTGGACTCTTGGCCTGCTATATTGTAGTCATTGCAAGTAGTGAACTGAATTTTAACCACTTTTAACATACTCAGACATTTGCGTGAATAATGCGGCCAGACATATTACCTATTGGCGTCTTAAATGTAAATACAATAATAAAACTATTATATTAGCTGTTCTGACACATGTTGTTTTGTCTTAACGATAAACCTCCCAATATTTCTCACCATTTAAACCTTTCCTGAGTTTCCACAATTATTTTAAGACCAAAATTAGCCAGATGATTCCAGCCGTTCTTTAGTTTTAGCGCGACATTAGAATTGCAATCCATTATATTATATAAGTTAACATTTAATAAATCGATGCTTTGCTTTCATTGGTTTTTGAATACCTAATATTATAACATATCAATTATTTCTTACAGATGTTGAATTCACAATGCCCCTACGGCCTGATAATAAGAAGAAGAACACATCTGACGACGGAGGGCGAAATTCCTCGTTCGACAGCTGCTACGAAACCATGGAGGGATCCGAGAACAAAGACTGCTCTGGAGATGAGGAGGACCCAGATGAGTTCCTCTCACAAATGGGGCTCGAGACCGAAGAGATTAGGAGAATTAATCACGCTCAGGTACATTGTATTTAAAATAAAAGTGCACTACATAATACCACGGATCAATAATTATAGGATGTAATACATTATGGAAATCCTGTTAAGTATCAAAATGATCTAAGCATGCTACCAATACTGTGGAAGCAATTGTAAAGACATTTGGGAAACAATTCCCGTTGCTCTCTTGCCTCTTTTTCTATTAAAATCCCATGTGTATACAGACACGTGTGACGGTGGCGGCGGAGAGCGTGGTGGATGCGGCGGCGGCGTCGCTAGCGGCGGCGCGCGGCTCAGACGCGCAGGCGCTGTTCAACTGGCTGCTGAACTGCCGGTCGCTCGTCGCCGCCGCCGGCCCGCTCGCCGCCGTGCCGCCGACCCTGCTCGCACCCACCGCCTTCCACGGCGCCGCACTGCAGTCGCTCAAGGTGTTGTGACCCTTGTTTATACAATTAGTTCAAGTAACTATCAGGGGCACGATTCTCAGCAGTAGAAAGAGGTTCACTTTCAAATAAAAATTCGAAATTTAAGAACGAAACACAGTTTGTATATAGGGATCGTGCGTGAAATATAGAGGCAGCACTACTGTCGAAGTGAGCGCTCTCTGGTGTTTCATTGGTGAACATAGTGGAATCAAACAAATATTTAATAACATTAAAAAAAGTTATAACAATGGATAAAATAATAAAATATGGATTTAAACCAATAGTCAATAATATTATACATGGCCAGAACGATGAGAAAGGCAAAAAATTATTCAAATCAAATTGTTGAATAACTTAATAACCTCTTCATAATCTTCTCTTAATCTTGAAAAGTTTTATTTTATCCAATACATACAAAAATTATACGCCAAAGACTCAACTAACAATACATTTATGATTATAATTACTTTTTAGATATTAATTATAAAATAACCTAAGAATAATTTTGCAATCGACCAAATGTGCGGTATTGAAAAAATTTTATAGTACTTGTTATCTCTAAAACTGTTGAGATTTTAAAGTTGCCTAAAATTATTTTTATTATTATCTTAATTTTATACAATTCGTAAGAAATTATTTTTTGTACTAATTCATTACGAAAAGTTTTATAAATGTTATCTTTGTTAAAAATATTTAATATTACAAGCAAATAATATAATATAAAATATTTATCATTTATGAGTCCGTGTCCTGTTTTGTGACCTTATGTCAGAGTTATTATAAAACAGAGAAATAATAAACATTAAATTTGAAATTATTTAAGAAAATAAAACCTTTCTTTTTTGTTAACAATTAATTTGTTTTTATTTAATACAATTAGAAATTTTATTCAGTTTTTACAATTATTTGAAAAAAGCTTATTTATCAACTTCTTTTTCTTTAAACAATGACTTCTGTACATTTACCAAAGCACAAATAACAAAAACAATTTCATCAATTTCATCAATATGAGGAAATAATGAATTAGGTACTTTTGATAGAATTCTAAAGTCCTCAATTCGTTGATTTACTCGTTCTATATGTATCCTCACAGAAGCAATGTTGTATGTTTCGTCAACTTCTTCAGGGGTGAATTGATCTTTGTGGCCAAAAGGAGGCATGATAAAAATAGCATTTTTGTTTTCGACTTGAGTTTTTATCTGGGGTATCTTATCCCAGTCTTTTGGATTTTCTCTGAAATCAAAGGAAAGAATTAAAAGGTTAAGTCATAACTATAAGATAACTGTCACGAATATTTGAAATTTCATCAATTAAATGATCAATTTTTACATGTCGTATTTAAATGTTATAATTTTACTGAATAGTGCAGTTCATTTTTAAAAAATTTAATTAATATTGTACTTACACGTAATTTTTCACTGCATTTATCCACTGTTTACGTTTTACTATTTTCCATGAGGCTCCTAACACGCTCTGGAAATTTATAAAATTTCACTTCCACACTAAATCCACGTTCTCGACGTGATGTATTATTACATCCAAGAATACAATAATTTTTTCTCGAAGCTGGCATTATTTAAAAAATTTAAATATATTTTATTTATAATTATTAAAAAGTAAATCATATGTGTTTACGTTAAATACATTATCCCAACTGTTTTGGATACTTGACACTAGTTGGCGTAACAGTCTAGAAGCACGATCCCCATTCTCAGAACTTCAGATTTGAATATCACTCGAACCAAACGAGTGCTTCGGAACATAGGAATTCATACACATATATTTGGACTAGCAATCAAAATAAAATATGGCGGATTCAGATCAGCTGATTTCTTATTCCAAGCAGCTGACAGTTGACGTGTTCCGTTTTACGTTTCAACCTACACGAAATCTATTTTTAACCCCCGACTATTTTCATTTCAGGTACGCGAGAACACAATAACGTGCGACAGCAAGAAGTACTACTCGATCGAGCTCCGCGGGCCGATCCTACCGACTGCGCTACACGCTCTGCTGCGGCTGCTGCGCTCGTCCGCAGCGGCGCAATTCAGTGCGACGTTCGCGCACCACGCGCCCACGTTGGCGTTCTCGTGGGCGGCGCGTGTGCTCGCTGAAGGTAGTCTAGTATCAGCTTTAGATCCAAAAAAAATATGGGAAACATCAAACATTTATTTAATAAACTGTTTAATTCTTACAATTATAACGAATAATTATTCAAATCAAACAGTTTATTAAATTGATTATAGGTAAACATGGTATTTGTACAAGAAAGTAATGTAAGAATTTAAAAGACTTTATTGTTTTCTTATAAAAAATTGTAGTTCCTAGTATTAATGCATATCAAATAACATAATTGGATGCTGTTAAGCAATACTGTGTCAACCCACATAATTACTAAAATCAAGATGTTGATACTAATCATTTTCTCAGATGATAAACTTTATTGTTCAAAATAGTTTTAAATATAGCAATATAATTTTCAAAAAGCTAATAAAAGCTTTTGATACGTAGTTGAAATTCTCTATATTATAAATTTATTTATACACGATTTTCTCAAAATGGCGATCTAGTGGGTTGACACATTGCTTTTCAGCGCCAATTAGCATTTGCAAAAATATACTGTATGCAACATTTTAATTACTAAAATATGCGTTATTTCAGAAGAATCCACAAAAGAAAATGAACCAAATCATTTCTCGAAAGCATTTAACAAGGAAAACCTATCAGACTGCGGCATGAGCGAGGAAATGCTCAAACTATTTTGCTCGTCCGACCCCAGATTAATACAGTCCATAGACAGTGTCAAGTGTAACGAAGACGGGACTTATACGTGGTGAATAGTGATATTGTATGTTGTGTAAACAATGCCTAATGTGAATCATGAATTTAATTAAATTTATTTTTACCAAATATCACTTTTATTCCTCATCACATCTGTCTGAAAATGTCTTATTTAGATTGTTACGGATTGTAACATAGATATAAAATACATTCGTACTCTGTATGTCTACATAAAATGTAAAAATAAAACACATTGTACTTAATAATAAGATTTAATTCAATTTCTCATTTTTGGTAAATTAAAATAATTCATAAGTTCACAATCACTTATGCAATAAAACAAGATTCATACAGATCAGGTTGAAATAAATAATATTGTAAAAGTTCTATTTCAATATGACATTATATTTATGTTACCTAACATAACTGCACTGTACTAAACACTAATTATATCACTTCAAACCCAAGGTGGAGCGAGAATCTTAAAACGATAAAATTTCAAATATTGATCTATACGTGTCCGCATAATCGGCTCACTGTAACAAAACATCAAATTAGTCACCTGTAAATACAAATGAAAGAAATTAATATAAAAAAGAAATGTCATGTACAGATTACACGTAGCAGAAGTGAAACATCATTCATTATTTAAAATCCAAAAATACTCTCATCGTGCCTGAAGCACAATCATTAAAAAAAATGTT
Organism: Phengaris arion; assembly: GCA_963565745.1. NCBI lineage: Eukaryota > Metazoa > Arthropoda > Insecta > Lepidoptera > Lycaenidae > Phengaris > Phengaris arion. The sequence goes on from OY751442.1 coordinate 4,416,687, forward strand.
TGACATCAAAAATTATAAAAGAAAAAGAAATAAAAATATTTCGTCTGACCGAGATTCGAACCCAAGACCAATTAGTCAAAAATCCAAGTGCCAGCGCAGTTAGCGCTACGCGTATCTGACATTAGCATTCTAAATTACTCTTAAATCACGACTTAATCTTAAATCACGACGAAAGAAAAAACATGAATAAATATGGCGCGTAAGGGAAAAATGTGACTAAGAAATAAAGATAACGCGTAACAAAAAAACGTTACAATTTTTTTACATTGCTATAAAATTTCTCCCATACGTCGATAAAGTAGTTTTACTTCAAAAACTTTGTAATACATAATATAAAGCACATATTTATTATCAATGAAATATACTTTTTATTAAAATAAATAAAAACTTACACTGTTAATAGCTGTGACATGGCTTTATTACGCTTATGTTTTCTGAAACAATAAATACATTTAAAATAATTAATATTTCAATGTTTTTTTTTTTATTAATGACGTGCCTGTTGATTTTCTTGTGAGACCATGGCTGTTATTACTATAAACTGCAATTTTTTGGCGAAATTAATGCCTCTATGTAAATGAGGGATGATGCTCATTCAATGAATGATCATTTGTGTCGGCTCACCGTGGATGCGCCGGCCGGGGCGGGCTGGCCGGGCACGGAGTACTGCGGGCGGAAGTTGGTGAAGTTGGCGGCGGCGGCGGACGGCGGGAAGCCCGCCAGCGTGCCACCCGACCCGAACCCACCCGGGAACTGCGCCAGTTGAGCTGTAACACACAGAACTTATGTTATTACAGTTAAACCAAAAATGTGTGGTCCTTTAGTAATACAAGTTTAGGTAGTCAGTAGATTATAGAAAATACATATGTAATATTGAATATGTAAATAGGCTATATGACAATTTTTTTATTGCATTAATAGTACTCTTAAATATGAGTAACTTCTCAGAAGAAAAGAAAGTATATCAGAAGTCAATATTTTCAAAGGTATAGCAAAATTTCGTATAGCAAAATAAAGTATACAAAATTTCGCTAGTCTCGTTAAAACGCTCCATACTAGTCATACCTGGCTGTGACGTCACGCCTAGGTTAAAGTGTATGAAGTATAAGACCGCAGGAACATATTTGTAAATATCTCCGATATTTGTGCGTTTAAGTTCATACTTACCATAATAAATGTTTTTATATATGATGTAAGTAATCTAATGATGAAGATTTGGTTGACTAATTTAACAAAAAAAAAAACTTTTTTGTACTTTTTAGATGTATCTAATTACTAAACTACATACATTTTTATATTTTTTTACATTTACCAAATAGTAATGCCTTAATATATCTCAGTATATTAATGAAATTAAATAGTTTAGATGTAGTCATCATCCCTATTATAGATTTTATATATCGTCGCGCACGTGATGCCGATGTGGACGTATCGCTGTGTATAGGACGCACTTGCGTACACAGCACCGTGCACGCGACGAAGACATGTTGAACAGGTATATGCATTTTTCTTATATTATACTCTTAAATACGTTGTGTACAGTAGCCGGTAGACATCTCGAGAAAATGTCCATAAATGCGCAGAACCGTAAATACATATATACCAATAACATTAAGCCTCAATTTCACCAACGTATTTTTTTAATTTTATTTAATAAAAACTACAGGCATAATGCCCATGATGGTCATCACCAACGTATTAAAACGACGTTTAACTCCGAGCTAAGCTTTCGATCTGTCTATCCCGTTCTAACATTAAATGAGTGAGAGAGATTGAATCCGGGTTTAGCGTTAAGCGCATTTAAAGAAGTTTCGTAAAATTGGGGCAATTTTTGGGGCAAGCGCAAATAAAATTAAAATATTTTTGGCAGCTATTGTCCCTTCATGTATACTCGGGTTTGTATTGCTGATGGTGTCATTAATGCAAACCAAAAACATTACGTTTACGTACCGTTGGGCACGGGGTTGCCGGCGGTGGCGGCGAGGCGCGACAAGATAGACCGCTCGGACATCTGCAAACGCTGCGCGACGGGCGGGATGCGCGCGAGTGTGGCCGGTAGCCGCGACACATCCGACTTCATGTCCGACAGCAGCTCTTCCAGCTGGTTCAGAACCTATAACAGAGTGATCACTGATAAAATCACATCGAACTTTCCGAGTGGCGTACTAACGCCATTAAACTATTAATGAATTATATCATGATTGAATTTAAGAGTTTTTGCAGTGATGATAAGCTAAGCAGTGATTATACTACTTTTTACATTCGGACGGCAGTTTTAGTAGCTAAGTATATCTGTACCTTGTGCAGCACGGCGTTGGCAGGCTTGTTGCCCGCCAACGACTCCTTGCTGAGGTGTTGGTGCGACTCGGCGAGACACTCCACCTCTGCAAAGCGCGCGTTTAGCGACATCGCTGGGTGATTGGGGTCTTGCGTGAGGTTAAGGTACGCCGCGCGACGTAACTGTTCCTCGATGACGAGCGCTTGCTCGAGCAGCTGAAAGGAATGAGTTTTGAGTATATATAAAGTTGTAGGTATCACTGTATCTTCTAATTAGATTTATATAGGCTACTTTAATTTGTTCTTGTTTGTACAGAAAATATTTTAGGAGTAAACTAATTTTGATAAGATTAAGGGCCCACCAAACTAAGGCCCGTATTAATAAACCGTTCTTATCGCTAAGACATTTCTCAAGAAAGTACTCAAGATGGTGTTTTAATTAATAGATCGTACTAAAGTACAGCTGTAGGTACGGCGTATCAACTGAGTGCGAACGTATAATAAACGAGTACGCTGTCATTGCTGTCAACTGTTACTTGAGACGCGGTTTCGTTAGTTCAGTCAAACCTTGACATGACAAGCCTTGTACGGCTTGGGATACAGAACAATATCATTTGTTGTGTTTTTGGTTGTCTTAAAATTATATAAATTAAAATCTATATACTTAGATTAAACAAACTCAGAATTTACACTACATACTAACATAAAATAAAGTTATGAATAAAAAGACGCTTGTTGATACTTCTTCTTATTCTTTTTGGCAATCGCGATTACAAAGGTTGTGCACCATTCTGCCAGTGTCGAGTATTTATAGAAATATTTTCGATTTCATTTATATAATTGACATTATTCAACCGCCTAATCAACCGTACAACGGTGATGGGAGAGAGAGAGAGACGAGAGCGTGCCGCCATAAAAAAAGGCGCTAAAAACAAAAGGAATCGTGGTGCAAACACAACACACACGTCTTTTTCTTGACATAGTACATATTGTTTTGATTGTTCAATAAACTGTAACTGGGACATAATTAGAGATATATTTTTTGTTAAATATTAAAGTAACTCTTAAATTATTTACAATGCACAATGAGGGTCCTCCCTCATTAAACCCTCGAAATATAGCCTTTTTTGACGGTACTGTCTGACAAAAACAATCATAGTAACTAATCTACTTATTATTATCCATATATTCCATTCCTATACTCTAGAATTAATACTGTTCTAATAAAATATTCAATTCGACATGCATTTTACAAGAAAATCATAAACTAATTATGAAAAAAATATCAATAAGAACGTAAAAGTCGAGTATTTATAGAAATATTTTCGATTTTATTTATTTATTTACATTAAACTAATTACCTATTTGATTTATAATAATAGCACTCAATACCAAATATAAAAGTCAAAACAAAAGTGACTTGATTTGACACTAGAAAGCAGAACTTCTTTTCGCTGTCCAAAAAACCAATCCTAATTATATGATTTCCCTTCAATCTGTTCAGTGTTTTGTATATATACTTAAAAAATAAAACTGTGGCACCAACCCTAAATGTTTGTTCTAGGTTTTAGATTATTCAACAGACTTCATCCGTGCCCTTGTTTATAATTTTATTCATATAATCCACTCATAAGGCAGAGTTTTTCGTCAACACACTGACATTGGCGAATCATTTTAAAGAATATGAAGAACTTTTTTCGAATGTCAATGATCCGCATTCCGTTTAACGTAGTTGTTATAAAAATATGGATATTAATATGTTAGAGAATAATAAATATTAATACTAAGGCGGGTCAATAAGTCCGTGACTTTTTGAATTTCTAACCTCCTTTCTGAAAAAGCAACACTACTCCTGTCAACAGGCATCTGTCAGTTGACTCCTATCAAAATTTGAACTTGCTGCGTCAGTTAGTTTGTGTTTTACAGCTATCTTTATCAGACTATCCAGTAACTTAAGGAAACAATGGAAAAAAAGTGAATTTCGTGTGCTTATTAAGCATTATTTTTTGCGAAAAAAAACCATTACCGAGACCAAGGCTAAACTTGATAAATACTATGGGGACTCTGCACCATCGATTTCAATGGTAAAAAAGTGGTTTACTGAATTTCGTTGTGGCCTTACAAGCACTGAAGATGCCGAACGTCCTGGACGCCCAGTTGAGGTCTCTACACCCGAAACAATCGAAAAAATTCACGATATGGTGTTGGCCGACCGAAGAATGAAAGTGCAAGAGATTGTGGAAGCCATAGGCATCTCGCATGGCTCAGTGGTTTCAATTTTGAATGATCACTTGGGCATGAGAAAGCTTTCCGCAAGATGGGTGCCGCGTTTGCTCACAGTCGACCACAAACGCAATCGTGTAACAACTTCACAGGAAGGTTTGGCGTTGTTTAATCACAATATGGAGGAGTTTTTGCGCCGTTTTGTAACCGTGGACGAAACATGGATCCGTCACAACACACCAGAGACCAAACAACAGTCAAAACAGTGGGTTTCTAAGGGTGAATCGGCGCCAAAGAAGGCCAAGGTGGGTTTGTCAGCCAATAAAGTTATGGCGACTGTTTTTTGGGATGCACGTGGGATAATCCACATTGACTATCTTCAAAAGGGAAGAACAATTAATGGGGAATATTATGCCAACTTATTGGACCGCTTCAATGAGGATTTGAAAAAAAACCGACCTCATTTGGCCAAGAAAAAAGGTCTTTTTCACTAAGACAATGCAAGGGTGCACACATGTGCAGTTGCCATGGCAAAAATCCATGAATTGGGCTATGAATTGCTCCCACGTTCACCCTATTCTCAAGATTGGACTCCTAGTGACTACTTCTTGTTCCCAAACCTGAAAAAATGGCTCGGTGGAAAAAGATTTGACTCCAATGATGAAGTCATCTCGCAAACAAAGGCCTATTTTGAGGACCTCGACAAATCATATTTTTTGGAAGGGATAAAAAAAATTGGAGAAGCGTTGGACAAAGTGTATAGAGCTCAAGGGGGACTACGTTGAAAAATAAAATGATTTATTTATCAAAAAATCTGTGTTTTATTCCAAAAGTCACGGACTTATTGACCCGCCCTCGTATATACGTGATAAATTAATGACAAATCAGTTTTTTTAATATAAAAAATACAGAGTAAACTTTTTTGGTATTTATATTATTAAATATTTCATTTTTAAAAAGTAATATTGAAGGAATATATAATTAATAAATCCGTTCTTTGTAGAAGTGTAAACGAAACGTTATTTCATTCATTCTTTGTCGTGTAGATCACGCTTAAAATTTGAGTAAGTGATCTAAATAACGTTATCAAGATACGGTCTTGAGATCATACTATGAATTAAAGACCATCTTGAGAAGCTAATCGTTACTTGAGAGCGTCTCAGCCAAGAAAGGTCTTGAGTTTATTAATACGGGCCTAAGCGTTATGGGTGAAAAAAATGGCATGGCCCACACTTGGTTTAAAGATGTTTAACAAAACTTGCCATGAAAATTGAATGCAATTTTTTTTATGTCGATTGTTGATAAAAATGACGTTTCTGAAAATATAAAAGATCTTACCTTGAATCGCCGCGCCAAGAACTTGTTTTTAATCTCAAGGAAGTTGCCCTTGCCGACGTCCATCTTAAATGGCTCGTTGATTATGGCGAATCGCAGATCATTCTGAATGTCTTGCCAGCGGCCGTACCCGTGCGTGACGATACCGGCTAATAGCCAGTAGTCGTGTCGCCTGTGCCAAATCTCGTACTCTCTACCCGGCGCGGCCGCTCGCTCCTCATTCAACCACAGAGTATGGAGCTCCGTGAACCCTCCATCGGCGATGTTGAACATGAACTTGCGGCGTTCGACCTTGAGATCTTCCTCTTCCTTGACCAAGACAACATCGTCGTCATCTTCGTCTTTCTTCTCATCTTTCTTCTCGGAGCCCTCGGATTCAGCTTTGTCGCTCTTGGAGTCTTCTTTTTTATCTTCCTCTTTAACCTCATCCTTTACCTTCACATCCTTTTCCTCCGGTTTCTTTTCTTCCGCCTTATCCTCTTCTTTAGGTGGCTCCTCGTCTACCGACATGCGTCTTTCTTCTTTCTCTTCGGTTTTCGCCTCTTTAGGCGTTTCTTTTTCTTCGGGTTTCTCCTCCTTGATATCACTAGTGTCCATTGGTTCTTCTTTTTCTTTGTTTTCTTTAGCTTCTGGTTTCTCTTCTTTTGCCTCTTCTTTTTCATCCTTTTCTGAGCCTCCAGGCGTGGGCGCCTGTCCGGAGTTCTGTGTGATTTGTGTGGGAGCCGGCGACGGTGCTGCGGAGGTGATAGGAGTCGCTGTAGACGGGGCCGGGCTGGGGGCAGCGCTCTCCCCCGCAATCTTCACTGGTTCCACTGGTTTTCGTATCAATTCTGGCATGCTGTAGTAACCATTGATGTGCTCAAACTCTTGCACTTTCTTCCTTATCAGACTCATGACGCCGATGCGAGTTAGGACATGCTGCCTCGATAAGCCCTCTCTGGGAACACCGTCGGCGAATGTCTCGGCGTTATCGGCGCCCGGTTCGCATAAGTGGCGCATGAAGAGTGACACATACGCTTTGAAATTTCGTTCCGACTTTCCTCTGAGATCTCTAACTAGCCACTGCGAGTTGAAAGCATCTTGTGGAGGCATTCCATACCGCATGATAGCGTTAAGGAACGACTTTCTTTGACGGGCATTGAAGCCAAGGACCTCCATATTTCCACCTACTCGAGCTAGTAACGGAGGTAGTGGTCTATCCCTCTCTTCGCGTCTCTCCAGTCGCCTCTTACTACGTCGGCTCATGAGATCGCCGTTGTCGTTCTTTTCGTCAAAGTCATCATCCTCTTTGTCATCTTCACTACCCTGTGAGAAGTCCGAGTTGTAATCTGAACCATTCTCTTGCCAAGTGGAATCTTCCCTGTTTTCAGTTTGCGCTACACTTCCATCGTTGTAGTTAACTTGTTTACGAACTCGTTTACCTTTGCCCAGTGTACGCGCTTGATCTTCTTGGTGTTGTTCGTAATGATGTCTGAGAAGTTTTATCCAGTATGCTGGATCAGTGTTCTCGGCTTCCTGTTTGATAATCTCAGTATCAACCTCTTCCTCATTATCGCCTTCTTTTGTTGAGTAAGAGGCCACCTTAAATGAGCTAAGATACTCATTAGCCCAGGACTCCTTCTGTTCAATACCTTCCTTAGAACGATCTAGCAGTTCCGAAACTGCTTTGTCGTCGTAATGAATAGCTTCCTCTTTTCCGTCTTCTTCCTTAAACAGCTCTTCTGTACCAAATCTAAGGATATCATCCAACTCCTGTTTTGTGAAGTTTGCACCCTTTCCACCCATTCCGGGTCGCACGACTAAATGAGTCAACATCATCTTTCTTTTAGCCACTTGTGTGACTCTTTCTTCTACACTGTTACGTGTTACAAAACGATATATCATTACTTTGTTTGCTTGACCGATACGGTGAGCTCGAGAAAAGGCTTGAATGTCATTATGAGGATTCCAATCTGAATCATAAATAATCACAGTATCTGCAGTAGCCAAGTTAATACCTAAACCACCAGCTCTGGTTGACAGAAGGAATACAAATTGCTGAGCGCCTGGTGCGTTAAACCTATCGATAGCTTCCTGACGAATCGTACCTGTGATACCACCGTCAATTCTTTCATATTTGTATCCTTCTCCTTCCAAGAAATCTTCAAGAATATCCAACATTTTTGTCATCTGAGAGAAAATTAGTACTCGGTGCCCTTGTTCCTTTAGCTGTTTAAGCATTTTGGACATCAATACGAGTTTTCCTGAAGCCTTCACTAAGGCTTGAGTATCATAGTTACCGTGAGGGCCAAGAGGCGCCTCCTCGGCAGCCACCGGAAAGAGATAGGGATGATTACAGCACTTCTTAAGGTCCATCATGACGTTAAGAAGTGACACCGTTTGTCCTCCGCTCTTAGGGTTGAGAGCTTCGTAATTTCTGGTGAGGATATACTTGTAATACTTTTTCTGCATGGGCGACAATTCTACACGCACGATGAATTCGGACTTTGTTGGCATATTCTTCAACACGTCGGCCTTGAGACGTCGCAGCATGTGCGGCCCTAGCATCTCGTGTAGCCTCTTTACCTGCTCTTCTTTTGACACGTCAGCGAATTCGTTCTGGAAAGCTGCAAGGTCATTAAACTTGTTCTTGTTCAAGAAGTTTAGAAGATGGAATAACTCCTCCAGATTGTTCTGTAATGGTGTTCCAGTGAGTAGCAGTTTGTAGTTGATGTGATATCCAGCCAGAAGCCGGAAGAATTTCGATTGGTTGCTCTTAAGTCTGTGAGCTTCATCTACCACGAGTACAGCCCAATCGATAGAGCCCAAACATGTAGAATCAATAGAAACAAGTTCATATGATGTTAATAGAACATTGAACTTGACTTGTGATTTAATTTTCGAGGGTCGACCTCCTCTGTTTGCGCCATCATCAAATGTTAGTTCATTCTCTCTTATGACTGCTCTTGAATCTTTGTCACCGACGTAGGTGATGCAGTATAAGTCGGGAGCCCACAGTTCAAACTCTCGCTCCCAATTGATGATCGTGGAAAGTGGTACAGAGACGAGGAATGGTCCTTTGCAGTGTCCCTCTTTGAAGAGGGAGTACAGGAATGTTACGGTTTGAATAGTTTTTCCGAGACCCATCTCGTCAGCAAGAATAGTGTCAATCCCCTGTCCCCATGAATACCTCAACCAATTGAGACCCTCCAATTGATAAGGATGTAGTTGCATTCCCGTCTCGTAAACAAACTGTGGTTGATCTTCGTACTTTTTGTTAAGATTTGTAGTTGGGCGGTCTGGCGGTGGGTTGTATTTTTTGCCCTTAAATTGTAAACCACTGCTGCTTTCGTCTTCGTCAATATTTTCGCGATTCTTGCTCTTGCGCCCGACTTTCTTTCCCTTGCTACCTTTAGTTTTGCCTTCGGATGTTATATACGCTCGCATATCCTGAAAATTTCAATTGTGTCTGAGTTTTGTCGTTTATATTATAATAAGGTTTTCAATCTCAATTTTAGAACTATGAATACAAAAGTTGTTTACATACCTGATAGAATTCCATAGCGTTCTTCAAACCTGCAATATCTTCATGCTCGGATTCCCATGTAGCCTGGTCGTACGACAAATCCCTCCATTTAACAAGGTAGTATGTGGTGCCGTCACGCGCTGTGCGATGGTTGATCACTCTATGTATAATCAACCATTCTGGCTTCACTCCATACCTTAAATGTTAAAAATATATAGCAAATTTCTACAGTGTTATTACAAAACAAGGAAATTATTTCATTAGACAAAGTTGAAATTAACCATGAACCAAAAAATACACCAATCACAAGTATATTATATATTTTGTAAAGGGTATTTACCTATAATACTTTTCTTCTAGCATCTTTTCATCTGAATCGTCTTGATTTGCCTGTTGTCCCTTCTTCTGTCTCCTTCTACCTTCTCGCTCCTCCAATGCTTCATCCATTTTAGGTGGTTCTTCGGGATCATATTTTCGCATGTAGTAACGGTACATCAGAGGATGGAATACATCCAACTGAAAACATAAACTTTATTTAACAACACTTAAAAAGACTGCGTGTCATTTTTTATTTTATTAAAACCCTTAGGCCCGATTCGACCAAACTTGAAGTTACACGAGTGTAACTATAATGAGAATAATTATACTCCTTCAATTTACTCTAGGATATCTTCGTTTACGTTTTACCAAGTTACTCGAAGAGTATACTATGCTCGGTATTATTATTCAATGAATAATGAACGAATGTTTAAACCGACAAAAAAATCATGTACTATTGTTTGTATTAGAATGACTTGTATGCCATAATAATTTAATTTCGTAGAGTAATACAGTAAAATGTCAATATCAAATTATAACACTTCACAATGACATTGAACGTGACAAATGCCAGCCAGCTGTGCGACTATCCACTATTCTCAGTTTAATACTTTACTCCGTCAAAATCGCCCGTGTAAATATTTACTCCCGTGTAATTACCTTATTCTTGGATTAGAAGTTGGAAAAACGCAAAACCAGCTTACTCTTAGATTAGGAAACATTTACACTCGAGTAAAATTTTACTCCAGTTTGGTCGAATCCGCCCTTCATTTTTCCCTTCCCTTCCATCCCTTACAGGCCTAAAAAAGCGCGCAAAAAAAAATAATCAAATCAATGTTGCATTGTAGCACTTGTAGCTGTGAACGCCTCCTATAATACGCTCGGCCGTCAGGTCAACATCGGTCGTACCGTTATAGACATATGGTCGGTTACCGTTTGTGTGCAAACATCGGATTTTTCGAGAGATTGTGCTTGTAAACAATCCTGATTAGATGGTTAGAGGTTTATTCAGAAAAATCCGAGCCATATAAAAGCCGACTGCTCGATTACCAAGTCGACTGCAAAATTAACTCAGGGGCCGCATGGCAAAGGCCCGTGGGGGCCACACGTTGGTCAAGCCTGATCTGTACTAACATGTATAATAATAATATATTGTAAAGATTAATTCTATTTTAACCTGTAGCTCTGAAATCCAGCTGCAGTGCCAATATGACCGCTCATGCCACTTCACAAAGAATTCCCTTGAACGAGGCGCCTTTGTCTTAGCCGGATGCTCCTTCCATCTCCATGTTAAAATCTTTGCCACTTTTCCATCTAATGGTGGACACTGCAAATATATAAAATACTTGAGTAGAACTAAAATATATAATATATAATAAAGAACAACCATGGAGTTTTCGATTAATTAAATATACTACTGGTAGGTTCAATGTTGTAACTTATGATAATGATATAAGGCCTAAGGCCTAACTTCGAAAAGGCTTTCTTTTGAGTTACATTGCCTTTAAATGCTTACACTGCATCTTGGACATTTCCATTCCCCATCTGGAACCTCCTCTAACGGTGGATTCAAGCAGAAGCGATGGTAAGCTGATGGACAGGAATCACAACATAAAAGTTCACCACCATCCTTGCAAATCCTGAAAAAGTTACATAAATTATGAGATATATTTTAATTTGCCTAATTTAAATTAAAAATCTAAATAACCCATATATTCAAGACACTTCATAAAGTAATTTCTTTCCAATTTACAAATAAACATATATATCTACAGTACCTGCAGAACTCCTGATGTTCATCATCATCGTCCTGATCCTGATTGCCTTCGGACTCGCAGTGTGGACAAGACCACCGTCCCTCTGGAGTCTCCTCCAGTTCTGGCTCCAGACATACCAGATGGTAGGCTCGAGGGCATGTGTCGCAGAGTATAATCTCCCCACCCTGCTGGCAGACCTCGCAGTAGTCCTGGTGCTCTTGCTCACCCTCGGTACCATCAGGGAATTTATTTGTTGTCTTCATCTTCTTCTTCTTCTTTGTCTTGTTGCCAATCTTTGTTTTTGCCTTCTTCTTAGGCACTGGCTGTTGAGTAAATAAGGTTGAGCACATAGAAGCAACTAGAGTCACATTCATTTTTAAGTATCTTTATACATTAGTCAGGTGATTGCTTTGCTACTTCAGTAGGGCGGGACATAAATATGGCAGTTCTTGACTGCGGCAGTGGTACATTGCGTTGATATTGCTACATTTTTTTATTTACCGGGGCATTAGGGTCCTCCTCTTTGGGAGGTGCAGGTTCCTCCGCGGCGCTTGCAGTCGGTTTGGGTTCCTCCGCTTCGGCCAGCATTTGTTCGAACTCGGCGTCAGAGTCAGTATTCGCTCCACCGCTACCCTCGTGCTCTTCCTCCTTTAATAGAAAAATTTATGAGTATTACATTACATTATATTTACGTCTATTCAAATAATCTCCTTAGAGTGAAAATTTTTAGACATTTTGACGAACGAAAATGATGTGGTTTCTTAAATTTAAGAAATCAAAGACTTACTATAGTATTCCCAAATAACCAAATCATTAAAGAAGGATACGCACTCTTAGAATGACCGAAGTAAAAAAATACAATTTGTGGTAAACGAACAAGAAAGTTTTTAAAAAAGTATAGAATTAAACAAAATTAATTAATTCTGTTCCGTTTTTCATGGTAAATGATTATTTTCTGTTGAATGACATATTGATCTTCTATGCAGGGGTTGGTAACATCATATTTAATTAGTTAATGTTTTTAAATGTTATAGCAAAATCAAAAATAACCAGACTTTACTTTCATTCTAAGGGTGCGATATGCATGATGAGAATGCGATTTTTAACAAATAATAATACATACGCTGCTAGTCCTCTTCCGCTTGCTGAACTTTATCTTGAGCGTGGGCACCTTGGGTTTGCGGCCGGGTTTGCCGCGCGGCGCGGGCGCTGAGCTCGCGTGCTTGGGTTTGCGGCCGCGCTTACGGGGGCCGGCCGCGATGGGCGTGCCCTCATCGCTCACCAAGCTCTCGTCCTCCTCCTCTTCGCCTTCGTCCAAGCCCTCGTCCAACTGAGAAACGCATGTTTCATTGTAAAATACTACTATGGAATGAATGGCTTTTTATCATTAATATTTTCTAACAAGACTGATGCAAGAAATAAGAAGAGAAAAAAAAACATTTAAATGTTTCTTTCTAACTCTTAACAAACAGAAGAGAAGTTTAATTCAGAGCATATGAAATCTAAAAGTAACAAAAATTTAAGTCCTAATAACCAAGTAGAAAGTTATGAAAGAACATAATAGCTTGTATTTAATAAAGAAAACATATTTAAACTTTAATTAACAAAACATTTTCATATAAGTACCTTACTCTCCCTGGTTGAGCGGGCTGAGCGTTTAGGAGTGTAGTCAGATGTAGTTGAAGTGTTTGTGTTTTCTTCTGACCCAATATTCTGAGTACCACCATCCAAGTGGGGATTTGTTTCACAAAATAGTCGCCATTTGGCAGCTACCAGCATCATCAACTTTGAAACTGGTACCTGATGAAGAAATTATTATATTAAAACATTGTTGTCAACATTTTCAAGTATTTCTTACAAATAAACTAAACTTTTCCACTAATACAGATAGCACAAATAGTCGTTGTAGTAAATAAGAACACACATAAATAAGACATTTTGTACTGTGTTTGTAAAAATTTGGTTTTAAATACCCCATCATTGCAACAATGGGGTTATCAAACAAAATTAGTTTTTTTTCTAAAGTGCTTGCTTACCTTTGGATTTTCCTTCACAATCAATGGGCGCACATGCTGTTGGAACAGCTTGTAGCTTGTCAAATTTTCTAAGTCAGCGTCTGAATACTGTATATCCACATCTGTGAGGCCAAACGAGGAACAAACTTCTTCCACGGTAGGCATTCCTGAGCATTATAAATAAATAAATAACTCCCCACCGATTTCGGTGATAGTGGCCGGTTTCGTTGTAACCAGGCCAGTTAAGCAGGAGTAATTTTATAGTGCCCAAGTGTGTGCGCAGTACACAAGAGCACTCGCTCTTCCTTTACTCTCATAATCCAGTGGGATGGATAACCAACACGATTGGCGAGAGATCAGGTCCAACTTTTTACATGCCCATGCGACGCATGGATCATCTTTCTTGTCAGACAATCAGGCGATCAGCCTGCATTGTCCTAACCAAACTTGTAACTAACATTTTTGTTGTTTCAATGCTAATTCCAATAATATTATGTAATCAATTACTTACTATGAAGACAAATAATTGATAAAATAAATAAAGCACAGGCTGCTTAGCATAAGCGATATTTAGAGGATAACATGTAAAAAGTACATAGCCAATGAAAGTAGTCACACGCATGGCCAATTCATCACAAATGCAGTATAGATATATTTTGTAATTTAACCAAAGTTTACCTGATCCAGTATCGGATGATGAAGCAGGAGTGGATGTGTTGTGCTTGCTCCCTCTAGCCTTGCGGGATTTCTTACTCGAAGACACCGCACTTAGAGCATAGTCACTGTCACCCTCCGCATCTCCTCCAACTTCAAGACCAAACTCTTCATCCTATGAGAGATATTATAAATTGTTAACAATATTCATAAATATTTATTGGCAAAATTAATTAACCTAGATACAATAAAAATAACAATCTTTACCTCTTCACTTTCATTCTTGCGCTTCTTTTTTTTCTTTCTACCCTTCTTTTCATCGCCCTTGGCTTTTCTTTTCTTGCCCTTTTTCTTTTTTCTTCCATCTTCTGGTGAATAGTCACCATCATCCTATAAATTAATAAATTAATATAATATAAAAATAACAGTGTTTCTTATAAAACTCCTCTGAAACAACTAGACCAAGTTTTACAAAATATGTGTGTAAACATACAAAAGATTTCAAAGTATAAAAATACAAGGTTTCAGAATAGGTTACAGGCTATATTTTATTCACATAGTTTATATATGACATATGTCTGCAAGCTAGTGTTATATGCATTTACAGTAGAATGTTGATTTTCCATACTAATTGGGGGACATAAGTGTTTGGATAACGAATTTGTTAGGATAATCGAACTGCATGAACTTTGAGATACTTCAAGTGCAGGGAAATGAAAAACATAATAAGGATGTATAATAGGGATGATGACTACATCTAAAATATTTATTTTCATGAATATACTCTGATATATTAAAGCATTGCTACTTGGTAAATGTAAAAAAAAAAAAATTGTGTACTTTCTACTTTGGTAAATAAATAGGTAAATCTATAAAGTACAAAAAATATTTTTTTCTGCTAAATTAGTAAACAAAACCTACATCATTACTTTACTTACATCATATACAAAAACATTCATTATGGTAAGAATGAACTTAAACGCACAAATATCAGAGATATTTACAAATATTTTCCTGTGGCCGTATACTTCATACACTTTTACCTAGGTATGTATCACAGCTAGGTATGACTTTAGCATTTTCACGAAACTTGTAAATTGTGAAATTTTGTAAACAAATCGCTGTACCTTTGAAAATATTGACTTTTGATTACTGTTTCTTCTGAGAAGTTACTCATATTTAAGAGTACTATTCATTTATGCAATAAAAATAATCAGTCATCATGCCTATTGAACAAAACTTATGTTAAATTTAAAAGCGTAGAAAGTCTTGTTGAATTAAATGTTACTATTGACACAAAAAAGCCCACAAGAGGTAGGCATGTCCGAATCAGGCCGTCATGAGTTCAGATGATCAACACTACTGTATTAAGATATAAAATATAATAGTGTACCTTTATGAAAATTACAATCAATTTAAATAAAAACATCCATTTACTACACCTTACATTCAGAGGCAAGGTCTAGCATAGAAAATAAATAAACAAAACACACAACTAATATTGACATACAATATCAACACTAAATATAAAATTATAAAGGATAAAAGCACATACCTTTGGTGGTGCTTCATCGCTTTCTCCAGAATTTTCATTCTGACCCTCGCCTTCTTCAACATCCTCATCACCTAAAACAAATTTATGTCGGTAGTCAAACCAGTTACAGGCTCCTTATCACCAGTCATTGACAAAACGTAACAATATGTGGCATTTTTTCAATGTACACGCGCATTCCTAGGCTAAGGTCAGTAATCCCTTTGTTTGGTGGCGTCCATTTTGTTAAGTAGTAATGAGGGGTTAATGCATATTCTTTTCTGTCATAAAATGCCACATAAAAATATTTACATTACCAAATCAACAGGACTGACAAAAACTCATTCAAGAACATTATCACATCGTTGTTTATCATTATTTATGAACATTTTAGCATATACTTTTAATTGAAATTCAAAATGATAAGAACATTAATTGCTTACCGCAAGTAAACATATGATACCGCTATTCGCGGCTTACCTATGACATGCTAGTGATAAAATTGGGGCTTACCTGCAAAAGAACCGTCTACTTCCTCGTCAGACGCCATTGAGATACTTTTTAACACAACTTAAAGTTAAAATGATAATTTTTAGTCCAGAAAAGGAAAAGGACGCGCAGTTTTTTTGCGACAAATGGTAATTAATTCAGAAATTGATGCCGCCGTCACTACGAAGAACTAGCACGTAAAAGTGACAGCAATATTCTCTGTCCTTTTTATCTTGCTATTTTTTTTAAAAAATTTGATCAATTACTAAGCAAACACTTCAATTCAAATGTACAGTACCTACCAAAAACTTAAAACGTAAGTGAATGTGAGTAGAAAGTATTTTATTTTTAATCAATAGTAGCAATATATTCAATTTAAAATTTATATTGAAATAATTCTGATACGAGATACATACATGATATTTGATTCATTAAATTGACATATTAAAGAAAGTTTGGGTCAAGTTTTGTTTTCATATAAATATTACGGTATAAATATTTTGCTTCTTATTTTATTCTGTCGTGAGATATATTATTTTTTAGTAATGAATGACTTCTTAAAGTACATATTATTTCGATAAAAATAAGACTAGGCAGTAGGCATTGACATAGAATTACCAGCTCTCGATAATAGCAACACTAAAATGTAAATGTCAAATTCCATTTTCTTCTGGGTAAAGGGCCATAGACATCTATGGTCGGAGTTTTGCCGGGAATTCAATGGGTGACGTTGTGGAATTTATAAAATTTCATAAATTTGTGTTATCTCGGTTCTTAATGTGTAATATTGGTAGAATATTAACCATTAAATATTCGTTAACGTGTATTTAGTGTGATGAGTGAAAATAGGTGTCGCACACAGCACAGCCAGTGGAATAAAAGTTCTACTCACATTAGGTACGGTTTTTATTAGTACACCAGTCATACACACACGATTTAAAAGTCAGAAGGAACAGAAGGAATGTTATATACGAACACAGTAAAGCACGGCACTAAAGTACATAAACGGAACGATAACAATTATCAAACATAAAATTATTTAGCGAAAGCGATAAATCGAATATACAATATACGTATTGCGTCAAGGTAGGATATCGACTGGCACACCGCACGAGTGCATTATATGTATCGCGAGCACTCTGCGCAGGCGCACACCAAAGAACCGGTCCCGCACTATAGTGCGAGAGTCATATCGATAACTATTGTCGATATGTCCAACTGACATTATAATATTAAATTATTGTAAATGTGTCAATACACTATAATAACTAGGTTAGTAGCCTTTAAGTACAAGTGTGGGCAAGGGGTACAACTTCTAAAAACGTGCTATTTTGTGTTTCCCGCCAAAACTCACTAGGAACTTTCAGTAAAGCTTCTACCAGTTTACTGACATGACTCATGGACTGTACTGACTATATATTTGAACTTTGACTAGACTTTAGACTTGAAGATTTAGAAATACGGTGTTGAAAATTAAAACGAAAGTTCTATTTACCGCCTTTTTAACTTGACACTGGCAAATGGTTATAAGCCGATGCCATATATAAATAAAAAAAAAATCAGTGTCTATGACTTAAGTAGTACTTATCATCTATGCACCACAGAGTACTTTTTTATATTTAGAAACTATGCACTTAGCATCTATGATGATCTATGATTTCGAGAGTCAAGACAGAATTTTGTTTGTAATAATTTTCATAAAAATATTATAAATTTACAACACTGTCTTATTGTCCATAATAATTAAAGAAAAAGTTTTAATTTATATAATACTATTTTACACAAGTTAAAAACACAATTCTTAAGTACTATGAATGCATTATTGGATTACGGTTCGTCTTCGAGTGGCACAGAAGAAAGTGATGATGATGATAAGTAAGCAAAGTTAAAGCCGTATTTAAAGCTTCAGTGATATTTCCGAAACCTATTTATGGCAAAACATTTTTTACAGATCAACTAAAGATAGTGGGAAACCAAAGTTACCGAAGCCGGCACTTGGCGACAATAATGTAAACACTACAACATCGGTGTTTTCTAATCCGTTTGTAGCAGCCGAGCAGGCCAAAGCAGCAATACTAGAAAAACATGTGAAAATGGTATATGTTGACTTTCTAACAAACATCTTAGTCGTTAATTTGATGAATCTTTCCAGTACCACCTAAGCAATGAATACCACGTACACAAGACTGCAGAATAAAATCAAATATTTGGTTACGTAGTTCTTACTATTTTAAGTGCACTACTATTTTTCTATACTTGGACGTATCAAAGCATATTTAAAAAAAATAATGGATTGTGAGAAAGTTTGCATTTATTTTAGTTATTTTTTGTGCTGTTTCTTATTAACTGATTAAATATCTAATTTCACTTACAATCGTCAAGTACATAGGCCGTGAATGTTAAGGTTCCAGGTAAAGACAATATACAAATGATAAACGGTAAAAAAATCTGCTGGAATCACAGAAAGGGAAGGTGTCGTTTCGGTCACAACTGTAAATACGCACATGATTCTGACATCCAAAAGTCTTCAGAAGAATTAGAGGCTGATAAACAGGTTGGCAATTTTTGAGAGCTTAAGTGGTGAACGAAATATGATTGTTGAAATTTAAGAAGAATTTCATTGTCATTTCTCTTTTTTTCTTTTAGAAATTGAAAACAGTTGTTTGTGAAGGATCTGGCACAATGACTGCCACCCCTCCGCCTCAAATAGCACTAGACCCTGTAGCACCAACTGATGATGAGGCATGGGAAGGGAAACTTGGGAAGAGGAAAAAACGACCAGGTCTCAGCTCAGGCTTGGTTCCCTCACAGAAAGTCATGAAGATTTACAAGCAGCAGAAGAATAAGGAAATAATCAAGAAATAAACATATGACCCAAAGTTATGGGCTTTTATTTACCTCCCTCTTCTTTCTAGTAGTAGTTTCTTAGATACTTTACCTAGTAGAATAATCAGAGCCAGACCATAAGTTTAGAGGGCCTGGGACTAAAACTACTTAGGGGCCCACCTAATTACTCAAAGTATAGGAAAAAAATAAGACAAAATACTTACGATCTGTTTAATTTCATAAAATTATGGATTATTGTCTATTTTAAACTTTGACTTTAAGGAGGCTTGAATCCACAGGGGCCTTGGGCAGAAACCCAAAAAGCCATGTGGTAGATCTGGCCCTGAGAATAATTGTGTTCTACTCATGTTCTACTGCTGCAGTGGTTTTGGCCTTTGGAGTCTGACTGCTTTCTACTCGAAAGATTTGATTACATAACATTATTATGAATGGTTATAAATGTTATTGAATGGTCATATTGCATTCACAGTTGTCTGTTGTTAGATCCTCCTGTATTTTAATTAATTAAAACACATTGTCTTTATTCAAAACACAATGTTTATTATGCTTTACAATGGTTATAAATAATACAGAAAATCGAGATTTTTTAAACGAACTTGGATTGCACCTTGTAGATCATGATTATTGTGTATGTATATACTACACAGCATACACAACCACAAAAATTTACATTAGTAGTTTGAATTTTTATGGGTGCAATCTTTTTTAGAAGCTGAAACAAGAGCTCTAACTCTATTACGATAAGCACAGCCATTTAATATGCTACTGAGGGCTCTTTTATCACTATTAACACTAACATTTGAAAGAGCTATAAATAATTTCCCTAAAATTGATATAAGTACTAGTGAACTTAAAATACATAAGTACTTAATAAGATCTAGATACCGTGACAACATTTAATTCTAATTGAATAAAATTTTAAGCTTACATTGATTCTACAATGACAATAAAGAACACTGTGAATTTTTAACATTTAAAAGTTATATGTCAAGAATGTGATAACATTACTTTGCAACAAAATATTCTGCACTTTAACAGTGCCTATAATTAATACAATAAGTCACTATTTCATGAACTAATTCATATGAAGTCAAAATATAATTCTGAAAATTCCCTATTCAAATGTCATGAAATCCATAGTGATATTGCATTATATACTTTAATCAAATGTATTTTTAATACAAAATACTGTGTGAAGGCACAAAAAATTCACATAGTTTTTATTTAACAAACTTATTACATGTGCATATTTCATTGACGCATATATATAAAAATATTTAATTAAGGAATACTATAAAAATAGTTGCTTTATTTGGCATTCATATTTTAATAAATCATAAATCACATTACTACATTCCAAATTGCAGCAATTATTACACGAGTAAGATAAAAATCGCACAAGTAAATACCAAAATAGAAAAAACCTAATTTTCTTGCTTGCTGACACCTGCTTTGATAATCACAGATTTTAATGCTTTATAAACCAGGTTTTCTCTGTTTTAAACAATAATTACTCATGTAATTTTGTGTATGACGAACATTAAAAAGTAGGATTCTAAAAAGATAGTTTACATCATGTGTAAATTATATTTTTAAAGGCGCCCTGGCATCAATGCTGTTGGTAAGCTGTACAGTGTTATGTCCATTTTTTTCTATAGATGATTTTGCTTCTTCACTGTTTCCGTTCACTGGTCCATGGCCGTTGACCACTGCATGTCCATTCACGTTGCAGCTATGCCCGTTTGTGTCATTTACTTCTTTGTCAACATGGCCATTCTGATTTCCTGAGTAGCTATTAACTTTGGCGTGTCCGTTACATTTGTGTGTACTATAACCATTGGTAATGTGTTTACCCCGCCCTGACAAATGAAACATGTTCCGTTACACTATGTGCTAAAATGTTACAACACTGGCATAAATTGTTACACATAGAATTTATGTTAGTCCACATTCTACAAGCACTTAAGTGTTATTTAAAATCTCAATGGTCACTTGTATGTTTTTTCAGAACATGAGCATCCCACCAGATTATCGCCATTTGAATCTGTAAATACATTTTTGTTTTTACGACTGCCAGGGAGCAAGTCACTACTGTTACATATGGCACACACAATGCAGTGCTAATTACGAATGTGGCACTAGACACAACAACAAAATGTACTAACACATACAAGTTAAAAATAATTAGCAAATTCCTAGTGAAGGGTTATGAATAACATTTACGCCAGTGACACAACAGTAAATCTTAAACTAAAATACATGCAAGTTTGTGAAACTTATAATATAACAGCGGTAGGTATAGACAGAGACAGACCTCTTAACAATTTTCATTTAGTACAACAAAGCTTAGTTATTAATTAACTTGGGCGGTTCTTGTACTCATTTCACTAATAGGCATGTTGACTATAAATAGTTTTCGTCTATTCAATGTTTGACAACATGATAATAAACAATCTAAACACTATCTAATTTAATCTTTAAAAATAACGAAGATACAAACAATTTAAATTTAACAGTGTCGTGACGACGTGCTAACGCCATACATATGATAATAAACATGCTACCGCCATATATATGGCGGCAGATTCTGACGTCACAAACTGTATTGCGAGAAAGAGATGGGCAATATTTGTTATTTGCTTATAACTTTTAATCGCATCACACTTTAAAAAATTCTTTTAGATTTATGTATTTCTATGCAAGAATTTTAAAATTCAATTTGTAAAAATGTGATATTCGACACTAGGCAACATCCCTATTCTGTAACTGTATGAAAATTGTTAAACTAAGAAAATATGTAGGAAGAAACGGGTATCATGCATGCAGGATGAACATTCTAATATGGCCATACTGAAGTTGGTTTAATTTATAATTTTTATTCAATGCAAGAAGTTCAATGATATTTCTTCAGGTGTCGCCATTTTAGATTGCTTTTTAAAAGAGGTTTATGGACTTGAGAAGTCTCTTGTTTTAATAAATAGTGTTATCAATATACAAAACACTTTGTATATTCAAAAAGGTAGGGTTTGTTTACCGTTAACACTGTTTATAACACACACTTGGTTTTAAATTTTATAGCCATATGATTAGGAAAATAAAATATAAAATAAATCTCACCATTGGTATCTGAGCCTGCATAGTACTTTGTCGACGTCTTCCAGTCTTCCTTTAGGGATAAATTGTACATCGAGTATGCGGGATCACCAGTTACCTCCTTCTCAATAACTAGGAACTTTGGTAGACTTGCGAGAAGCATGTCTTGGTCATATGCTGCACTGTACGTCTCTAGCAGTACTAAACCCCGGCACCTAGTGGGATAAATATTATGTCAAGGACTAGTGGACTGAGATCGCAGGCCCGCCACACTACCCTTATATTCTTACTGATAAATTGTATATCACATTGTAATATTAGTGTGGACAATTAAAGTATGCATTTAGGTATAAGCCACAAGGCGCTGAAGTTGTGGAAACTCTCACTTTACTTACTAATTTAAAGTTATTCAGGCAATCTTATTTTTTGGTTTTAGGCCATTTTTCTATAAACTTAGTATGAACAGAGATATAAAGGTTAATTTAATTTATTTCTATGTAGATGATTTTCCTTTTTTTAATTAAAACTGCAATATGAAAATAAGTAATTGGTGTAAATTTCACTTTATAATATTTAATTGTCATTATTTTATTATTACATACGTTAGAATAATTTCAAAGGCTGTAAGTACTTTTTTTTTTGTACCTTTGGCGTCCTGTTCCTGAGAATTTGGAATACCTGCTAATTTGCGCGGTGGAGCGCAAACTAGCAGGTAACATACGTTTGTTGTACACGCTAATACTACAATATGATATACATTTATCAGTAAGAATGTATGGGTAGGTCTGGCGGGCCTGGGATCTGAGTCCATAGAATTTAATACAGTCGAAGCTTTTACTAGCGTTAAATCACAAGTGAGTATAATTTTCTATCCTGCAGTCACCATATATTATTTTTCCGAGATAAAATGTATCCTATGACTAAATAGCTACAAACTATATAGGTATAACTATTATAGTTAATACTGTGCGCCAATTTAGTTTATATTAGCTCCGAGCTCAGCAGAGTACATACGTACAAAGTTTTGCATTTATAACATTAGTCTGATTAATTTAGCTTCTGTTTCTGCTACAAGATTGTAATATTTTATTTGCGCACCCGAACTCAAAAAACGAGACGAAAAAATATAAAGCACATATCACAAATTGGACAAAGATACGAACTGATATGAAACAAGGACGCACCTGGGATGTGTAGGTTGTCTGTAAATGTCGAGCTGGTAGTATTGGTTCTCGTGTATGAAGCAGCGGCGCTTCTTGAAGATGGTGAAATGCGCGTCATCTCGCTGCGGCAGCATGTTTAAGTAGTCTCTGTGTGTTAGCTGCGTCCTGATCTCTACCGACTGGCCGTTGGTGGGATGCAGTTTCCTTAGCGTATGGATATACGACCAGTGGCCTTTCTGACCGCGCTTGCGTAGCCTGACTTGAGCTTTGCGATAGTCGCTCTGCAGGTAATTGTGTACGACGTCGAAGTCTTGGAAAGGCGGGAATTCTGAGTCGAGAGCGAGCGGTGTTCTGACGAGGAACTTGCGCTTCTTCGAGTTGACATTCAATCTGTCGCCGGTGTCGATGCCTACGCGTTGACACACGCATGCGATAAGGCGGTTCATCTTCTTATCGAAGTCGCTGGAGTTGTCGATCACGTCGAAGTACGGGTGGCCGATCCACGCCGCGGCCGCTTTGTAGTCCAACTCCCGCGCTAGCTCCATGCCCTCTGATCGGCATGCGTGGTCCTGAAAACAAGAAAACGACTTGTTAAAAACATGTAAAAAGCTCACGAAAGTAAATCGAAACTATTGGCCTACACGTAGACCAATCATGTTCATTTGTGGAAAACCCTATGTAAGCATTTTCATGATCTGTAATCTATATTTTACAACGTAGAGAAAACGGGTCACGAGGTAAACACTAAACACATAGCTTATTTACAAAAATACTGTTCATATCAGATAAGTAGAAACTTTATAATTTATATACGATACAAACGTAAATAATTATAAAACATTAATTAAAAACCCAAAAGCATTGGGAAATCCATTTTTGTCGCACCGATAAATTATCTTCAGAGAAATCATATCTAATACGTATCGACGACGCGACGTACGTAACAAGCAAAACAAAAATGTTATGGAGTAGATTTATCTTAAAATATTTATAATATAGGTAAATTTAATTATGTTGGCATGTTCGCCTTCGCACCCACGAGATTTGACAATTCTACATTATTTTCAGCTCTATAGCATTGACACAGAGCTCTATTTTAACGCTGTTATGCAATACTGTGTCAACCAACAAAATTACTAAAATCAATATGTTGATACTAATCGCTTTCTCATGCGATAAAATACGATAAAAGTGTTAAGCGAATCAAATCATTTTAGTACTGAAAAACTGATAAAAACCTTTGAAACATAGTTGAAATTATCTATAAAATAAATTTATTTAAACACGATTTTCTCAAAATGGCGATCTAGAGGGTTGACACAGTATTGCATAACAGCGTCCATTTACAGTGCAATTTTTTTGTCGCGACCACTAAAAAACGTACTGGGGAGTTTTCAGGTGAGTCATGCAATTTCACTATACAGTATGATAAATATATTTTTGTCCTGTCAATATTTTGCCGGAACTAATCTTTTAGAAGACATTTTAAATGCAAACCGTCATTAGCTAAAAAAATAAAATATTAAAAAATATATTTATCATGCTGTAATTTATAAACAGAACTAAGCTGAGCAAAAACAAAAAAATATTTGTCTCCCTTCATGCTCAAAAGGTTATACGCGCGCGAGTGTGACAGAGTGTGTGTGTGATACACACAAACGTAACTATCTATGTGTAGACCTATAATACTATTAAATAGTTTTTTTAAACGAACAACGTTTAATATATATGATAAAGTTTTTCAAACTCCCACCTCAGTGGAGTAAAAGTCCTCAGCGCCATTCGCCGCAGTGACCATGTGCACGATGTGGTTGTATCTGTTGTCGCGCAGCTCCACGGAGTTCCAGTTGTTGGCGTGCAGCATCGACTCCCAAGTCTCTTTTGATATAACTGAAAAAAAAAGTTCAATTTTTATTATTTTAAATTACAATCATGAGCTAAAATTAAAACTTATTTTGAAACCATGGTTGAAACTAACTTCTTAAATATCCTAAAAAATAACCTAAACAAAAACTGTAGGTAGCAAGGTTTTACAAAATATTGCGCCATACTGAAAGTATATTAGCAGTCAGTGTTGGCCATACCCGCAACATTATCAATGCAGGCGGAACGTTTATGCCCGGTTCCTATAATCAACGGATCGTCATGGTATAAAAAGTTACTATCCGTTTTTCTACAACCGACTACGAGTCGTAAATACTGTTCCACAATTAACTTTCTATACCTGCTATCGACGAGCGTCCGTCGGTCGTTCAAATACCGAGCCCTCTTCACTCTTAGTTGTGCGTTTCGTTATACGCAAAATTGAAACCGAAAATGGCACAAAACTCAAGACATAATAAATTAGATTCACATATGATTGATAGTAATTAATTTTTTATCATAATAATATTATTATTATCGTACAATCGCAGGTATCTGCGTGTTATTTTATCTTTTTCACAGTAGAATGCATACACATAACAAGAACGGGAACGGAACGTAAGAGCCCTTTTGTTTTGTTTGACTGATGACATCCATCATCTTAGCAAAATAAAAGTACGTATATAATCTCTGTTATTACGACTTTTACAGAAGAAAGTAAAATAAAGTTTCTAGTAGTGTTTTACGTACAACTTTTGAAATGGAGATTACGCCGGTGAGTACAGATAATTTGATAATTTTCTAACAAACTGTACCTACATGTTTGCCGTTTAAAATATTGCAACGTTTTTGAAGATTTACTTCATTTAGGTATATTTCTGTTACAGAGAACAAAGAAGCCTATGAGCAAGGATGAGGTTGCCCTGCTTGTGGATCTCATACAGAGCAACCCAATACTTACAACAAAAGAGACCAATGCGGCCACAAACAAACTTAATCAGGAATGTTGGGCTAGTTTGACCAACACATTTAATTCAAAATGTGGTCAATTACCACGGCAGCGAGAGCAACTCAAATTGAAATGGGACAATTTAAAAAGGCTGCTCGTAAAAGAGCTGCGAATATCAGAGTGAACAATTTAAAACTATTTTTTTATTAAATTAAATTAAATATCGTTTATTTCAGGCTGCATAGGCCCATATTATACCTTATAGACTAACATACATAAAATATATTAAACTAACACTAACATTAAACACGTATTGTCTGCGACGTGGGGCGCGAAGTGTTCGGGAGTCGTTCTCTAAATCTTCTGTAGACGACTCCAATCGGCCAGAACTCCTCCTTCTCGAAGGTCGGTAAATGATGGGTTGGAACTCTCACCACAAAAGAACTAAAGTTCACTTTATGACGAGATTCCAAACGCTCGACCCTCAAGGCGAATTTGGTTCTTCTCCTGATGTAGCAACATTGTTATAAAGCATAGAACCTTAATGTCAACAATACCTGATGTAGTGGAGATTTCTGAAATAGATCCTGATTGATTTCTGAAATAATATCAATAATTTATTTCACTATAATGGAGTTTTTACTCTTATTTTAGGTAAGTATGAGGTTTTGTTTTCATATTATATATTTTGACGGCGTACAAATATCTCCAACATACTAACCTTCCTCCTGTTACTCTTAAGTGTGGATAAACTTCAAATAGTAACTGTTCAACAGATTCTTTATCAAGTTGAAATCTCCTTTGAAATTCGTACGAATCCAGAGTCGCTAAATAATTCACTCTTTCTTTATATACTCTATCACGCCTATTATCTTCTTCTGAATCAGTCTCACTGGAGTCCGTGGTGATAATATCGAACACTTCCCTAGCACTGTCTGAACTCGACATTTCTTCAAATTTCTTGCAGCTTGCAGCGAAAACAGTGAAATAGACACTAACCGACCGAAATTGACAGGTAACCGTATGGCATTACGAATAGTAATCTTGACAAACTACTGACATTAAAAATATTTATAGGAACGGCCTAAACTGTCTTTTTCGTACATGACGCTTACCGTCCGTTACTAGTAACCCTCCCTTCCGTTAGTAGCAAGCCGACGGTAAGTTGCTTAACGAGACGTTTTTTATAGGAACGGTTTAAGCTTACGCCTCGTATAATATTCCACCATTCGTAACTAGAACGCATCGTTTTTCAAATATAGGAACCGGGCATTAGTGTCGAGTCGGAGTTTTGGTGGGAAATTCATTGGGTGACGTTGTGATTTTTGTATTTCCTCATAAATTTGTGTTATTTCGGTTCTTAATGTGTAATATTGGTAGAATGTTAACCATTAAATATTCGTTAACGTGCACAAGTGTGGGCAAGTGGTACAACTTCTAAAAACGTGCTATTTTGTGTCCCTCCAAAACTCCCTACGAACTTTCAGTAAAGCTTCTTCCACTTTACTGAATCGACTGACATGACTCATGGACTGCACTGACTATTTATTTGGATTTTGACTAGACTTCAGACTTCACGATTTAGGAATACGGTTTTAATATTGGAAGGAAAGTTCTATTTCCCGCCTTTTTAACTTGACACTGGCAAATGGTTATAAGCCGATGTCATATATTAAAAAAAATGTGTTGAGTCAAATGTCAATGTCATTTATGACAGCACTACACGACACTTCGATAAACTATATACATATTTTCAGTGCTGTGAATTCCCGGGCCCGCCGGATTCCGGATCACATTATAGTCCCAGCCTAACCATATATATTATAGACAAAATGTGTACACACGAACAATTGTGTTGTCAATGAAAATCATAACGTCAACACCAAGCTTTAGCCAAAATCAAGTGCTTTGTTTATATTATACCATAACAATATGTTGTTTCTTAAAAGGTAGATATTAAAGGTGTTTAAAATAAAATGTTAGAGACTAAGTAAAGGGCACTAAAGGGAATAAATTACTTATGGAGCTGGTAAAGGCTTCGCGGCAAAAACTTAGGTCGAATTGTCCCCTTATGTTTATTAGACAGTAATAGGATTAATTTATAGTTATGTAGGATATAACATAAATATTATTTTTGGCCTACAGCTAAGAAAATTCATCTCATGATGATTAACGCCCGAAATTAAATAATGAATATTAATCTCATTTTAACTATCTGAGATCAAGATTTCAATACTTTTCAACAATCCTAGGAATGACTTCACGTCAATTTTTGATTGAGAATCTAAAATTGAAGTCAATCTAAGATTTTAGATAAGTTATTAATTTTGGCCGTAAATCTATTCGATTATCGTTAAGCAATAGCATTTATGCGCAATACAATCACGAGATTGTATTGTGCATAAACATAATGGGATTCGAATCCCAGAGAATATAATTTGCATTTTACAGTCGCATTTGAATGAAAAATAGCGTCTGAATACCTAATGCTAAGCCAATTTACATAATTGTCGGAAAATACGTCCATTTTCTGCGAGTCTTCAGAAAATGATGCCTACAAAAATATTCTGAATAAAACTAGTTTTTTACCCTAGAACTACACTACTAGTTTTACACTATAGAACGGTAATGATTTTGGCAGTCTATGTATGTATGTACGTTTGTTCCCTCGTAGCGTCTAAACTACTGGGCTGATTTTCACATATGAGGTGTCAACATATTGGTAATGATAATAGGTGATGCTGGCGAGCAGCGCCGTGTGTAATATTACACAAACCATTCGAAGCCACACTTGACCTCCCTAAAACTCAAAAACTATTTTCATAATATATTAGGACTTTATTCCAGTCAATGAATGATATACGGTAAGATATCTGTATCTGAGCGAGTATCTGTCCATATCGCTCTCTATACTAAAATCACGGAGCAACACACACTACGCAGATAACTTATATTTTACCGTTAAGCGTCTGTGGGCACCGACATATTATATCAAAAGATGGTCAGATGTTATCTGTGTATACAAATATATCGGCAGATAACATGTGTATAATACGATTCGCACCAAAAACAAGTGTAGTTTGAAGGATTCTGCGTGAATGACGAATGTATCATTTCGTATGTGCGAAGTGTATGATACTTTCAGATAAGTAAAGCTTTTAGCGTATCTGCATAATGTGTGACACGCTCAAAAGTCCTGACGTCGAGGAGGCGGGGGGAGGAGGGTCTCAATTTTAGGTTTTTAGCCAATTTTAAATTTCCAACGGGAATCAATTCTCTAGTGTTATACACTATATATATTTCAATTTTTAAAATAAATATTTACTGCTTTAAAATATGTTTTTAATGCGACGTACCTACTACTGACGCTGATTTTGAACTTTGTTTTCTACATTTTTGTATGTTATGTTGTATTGAATCGAAAGTTATAGAAAATTTTATAGGCTTTTATTTTATCTTAGAACATTTCTTGCTACAAAGCACTGTTTTTGAGATACCCCCCTTATCCCCCGGCTCGCCTCCTAGACGTCAGGACTTTTAGTAGGTTTTCTCCCTAAGCACCTAGAATAAGTTTCTGAAGAAATCGCTTAGGTTCCCGCTCACGCCCTCTACAAATACTTTATTGACTAGAATACCTACTTGCCAGATGTGCACCAAATTTCATGTATAAATACACCAAACGGTGTTATTTTACACTGACTGGTCTATAGTCTATAGATCAAAACTCTAACCCAGATGACCTACAAAGTTCAAATTTGGCACCCAGATAGGTAGTTTGGTGAATACAAAGGAAAAAAATTAAAAGTACCTAGTAAATTTGCCTAAGGTCTGACTAGGCCAGGTTAACATGAACACATATTTTAACATGAATTACATGTAGCCTTCGCAAGTTCTAAAGCTGTAAGATCTTATTTTATTCTTCCGAAACTTCGGCTTGCTGGTAGAAACTAGCCATCGAACATAGGGTTCACAACAACACTCTTCTGAGTACTGCGACTCTCTTAGTAGGTATGTATGTTTAAAATAGTTATTCGTATATATTATGAGAACTAGCCAAGTTAGACCTGAGGCTTATTAAAGCCTTTTAAAAATATATTAATATTTTTATATAATGAAGTAATGATGTTTTAAGTTGTTATATAATATTTTATGTTGTTATAAATAAAAATTCAGGACTGAACTTTGAACTTTGCACACCCATATATCTCACTAACGGCCGAAATTAATAACGTATCTAAAATCTTAGATTGACTTCAATTTTAGATTCTCAAACAAAAATTGACGTAAGTTGACGTGAATGACTATCAACAGATACAGATTAACAAATCACTTCTTTCATTTCTTTATTTAAATGCACGAAGTCTTTGCAAACTGGACGAACTTAAATGTATTTTAGAATCTATACCGACCACTGTGCATCTCATTTTAGTATCTGAAACTTGGATTCGAAACGAAAGTCAAGCTCAACAATTAATAATATTAGGTATTTACCTATGAAATTGCCGTTTTGTATGAAAAAATTTAAACGAATTTTTTCATGTATTTTTTATTTGTATTAATCGAAGTAATCACCCATGCAATCAATGCATCTTCGCCAACGCAGTGGCAGTTTATTGATGCCCTTCTTAAAGAAATCAGCTGGACGGGAGGCAACAAATTCTTCACAGGCATTTTGTACTGCCTCTCGGGTATTGAATTTTTTTCCCGCCAAGAAGTTATCCAAATTCTGGAAAAAGTAGTAGTCTGTAGGCGCAAGGTCTGGTGTGTAGGGCGGATGACGGAGAGCTTCCAACCCCAGTTCTTGCAACTTGGAGACCGTCTGCTGTGCAGTATGAGGTCGCGCGTTGTCGTGCAGGAGCAGCGGAGACGAGCGATTGACCAATGCTAGTTGGAGATGTGCCAGCTTCTCCATCATTGTGTTCAGTTCTTCACAGTGTGTACTGTGTGTACCTCTCGAGTATTGAATTTTTTTCTCGCCAAGTAGTTATCCAAATTATGGAAAAAGTAGTAGTCTGTAGGCGCAAGGTCTGGTGAGTAGGGCGGATGACGGAGAGCTTCCAACCCCAGTTCTTGCAACTTGGAGACCGTCTGCTGTGCAGTATGAGGTCGCGCGTTGTTGTGCAGGAGCAGCGGAGACGAGCGATTGACCAATGCTGGTTGGAGATGTGACAGCTTCTCCATCATTGTGTTCAGTTCTTCACAGTACACATCTGCAGTAATGCTCACCCCGTTTGGTAAGAAGCTGTGATGAATCACACCGGCGCTAGACCACCAAACAGTGACCATCACTTTTCTAGGGGTAAGTTTTCGTTTAGGGCATTGTTTAGGTGCTGAACCAGGATCCAATCAACTTGCTGAGCACTTGCGGTTATCAAACAGAATCCATTTTTCATCGCAGGTAACAATGCGGTTCAAAATTCCTTCATTTGCGTGTCTGTTGAGCAGTGCAAGGCACGTCTCGACGCGTACTCGATCTTCGCGCTGGCGAGTTTGAGTTGAACATTGAGTTCGTGGGGCACCCATTTGTCAAGCTTTTTTACCTTGCCAATTTGACGCAAATGGACCAATATTGTTTTGACGCTAACGTCGAAAGCTGCTGCTAACTCAGCCGTAGATTGTGTATCATCAGCTTCCACAATCGCCTTTAATTCGTCATTGTTTACCAAAGTCTTCGGACGGCTGCAAGGTTAATTTTTTAGGTCGAAATTTCCAGAACGGAAGCGAGCAAACCAATAACAGGTGGTGCGTTCGTACAGTGGTAGTATCCGCCTACGTTACGCCGCGACAACCTTTAACATAGCTTAACTAAAACCGTGTATGAGGATGGAAATAACTACCTTTGGATATACTTACCAAAATTCGACTTAAATATTGGAGTTGTGTACAATCCTGGATACACGAATACTACTAAATTTCTGGAATCATAGGACAATCAACTTCAAGAGCACAGGAGAGCTATTGTATTCGGCGATTTTAATATTGATCTGATATCGAAAAACAATACTGTAAAAAATACAAACAAATCGTAAATCATACAAAATATGTAACAAATATTGTACCAGAGAGTCCACTGCTAAGAAGTCAATTATCGACCAAATACAATTAAATAAATTTAAACCCCCCCAAAAAGTATACTACGACTACGAGTGTATAGATTACATAAAATAAAAATAAAACCATCGAATCAGATAGTCTTGAACATATCTCCGACA
This sequence comes from Phengaris arion, assembly GCA_963565745.1. Classification (NCBI taxonomy): domain Eukaryota; kingdom Metazoa; phylum Arthropoda; class Insecta; order Lepidoptera; family Lycaenidae; genus Phengaris; species Phengaris arion. Next base: position 4,448,918 of record OY751442.1, read on the forward strand.
ACTACAATAAATTAGAAGAAAAGCTAAAATGGCATATACAGATTAATAAAAAAAATAAAAGAAATCTGTTCCATCAGCTGCAAGACGATTGGATTGACATTGATATAATAAGCGCGATAAAGGAATGAAATTACCTCGAGAATCAGTACAAGTTAAATAGAGACGATAAAAGAACTAAAAAAAAATTTAAGAAATTTGAAAATTATTGATTAATTAATATCATTTGAAATCTTGACTCCAATACAAGCTGTGGCATTGATTAAATTAATACTAAAAGTATAAAATGCTTACAGGACTACATTTGTGATAAATTAGCTAAATGTTTTGATGAACTATTGACAGATGGGGAAATTACAGACAGTTTAAAAATTGCCAAAGTGACGCCCATATACAAATCAGGTCCCAAAAGAGATCCCGGAAATTATAGCCCTATTTCAGTTTTACCGATTTTATCAAAAATCTTTGATAAATTTTTACATTTGCGACTAACCAATTATCTGGAGTCTTTTATTTCTTTTCACATTCTTTTCTGAGTTCTTTCATTTCATAAAGACAATACGGTAATAGAACAAAAAGTAGTAACTACAGCAGCCATAATTGATCTAGTAACTAAAATAAAAGAAAATATAGATAAGAAAAAGATTGTATTGTAGATTTAATTGATTTAAAAAAAGCCTTTGATACTGTTAGCCATAAATTACTAATAGAAAAGCATAAAATTATAGGAATTAAAGGCAAAGAATTAAGAATGTTAGAATCCTACTTAAAAACAGATTACTAATAGTAAAAATTGATAATTGCCGAAGTAAACCTTTCTTTATTAACTGTGGTGTTCCTAAGGGATCGATTTAAGGACCACTTCTCTTCTTAATTTATTTAACCAATATTGAAAAACTAGAACTACTTGGTTACTTAACTTTATTTGCAGACGATACGTGTCTGTTTTACTGTGGAGCTAATATACACGATAGCATCAAACAAGCACAAGGTGATTTAAATATTATTTCTGAATATTTTAAATACAATCTTCTAACAATAAATGTCTCTAAAACGTGTTACATAATTTTTAGCTCAAAAAACAAAATCATCCCAACACATAATCCACTAATTATAGATCGAACAAAAATACAGCGAAAAATATCTAGGCTTGAGAATGGATAGGCATCTTATTATATCATAATAGGCTCACTGATTAATATTAACCAATGTATACCAACAAAACTACGCTTTAATATTTATAACTCCCTCCTCAAGTCACACCTACTATATCTTACTGAGGTTTGGGGTAGTGCAAATAAAACTAAATTTAACAAACTACAAAGATTACAAAACAAAATAATAAAAATAATTTTTCGATACCAATACTTAACACCAACAGCCAAAATTTATAATGATACGAAAATTATGAATATTAAGCAACTTTATACCTATAACACTTGTGTCTTAATTGGAAAAATAATAGACGGTAAAATCAAAAGTGAATTATCTTTTGTTGTAAAATCACAAGTAAGTACTCGAAGCAATCGCCGGCCAAATTGACTAGTTTTACCTAAAATACGTACTATGCCAAAAAAAGCATCACTTTTCAAGGAGCAGAACTTAATAATAGTTTACCCGACCATAAAAATTATTAAAAATTAATTATTAAAAATATAAACTCATTTAATTTTTAATATGGCCAATTATTTGACTATGTTATACAAAATAATTGTTTCATACAAACCTAAGACTGTTCTTGTTAAAGTCTTGTTCTAAAGTTGTGTAAGTGGATATTGTATCTTTTATGAGAATAAATTCTTTAAACCTTAAACTGTAACAATCTACGGATCAAAGGTATACGGTCAAACCAGTAATATCAAGAGTTGTAGATAATTGCGACACATATTCATTATCGCTACAATGTTGTGATCACTGGTCAGTGGTCACATGTCTAAGATATCATCATCATTATCAGCCCGACAACATCCGTCTGTATATTATACTTTCGATGAATATCTTTGGGGCGCGTTTGTAATTTATATCACCACAAGAATAACAACTTTCGTTCATAGCAAATTGAGCTGTATCGACTTGTGCACAACGCTCACCCAACTTGATTGGTGATTGTTATTAGTTTGTACGTTGTGGCGTTTTACTATTCTTAAAATAATAAAAACAGGTGTTTGGCTTTCTCGCGCCCCGTCTAACTGGTCCCCTGGTGATGTGAAAATACTATTGAGGTTATCAGAATACTATCTAGACACGCGGTAGCGTGTCAAGCCAAGTTCAAGCTAACAGAGCTGGCGATCAGCGCAGTGTGTAATATGACACGAACCATCGCGTTTGATCCCCTCATAACTCAAAAACTATTTCACATTTATTTAAGTTGTCATAAATAAAATATTTCAGGTCTGACCATTGTACTTGGCACCCATTTAGATCTCACTTCTTTTGTCGTCAAAGTCAACAACCGAGACATATATTATTATCATTTATCATTTAAATACAGAACTTTTCGGCTCTCATTTCACATTTACTTTTTTGATGGGTTCTCGTCTACAACATTCAAAGACAATCTTTTTTGGAGTTTTTACCCGACTGCGCCAGAAAAAGAGTAATGTTTTTGTTTATTTTGAACTGAAATCAGCCGTAGTCTTTCGCTTCATGTTATTATGTACCATATTATGCAACGTCACGTTCACGGAAATGGTGCCAATAATTTTCTCGCAACAAGTTACAAGTTTAACGTAAATAAACGATTACTTGTTGGCAAGCTTATTTCATTGAGTCATGGTGATTTTAATGAGTACAAGCTTTGCAATGACAAGTTGCTGACTAATCATTCAATAAAGTTGATAAAATATCTTTGTTGGTGAATAAAATAATTAATAATATACGTAAATTGTCTATGTAAACGCAATAGTAAGATAATAAAAATAATAAATCCAAGGAGCCTAATTTAAGAACTAGGCAGAAACCATTAATCAATCACTAATGTAAGTAATTCATTTACAATACGGAAGATGCAAAGACTGGGAATAATTAAAATATTTTGGCTATTACGCAACAACAGAATAACTGAAAACTCATAAACAAACTGTAGCTTTAGCTTGTAGATTGTAGGCATATAAAAATCTAAGGCTGAAGTATTTACTAAAGTGCGGTCACGGAGCTGGTAACATCTACGTGCTCCGCGACCGCACTTTAGAATATCCATTTATCTAGGGGAATTTAAGTTTTAATGTCCTTAAAGTGCAGGTGGTGTTGAGTATCTTGAATTTCAAACCCTTCAGGACTTTTGAGTCCTGCTATCGAGTTCCGCTAGGGCAGCTGATATTGAAATGCTGAGAGTCGCAAAAAAGTTGCAACTTACATGCACTGGCGTCCATGGCTCCTCGGTCGCATATGATGAGGCAATTCCTCTGGCATGTGCGCCCCAGCTCGAAGAAAGTGTTCTCAATCTGAATCATGGTCTTCAACAAATTCTCTTGAAACTTCACAGCTGTAACAATAAAACGTAACAATTAATAAAGTAAATAAAGAAATGTAGACTAAACAAATAACAGCCTTTTGCATAGTCCTATTAAGAGTGACAGTCCGAAAGGTCGCAGTTATCGAGCTCATCTTCAGTGTGAAATCCATGAATGAGGTATCTTCCTGTATTTTTTTATTACATAAATGAATAGTGCTCTGAAAAATACCCGACAGTTTACAAAAGGAATAGTATACTAAAAATCTAAATTTTCAAAGATATTGCGGATTGATTGAAGCACTTTTGTGAGTCTCGTGAAAACGCCCCATATAAAAGTCGTACTAATAAGTGACGACACACGCTAGTAAGTTGCTACGAAATGTATGGCCATATGCACTAATTTTCTGATATCTCGTAATTATGCACGTTTATGTTAATAAATACCATAGTAAATATTTTTGAATTTGATGTAAGTAAACTAATTATGTAGGTTTTATACATTAATGTTTTAGAAAATATCTTAATTTATTAAAAAAAAAACAAAATGTTTACATGTCGTCAAATACCCAATTGTGTTATGTATCCTAAGTTTTAAAGGATAATAAATGATCAAAGGAAGAAAAATACGTTAAATGTAGGTACTTATATCATCATCATCATTTGTATACGTGAATTTCATCATCATCATAAATGCGTGAAGCGAAAACTTCTTACCACCTCTAACGAAAAGGAGGAGTTTGAATTTTGGCACAGTTAAAGTGCGTGTGCAGTTTTAAAAAAAATAATACTTTTAAAATACATAAAGTTATTAAAGATAACGACAACACACACTACCACATATTATTTATAAACTCACACTACCGTGCGTTAGATACAATTTTGTTACGCGTTGACATATTTTTTCAATCTGTCACAACATTTTTTTTTTTCCAAGAGGTAAAAGAACCTCAGCGCTAATAAAATAGAGCTGAAAACCGAACATCAATGTCAAATTTGACAACTCGACACTTCGATTTTCAACGTTATTGTTTATGCGCACAGTTCTATTTTTAGAGCTCTGAATTATTCCGGGCCCGCCGAATTCCGTACTATATAGTCCCAGCCTTATAAAGTTCAAACTTAAAAATTATATGATTTATAATGGGCGAATTTCGACCACAGGGCGACCTCTACTGATAAAACATACAACATACAAAGTTTTATTGATGATCAACTTTTTGGAATACGTCCCTTAATTCGAAGCACACGAAATGTGTCCAGATCCCAAAAATATAATAACTCGCAACAGCGAAACTGACCATAGTAAATTGACGATAGTACGTTCTCTATCTAGAACGAATCAGGTTCAACAAAACTTGAGGGTCATGGACCATGGTTATTGGTTACCCACATCAAGCTCTTGTGCGTATGATACGACTCCATAAATACGAGGGCGGGTCAATAAGTCCGTGACTTTTGGAATAAAACACAGATTTTTTGATAAATAAATCATTTTATTTTTTAACGTAGTCCCCCTTGAGCTCTATACACTTTGTCCAACGCTTCTCCAATTTTTTTATCCCTTCCAAAAAATATGATTTGTCGAGGTCCTCAAAATAGGCCTTTGTTTGCGAGATGACTTCATCATTGGAGTCAAATCTTTTTCCACCGAGCCATTTTTTCAGGTTTGGGAACAAGAAGTAGTCACTCGGAGCCAAATCTTGAGAATAGGGTGGATGTGGGAGCAATTTATAGCCCAATTCATGGATTTTTGCCATGGCAACTGCACATGTGTGCACCCTTGCATTGTCTTGGTGAAAAAGAACTTTTTTCTTGGCCAAATGAGGTCGGTTTTTTTTCAAATCCTCATTGAAGCGGTCCAATAAGTTGGCATAATATTCCCCATTAATTGTTCTTCCCTTTTGAAGATAGTCAATGTGGATTATCCCACGTGCATCCCAAAAAACAGTCGCCATAACTTTATTGGCTGACAAACCCACCTTGGCCTTCTTTGGCGCCGATTCACCCTTAGAAACACACTGTTTTGACTGTTTTTTGGTCTCTGGTGTGTTGTGATGGATCCATGTTTCGTCCACGGTTAAAAACTCCTCCATATTGTGATTAAACAACGCCAAACCATCCTGTGAAGTTGTTACACGATTGCGTTTGTGGTCGACTGTGAGCAAACGCGGCACCCATCTTGCGGAAAGCTTTCTCATGCCCAAGTGATCATTCAAAATTGAAACCACTGAGCCATGCGAGATGCCTATGGCTTCCACAATCTCTTGCACTTTCAATCTTCGGTCGGCCAACACCATATCGTGAATTTTTTCGATTGTTTCGGGTGTAGAGACCTCAACTGGGCGTCCAGGACGTTCAGCATCTTCAGTGCTTGTACGGCCACAATGAAATTCAGTAAACCACTTTTTTACCATTGAAATCGATGGTGCAGAGTCCCCATAGTATTTATCAAGCTTAGCCTTGGTCTCGGTAATGGTTTTTTTTTCGCAAAAAATAATGCTTAATAAGCACACGAAATTCACTTTTTTCCATTGTTTCCTTAAGTTACTGGATAGTCTGATAAAGATAGCTGTAAAACACAAACTAACTGACGCAGGAAGTTCAAATTTTGATAGGAGTCAACTGACAGATGCCTGTTGACAGGAGTAGTGTTGCTTTTTCAGTAAGGAGGTTAGAAATTCAAAAAGTCACGGACTTATTGACCCGCCTTAGTATATTATAATCCACGTGTTAAAAATAAACACACTAATAACAAGAATCAAATCAACATAAAATAACTCATAGTCATAACTTGTGAGATAAGCATATAATGAAATTATTACGATGGGTTTATGAGAAAAATTAAGATAGCGATTAATTTATGCATATAGACATAGCTTAAATAATAGACTAGATTTGTCCGCATCTTCGTCCCATACAACTTTCTCACTTCACTTCATTCGAAGGAATCACGCTGTCCCATACAACATTGCCCTCCTTTTTGGCATTGGCCATATTATGAGACTTTCATATTCAACAAAGAACACACCCTCCAAGTTTTTGGGTCTACGATAAGCGGTTCAGGAATCGACTAAGCATTTTATACGTATAGATTAAGTAGCAACTATTTAGTATCTGTAGTATAGATTAAACAGCAGGGAGGAGGGTAAAAATGTGTGAAAAGTGAAGTGGCCACGAAATATGGGTACGTGTTACATTTCCTAATAAGCCTAAAATTCAACTATGGAAAATTCAAATAATGGAACATTACAATTTTAACAGTCGGGACTCGGGGCCCATCAAAATCCGGCTTCTTTATAATAGGTCCTGATTGTTGAAGTTGTTATGTTACCTACTAGAATATATCGATTAAGAAACTATATAGGTAGGTTTAGTTATTCATTTATATTCTATAACAAAACTTTTTTTTTCAGACGTTCTTGTTTTTTTTTCAGTTTTTACGTAGTCGGGATTTTATATATTTTTTATTAATTAATATTTTGTTCGTATTCATTTTCTGGCCACATTTCATGACCAATGGTCCACTTGTGGATGGCTATGCCAGGGGAGACGAATATTGAAAACTAAAAACGATTAACGTTAAACGAACTAAGTATAGGTAATTTTTGCTCTAATAGCTGTCATATACTCCACTAACATATTAATTTGTATTAGACGGACACAGCGTATGAACAGGTCGTCTTGGAGTCACGCCAAATACAAAACTGGGAATGGGATGCGATCGCCATAAATCCAAGGCCAATGTGCTACGTCGGGTTTTTACTGTGCGAAAACATACTATATTTTAACATGTACATGGCTTTATTGCGTAGACAACTATTTATTTTAGATTCCACCTTTGTTTAGGCACATGCTCACGGCGACTTCCTTCCAGGCAGAGACCACCGAGCCCCATAGGAGCCGGCAGAGAGTAGAAACCACCAAACCTTATAGTGGTAGGGACTAGCAGTCTACTTAATATCGCCCACGCGGGAACTCTCACGTGACGGTGAAACACTTATTTTTGTTGGTGTAGATTAAAACATTAGCTGCGGGCTTAGCATGGCGATCGGAAGAAATAATTTTAAAGAAGAAATATTCTACCCAAAATAGTTCGTTGCATAATAGTTCTTAACCCATGGTAACAAGGTCGTCAATAGAAGTCAACATTTCTAAACCATGGAGTATAGAGTTAAGGAGTGCAATCTCTAAGATAGAAAAATGTCCGCTAAAAAGCATCGAATAAGGGGCGGCACTGTACCTAGAGTGTAAATTTTAAAGAAAGCGGCAAAATTAGAAAAGATATAATCAATTGAGAAAAGCGTCATTACTCAACCGGCACAATAATAAAGGTATATTAAATCGAATCATTTGAATCATCATCACATCAAACCTGTGATGAAAAGTGGATCCTGTACGATAATCGGAAACGCTCATCGCAATGGCTGAACCCTGGCGACCAGCCTCAGCCTGCCCCAAGCGAAAATAGACTCAAAAAAGTTACTTGTGTGGGTTTGGAGGACTAGTGCCGCTGTCGTTCACTACAGCTTTCTTAAATCTGGCCAGACGATTACGGCAGATGTCTATTGCCAGCAACTGCAAATCATGATGGAAATCTAGCTGCTAAACAACCGAGGTTGGTCATTTGCTCTAGGCCACTGCTGCTTCAGGTCAACGCTAGACCACACACTGCACAACAGAGGCTTCCAAATTAGAGAAGCTTCAATTGGAATGTCTAAGATGTCCACCGTACTCCCCGGACCTTGCTCCAACAGATTACCATTTTTTTCGAAATTTGGATAACTTCTTACAAGGGAAAAAATTCAACTCCGATAGGGCAGTCCAAAGCCCCGTTAAAGGTTTTATTGATTAATGTCCGAATGGCAGATCCTTTGCAACATTCGATATGAGGAAGTCATTAATTGTCTTTATAGGTAGGTACTGGTCGCATGCGTCACATGTTTTTGCATTGTTTTAAGTTTCTCTTTCGTTTTGACCTTGAGACGATATTCTCGTGACATGCACTTGTGACATATCTTATCAGTAAATTTACCCACATGAATATTTATTTACTTATTGTTTTACGTAATACGTATATTATCAGGTTTCAGTTAGTTGTAATAAAATATTTAATATTTAAAATCTTGCTCACAGTTTTCTCCTTGACAGTTCTTCGCGATTCATACAGAGAATTCAGGAAAAAAAACAGATTTTTTTAGGGTCCCGCCTGCTACCAAACATAATGTCAATTATTGCACTTAGGCATCAGCTCATTGTTTCCGTCTTTTTAGTGCGTTGCTAAGGTATCTGTAATTTTTTCAGTCAAGTTTTTTTTATTATTTATTTTATTTTAGATTTTTTGGTTATCCAACACACACTTGGTCGATTTAAAGCAAAAATACGACTATTTGAATGCATTGATTACAAATTTATGCGAATGATTTAATTCAAATTATTGTAATTATTCCTGATTAATTTTAAATACATGTCATATGTACTTATATTTTTGAAATCTACTTTAAATTTTCTTTATTTTGATACCCTACTCGATAGGTTTGGTAAAAAAAATTCAACTAGCTATCTAAGGACACTTGGGTTTTTGACAAAAATCTACCGATACCTACCTTAACTGTCAAAATCCTTCCAGCCGTTTGGAAGATACGTGGGAATTAAGGAATTTACAAACATACATACATACAACATAAGATACGCGCGAAAAACCCAGTCGGGTAATAATTATTGGTATTTATTATTAAGCATGAATGTTTTTTTTCTTTTTCTTTATTGGGGACAACAGTGATCAGTGATCACACAAATACAAAGTCTTAAAAACTAGAATTCAGTTACACATTAATAAATGTGACACCCACATCGTTATTACATATTGTTGTTTACTCGAAAGAGAAAAATATATAAGTTACATTATCAGATACAAATTAGTTGTTTGCTTTTAACATAATCATAATAATTCTGGAAAGAATGCTTACATTAAAAATAATTGCGCATATGGACTTGAAGAACAATTCCAAAAATATACATTACATCACACAGCATGTGTGTGTGTGTGTGTGTGGGACTGTGGGTATATATGCATCCTAGCCCTATTACCTGCGAGGCTATTACGAACATTAACTTTAGTTGGTTTGGTATATTGGATAGTCATCGTTTTGACATTACAACTTTTTAAAAATACAATTTAAAAAGTTAAAATGTCAAAAAATATTGCGCAAGCCTACGGGCATGTCCAACTAAATAGTCCGCCATTTTGTACTTCAGAGAACGAATGAAACGCCCTTTAGAGTTTAGACCAATCAAATTGTGTGATGTAGTGCATTTTGACATAAGCCATGAAACTGTCAAACGAAGCAGGGACCTATTGTTCTCCCGACTTCGACATTTTTAACCAACTTCCAAAAAGGAGGCGGTTATTCTATGTGGACTTCATATTACTAATTTATTAATCTGTGCTTCATAGAAAGTTACCTACTCTGTGAGCCACTTCGATCGCAAATATTCTTGTCTCTTGATTTTTCGTTCTTTTCAGTCGTAATAAATATTGTGGCCTGTGAGTTTACAAAACAATTCAGTCATGGAATCTCATAGGTCCGAACATCGAAAAGAAAGTAACTCTAAAAACCAATGCATCACATTAACTCTTAAAAACTAAAAATACATAATACAAGTTTTTTTGTTGAACTTTATTTATGACCTTGAGAACATCTAAAGGAAACAGAGCTTAAATATGGCTTCTGAACACGCTCTATTTCATCAATATAAGTATTGTATATGGATTCCATACCTGAGAAGCATATTCTAGTTGTGGTCTAATTAGGCTAGCAAAAAGGTAAATATAAGTTAGTGTTTTTATAATTCCAAAGTATATCTCTTAATCATCTGTAAGTATACATCAGAAACTTACAGTTTTTAAAACATTGGCCAATATCATTTATAAAAATTATGAACAGCAATGGTCCCAGGATTGATCCTTGAGTCACGCCCGATGATGCAGAGAAAGTGTCGGACTCAAATCCATTCATAACTACTTTTTGGGACCTGTTAATAATATAGGAAGCAAACCAACTCACAAGGTTTTCTCTAATCCCATTAATTGCAATTTTATTTAATAGTAAATCATGATCTACCACTGTCAAATTCTTTCCGAAAATCAGTATACACTGCATCAACCTGCACCCTGTCATACATATGTTCAAATAAACTATTGCAGTAAAGTAAGAGCGCCAGCACAGAAACTCGAGCGCAGCGTCAGTCAAGACACCAACGAAAATTACAAATTACAGTGCATTTGTTGCGTAGGCGCCATGTTGTTTGTGTTGAGACACAATTTGATAAAATCACACAATACACGATCGATCCGTGCAAATAATTAGCACAACAGACACTATGTTGATTAGTTTAAATATTTACTGATTATATTTTACTGGATTCACGAAATGAGCACCAATTTAGAATTTTTAATACTTCTAGCCCAATTTGTATTTACTTACACGTCGAGAGCAGAAAAAAGCCTACAGCTTCGCTGCTGATATATTAATTCCAGCTAAATTAGCTCTGTGATTGAATGATTTTAAACATAGGTATTTAGAAACACACAAATTAGAAACCTACAGGAATCAGGAAATGGTTTGCGGTATTGAAAAGGTCTGATAAGTTTTAATTTGACGATAATGCTCCAGCTATGAAACTCACTGATCTGAACATGTGGGCTCAAGGAATAATAATTACTCTGTGCTATTATTATATTGCAGTACGTATATTTGCTAAATAAGTTTTTTGCAACATACACTCTCCCACGCCGGCGAAGCTGCGGGCAAAAGTGAACATACAGACAGACAGACTCGGCGGGGGACTTAATTTATAATAAATTTTAGAGAAAAGTCGAAAGTGTGCGTTTTGCGTTTCAAAATTTTTAATTTTCCCAAGTCCGATGCTTGCCCGGACCCGCCACGCTACATAACATGACCTTAGGCTGGGACTGTGTTGCCGGGAATCCTCATTGAAAATAAAACTCAGCGCTAATTTAATAGAGTTGAAAATCTGTCGAGATGTCATGACATTGACTCGGCACTTGTGTGTTCGATTTTCAGCTCTATTGTATTAACGTAGAGTTCTATTTTAGCGCTCTGAATTTTCACCGACCTTCCGGATTCCGGATCATATAGCCCCAGCCTTTAACCATTAGTCCAAATTATGTGCAGTAAAAGATCACATGTTTTAAACACTTGAGAAACATTCCAGCAAACAAGTTTTGCAATTTGGTCGGGATTAAGCCTTCACCTAATTGTGATTACATACATGTATTTCTGGAGTGTACTCGAACAATAGATTTGAGGTCTAGGATTTAGGAGATTTGGGTTGCCTGCACAACGGACAGATCAACTGTATCCTTTCTGTGCCGTTGTCCCCAGAGGCAAGCAAAATATACAATTTTATGGATCTGTCCCTTGTGTAGGGAACAATGACTGAACCTATGAGGCTGGCATCAACACGTAAGTGTTAAAAACCTCTGTAAAAAACTAGATAAAAAACACTTGAGACAATAAATTATCTTATTTTGATAAAAAAATATACATATATATGTGATGTTTATTGGTCATATTATCAACATAATTGTTGATAATATGACCAATAAACATCACCTTACGATTTAAATATATTTTTTTATAAAAATAATATTTTTGTGATTTAAATATGCTGTCGCAAACTTTTTTTGCAGGCACTATCTAACTCAAAAACTTTTTTCTAGAACTCAATAATAAATCTCTCATCGATAAGGCAGCGTTTTTCAAACACGATTTCGTTCGCCCGTTGTTTTTTCGGTTTATTTTGCAAATCCGACTACCAAGGCAACGACTTATCATTTTTAACCGACTTCCAAAAAAGGAGGCGGTTATACGTTCGGCTGTACCTATATATTTTTATTTTTCTTGTATGTTCAACGATTACTCCGCCGTCTGTGGACCAATTTTCAAAATTCTTTTTTTTCTGTATAGGGTACAATCCCTATTTGGTCCTTTTAGATATCAAGGTGGTGGGACCTGATGATGGGATCCATGAGGAATGGAAGGAACTCCTTGAAATTTATATGGACACATATACTTAGTAATTACGACTTCTTCTGAAGTAACCCAAGCATATGCTACCAAACAGTAAGATTTTGCACCAAGATATACCCTGGATCAAAAAGTACTGAACAGAACTCCCGAGTCCTTATAGATACATGTTTGGGGATTTCGGCGTAGTTTTAAGAACTGCAAGCATATGCCACATGTCAATTACAGTAATCATCATCATCACACCTTATTCACCAAAGTGAAGACCTGATGTTGGCATCCATGAGGAATCGAGGGAGCTCGAGTAGCTTCTCTTGTAATATTACATTCTCCACTTCCGTTTCATCAAATGGATTTATGATCCATGGTGGTATTTCCATCGACAGAATGTCTTCAAATCTGATTTTAAAATCATCATGCAGGGCAATCAAATGTTGAACGTGTGTCTGAATATCTTCATCAAGGCATTCTACCTGCGATAAGTTTGAAAACTATGAAAATTCGCGCCGACCAATATTTTCCTTCATAAATTTCAATTTACCAATAAAAGCTGAAATTACACTCTTTGTTTTTATTAAATTAAGGCTGTCCCCTTGTAATTGTAAGTTGAGGTCATTAATTTTTTGAACAAATCTGTCAAATACGCGATTTCTGCTTTAAAATTGACTAGGTTTTTTTTAAATCAGGATCTTTACTTTTCAGAAATTCTAAAACGGAGTCAAAAAGTGAATAAAATCTTGATAAACATGCACCTTTCGACAACCAGCGTACTTCAATATGTAACAGCAATCATTGGAAGTTTTCATCATTTTCATCGCACAATTGTGCAAATAAGCGCGTATTCAATGCATTGCTTCAACATTGTGCTTTTAATATATATCAATATGGCCCTTTACAGCCTGTAATTTAAATGAATATTTTCGAAGATATTACAGATTTAAAATGCAGGGACATAGAGGTAGGAAACCCTTTTTATTCTTGTAATCCCAGTGGCGAAGGCTGGTTCTCCTTCATAGGGAAGCCCTAGCCTGTATAATAGGTAGGGATAGGATGAGGGTTTTCAAGGGTTAAAGGGAGGGTAACTGAAGCCGATAGGAACGGACTTATAGGAACCCCACGCCACTGTTATATCCAGAAGTATATTGCAGTGAGTAGTAGTAGTTTTTCTCCAAGAACACTATTCCACGCGGGCTAAGCCGCGGGCAAAAACTAGTAAAAAGGGAAAAAAGATTATAAATTTTAAACAATAAATTAAAACCGACTTCCAATGTAGAAATGCACTAAAAAGTATGAAATAATTCTTATTTTCTCAATAATTCTCTTATGTTTCCATAGTTTGCTGGTACCGACTTCAAAAATATGAAGATTGAGTCGAGAAATAGTTAAAATTTTAGCCGAATTTAAAAGGGAATTTTTTAGAAAATTAAATTATTTCATACTTTTTTGTGCATTTTTATTCGGGTTAATAATATATAGCCTATGACACTCACAAATAGTGTGGCTATCTGTTGGTAAAAGATCCAGATATTAACCCTTTACAATCTCGGTAAGTCACAAACTCACAAAGAAACAAACTTTACCTTTTTATAATATTAGTATAGTCCCGATGTTTGCTACGACTTCGTACGCATAACCGCACTTTCTGCTGCGAATAAAAGTAGCCTATGTGTTAAACTACCTACCATATCAAATTTTTAGATTAGATTATGAGATTAGCGCATACAAACGTACAGACGAACAGACAAAAAAAATCTAAAAATCATTGTTTTGGGTTCTATGTCATTCATAAAGCGTTACTTAGTTAGTTACAGAAGTTAGAAGGGCGGACAGGCAGACAGACAGATAGACGGAAAGAGGGAAACTATAAGGGTTCCTGTTCAGCGGAACTCTAAAACAATATTTGCCCTGCCTCTATCTAAAGTTAAAGCTCATACGGAAGATCTATAAGAAAAGAAAATAATTATAAAACCTTGAGACTTGGGAGAAGTAGGTAGGCAAGTTTTAAAACATTCGGAATATTGTAAATGTCCTTGTTTGTTACAGAGAAAAATAGTATCACAGTCACGTGAGGAGTTGAGAACATAACCTCAAAATATTACAGTTTACATATCTGGCACGTGTTCAGAAGATTTGTTATTACAACAAACATATTTTACACCTGTTTATGTACTATAAATTTATAGTGTTTCTAATTTAACTCTACTTTATAAATGAGAATATTAATTCTTTCTTACGCATCTGTATAGTTTATAGAAAATCAAAGATTTTAGTTACTGTTTAACAAAATGCTGTAATTGGCGATTTGTGAAATGTGAACAAGTATTTAACGCACTCACAAAACATATGGCATTATATGCGGGCGACAAAGTTCAAGGTCATGGTGTTCTATACACATAGACGCATATGTTATAGACGAGGCATGTTGAGGCAAAAACTGTCCCCCACTTAAATGGCCCTACTTTTGGAGTTATTTGGGGGCCATTTTGACATTTGAATTATGGTGAAAACAAGATGGCGTAACTTTTTCTTGTGTGAAGATTTCTTCTGTCAAATGTACGTCATAGTCTATCTTTAATTTTGAAATCTTTGTCTATACATGGGTATGGGTACAGCATATTTTATTTGCATTACAAAGGAGATAAATCTAGCTTTAACATTCATATTTTCATATGACATTGTTATGGGAGACTACATTACTATTATGAGTTAAACCAATAATGGGCTTAGTTTAAAAAATGTTTGTTTACATAAACATTTAAAGTAATCACGCTAAAAGCGTGTAATTATGATGTTTATTAGTTAAAACATTTAACAAGAAACAACAGACTAGATGGCGATACACGCGTCGTTACGCGACCACGTAACATTATATCTCAATTTAATAGAAGCAGACAGCATCGGCCCTGAACTTGATAACTTGTGTGGTGTAAGGAATAATACTTCAATTTATTTACTTAGTACTCTATGTTAAAAAAGTACATTGATTGCTTTTTAACGGAAATCACACGTCCTTCCGTCAGCGTCGGAAGAAATCCTTGGGATTTGTTGAATCGTTGATGATGGAAATACCAGTAATTACTTACGTTTGAAGATTGAACCAAAGGGCGAAGTCCTTGGAAATTACTTCGGAGGAATTACTTTTTTCAGATGATATTCTACACAGTTACTACATAGTTGTAACAACCATTACAAAGAAGAAGGGGCATTTGTGTATGGGGCCCGTCCCCACTACTGTAGCACTACAAGACATATATCAAATGAAAGGGCTTGAAAAGTGTGTAATTTTATTGTAAGACAAAAATCTCTAAACCATGGGAGAAAAAAGTTAATGAGGGTTAAAGGTTAAAAAAAAAGAAAAAAAAATCCTGTATTATTGCAACATTTCATAGTGTTGCTGGTAAGGAATAATATCTGGGAAGTAATGGTATACGGCAAACTTCAGAAAAATGTTGTATTTCTATAAAATGCCTCATAATGTTGTTTGAAGAAATGTATGGGAAAATAATAAAATGCTAAAAATAAGCTTTATTTTCAAGTTTTTCGCTCATAATTACTTCCCAGAAATTGTTTCTTACTAGCGATACTATCGATGGTGCAATAATACAGGATATATTCTTTTTCACAATCTATGGGTTCGAATTCTGGCTAGAAAAATTGAGTTATTAAAATTCTAATAATGCAATTTAAGTTTTCATCAAGTCGGACTCGACAATCTTTTGGGCTAAATTGCTATTCCTAATTTGTTTTAGACTTCTCTTACATCGCCCAGAAGAATAATTCACCATGTACTATATCTTTTTACTTCTTTTCTATATATCAGTCCAGCGCATCGCCGCTCAGCGTAAGGAGGTGTGACATTTGCCTAATACTTTTTACGCGTATCGATAATAACAAACCAAAAATGGTACAGTGCAGAAAGTGTAAACTATTTGTGTCTGTAAAGAAAGATGATGTTATAAAATGCCAAGGCGAATGTAATGGAGTGTTTCATAAAAAGTGCGTGAAAAATATGAAGCAGTTTTGCAAAGGGAATGTTGTGAAGATTGCTCAAAAGGAGATTTTTCCCTGCCATCCCCAAAATTGGCCGAACAATATGTAGACTGCAGTGAAAACAGTGATAAGCTTTTAGAATGTCCAAAATCAATGGAAGTTCTGCTAAAGGACATGAACAAAAAGCTGGATATAGTGCATAAAATGGACAAAGATTTAGAAGATATTAAGAATTCAGTCAGCTTTTATGCCGAGAAATACCAAGAATTAATCGAATTTAAACAAGAGGCCGAGAAAAAAATTAAAAGTTTGGAACAACACCAGGTTTATTTGGAAAAATGTAACAAAGCATTAGAGGAACGGATAATTATACTTGAGCAAAAAGAAAAGGACAAAAACATTGAGATAGTGGGTTTGGAGAAGCAAGAAAAAGAGGATCTGAAAAAGGTTTATAACCACAATTGCAAAAAAATAATTCTTTGGATGCAAATAAAATTTTAGAAGTGAAGAGGGTAGGTATAGAAAAAAACGTGGACAACAAGCCACGAATTCAGCCTGTTATTTTAAAATTACGTTCAAAAACAGCTCGAGAGCAATGGCTTAAGCTTCGCGAACAGCAAATTACAAATGATGATGTTTACAGTAACTGCAATAAACAAAGAATTTATATCAATGAAGACATGTCGAAGTATCATAGGCAATTATTTTGGCTAGCTAAGAAAGAACTTAAGGAATCATATAAATATATATGGATACAAGACTCGAGAATCTTGATCAAAGCTAATGAAAGTGTGAAAAAGATTCATAATATTAAATGTGAGAACGATGTGAGGAGGCTAGTAGTAAGCGCCAGTGAAAAACAGTTGTCATAAATAATAAACATTACCTACCCCGGTAGCACACAAGATGATTTCTTTCAAGCGTAAAATTCGATCTGTTTCAATGTAGTGATGATGCATATTATACATATAAAAAGTATGACACTATGAAAGACTGGAGTGAATATATGATTAAAAAAAAGGATAATGAACTGGATTTAATACATATTAACATAAGATCATTAAAAAAGCAATTTTGTCAGTTATTAGCTATATTGGAAGCAGGAAAACAATTAAAGGTAGATATCATAATATTAACCGAAATAAATATTAAACAAGAAGAAATTTTGCAGTACAGAATAGATGGCTATAATTCTTATGAATATACAAGGATAAATAAAAGGGGTGGGGAAATTTTAATTTTTATAAAAAGTTGTCTTAATTACATAGAGGAAAATACCTATAACTCCGAGTTGGAAATCAAGTACCTATAGAAAAATTATACTATCTAAGAATACACTACATTTGATGACGATATATAGACCCCCAAATAAAAACAAAATAGAATTTATTAAATATTTAGAACGGATGCTAGAGAGCATTCCTAAACAAGAAGAGGTAATTATCATGGGATATACGAACATAGATTTATTAAAAGATAAACAGAATCTCACATCGAACAGTTACAAAACCACCCTGTGTAGTCACGGCCTTCAGATTGCTATGCCTACTACGGCGATAACGAGAGAAGCCATCGTGGAAGGACAAAGACAGATGTCTTGCATCGATCACGTGTGGGTACGGGGTAGCAGCTGCGGTGCACGCGCCAGGCGAGAGGCGGCGAGACTGATCAGCTGTGTGTCAACATATACATTTGAATGCAACTTATCGGACCACCATATGATCGGTATTAGGCTTTTGTGTGAATCGTGCGTAGTGCAATCTATTAAAAGTGACTCAAAGCGGACAGTTTTAAATAATAAAGAGTAAAAATATTGAATGGCAGGATTATTTAAATATCAACTGTCCATTGGTATTGTATAGTGAACTATGTCATGTTTTTCGCAGTGTTTATGCAGGATGTACGATTACGGAAACATGTGAGAATAAAAGGATAACTCAGCCATGGGTGAGTAACCAAATATTAGTACAGATCGCTAGAAAAAATGAGTTATTTAGAATATGGAGAATGGAACCGTCTAACATGAATAAGAGATAAGATTATACGAGGTTTCGAAACAAGCTAAATAAAATCATAAAACTGCGAGAAACAGGCATAGAAGAAAATTAAACAAATTAAATGAGTGTAAGGGTGATTATAAAAAAATATGGGCTTATATTAATATGTGTTTTTTTTTTTTTGTTAAATAAGGGGGCAAACGAGCAAACGGGTCACCTGATGGTAAGCAACTACCGTCGCCCATGGACACTCGCAACATCAGAAGAGCTGCAGGTGCGTTGCCGGCCTTTTAAGAGGGAATACGCTCTCTTCTTGAAGGTTTGCATGTCGTATAGGTCCGGAAATACTGCTGGTGACAGTTCGTTCCAGAGTTTTACAGTGCGCGGCAGAAAGTTACGCGAAAAGCGCACGGTGGAAGACTGCCACTCATCAAGGTGATGAGGATGGTATGTTTTTCGCGTGGGACGATGGCGAAAAGTTGCAGGTGGTATGATTCCGAACAATTCCTCAGAGCACTCCCCGTGATACAACCGATAGAGGATGCAGAGTGAAGCTACATCTCGGCGTAATTCCAAGGGGTCCAAGCTGTTTGAAACACTATGGCACTCAACAACTCGAGCGGCCCTTCGTTGGATACGATCCAGAGGGAGCAGTTGGTATTTTGGCGCCCCTGCCCAGAGATGAGAACAATATTCCATATGAGGCCGAACCTGCGCCTTGTAGAGTTGTAGGCGTTGGTCCGGACCGAAGTACTGTCTCGCTCTGTTAAGAACACCAAGCTTCTTCGAGGCTAATTTGGCCTTACCCTCTAGATGATATCGGAACTGGACTTCGCTCGATATGTTGACGCCAAGTATCTCAATGCTGGGGGAGATGGTTAAAGATGTGCCCTCGAAACGAGGATATACGACCATTGGTGACTTTTTAGTGGTGAACGCGCAGACTTGTGTCTTGGCGGGGTTGAATTGGACTAAGTTACGTCTACCCCATTCAGAGACTTTCTCCAATGAATTCTCTATTTTAGACACAAGTTCGTTTCGACTCTCAATGACATTTAGATAGGTAAGAGTAAGAATATAGTGTAATTAAAAAGTACTTGGGCAAGACAGATAATATGTATAACATTTGCACTAAGTTTTCCAAAACTTTTACACAAGAAATAGAAAAAATTAAACATAACTGTGGTACATTATTTTTAGATAGAAATAGCTATGTTAATGTAAATATAAGTTCCTTCCGATTTAAAAAGGTAAATGCCAAGGAGGTTTAAAAAAATTATTAATAACTGTAATAAGGCACCGGGTAGGGATCAAATACGGGTAATGGATTTAAAATGCATAATTAAAGATGTACGTAAAATTATTTCGAAATTTATAAACCTGTGTGTAACGCAAGGTATTTATCCTGATAAACTCAAACAAGCATTGATCAGGCCTATTTATAAACAAGGATGTCATCTGGATTATAGTCATTACAGGCCCATAGCTATTTTATCTGTAGTAAATAAAGTGGTAGAAAAAGTTGTAGTTAGACAAATAAGTGAATATTTAGAGAGAAATAACATTATAGCCGACTGCCAACATGGATTTAGAAGGGGACGGAGCACTGATACCTTACTAATCCAGTTTACAGACTTTATTAATGGGAAACTAAATGATAAAAACCAGATAGCACTATTTATTGACTTCAAAAAAGCTTTTGATATTGGACACAAACAGCTGTTACAGGCCATGGACGAATGCAGTATCAGTGGTCCCACCAATAAGTTCTACGCGAGCTACTTGAAGAACAGGACGCTCTGCACCGTTGTCGACAGGACAATGGGCGCAGATGCGTCCATCACATTGGGTATACCTACTGGATCCGTATATGGTCCTGTTGGCTATATAATGCCACATGCATGAACAGCATGGTTAATGTAGTGGAATATA
This sequence comes from Phengaris arion, assembly GCA_963565745.1. Lineage (NCBI taxonomy): Eukaryota > Metazoa > Arthropoda > Insecta > Lepidoptera > Lycaenidae > Phengaris > Phengaris arion. The sequence continues at coordinate 4,469,338 of OY751442.1, forward strand.
GTGAGGTATTCATGTATGCAGATGACACACGTTTATTAATATCAGGCATAAACTTGCAACACATGATAGTGCAGTTACAAAATGATTTCGACCAAATAACAAAATGGGCCCATGATAATGGAATTATAATTAACACGAGTAAAACTAAAATCATGCATATTTGCTCTCACTATAACAGGACAGCAAGGGCAGGGCCTAATGTACGCATCGTAGGGCACACATACGACTGTTTACATAACAACCAGGATTGTCAGTGTAATGATTTAGAGTTAGTAAGTACTATTAAATATTTGGGCATGCTTATAGATAATAACTTGAGCTGGAGGCCACACATAGACTTGGTATGTAATAGGCTAAGATTAGTTCTCAGTAAATTTTATATCCTTAAAAGATTATTAGACAAGTGTACTTTAGTAATGGTCTACTATGCATTGGTGGAGTCAGTTATTAATTATGGGCTAAGTTGCTATGGACTAGCATTTAAAACCTATGTTGAACAAATTAAAAAGATACAGATAAGATTCTTAAAAATAATCGTAGATAGAAGAATAAAGTTAAAGTATAGAGATGACTATAATAAGCTATTTCAGGAGTGCGAAATTATTCCAGTAAGTGAAAAAGTTAAATATTTGATAGCAATAGAAACATATGATAAAGAGGGATTTAAAACAAAGAAAATGTATAAATATAGTATTAGAACAATACAAAAAGGAAAGTTAGAGCAGATAAAAGTTAATGATTATTATGGGGAAAGGACTAGAAAGTATATAGTGCCAAAGTTATGTAATAAATATAAATTATTAAGAGAGGAAAATAAAATTAAGTGTAAAATTAAATTAAAGCAAAAATTAAAAGAAATGCTTGGATTTTCTAACAATTGTAAGTTATAATGTCATACATATACCTCAGATATAAGATATTTTTAGTATTCTAAAGGATACAGACACTAGATATATAATATTAGAGTGAAAAATTTATGTATTATTATAGAAGTATATTGTGTAATTGGCATGGCAAACTTTAAAGTATTTTGTTTATGTAGTAATGTAATCAAAAGTATTTAAGTACCTATGTAAGTGTAACAAACTGAGCGGAACCCCTACAAACAGCTTGATCAGTTTGGCGGATTACAGTATATTGTAAAAAGTGTAATCTTAAATAAATAAATTAAGTAAAAAAATATATATATAATCGTTTTAAAATTATTTTTGTTATTTAATTGTATGTTGTTTGATGTAATTATTTATCTGCATCATTAGATTCTACATAAAACAATTTTCCAGGCCAGGATTCGAACCCGCAGTTTAGGAAAAAAATACATTCTGTATCATTGCACCATTCGATAGCGTCACTAGTAAGAAACAATTTCCAGAAAGTAATGATGTGCGAAAAAATTGAGGAAAGAGCTTATTTTTAACATTTTAATATTCTTCTATACATTTCTTCAAAATATGAGGCAGTTTATCAAAATATAACACTTTTCTGAAGTTTGTAGTTACTTGCCAAAAATTATTCCTTATTAGCAACATTATGAAATAGTGCAATAATACAGAATAATTTTCTAAACTTTTTTTAACCTTTAACCCGAGCATTAACTTATTTCTCCCATGGTTTATAGATTTTTCATCATACAATAAAGTGACACACTTTTTAAGCCCTTTCATTTGATATACGTCTTGTAGTGCTACAAGGGTTGGGACGTTTTGCCCCTTCTTTAGAGCATAATAGTGGTGAAGGCTAGTTCTCCTTCATAGGGAAGCCCTATCCTGTATAATTTGGTAGGGATTTGGATGATGGTCTACGAAAGGTAAGTGGTAAGTGAAGCCGATAAGAATGGAGTTATAGAAACCCCACATCACTGGAGCATAAATTTAAATTGCCACCGTGGAATGGCGTGCCACAAACTTCTATAGATATAGTTCACGTAGAAAATATTGGTATTGCTTGAAGCAAAGCCTTCCCCTTTTCCAACATATTATCGTCTTGGCAAATGGTTACCCAGACCAGGTGCTTGCCGACTCATAATACTGATACTGTGACAACTCGCAAGTCACAAAGAACGCTTATATGCAATACGCGATACATAAAACAGGATTATTTAATAGAGTTGTAGCAAACCGGATGTATTCGGTACTGAGTAACGGGTGCGCCATCTAGTACCGATTAATCTAATTGTGCACACGAATATACTTCGTTACTCGCACTTTTTGTAGTATGGGTAGAAAACGGGAAAGTGTAAAAATGCACCTTCCACAGCTTGGTATGTAATGTATGTTTTCTACAAATTACGAAAGTTGCGACACCGCGACATCATACTATACGCGTATGCAATACGTTATACGACTTAATTCGTTGCTCTAACATAGCATATTATGAGGTATCTGAAGTAACGAGTAACGTAACGAGACTATAGTAACGAGTACTAATTGTTATAGTAACAAATACATACGGGTACGCTTAATTTCGTTACTTTCACACCTCTATTATTTAATATAATACTTAATCTACAACTGGATTTGTAGATTAAAAAAATCTAATGCGTATCAGTGGGAAGGGTCTAAAAAAGTCCATTCTTATCGACTTCCCTTTCAGATTACCTGATGTAGACCTCCAGCCAAACTAGTACATGGAAAACAATAATATCTTATACAAGTCAAGTACGACAAGCGATGTATACCGACTCAAGCGCCATCTATGCGCTGCATGTTGCAACTTTGACATGAATATTGGAATCATAGATCTCTTTAAAACCCGATATATTCGGAGTTATGGTGGGAGATCATAGGAACCTTATCTCGTTAGAAATAAAGTTGAAATTCAAACTTGTTTTTAATAGCCGGCTGGCCAACTAAAAAACAATATTATTATAAATGATTTGTCCGATGACAGTTTGAAGTAATTTTTCTGTGACATTAACCCGCAATTTTGTAGCTTTCACCAATGAGGAGTCGTTATTAGATAATATCACGTGCATGATGAGACGAATGAATTTTGAAAAGTAGCTTGGCGGTACCTCAGTCGCGCGTCCTTGGATGTAAAATCATGTTATTACGTTAATAATTATTATTTTTGAAATTATATTGAGCAATGAGAAGTTATAATTATAATTCGTCTTAAAGTTTAAACTAATACGTGTTTGTGTATTTATATGTGAGTATTCACGGATAAGATAAATGAGGTTGGATTGGCAATGTGCGCGGGGCAGACGCGCCACAAGTATGATTGGACAATCATACTTCAACCGAACCACGCGTTCATACTTTTTAGTCGCTTGTTGATTGCCTCGCAGTACAGAGCAGTGCTAAAATCCTTTGAAAATGCCGTGTTGTGCGATTGTTATGTGCAAATTAAAGAGTCCGACATCAAATATGAAACAAGGAGGAATTTCTTTTCATCGGTAAGCATAAAAACCTTAGCTTTTTAGTATTTTTCCCAAAAAACTAGTTCGAATTATGAAATTCTAAGTAGAAACGACAATTAAGCCAAGAATCACAGAAAATATACATTGCTGGTGAAGTACGCAAATATTTCGCGAGAAGACTCATCTGACGCGCAATGGGTTGCGAAGCGAGCCAAATTACCGCGCCTTTCGACTCGTTCGCGTCACGTCCGCTTCGGTCGCCTGGATAGTGCAGTCAGTGATCGATGATTTATCGACAAATTATTTTTCTTCAGAATGAGTTACTACTACTGTTCTCGGTAGTAAAATTTTGCTAGTCTTTTTTTTGCTACATAATATTTATAAAGACGTCGATTCTTGCACGCGAGTGACGAGTGTTTTGTTTGTTTGTTGTTATTATAAATTACTGTCAGTGATCATTTGCGTGTTGATAATTGATGAATGAATTAGAACCTAAACCAATAGGTTTTATAAATTCACTAACGCATCGATATAAATATGCAATTTTACACATATTAACGGATTAACGTTAACTTGCGTTAATTCTTCCGAAATGTAACGCTTTAACGTTTAACGAAGCTAACTTTTTTTGTAGCGGATTAACGATTTACGAAGTTAACTATTTGATTAACGGTGCCCGGTTATGCCTAAAACCTTTCCGCGATGCGGGGTTGTTGACAAATGTAATATTTGATGCTGAAGCGAAGAAGATAATGTATTGGTTTATAACTTGTTGGTATTGCATAATAATATGTACGCTGATACTCAAGTATCTGAAAATGTAAATGTAAGTAATTATGAATATTTCGTGTACAATAAAAAAAAATAAGACTACGACTGTGCAAATGGCAGTGCTACACTGCCATCGACTTCTTTTTTTGCTTTGATTTTCTAATTATTTTGATTACAAATAAAGGTATTGTTGATATTTTTTTTCATTTTCTATCTCTAATGTTATATCTATCTAATGTTATAGTTAGTATAAAATTACTAGTGCTCCCGTTATTAAAAATTTTCTTTCAATTACCAATAGCTACAGGACGGTTTACGATTTACGATGAGCCCTCGGCAAAAATAGTGGGGATGCACATATTGTACACGCGCAACCATACTTGCCCCGCTACTCCTCCCGCCGTATTCAAAAGTTAGGGCTCATAAATCGTAAATCTAACTGAAACTAAGATGATTTCAAGATTCAAGTTTGACCATTTTCATTATCGAAAATTCCTATCGACCATAGCAAGCCCTAGCGTGCGTGTGAATTTTGAGCATGTGGTTGTGTCGTAACGTTACCGACTCAACGTAGTATGAGTACCAAATCGCAGCCCTCTGTTCTAGGTGTGATTTGTTAATTAGTGTGCGTAATTCGTGTATGTTTTTTTTTTTATTATTTTTTTTTTTTTTTTTAAACGGGCAATTGGCCCACCACACTTACCCACCACTGCAACTCCTGTGTAGCCAGGATCGACAGTGGTAACCAACCGCAAAAACCCTTTGATATGATCTCAGGGGTGCCCGGGGGACATGCTAAATCTGTCTTGGAACCCGCAACGAAATTAATCAGAAGATTGTAGGAGGAGTAGGAAGTATTCCAGTTTCCCTCCCCAAGCAAAGCGGGAGACAGCAAAAATTGTGATGACAAAAAGTCAGAATTAAAGGGGAAGCACCACGGGAATAACATGTTTTTTTTTTTTTTATGGCTACAAGACAGAATGTAATTAAATGTTTTAATTTATAATATGACAATTGATTACAATGCATTTATAATGACAAAAAAGTGTTGCATTGTTTCCAATAGTACTTATGACAAAAACGTTTGAAAGCTCGGAAGTTTTTCGCGCAGTCCACGAGATCTTCATAGTACACAACCCTAGAAACACAATGGACGCTGTTCAACATTTCGATTCTTTCGTCATACCAGAGATCACACTCCCAGAGTATGTGATGAGCAGTTTGTTCATAAGGGCTACCTTCGGTCGAACACTCGCATAGCGGAGACGAGACTAATGTAAATCCAAACAGTTTCGCTTTAAAGTTTCCGTGTCCTGTCAAAAATTGTGCGACGTAGTGGTCTATTTCTATCCATTGCTTCGAGAGTCGATCGCGTACCGAAGGGAAGAAATTATATAGGTGACGCCCTTTGATAGTGTTGTCCCACCGTTCCTGCCACTCAGAAATTAGGTTCTGTATAGAAATATCTAATGGCTCGAATAATCTAGTTATCTTATTACTCTCTTTCGCGCTTAAAAACTCAGGGTTAGTCATTTTTTTATTTTTATAATATAGCGCTGCACGACGCTGTATCTCTAAATCTACTGGTAGGACTCCGGCTAAGACTGGGAGTGCTTCAGTACTTACGGTACGGTATGCCTTACATAAAAATATTAAGGCAAGACGTTGGCTTTGCAAAAGTTTACGACGGGCCGCTCCTATTGTAGCCCTATCTGCCCAAGCCGGTGCGCCAAAGCAAATGCTGCCGAGGTACGTCGCATTATAAATTATTTTTAATGTTTTAAATGAAAGGCCCCATATCGACGTTGATATTTTTGTGAAACAATAGAAATTCCTTTTAGCTTTCTCACCGGTCTGTATTATATGTTCGAGGAATGTAAATTTATTTTCTAAAATAAGTCCTAGGTAACAAAGTGACTGTTTACGTTTCACATTGATGTTGTTCAGTTTAATGCAAGGAGTTGATATTAATGAACCTTTTAAAAGTACTTGAAAGGTTTTATGTGCTGCAAATTCTAATCGATTTCTGTGGCCCCAACTCGATATTACGTTGAGGCACTTGTTGGCCTTGTTTTCAATTTCAGATCGCGAATTGGCTTGAATAATAAGAAAACCATCGTCAGCATAACCTATCAGAGAGCACAGAGGAGGCAAGGGAACACATAATAAATCATCAAAACTTATATTCCACAAGTGCGGCGATAGTACTGATCCTTGAGGGCAGTCGCGCGTTAAGTTTTTGGAATGTGTGTAATGGCCGAGTTGGAGTTTTGTTACGCCGTTGCAAAAATACGAGTAAATTAAATAATAAATATTACGATAGCAGCCTCTGTTTCTTAACTTCAGTAGTAGCATTGGCCACCAGGCATTATCGAAGGCACCCGCGATATCCAGAGATATACCTACTACATATTTACACTCCGATAGATTTACTGTTTTTCTGACCTCGATTGCTGCATCCACTGTTGACTTCCCGGCGGTAAATCCAAATTGCTGATTATTAAATTTCGGGCCACCGGGTAGCAAGCGGGGAACAATAAGACGTTCTAATAATTTACCTAAGCATGATAATAGCATTATAGGACGGTAGGATTTCGGATCGTCTGGTGGTTTATCATCGGCTTTTGGAATTAATTTTATTGTGCCGATTCGCCAGATTTTTGGAAAAGTGCCTTCTGCAATACATTTATTAAAAACCTGTAATATAGATGAGCCTACCGCTAGACACGCCTGCTTAATCATAATATTAGATATTTTATCCTCGCCTGCTGACTTTTTCGTAGGTAACAAATTAACTGTTGAAGTGAACTCATCAAGTGTAGGTAAGTCAGATACCGGCGTATTGATGGGGTCTAACATTCTGAACCTTATCTCGCGGTGAAAATCATTGTCCAAGTCCGGCTTGTCGTCTGGAATTAGTACGTCGAGGTACGCCTTCGCCGTGTCTCTTAAACTATGAGTATACGAATTATTAATCTTGATATTTGAAAAATACTGTGGAGCGGTGGTATTATTTGGTTTGAGTTCATGGTATAAAGAAGACCATGGTCCCTCCTTATCCAGTCTAACGGCTGCATTTCTCAACATATTATTTTTTGCTAAGGTGACGGCGGCGCGATAACGCGACCTTGAAGCCCTAAGGTCAGTTAGGTACGATACGTAATTATCGTCCAATAGACTGAGTCCCTGTCTACGTGCATAATTAATTTTCCGTCTGGCTCTCCTAAACTCCCGACGCAAATTATATAAATTATCGTGCCACCAATTACACTTATTTTCTGTTTTAAGCGGCCTACGGCCCAGGGCGGTGTCGGCACAGTAGACAAAGGTGTTGGTCATTATTTCCGCACTATCATTTGAGTTTAAGTCTGGACGAGTGAAATCTCTGGAATGAGCGAACATAAGAGACCGGAATAAATTCCAATTACCATTTTTAACATTATATTTATAATCTTTCGACTCAATCACGGGACAACTCGAGGGTGCGCGAATAAACTCAAAGACAATTAAACGATGGTCGCTGCATGACGCATCAGGAATGACGCGCCAATTTATTATATTGTTATTATGGACGTACGCGCTGGAAAGCGTGACGTCGATGGAAGATTCACCAGAGGGGCTGCTAAATGTAGGTGGTGCATTGGGAGTGTTATGAATTTGCAGGTTGAACTCTGCTATGAAGTCTTCCACTGAGCTACGACGGTCGCGGTCAGTGTATCTAAGTTCCCCATGCCATAAGGGTGAAGAAGCATTTACGTCGGCACCAATAACAATTTTATTCCCCGCAAGACATTGTAGGACATGACGTAGTTGGTGTAAGTGAGGACCTACAGGATCGGAGTATTGAAAATAACAACTAACTACGTACAATCTAAAGTGAAGACACGAAACCTCCGCTACAGCACAGTGAGACGTTGACAGATTTGTAAGGGCCGTAATTGAAAATTTAGACTGAGGTGTGTAAATGCCGGCGCGCGCTAGGTTGTTAACTTGTACGACTTTCGACCTTAGCGACGCGGATTGATATTGCTCTTGTATGAGAACTAAGTCTAAATTATAATCCGACACCAATTTTTCTAATTCAATCGTCGCGTGCTTATTGTTATGTAGGTTCAACTGTCCTATAACTAACTTATCCATACCGAGTTGTTAAAATTAATTGCTCCATTTTTGCCTTGTATGTTGGGCAGTCAGGGGAACCCGTGGGGTGGGCGTTAGGTTTCTTATACCGGGTGCAGCTTCCGCAAACCGGTTTGAAATCTCTTAAGTCTTTTTTGGGACAGTTAATTGAGGTATGTTTATCGGCGCAGTGACAACAGCACGGGTCTGAATCGCGGCAGAATTTAGCAATGTGACCGTATTGTTGACAATTAGCGCAGCGTACAAGTTCGACGTCATCGATGAACCGACACATTGCCCAGTCAATAAAAAGTTTTTGTTTAGTTTCAATGAGATGTTTCCGAATCTTTGGGTCTACCTCTAGGCCCATCCATTTTCGATTGTAGTTATTATTTATGCGCCGTCTAATAATTTTTGTCGAGTTCATAAATTGTTCTTGTGTCACATTAATTTCGCCCTTAATATTTTGGTTATAAAGCGATAAAAGGAAATTTTCGTCCGTAATATTTTGCGGGACATCTTTAATTAGAATACGCGGGTTACGCCCTCTCGGTGTTTCTAGACGCAGACCGGCTGATTTTAAACCTTCAACGGATTTTAATCTCCTGACTTGTGACTCGCTTGTTAAGCGCAGGATCACGCCCGAATTAGATGTCTTTTTGACGCCGTGGATTTGAAAGCCGTCAGATGGGTTGATCGCTTTCATTAATGCCTGTTTGGTCTCGTCTGAGGATTTTAATTCCGCCGATTTGTCTTGCGTCGGATAAGCTATTACGCACGGGAACGGTCTACGCGTTTCAATAGGTGGCACCGACTTCGCGAGTCTGAGTTTGAGCGCGTCAGAATAAGAAAATGGCGGCCCTGAGGCGGCCGGTTGCTCAACCTGAGTAGTAGTTTTGGCGGTCAGCAAATCCTTTTCCAAATTAGCGACTTTAGTTTCTAATGACGAATTTTTAAGTGCCAGAAGTGAGACGATGGCCGTTAATTTTTGTGTCATGTTCATTATTTCTGCTTTGTTTGCGAAGTTATTGCGACGAGATACTGTGTCGTTAGCGAACTCATTTATTTTAGATAAGTATGAAGAGGCCTCGCGAACTAGCTCGTAATAATTGCACGTATCGTCGGGGCCACGGCTTGTATCCAATAACGAGATTACGGGGGGCGGTTGATCGTCCCTTGTGGGCTGGTGGCGCTTTTCATCAGGTGACAGAGAAGAGGGCGATAATTGTGACAATAAACGTTTAGTACCTGAAGAAGTATAATTCGTGTATGTATTATTATTTCTTATGTAGTGGAGTGCATTGGTGGCAGACAGGCGGCGACGCTAGTTTTCAAGTAAAAGCGTCACGGTTGCCAATCCAACCTCATTTATCTTATCCGTATGAGTATTGAATGGGAGACTACTTGTGTTTATTGTTGGTGATAAATCGTTTCAATAAATCTACTTTTACGGTAAGCGGAAAGTCGGATACGTACCTACTATCAATTTTAATTTGTAGATATCATAATAATAGACGATCATAATACATATTATAATATATTATTGTTTAATAGGCGGTAGTACCATGGAAGAATTTTAACATGGCATGTATTTAAACTTGCGATAAAACAATCTAATTTTGTATGTGGATAAACCGAATATGGAATACTAAATTATCAGGTTCGCAAAAGAATGTAAGGAACAAAAAATTTCAAATCTGTTTTGTTTACTGAATATTCCAAACTGGCAGACAGATATTATTTTGGCGAACAAATAACCATCTTGGCAACTATTTAAGAGTACACATTTAATTTAACAATAGGCACATAGATTTTCATTTAACTGATTGACATTCATTTTGAAATTCCATGATGGCGGACATATTTATTTTCCTGTAAAATTGGTATGAGTGTCGTCTTCGAGGCTTTTAGGGGTGCTGAATACAAAAATGATATCTATTTTGAATTTCAAAGATATGGACATTTATTTTTAATAAAATTAATCTAGGTGTCCTTTACTAGGTTTAGGGGATGTTAATTAAAAAAAACATTTATTTTGAAATTTAACATTAAAATGGCGAATGTATATTGCTCGTATCTCAAATTAGGCATTGCCATTTTTTTTCTATAATCGCTTCTATCTCGGAAATGGTGCATCCTACTATAAAAATAATGAAAATTAGTAATCCTATACCACGTATTTTCTTTATGATAAGATTTTTTTAAATCCTGAATTTCCAATAAATTCTATAGCTTTAACATAGCTACATAACATACTGTGATAATAATATTCAATCCTTATCAGCATCCCCAACAACTTTTTAATCAGTACTCATGTATTTTTAAATTCTGCATTTTGGAAATTTAAATTGAAACCCAATTTTGTGATCAGCGCCCTGAGAAATCTGGAAAAGACACCCATATTAATATTAAATAAAAAATGTACGCAATTTTGGAATTTCAAAATAGATTTAATTTTCATATTATTCAGCACCCCTAAAAACCTTGAAAACGACATCCATAACAAAGTAAAACAAACTCTAACAGTATCCAAATATGCGATTTTCTGTAGCCTGTAAATTGAATTTTCAGCAGGCATTAATTTATCAACCCAATCTGGTTTTATAGCTGCTTACATCGTTTAATGGTCGCCAACTCGGAAATTAAGTCACCAGCTTATAAATTTCGGTGCCAGTTTGGATTTAATTTCGCCGCCTTTTATCTGCCGATTTTTGTATTTTTTGTCAGCTGAGTGCTTTCGCCAGTTTAGTAATTTAGTCGCCAACATATTAATACGCTGCCAAATTCAGTAATACAGTATGCTAATGTGCATTCGCCAACTTATTTTTTGTTCGCAAGATTAATTATATCCCTTTTTAATATTATGATTATCTTACAATAGTTAATTAATACACAGAAAAACGTTTTATTATCAAGTACATACATATTTTGTATTTTGAAATATGCCTAATTGTAAGTACGAATAAAGTACTTATATATAACTATAGGAATAGGAACCGTAGGTATAACTATAAGTATAGTTACCTAAGTATTTACAATTTCTCTCGGACACGACACATCACACACCTTGACCATCATACATATTATGGTGCTAAATTTCCATTAAAAAAAATCGGTTGTCTGTAAAGTCGGTTTACTGACGATAGTTGAACGTGACAACGTCATAAGAAATGGAACAGAGCGAGGTAACGCCGCATGCGTCATGTTTAGCGAGGTAACGCCGGTAAGCATGAGTCATGTTTTTTCGTGCGTGCAGCCGGCTCCATCGAATTATAAGACGTTATCACGTCAAAACATGCACAACTCACGTCTAGCGACTAGGAAGGACTACCCTCTGAAGTAAAACCAGCCTTCGCCACTGATGCGTACATCGCTTTAATGTCAATAAAATACACAATAATGTCGAGGTTAAATGTTAAGAAGATAATGTTAAATCAAGCATTTACAAAAGCGATTCAAATATGATTTGTTACACAGTATTGGTAGTCAATATTTGTTCCAAATCATTCCTGATGGACGTTTTAGATTCGTGTGTTGTACGTGATTATTGAGTAAAATGAAACGACCTCTTCTGGGTTATAGCCTAATGGCCCGTTTCATTAACCTATCTACCAATAACTAGATTTGTTAGAAACGTCAAACTTGTATCGCGAAAAACCCTCAAATTATTGAATGGCGACGTTTTTAACAAATAGTTATAGATAGATAGTTTATTGGAACGGGCCGTAAATAATACAATAATGTGTTACAATCTATGGTATCAATATAATATGGTACTTATACAATAAGTATAAGTACAAATATACAATAAGTATAAGTATTAATTATTATTCTTGTATAAATATATGGATAAAATATTTCTTACCCTTTAAAATTTCCCTGAACTTTTACAATTTTAAGAACAAAATTAGGGATTCATATTCATTTTTTTTAAAGCAAAAACGTGCTCTTCACGTTAGGTTAAGTTAGTTACGTTACAACATGATTCAACGGATTTTAATGGTTTCCAACATTAGATAGATTGATTCAAGAGGAAGGTTTTGTATGTATAATACATTGCACCCATGCCGGGGTGGGTCACTAGTGGTTTGTGGTACATAAACTGTACCTTAGAGTAAGTTATATAATAATTAACAAGATTATGCCCGCAGGGCTGCTAGTGAGTGGCGACCCCACGCATTTGAGTACTCTTAGGCTGGGAGTTGGGACTATATTACGAACCGGAAAGCCGGGTAAATTCAGATCACTGAAAATAGAACTCTGCGCTAATCCAATCGAGTTGAAAATCGAAGTGTCGAGTTGTCATATATGACATTGACATTTGACTCGACACGTCATCGTGTTCGATTTTGAGCTCTATTGTATGAGCGCAGAGTTCTATTTTCAGTACTCTGAATTTTCCCCAGCCTTACGGATTCCAGATCATATAGTTGCAGCCTTAGGGGACGGCTCTACTTTCTCCATCTCCGGCTTGCCGTCACTGGCCGGTCAGAGTGGAGCCTCGTGCTATTAGAGAGTAAGTAGGACACAGAACAAATAATAATTAAATAGAAATTACGCATTGTGAATAATCGCGCAGGCATTATCTGACCCCGATAGCCCGGTATCAATAGTTATCCATATCCTGCAATAGTCCCACACTAACCGGTGACAGTGAAAGTCCTTGAGAGCATTCTCATAATGCGCACTTTACTATGAGTAAATGATATGTATGAACATAGGCTTACTTGCTTATTCTGCGATATGCTCATTTTGTGTGTTGTGCCAATTTTGCTTTTGCACGTTCTGCGATTTGTTCATTTTGCGACTTGCACGTTAAGCTTATCGCGTTCCTTTTGCTCCGAAGGCGAAGATAAGAATTTAGACTTTTGGGAGTTGAATTTAAGTTCTTGTATTCAAAGTGCTAAGTGTGAGTTTTTCTTTTCGCATTCGATCGTGAGCGCGTTTGGCGTTTACTTGGCATTTGTATGTGATTTGTACAGCGCCACCTAGTTGTAACTACTTGTAAACACGACAACTAGGTGGCGCTGTACAAATCACATACAAATTCCTAGTATGGCCAAACTCGCTCACGATCGAATGCGAAAAGAAAAACTCACACTAAGCACTCTGTTCTAACATATTAAGCACTTTGAACATGTATAAAGTAATAACAGTTTCATAGTATTGATAGAGCATGTGGTTCAAGCTTACGAGTTACGACAAATATTTACGACTTGGAAACTTTTACGACCCAATAAAACGTCAACTCCTACTGTATGTAAATTGTATTAGCTTTTAGCCTCAAGCCCTGTAATCACTTTCTATTGAAGGACGACAGCTCTATAGAAAGAAAGACGGCCTTGAAAAGCCACAAGTGCTTTGGTGTATCTTTAATCTTTAAGGCATTCAAATTGCGAGGGTAGTCAGGTTAATAAATAAGTAGTTGTCCAGCATCTGATGGCCCTGAAATATCTGTCAATCGACAGTTAAATATATAACTAGAACAATCTAGTTTCTAGTCTAATTTTTTAAAAGTAAACAGAAGTATCCTGTGATGTCACTGATCCTGTGATTACTCCCACAAAGGAGTTTTTAAAGGATTCTAAATTTACAACTGCATTTCGAGAATTGCATTCAACATTACACAATATTAGCAATACAATTTTGGGGCGACTCGGTTACATATTTGAATTTTACCCGCGTAAAGAAAGTGTCTTGGTATTTGACAAGTAGTTATCTTTCAGGTGGTTTCGAGTTAGCTTATTTGCTCGGCGCTCGGCATCGTTATATCGAACGATGTTTTAGGTGTCAATGACCAGACGATTATTCCATAAATATAATATAAGCGAGAACATTAACACGTGAGCCTAGCATGGTCAGACATACCTTGTTCACATAATATATATATATATTGCATAACAGTCATTTACACATCCACACATGAACCATTCCAAGTAAAGCGTTTTTCCTTATTCTTTTTGAATTGGAACTCCAGCTGAATGACAAATCGATTAATAGAAAAGTTAGGTATTAGGTATAAAAGTTATTATGTAAAGAATTAAAGAGACCCGTGAGCATATTACCGAAGTGAGTGATCGGATTGAAACAATTTACGATTCATGAACAAGTCAGAATTCGATAAAATGACAGTGATCATGTAAATTACGAATTAGAATCGCGTGATCTATTCCAGTATTTATTTACAAAGTTCAGACCATGACTAAAGACAATAAACATAATTACATTTAAACGGAAATCAATCGTTTTTTCGTGCCATAATTTTCGTGTGTTTAGTGGTAATAAGATCTATAAAACGTATTTAGTTCGATGTCTTATGGGAATAAACGATATTTATAATCACTAATATTTAACTGTGAGCCAGTCAGTACCGTTAGTCCCAATTTCTAAGTGCATTGGACCGTAATTTTTTAAAAGAGTCCAAAAACATATTCGTCCTATAAATAAGCTCGTCAATGACCGAGAATCATATAAATTATGACAAGAAAATCTCCTAGCAAACACACATTTCTATCGTCTCTATAGAGCTCACAATGATAAAGAAGTAATGTCCGCCAAACTGAATTCATCTAAGTAGTGATTATTAGCGTAGTTCACAATGATGACTGAGTCAGGGCGTAATTGACAAACAAAAGTAAATATTAACCGGAGTCAAATCTAAAATTTGACCGCTCTCCCGCAAAGAAGCCAATTTTGAAATTTGTCAACATGATCAAGTCTACCCTCATTACAGATTGCAAGTGATCTAGCAAGACTACGATGAAACTCACCAGAGTTACCAAATTTCGCCTTCACTAACGCTGCAGCAGTACACCTTTTGCAATTGCCTCGACAATTCTCCTCGGAAACATCTACCCGAGGTGTTGCTACAATATCACAAAGCAGGTTTTTATGACGATCAAATTAGACATTGATCTAAATTCGAACAATGAGAATTATCTATTGATATGAACGAGCCCAGGGCTGGCGTTTTTGGTGAGTAATTATATCGAAAGCGCCACAATTCTGACAAAGGTCGTCAAATATTTGTCGTCGTAATTGGTTCACGGCGTCGGGCTATCATAAAGTAACAATTAGGATTCATTTTTATTGTTGTTCTATAATATTTGAATACCTCTGACGCCTGACAATAATGATATAATCAAAGATAATATTATATTTGATATTCACGTATATACGTAATTTTTATTTACATACAGAGAGTGTAGGTGGCTTGTATGTAAACAGTTTTGAGTCACTTATTAATGTTAATCAAGGAGCGAGCGCTGACGTCAAACTTGAAGCTGTGGACGATCGAAGACAATAGGATACAATCAGTTCATTCGAGTATGAAAACCTGTTCAATCAGGATGCAGTGGCAAGAAACGATTCCATTGGAAGGAACGAAATACCCAGTCGAAACAGAACGAAACTAAAATTGTCTAGAACTAGAGACCCGTCCAGTAGATACTTTTTTTTTTCATTATAAAGGTAAAACACTTCCATGGTGCGTCGACAAGGTTGAACTAAAAGAAAATTTATTTACAGCCATTCAGTTTGGTACCTTTTCAACTTGTAATATTTCCATCACCTTTTCAGCTTATTGGTTAAGGTAAGCCCATGCTTATTTATGGCTAATGTGACCATTTATTTTTTTGCTTGGGGGATTTTCAAATTACCGCAATCAAAACGCCATCTATTAGCACGTAGAATATTCAGCGACGTCCTAGGACAAGGGAACGAGTCGGAAAAAGATTGATGACTTGCAACATATGATCGCGGTATCGAAAACACCCGGCGTTTGTATAAGAGGCTCACGTATATTTCCAATTTATTTTTGGTCTGTCGACAAAAGCGGGACAATTTCAGCCTTGCTGGGGACAGCGAGACGGACGGCCTGAAAGCGGGACTAATGGTCACGTTAGTTATGGCTGCAAAAAATAGGAACTAAGAACTACTTCCGAGCAGAATGTTGCCGTTACTGTTTTAGGATTTAGTTTTGAAATGTTTTCTACGAATAGTATTTCCGAACATTGCATTGGCGATAAAACAGTGCCATAGTATGCAGGCAATTTACTTAGGCACGATGATTATAGAATCATAGTTATAATTTACTTTTTTACGATTCTTAAGTAAATCTGAGGTGGCCATGAACACTGACGCATGCGGCGTACAGTGAATCACGATTTGCAACATCATGACGACCTGAAGCCCTATAAACTTAATACAAATCCTACATAATATTATCTATTTTATTGCATTTATCTATTACGATCTCGGTATCCTTTTTTGTTTGGTTTTGGAGATGGGACACTGCGTCCGTTTTGATCGCCAATCGCGGAGGGTCTATAAACGGAATGGAATACAATCAACTATGCAGCTACGTAAATAGGTACCTAAATATCTTTCAAATGTCATATTGTAGACTAAACTTAACTAAAGCTACTTAACCAATATTATCTAAGTTTTAGGAGCAACATGCTGCACGCACGCATTTCATTTCAGCAGATGCACAGAACAAGACGTGTTCCTAATGAATGAGATATTATGAAATCTAATTATATTTATATTGTCCATTTAACGACTTGTTTCTATTTAGTCCCAACCTGATATAACTTGGCACTGATGTCGACTTTAATATTCACATCTTGATATGATAAATGGCAAAATAAATGCGCGATCTAATGACTTATAACTTTATTTAGTACTTACTAATATTATTATAAAGAGAAAATATTTGTTTGTTTGCATCAATTAGGCTCAGAAACTACTACTAGACCGATATATTTGATGAAATTTGGCACAGATGTAGATTAGGCCACGGGCTATAAATTTTTTTTTGGCCTATTTTTTATAGCAGCAAAATGTACGGTTCCCGCGAGTTTTTTTTTTTTGCACGCACGAAGTCGCGGACAATATCTAGTTTAGTATATTAATAGGTAACAGTGCACACGTAGCAACCATTAACCACCCATGGGGCTCCATGAAACCACCGTAGAAATGGTTTATTTCCACGGAAGAATAGGCAAAATGACACATGTCAATATGTATTTTCTAGTGTAGACAAACGGCGGTTATGCCATGCGTGCTGGCCACTAGACACCGAATAATAACGTAGATTGTCGTGACCGTGAGGAATCAACAATGATGACAAGATTACATAGCACGAAGTAATATTAGCGTCCATTAATTCTGGAAGGCCATTTATTTATCGTGAAAAATGATACAGATCAGGAAAATTACCGAAATTCGTCAGTAAAATTTCAATACTGTTGTACGTACTGTGTAAGTACGAAAGGTTCACGCTCGATACAAGTTTGGGCCACGATATAGTTTCTTATCAGCGCCACTATCAAATTTTACAGGTTGTGTTTTTTTAAACACCAACGAGTTCGATTCCTTATAAAAATTAAACTCCATTGAGCATTTTTCGCTTACAAGTCCACTCAAAAATGTTTCTCCTTGTATAGTTTTTGAACCAGTGACCTTAGAGAATTATTTCCATAGTAAAAAATATTCAGTTCGACGACGAACTACAAAGCTATTTTTTTTTTTTTGTTGGCCGGCTACTTTACATCTTGACCCGAAATGAGCCTTTTCCTTTCAAGAGTTTCTACTTTTCGTTCATAAACTGTAAACGGCTATTAACAAGCAGCTACACAACAAACAATAGTTGGAGTTGGAGCTCAAAGAGTAAAGACGTAATAAGTTTTGGCAAATGGATTGTTGACCTACCTCACATATAAGGTAGGCGGGGATTTTCATTGGGAAAAACTGACGAAAAAAACACGTGACACTTTAGGTCTTTTGCCTCCGAGAAAGAGATAGCGATTATTAGTCACATGAGAGTTAAGACATCCAACAATAGCTGATGATGATTGTGTTGAAATAGAATGAGATATAAATAATCATATTATATTGGAAGGCCATTACACAACAAAAGCATAATATTATTATCTTATAAAAAACCAAGAGTATGTTCTGTTTCCCAACACAACTTTGTTTTAACTAAATTTTTGGCACGAGCTGCTCGTAAACTTACTGACAGCATCCATTAATGTCAGAAACTCAACTGGTTAGAAATCATTATTATTTGGAACAACTTACGACTGGATCCAATAGCATGGTCCATAGCAGGGACGGCGAACCTATGCCATTGCCGGGACGGCGAGCCATCACTGGCACGCGACACAATATTTTGGACACGTCACTGATCACAAAATTTTGTAAATAAGTACTGCGAAAAAAATGTAAAGTAGGTATTATATGGCAAACCTTACGTGGTGGACATTATTTGTCAACTATTTTGCAACATCAGAAATTACAAAATGATCCTATTTTCAGTCTTTTAGGGTACCTATAAAGTTTGAACAGATTTAACCTGATAAATAGGAAAAAAGTTTGCTCGCTCGCTCGCGTTTGAAATAACAGCATATTAAATTATTAAGCACCACGGTTCTGTTTTAGCCAGTTGTTTTTCCGAACTTCACCATGTTTCAGTTTGAACAGATTTTAACTGAAAAATGGGAAAAAATTTGCTCACTCTCTCCGCTCACTCGTGTTCGGCTTAAATAATATATTATAATATTTAGTACTGACGTTCAGTTTTAGGCTATTGATTTAATTGTATTTTTCCAAAGTATGCAGTCCTTTAGGGTTTAAAGTTTAAACAGGTAAAACAGAAAAAAAATTTGCTTGCTGGCTCCATTCACTCGCACTAACATATTAAATTAATTAGTATCAACATTTGGTTTAGGCTATTGATTTTTATGTATTTTTCCAAAGTATACAGTCGTTCAGATGGGATTTAAAGAGTAATTCTATTTTTACCCATAATTAAACATTTTTTTTTATAGTTGATAATCCGTCATTGCTTAATGGCCGGCAAATATATTTAATTCGCCCAAGGCGCCAAATCTCGAAATACACCTCTAAATTACAAAGAAAAATTAAATTAAATGAAAAATTTGATGGCACGACTATGACCTCATTAAACATTTCTATACAAAAATGGCACGTTGATGCATAAAGATTCCTGGTCTAGAGCTACAAAATTACTTATTTAAAAATGAACATGAAGCAACAAAAATACAATTTTTAGCCCATTTACATACCACCAAATAAAAACTAATTTTGGTCAAACTAGTCATCAGATATATATATAAACATATTTAAAAGTAAATTTCATTTACAATTAAATTAGTATGTAATAATAATCTACAGTCTACAGTAATAAAATTATAAACTTGTTTGGAAACCTATAAATTCAAAATGCACTACTGCAATAATTTTAATGATGTAATTACCTACATTGTGTAAATAAAGCTGATCAGTTTGTGCTTACACCATACAGTTTCAAGTTGCAAAATAGTGTGTAATTATACCGACAACATAATACAAATTAATTAAACTAAGGACTTAATATCCAGGATTGAAAGTACAATATATATATATATATATATATATATATATTTGTACTTATACTACTTGCCACATAAAAAATAATAAAAATCGTACCTTCATCTGGACTGAGATCTGTGAACTTGATGCCTCCACTGCAAAAGAAAAGAAAACTTTTTTCTAAAAAATGTTAAACATAGCTAATTATAAATATTCCATTTAAATATTCTCTGAATTTTGCATAATCATTAAGTTAAATAATTATATCTTAACCATATTTGGCAACATTAAGTGCCTTTTACCACCTTGTTGCCTGATGAACAGAAGCCAACAATATTTATGGACATTTATTTGAGTTTCAGTAATAAATAAACATCCACAAAAAATACCTATGGCCTAGGCTCTATGTGGATATCAGGCAACCGGAGTAAGCAAAAGTCAGTTGCACATCCTACCTTAGAAGGACAGTAGCCGTTTCCGGCACCCGGAACACCTGGAAATAAACACAATGTGGAACAATGTTTCATTGGATCTCCGGCTGGAGAAACCACGTAGAAGAGAAATATTACAGATTTTAAATTTCATTTGGATAGCTACTAAAAGCATATTACATACGCAACAAAATTGTCGTACGTAAGCGAAACATCAAATTATTGCACTGAATAAAGTACAAAACAACATATTGTGGGTTTTGTTTTTATATTTTTATGTACATTTTTTAATTAAACTAGTTATATTAATGAAATAATATTACCTTCCATCCTAGATTTTCAAAGAACGTGCTTAAACGCGATTGACCAGTTGTTTTGCCGCCGCAAGGTCCTGTTTAGGTTAAAAAATACATAAAGTATATAATAAATCTGTGCCAAGTTTCCACATGGATAAAACCGCAGTATTATTTTACAGCAATCATTTTCAGACAATTTATATAACACTGCACAGAGAAATTTTATAAATTTAATTAAAACGATTAAATTTTTACTTACCACCAGTTAGTACCAGTTTATACACAATTTTTTGAGACTGATTTGCCATCTTTCTTGAAAATAATGATTAACACTAATACTAAATTACACTACCCAGCTATACCAGGGATAATAATAATATCATAAAAATAATAAATATATAAAAGTGATAAAAAGAGCCATCACAATTCTCTGCGCATCGCCTGACAGGCGCGCATCGAAATGAAAGATCGAATTTCTAGGTTTGCAAAAAATTTTTGACACTATCGACTTCAACCTGTCATGCTTATAGATAAAACAGAGTCCACAGATTACCCGCTCTTTAAGTTGGCCAGCATAATGGCCAGAACCATTGGCCAATACGGATGTTGCCTAGTGTGGAATTTCACATTTTTATAAATTAAATTTTAAAATTGTTGATTTAAGATACATAAATCTAAAAGAAATAGTTATTTCGGTTGACGCGATTAAAAATTATAAGCAAATAAAACAAATCGTTATGCGAGAAAGAGATGGGCAATACCCATCTCTTACGTCGACGATACGATTTGTTACGTCACAGGCCGATATATCGCTCTCTTTCATATTGTAAATTTAAATTGATTGTATCTTCGTTAATTTTTAAAATATAAGAAAATGGGTTCCAAATTGTTTATCAACATGTTGTCTAACATCGAATAGACGATAAAAAAATTATAGGCAACATGCCGTGTTATGTGTTTATGCAGGCATATTGGTGTAGAGCAAATCTAAATATTAAAACTTATAACTAACTTACTGTTGTGTTCCTCAATGTTATAATTATTATAATAATTTAAAAATTATAATAATTATAACATTGAGGAACACAATAGTAAGTTTCAATTTTTTATTATCCTTTGTGGTCTTTTTAAATTAAATTCATAGCACAGTTTATTTTATATTCCATAAAAATTACAAATTATTTTTAAAATCATTTAAAATCGTTTGTCTAACCATGGGGGATTTATTACTATAGAGTTACAATGCCCATTCTTTAAACGTACATCATTTTTTAATTCTCTCGCGGACCCTTAGGCTCAATCACACTGGCGCAGAGTCGAAGCGACGCGACGCGTCATGTTTTGCACGGCGACGACGCGTCAGTGCCGGAACCAGTTCAGAGACTTTTGAACATTCGTGGATGGTGCTCGCTCGACAGTATATGATGGTTGATATCGATCTTATCATGATTGCGCTAGTATCAGAAGCTGAAGAGAAAGAAAGCGAATTTATATCAGCCGAGAACAGAAAAATAAAACGAAAATTTTGGGTTCACGAGTTATAGAAGAAAAGACATATACTTGGCGAATTCAAAATACTTTGTAGTAACGATTTAAGTCTGGACCCAAGATATTTTTATGATTATTATAAAATGGGCTTAGATAAGTTTGAAAATTTGGTAAATATTTTGAGGCCTCACATCCAAAAGCAAGAAACAAATTTAAGAATACCTATTTCCGTTGAAGAGCGGATATAAATATGCTTGAGGTAAGTCAATTTTTAAGCTAGCTCAGAAACATTAGGTACATTTAAAATATATATATATATATAGATTGGGAGGCTTGGAAGAGTTAAAAGCATTTGTTTTTATTTAGATTTATTTATCTTTATTCATAATTTTTACGCATTATTATACAAGGTGTAAGGAACAGTTCTCCGAAAACTGATACCATGCATATATCACATCATTTTAATGCATATATAACGTCATTCACTGTAGTCATTATCGCCTTCCCTCCTTTGCCGCGTCGTCGTCCCAATCGGCAATGGTATGTACGGTGAAGGTGGCAGGTAGGTGGAAGAAGTGCTATTGTCGAACTGATAAGGGGTTATGCTGTTGCTACTGGTTGACGTATTTGGCTGCATTGAGTATGTGTTAGAAGGAGTATAAGTGGTTGGTAGCTGTGTTGTATAATACCCGGTATTTGGCTGCATTGTATATGTGTTAGAATTAGAATTACAGTTAGTGGAATAGCGGCAGTTTGTACTTTAATTACAAAAAATATTTCAGTACTGTCTTTTTAGCCGTTGTTGACGCAAAGTACAAATTCATTATTGTTGACATCGGAGCATATGGACGTAACAGCGATAGCGGCATATTGAACAGTTCTAAATTTGGATAAGATTACAAAATAATACGATTGGTATACCGCCTAATAAAAGGTTGCCAGGTTTGATACGTTTGTGGGAGACGAAGCATTTCCCTTGTCCGAACACATTATGAGACCATATCCTGGAAATCAGGTGTCTGACATTCATGAGAATAATTTTTTTAATTATCGCTTAAGCCGAGCAAGGCGCCTAGTAGAAAGTGCTTTCGGAATTCTATCACAAAAATTTGAAATTTTTCAAAAAAAAAAAAAAATGCAACCGATGTATCTTGATTCAATGTTCTTGCATGCACATGTTTGCATAATTACTTAAGAGAAAATGAGAAACTCGAAAACTTGGAATTGCCAAGTAATAATATTACAAGATATACGTCAGATATACGTCAGTCGATTATCAAACTACGACAAATGGTGATCAATGAGAAATTCAAATCTTATTTTATATCCGAGCATGGGGCAGTACCATGGCAAAACCAAATGATCAGACGATGTTAAAGAAGTGGTCATAATGTTACGTAAATGTTACTGTTTTTTAAATGTAATAATAAATATTTAGTACTTACCAGAAATTTGCATTTCACCGCTTACTTTTTGCCAGGCATTTTTCCTACAATTTTTATCACTGTAGGTTTTCGCCTTGACGTTAAACAGACATTCATATTTCTGTACTAAATAAATTAATTTTTCATCTTCGTTCATTGTCGTCGTAGTTCAGCACTGTCGTCCGTCCGTTGTGGTCAGCGTCTGACGACCCGATTCCGGCAGAGCGCCGTAGCGCGAATGCGCGCGTCAACGCGCGTCAACGCGCGTCGACGCGCGCTTCCATATTTACATAGCACAAATTTGTACTTAAATAATAGAACAATAGAGATGAATGTGCTTTAGGCCAGGAAAGGAAAACGCCATCTCTAGAACTATGTTTGAACCACGTCATAGGTTATCTAATATTTAAAAAAAGTCAATAGGTGGCGCTAAACAACTTAAGGTTTTAGAGCTGCTTTTTTACTATCGGTAACTAGCCAACTAGCGTACCTACTATTCCCATATTTTTGTAAATTTGTATTTCGCACGTGCGCGTGTGGGAGACGAATTAATGTTGCCATACATAAAAATAGATATCCAACATTCTGGAATTTTATTCAAATAAGCTAAAAATATAAGTGCTTAAATAAAGTGTACATTTATTTGACATGATATTATTTGGTTCTGTAATGATCAGTTTTTATTTACGGCGTTTTAATAATTTGAAACACCTTTTTCTTTATACCTTAACCTAAACACTTATGTTTAAAACTTATAAAGCCAACCATCCTTTTTAGGCTTCCGTAATCATAAGGAACCCTTATTTGGGGAATCATTCTGGCAACACTGGACACTTGTCAGTTGTTCCACAATAAAAACAAAAATTTCAATATTTCGCTAAAGAAACTCCGTAGTAATAGTGTTCTGTGAACACCGTTTTGTGATGAAAATTATCTTAGCGTTTTGGGCAAAAATAACGATGTCTGGTACACTATAAATACTAATAGTCACAGCCTTTGCGAATTTGCGATTGCGTCCTTCTTTGTTATATACATTTGTGGTTCAATGATACCTATACAATTTTTTATTGACAACTAGCGCGACGCGGCTCGGCCCGCGTAAATACAGTATCCTACGGGGACACTGAACTTTTTCGGGATAGAAAGCAACCTGTGTTAATCCAGAGCTTAAACTACTACCATACCATATTTCATCAAAATCCATTCAGACTGAATAAGATTTTGATGAATACTGAACTTCAGTAGCTTTTGCGTGAAAGAGTTACAAACATCCATCCATCCATCTATCCATCCTCACAAACTTTCACATTTATAATACTAGTTGACAATATTCTAAATGAAAACAAAACATTATTTGAAAAGACTCATATTTATTATGTTATTCCTGTGTTTTCAACGCACAATGTGCATTCACCAACAACGATTTGTGAAATATTATACTTACTTATTTTCATATTTATGAGGTGATGACCTTTTCCGGTGTCTACTTTCCTTTCTACATGAATTAGTATAGTCGGAATGTGTTGCCAGAATTTGCCTAAACAACGGGTCCTTCTTTCCACATAGACATTCTCTTTAACATCTGTTTCTACTTCAACATCTAAAAAGGAAACTATATTATGTATATTCTATTTATATTCTCTTAATAATCTTAATACTCACGGTCTATCCAGCAAATCCAGCACCGGACTAATAGCCGTCATTAGTGTCAATAGTGTCAATCATTTATAAATTTTGCCTACAAGTCCTCAGCCTTGAGCTTGTAGGCTGGATGGTCAGTATGGTCCTTTAGTATATAGATTATATCTGTCATTTGAATGGAGTACACACTTGTCACACTCCTCTGATACTTGGGCTAGTGCTTTAAAAAATAGTGAGGCAGATCAACTGCCAGTTGACTCACATGCCAGTTTTATTTAATAATCTTTTTTTTTATTTTGTTTGGTTACATACCATCAATGTCTCTCGTATCCAGTTCAACCCATCTTGTCTCAATATTGACACAAATAACAGCAATTTGTAGCTTTCTCCCAAGTGTATGGCAATATGTTACAAAAGTGTTAAGGAATGTCAAACCTAAAAATATATATAAGCTAATTTTTAATACACCTAAACCTATAACAGCTTTAATACAAATAAATTAAAACTATTTGTAGGTAAATTAAAAGTATATTATCTTACCTATCTTATTGTTATTGCCAAAATGTTGAAACATTAATGCTGGTAAAGAATCTACAATTATTACAGCCAAATTATTCACAGCAGCCACCTCAGTACTCAAGTTTCTCATAAAATGAACTAGATCTTTCAGAGTCCAAATGTTGACTATTTTTATTTTCAGCATTACTTCTGCCATTTCCTATAAAAAAATTTTTTTTTATTTATTTTCAAATATTTTTTAAATTTTTAAATTGCTTCTGTTTAAAATTGATTGGTGAATAGTGAATGTTAGTGAAAATTATCTACTGAAATATAGTAAAATTTGTTACTTGAAATACCTACCTTAAAGGACAACCCAGATGAATCTAGCATTTTTTGAATATGAATTGCAGAGAAATCGCCTTTAGTATTGATATAAAGTACCATTTTGTGTGATTTCCTAGCGCAATTTACTGCAATCTGCATACATATCAGTGATTTGCCAGAACCAGCTAAGCCACATATTTCAGAAATTTGTCCTACTGGAAACCCACCACATAAAATTGAATCTAATCTTTAAAAAAAAAGAATAAAACATTTCTATATGACTTACATTACATTAAAAATGATTTCGCTTATAGAATAATACTCACTTTAATATACCTGAGCTTATGTGATTTTTTAATGTTACACTTTGCAAAAATAGCTCTGTACCACTTTCTATAGGCGCCGAATAGGTAGTGAAATAATAATTTCTGATCTCCACTATTTGTGCTAAGGATAATTTAGTTATAATTGATAATTTTTCTGCGTCTTCACTTAAAAATTCCAAAGTAGTAGTAACATTGTTTTGTGAGAGAACTTTTTGTATACTTCTCGTTACTAGAAGATGATCTCCGGCTGTTATTTTATTCATCTTGTTTGACTGTTACAAATGTGGTGTTGATATTTGTAATCAGTTATCATTGGAACATGAAGAATAAGTCTCCATGCCGTTTATTGTGTCTACTGTTATATACCTAGTTTTTAAGATGTTAATCATGGAAACCGATAAATATTTCACAATCACAACTTTCAGAATCTATGTAACAGTAGGTACTCTGTGGACTGTGACATAGATGTTAAGTACCTACTACTACTGAAATCTGTGATCACAACATATTTTTGAAAGTTCAAAAGTGGCGGTGGCAGATCATCGACGTTAATTTTTTTTAATTTTTTTCGAAAGGGTCTACGCTAAGGGTTGGGTTAAGACCGCTGTAGCCGGTTATAGTCGGACTATAACTAGCCTGGTGGCTAGTTGATTAGGTAAGAGACGATGGGAGGGTTTGACCCTCCCTAACATCACCCGGGTGATGTTCAGACCCGATATTGGGGACAGCTACGGGTTGTAAGCTATTTTTATGACAGGAGAGACGCGGGTCTCTCCTGCTAAGGGGTTCGACACCTTCCTCACTCTCTGAGGAGTGAGGTTGCTCGCGCGCGGTAGCAAAAACTAACGGCGTGCGAGCTATCGCGATAGAGGAGCTCAAGTTATTAATGGTTTCGGTACTAAGAGGGCTTTCCCTCTCCCCATTCCGCGTACGGTCGGGTTCGGTTCCGTGTTTGGGTCGGACTGTATGTCTGTACGTGTTGTCGTGTTGGATGTGGGAAAAAATGTATATAAATGCCCTAGCCCTTTATTAGTTCTATACATATTATCGCTTAAACAAATATGATGAAACTATTACACAGAGGGTGAAATATCATTTGGTCTCTTTCTATCTAATGCAATAGTTTTCAGTGATAAAAAAGATTATTTTTCTCATTTTAGAAACATTTGATTTTCATTTGACAACTGTCACGAATAACAAATTGTGACTTGACACAATCTTGACACTGGCAAATGATTTTATGCCGACGCCATATATTTAAATTAAAAAAAAAACTTTGCTCACTTTTTGTTTATGTAGTAACTAATTTTTAATCTGTGCTTTTTGTGGTAGATCTCCTGTCAAAAGGTTGTCTAAACTAGTTTTGTTTATTTATGAATTTCCAGGAGAATATATTAAGAAGCTATCCCTTAAAATTTTACTTGAATGTTGCAAAAGTGATAATTAACACGCCTAAATGTTATAAAGTAAGGTGAGATGCAATAAAAGGTAAAAATAAATCTCAATTATCTTTACACAGGTTAGTAGCCGGTTTTAAGCAATAATATAAATATTTCATGAAATAATTGCAACGCAATTAGATATTTTCACTTATTATTATCTATATCCACGTATATTTCACTATAACATCCTTTATATTGCATTTTATGTTATCAGATTTATTTACGTATTGAAAAGTGTTGTTTGTAATACCGTTTGTAATAGTTATCGCTAAAGATACAAATAATTATAATCATTACATTGGCTCACGCCAATGTCATGTAATCTTTGAAGACAAAAGGCATTCTGAATGTGTTTTATGTGGTTTTAAAATAAGATAACAGCTTTTAATATATTATTGTTCTAACCAAAATTATTTGACAAATAATAATAAATAATACTTGTTTTTTTTTTATATTTTTTAATAAGAAAATTATTGTTGAAAGCTGGAGAAGAAAATATTAATCCCCGTCAAGAGAATCGCATAGACAGTTTTTGAACAAACTAATTTCATTTAGAAATGAGTAAGCTTATTATTTTGGATAAATATAAGTGGACTGGACATATTTATTTGTTTTTTATTTCTATTCCACCTTAGATAGTTCAAAAAGTTTTTAGTTCCATCTGTCAATGCCACCAGGACTTATATAAATGCCATGCTGTAAAAATATAACACTTATTTAACATAACCATATTTTCACCAAACAAATCATCTTGTCATTAGGTATAAGATTACAATGGGACTTACGGAAGAATTTTACGGGGAATTACGCTGTGCGTCAAATGCCCCTAAATAAATTAATATAAAAAAAATTAGAGTGTGTGCTTAAGACCGCAAGCCAAAAGTGAAAACTTCACTGGCAATCTTTATCAATTTACGTGTATATATACACGTAATTAACACCTTAGAGCGAATGCTTTCTAGCTCGGGTACACTCGGCGGTCCCGAGTTTGCCCGATCGATCGGGAGATTGAAGAATTCACTTCAAAGAGCGTTATTTCATTTTATAAACCAATTTATACAGTTGGGTCAGCTCGTTACAAATAAATATATACTAAAATTTTATTATAACCTTAAGGTCCTATAAGTAATAAAACGAATGCGTGTTGAGTTCAATAAAGAAATGGCACTTCCTCTCCTATAATAATAATATCTATGGACGCTTCACACCACGTCAATCTGGCCCCGTACTAAGTATCCGAAGAACTTGTGTTACAGGTACCAGAAAACGGGAAGTATATTTAATACTTTTATACTATACATATATATAAGATTTTTATTATATTATACACATCCATGACCCAGGAACACAGAAAAACTTTTAGCTCCTTCGGCGGGATTCGAACCCGCGACCCCCGGCTTGAGCACCAACGTGATGAACCACTGAACCACAGAGGTCGTCATAATGGTCCTATGGTTAATATGGGTAACTCTCCCATGATTAATATAGGTACTACAAAAATTTTTTTGAAGTGTGAACCTTTATTGGCGCACCGCACACACATTTTCGTAGGCTGTAAGTCTGCTGTAAGACTGATCTGTCACACTCTGAAGTGAAAGGCTTGATCTCGGCGTGAACTCGGGAACGGGAAACTGAGTGTACCCGAGCTAGAAAGCACCGCAAACACATTTCTTCGTAGGCTGTGAGTGAGGCTGATCTATCACAATCTAAAGTGTTATTTACGTATATATTTAAAATATATATATATCTCAGCATCGAAAACTTTTTGGATGTTGGTTAAGATACTTGCGATTGACAAAAGTAGTTGAATGTACAATGTCGTTAGTAAAATAAGTTTTTTATTTACGTATACATGTGACTTATTGTAAATCTAACAAAAAATCAAAATATCGATACGATTCTAAACACATAATCCAACTCTAGTACGGCAGCCATTTTAAATTCACAATCAGCTGATAAATTGGACACGTTTTTCTCATAGCTAGGACAAGTCCATTCACCTTTGTATTCTTTGGTCATTGTGGCCGATAATCGAAAAGCTACGTCCATCTCCACTAGTGATGCGACTCGAACCCCGTTTTTACTCGAGTCACTCGAGTGAACTCGTCAAACTCGTATTAGAATTTTAAAAAAATTACGCCACTTGAGTTACCAGTTAACTCGGCGCATCGAGTTGATCCTGTTGCCGTTATGGTACAAAAACATAAGAGACACAGTAAAGAGTACTAAACCATAAGAAATGCAAAAGGGAGCTCAAAAATATTATGGTGAAATTAATGCTAAAGCGCTACTTGCAAATATGATACCGGGTTAGTAAAAACATTACAGTTTTATAGTGTTAGAACGAATATATTATGTACATAAAAATTCAATAAAAGAAGTATTTGAGTTGAAAATACATCACACGTCTATATAATATTATATAACTACATCACACAAAACAGATTTAAAATCGATAGGGCGAGGAATGTTGGTAGTATGAAGGTCATAAAGGGAGAAATCTTTCACATTTAAATAGTAGGACTAGCTGACCCGAAAGACGGTTACTATGGGTACTATGGGAAAGTTTAATTGTTGTTTTTGGTATTTTCCTCCGAATTTTTACAGTATTTCTCACAGCTAAAACCTTCCCTGAGCTTCTATAATTACTCCATCCAGGATAACAACACTATTTTAATATAGGTATCTATGCAAACTTGCAACTCGAGTGAGATGTTTACTCGAGTGAGTATGACTACAGAGTAGGGTTTCTTTAGTCTGAGCTACAGAGGTAATGAAATTACTCGATCGATTAAGTCACAAAATCGAGTCGATGCGACAAATCTCCACGGTTTTGCCACAGAGTAAAAATATAACACTTACTTTTGTACGTCCCAAGGAATGTATAAGTAAACAACTGGAATGAGCTCTTGACAGCAAATCTTTGCCGAGAGGGAGATACAATGCAAATCGCTCCGTCTCCTTCTAACAAGAGTGACCACAATATTTTAAAATTTGAGGACAAATTAGTTGAAGTTTGCTAGGTAGATAGTATAATCTTTTACAACATGAGCCCATATTTTAATTGATAATACAAGTTGCTGATATATAGGCGTCCCCCACATTAGACGTCCGCGTTCCTCGGGTGTGTGAGCGATGCGGGCGCTGTGACCAGTGGGAGAAGGGGTAAGAACGCGACGCGAGCGCTGCGTGCGCGCCGCGTGCGCCCTGCACACACGCCGCAGAGCTGCAAAACGCGACGCTCACGCAGCGCGCTCGCGGCGCCCGCGCCACTCACACGCCCGAGGAACGCCGAATGTGGGGACAGCCTTAGGGTGACTTTTAATTAGTGTAAAATAGCACTACATTTTATGTATGTAGTTGTAATTGGATGAAATTTGGTATGGAGATAGTTTGAGTTGCATTACGCGGGCGTAGCCGCGGGCGGAAAGCTATCTATAATTATATATATATAATTATATAAATATTCATTAAAACCAGTGAATCTTTTTGAATGTTTTATTAATAGTATTATATTCTTAAAATATATTTACATTTTACTAAATAAATTTGTCTTGTGAAGTTTTTGTCGCAATCCTATGTTGCCCTTAACATTTTTTTTATTTCAATTTTTTCAAATGATAGCATCTTAAGTTGAAATAAGAATTTGACATCGATTTTATGAGTTGGATTTCATGTGCCACATCAAATTGAATGCACTAAAAAGGATGAGAAACCTCTACATACTTAAATAGTTTGTTGTGAAATTCTTGAACAACATTTAAAATCATTTTACTTTTATTTAAATTTCTCCACGAATCGCTTGACATAGTAGCACAGAATAGATAATAGTACAAGGTACAGAAGTCTCTCTGTTTTGATCTTTACAAATGCCGCCTTTTTATGTGCCTATATAATTATTATTAACAAACGGACCGCACGCGAGCAGCCGAAATTGAGCTCTCTGGCGCCGCGCGAAGGTCGACATTATTCCAAACCTTGTCAGATATTCCGAAAATAGGGTTGTCACTTGTCAATACTTTAATTAAATATCTTAGATTATACTATCAGATTGGTACTAGACGACGATATAATATATAATAATGATATAATACATATTATATAGATACCATACAACATACCGACCGAACATAAATACCCCGCAAGGTATACAAGCGGACTGTTATACCTATGTACCTATCAGATAAATGAATACCGAACATATAAATCAGTTTACACAGACACGACACGTGATTTTCTTTTGATGTAGGTATGGATTATATGTATGTATATGCAGCTACCTACCACCTATTTTAAATAAGCATATAATATAAAACTATTGTGTGTATATTTAATCATTATTGTTATAGATTTAGGTACCATGACAGTAATTATAAATGAGTAATGATTATCGTACCATTTGCTATCTTTCTCACTTGACGGAACCGAGAAAAACTGACAATTGCTATTTTTTTCATTGTTCCGACAATCGGCTGCAATGCAGTATTTTTTTGGATACATATTTTTGACAATTAAAATATGACACGCGTTTGCGACGTAAAGTGAGTCGTACTGCGTAAGAGGCGCGCGCGTGCGCCACGGCCGGTCAGTGCGTGGCAAGTAGCAACCATTGAATCGCCCCAACGTTGGGGAGTCTTGGTATGTACTTGTAGCTCGGCGGCGGAACGGCGTAGTGACACCCCCCTGATAGTAGTAAATACTTTTTCACAATATTTTAAAATTTAGAATACAAAGCGTAATGCATATTTAAGACCTCCACGATCTTCAAATGTGGTAAAAGCTGAGAATTTGAATATATCTACGCCGTATTCATCATCAATGTTTTTGTTACTCAACAAAATCGAATGACAATATGTACAAGTGATTTCGCTCACCATTTTATTAACAATACAATCAGCTATATAATAAATAATATTTATCTTAAAATTACTCATATTTACATTTTCTATCAGACCAACTATCATATTAATCGACTGATCGTCATTATTTTCAGATACTTCTAAAATGGCTTTTCTCTTGTGTCTAAATTCTAGCACTGGTGTAATTTCATAATCATTGCTCGTACTGTTTGTATTAATGCTAGGTTGTATACTGTTTTTGTATAACAATTTTCGCAATGTAAAACGAAATTGTGATGCATTAGGATTATCATTGCTACCACCTCTTGCTCGCACGCAAGAAAAAAGCATTTCTAGATGATCTTGCGAACATTTGTAAGTGAGGAAATACTTGAAATCTACAGATTGTAATAAATCTAACACCAAACTCTCAAAACTTGCGATATTCACAATTAATCCAAGCATTGGCGTTTTTCGTCTATGGTGCAAAATATTTTTACCATCAATATTCAAAGACATTAAATATTCTTTAGTTTCTTTCAAAACATTTATCCAAACCTCTTTGTTTTCATTTCTTAGAGGGCATTTGTATCCAGATCTAAAAGGATCCTTGCAGTTCATTAAGTCAAATATTTTGTCAAGCATTCTAATATACTCAACGGTAGCTTGACTATTAGCAAAACTAGGGTTACCGGTTTCCCTCATAAAATCTATGGCATCGGCAACTGAACTGCTAAGTAGTTGGCTCGCTAATCTAACATTCATTTTTTTATTAAAAAAATTGATATGTGCATGCATGTGCTTGTTGTATTTCGTGTAATTTTTTTTACAAATTCAAATTTGATTTCCCCTTTATCTGACCTTAAATTTGTTTCGGCAATGACGTTTCGAGTTAGTTTAAGCATATGTGGAGGATTAAAAATACAATATACTTTTAAATCGCGGCAGGGATGCTTAAAACAAGTTATTGTTTCTGGAAAATTGAAATTACAACCCAAATTTAAATATGTTGCAATGTTTGTGGCCGCCCCATCGCAAATCAATGATCTTACTATGATTTTATAATGTTGATGTCACTTAATAATTGTATTGCCGTTAGGATTCATTGAGCTTGTAACTTAGCACTTATCTTATTTATAAAAAAATACTCTATTGGACATTTTAATTTCTTCTTTAAATAAATTATCTAAAAACTAAGACTTCTGTCGCTACATCCTCAGCATTAGCTGACGATACAATACCACCGTAATCTACATAGCCCCAGTACCTATCATTATTTTTGTCGTAAACAATTTCATATCGAATCGACATCTAATCAAAAAGTAAAGCAACATTTTTTAAGGAGTCATCGTTTTGAACAGATACTTTCAAAAATTCTATAACCCCTTGTTTAAAACCAACATTACAGTTATTAATTGCTAACATTTTTCGTAATGTAGCTGGATGAGGTGAATCCATGTAAGATCGTAAATGGCTATATGCTCTTGCTGAGAAATAGCACAGTGAAAGTGCAATTTTTTTCATTTCTTGACTGTACCTAACACCTTTGCTAGATTTATCTCGGTAAAAATAATTATGTATATCTATAAAGTTTGTCGTAATCATAGTCTGAACCTCATCATAATTGTTGCATTTATTTTTGATAACTGACAATAGCGTCTTCATATCTTGTATCTTGTTGTCACGCCTTCTTAGCTTTTGGTTAAGAACTTTTACTTTGCGTTTAAGTTCTTCACTGATTACATTTGTTTGCATTTGGACACCTACATCTTTAAAATCTTCAGTAGGTACGTGACTTCTTTGTAGGAGGCTCTATGGGCATGGGTTCATATTTTACGGTTGGTTCAGATTTACTGCTTCCAGCCGATATTTGAATTTAGCTAATAACACCTTTTTTCTTTGAAGCAGGCTGAAAGGAAACGAAAGTAATGATTTCATTTAAACGAATATAATTATTTTTATATAATAATAAGTTACATTGCCAGACGACAACAACACAAAAAAATATGTTTGAGCCTCTACACTTAGCGATGACGTCATTTTGGCCCGGCCGACACTCATTATAAGTATAACTATGTACTGTGGTATAACCACAGTATATAGTATAACTCACGATAGCATTAAAACTATTTTTCGGAATCCAACCATATAGTATATTTAAAAATTTCTGTGGAAAGATAATAATTCTTGCTTACCAAAAGGAACAGTGAGGGAACAGCATTTTCTTTTAAAATTAGTCGTACTAAATTAAGTACAAAATCTTCTGGCTTAAAATGTTGCTGCATATGACAGAATTATGGGTAATTTGTCTGTTTCCATTGGGTATAATGCTTAACCACTTATGACGCATTGGATCCTTTTTTGGTAATCTAAAATTACGAAAAATAAATTTAGCATGGAGAAACATTGCATCCTGGGAAAGGTCGCGGTCAGTAGGTACCTACTTGGATGAGGTCCGCCTCTTTCAGCGCTAAAAAAAATGTTTTTTTTTAGTTAAGATTCAGTTTTTTTAGAAATTTTAATGCGAACTATGTCGCGGAAAAAGTCTAGTACAAAATAAATTGTTAAACTTCCCAACTTTTGCTATTGTTAGTTAACAATAGCAAAAGTAAATAAATATTTGTGGAACCTCGCGTAACTTAACGTACTTATAGCTCTCAGGGATTAAGGTAAATGGCTATTATTTCGTTTTAGTATGTTATTTCATGAGTTTTATTTCAAGTGTTCTTTTAGTTCAATAAATAATAAATTCAAATATTATTCATTTATATACTACATCAATATAAAATCTTTATTATTTAAGCTATCTAAAAATCAAGAACCAACAGTTTTATGCGTTAAATAACAGCAATACGAGGCTCAAAAGTCTCAGTGGCCGCAAAAGGCTGTGCGATAAGCGTAATATTCTTTTTCACCGTAATACCGCTCATGCTTCTTAAGCTCACAGAAAGGAAAAGAAGAGTTCATAAAACTTTTAATGGTGCTTTTGTGTTCCTCAGCAATTGATTTGTTATTTAAAATAGTCTTATACAAGCATTAAATTCCATTAAAATAGCAATTGTTCAACTCACGAAATAGCATTTAATTTATTTTTCGGTGGTCCCTTAGTTCATGTCGCTACCGAATTAAGGATATTATAGAAATATTTTGTCGCTTGTGTATTTGTATAATAATTTAAAATATTTAAATGTGAATTAAATAATAAAATAAATATTAACATTAAGTTTCATATGAGCTAAATTCGGGATATTATTTTTGTTCAATATTTTTCATATAATAAGAGCTTGAAGGATACCTGAATTCACATTTTAAGGTTAATTTGTATAGGCAACTAGCATAGTTTAACTTTTTTATTCAATTAAGGTGTTTTGCTTGATTTGGATATTTAATTTAATATATTATATGATACTAGATATTGCCCGCGGTTTCAAGAGCGCAAAAATAAATTCCGCGGAAATCGTACATTTTGCCACAACATAATATGCCTATGTCCAGGGCTCGAAAACGTTACTTTAAATAACGGTTTCAAATCGTTCGGAACAGTTCTTTGCAATAACGTTTTGGGAACGAAAACGAAATGAGAACGTTATTTAATTAACGGTTCCAAATCGTTCGGAACAGTTCTTTGCAATAACGATGGCTATGTCCTTCTCCGTGGTTTACTCCATATCTGTGCCAAATTTCATCAAAATCGGTCGGTCATCGGTCGGTTGGTATTGGTTCCATTTCATTCATTATCATAACGTTCTATAAAAAAACCTATCACGAAATAGCGGCCAAGAAGTCACGAACATAACAGTAGAGTCCAATTTTATCACGAATTAAGGTAAAAATAAGAAGTTTACAAAAACAGTAGTATTTAAAAAAATAATAAGTAATTGAATATAATTTATGCATTATAGTACTAGCAAAATACCACTATTTATCATAAAAACAATTAAAACGATATCTTGTTTAGTTACTTAATTAAAAAATCTTAAAGTGATAAGAGCCTTACGATCCCGAATATAGGGGCATTTACCTTATGTGTTTTTCTACCAGTGAAAGAATTTTTGAAATCTGTTAGGTTTCAGAGATTTTATCCATAACATACAAACATACAAAGGTTTCCTCTGTACAATATCATGTATAATAATCTAAATGTCCTATATTCCCTAGCTAAATCATGTCACCCTACATCTAGAATGTTCCAAATCTAAAAAAAAATGAAGTATAACACTTACCTGTGAAAAGATAATCCACAATCCGGATAATATTCACTTTTACAAGCTTCCACAATGCATATTTTCACCATTTTATTGTTGTTAGAACGAGATACAGCGGTATGTTGTAGCTATCTCACCGTGACCGGTTTTTTATTGCGTACATAATAAGCTTTAAGTCGGTGTAGTAAAGATAATTTTTGATTCAATTAAAAGAAACAAAAGTTTGAAGTGCTCATTCCGGTTGTTTACGTATAAATTCCTTGGTACGTCCTATGTCTTTAATCTATGGTTTTAAGTCGCGATTTTTTTTGTACTTAGGCCGGCGGGACTCTATGTACTCTATATATTTTCTATACTTAGAATTTTCTAAGGCCTTTCGGATTCCGGAACATATAACTAAGGCTGGCA
This sequence comes from Phengaris arion, assembly GCA_963565745.1. Taxonomy (NCBI): domain Eukaryota; kingdom Metazoa; phylum Arthropoda; class Insecta; order Lepidoptera; family Lycaenidae; genus Phengaris; species Phengaris arion. Next base: position 4,506,292 of record OY751442.1, read on the forward strand.
CTATATGCTCCAGAATTCGGAACGCCGATGAAAATTTTCAACTCTATTGTATGAGTCCTGAGTTATATTTTCAATGCTCTGAATTATCTCCGGTTGGAGAGATTCCGGTAATATAGTCCCAGCCTAAAGCCCGAGAGTTTATTTGTGGTCGCGACAGAAAAAACTGCATTGTAAATTATTATTTACAATTTTTATATTGCATGAGCGCAGAGTTATAATTAAAATTTATCTCTCCGCTCATGCAATTTATGAAAATTTGACATTTGACTTTTGACTTGACACTTTTTTTTTATATGTGGCATCGGCTTATACCATTTACCAGTGTCAAGTTAAAAAGGCGGGAAATAAAACATTGGCTTTGCATATTATTCTGTTTTTATACTAGTAATTATAACTTGTATCTGCATGAGGTATCCATGAAGTCATTGCATGAGCTATTCCCTGCACTGTACGCCATCAGATTTTCACTGAACATCTGTTGCATCACTCTGATGTTGGCAACTCCTATTACAGGGAACACTATGCCAAAAGAAGAAGAAGAAGAATAAAACTTTTGTATCAATTTTCAACACCGTATTCCTTAATCGTCAAGTCTAAAGTTTAGGCAAATAGTCAGTGCAGTCCTTGAGTTATGTCAATCGATTCAGTAAAGTAGTAGAAGCTTTACTGAAAGATCCTAGGGAGTTTTGGAGGGTACTCAAAATAGTACTTTTTAGAAGTTGTACCATTTGCCCACACTTGTGCACGTTAACGAATATTTAATGATTAATATTCTACCAATATTACACATTAAGAACCGAAATAGCATAAATTTATGAGAAAACACAAAAACCACAACGTCACCCATTGAATTCCCGGCAAAACTCCGACTTGACACTTAAGTGTTCGATTTTCAAATTTATTTTATTAGCGCAGAGTTCTATTTTCATTGCTTAGAATTTTCTACGGCCCTCCGGATTCCGGATCTTATAGTCCCAGCCTAAATGAGACCGGCAAGTCGCCATACATTTACTGCCTGGTAATTAAAATACGAGGCTATTAAAAAGTATTTATTGTAAGTTATACTTTATGAACATAGGAACAAAAATAGCAATAATATTTGTTTTATAATCCGTGAATATTATACATCAAACTCGGGGGATTTCGGATCGGAAAAAGTTAATTGATTAAATATTACCTAACCATTTGTTCAATATATTGCTCTAGTAGCGGTTTGCGGAAAGCGATATCTATTAGTCAATTACTTAATTAAATTAATCACTAGTTTTTTTGAAAACGCAATAGTATGTTATCAGACATATGATAGATGTGACTTTCACATTACGAAAACCAAAAGCATAGTACATCATTATAATTCTTAAAATAAATATAAATAGATAAGACTTAAAGAGGGATCTATTTCACACCTCAAGTAACATTTTTTTCATAACGCTAGTACGAAACTGCTGAGCTACAGAAAAAGAAAATAACTTCATACTCCAATAGAGATGTTGCCTAGTGTAGAATATCACATTTTTATAAATTAAATTTTAAAATTGTTGATTAAAGATATATAAATCTAAAATAAATAGCTATTTACATTGACGCGATTATAAATTATAAGCAAATAAAAATATTCTCTTTCTCGCTAAACGATTTGTTACGGTGCAAGTTGCTGCCGCCTTACATTTTGTAATGACAAATGTATGGCTGTGCAACTCGTGACGTCACAGGCGATATATCGCTCTATTTCATATTGTAAGTTTTAATTGTTTGTATCTTCGTTATTTTTTATGATATATGAAAATGGGTTCTAGATTGTTTAAAAACATGTGGTCTAACATCGACTAGACGAAATTATTTTTAGGCAACATGTCTATTCGCGCCCGCTAACTTGAGGCAGCTAAAGGAAATATCCCATTGAAAAAAATCGCGGAGTTTTGCCGGGGAGTTCAATGAGTGATGTTGTGGAATTTGTAAAATTTCATAAATTTGTGTTAGTTCGGTTCTTAATGTGTAATATTGGTAGAATATTAACCATTAAATATTCGTTATTGTGCACAAGTGTGGGCAAGTGGTACAACTTCTAAAAACGTGCTATTTTGTGTTTCCCGCCAAAACTCCCCAGGAACTTTCAGTAAAGCTTCTACCACTTTACTGAATCGACTGACATGACTCATAGATTGTACTGACTATATATTTGGACTTTGACTAGACTTTAGACTTGACGATATAGGAATACGATGTTGAAAATTGAAACGAAAGTTCTATTTCCCGTCTTTTTAACTTGGCACTGGCAAATGGTTATAAGCCGATGCCATATATAAATAAAAAAAAATAAAACCGCGACGACATGACTGTGCTGCCATGAGGAACAAGCAGAGACATGATACTTACAACTAGACAGCGTATCAAAACAAAATGTTTTGCTAAAATGAGTTCTATGGCTTTAGTAATACGGTAGGTATTTCCCTCTAAGCGGTAGCTTGCAAAAAGTGGTCCGAGCGAGAGCGTTCCCGCTGGTAGTGTGTCCTTGTCTGACTTCTTGCCAGCTCACATAATCATTTCTTTTGATAAAAATGTTAGAAAATGAAATACTTTTCTTTTTAATAATTTGCCAATACGAACGTTTGGTAAACTTAGAAACGTATTTAAACGAATTTGTACAGTTTTAATAATTAATAAATCAGTTGATTGTATTAAAAAATATAATTCAAAACTCAGCAACAGTATCTGTGGTAATACTATATTGGTACTGGTAATACCGTAGACAGAGCAAGTAATACTAAATGTAAGATGGCGATTTGCTTTGGTTGTTTTTCGTGTTTCGATTTGCAATTGTGTCCTTTTTCGTAATAAAGTTTATTATTTTTTTATGAAAAATGGTGAATTACTGTTGTATGACAGGGTGCAATAATGAGTCTTATCCCGGTAGTCGCTTTTCCTTCCACGGGTAAATAAAAACAACAATCTTAATCTTTATGGTAACCATGAATTTGAATTATTGGAGATGCACCGAATGGCATGAAAAGTATACCTACAAAATCTGACTTCAAAAAAAGCCACTAAATCGTAACAATTAAAATATTGCCATTTACTTAAATTTTAGTTATAAGTAGCTCTGGATTTCTTTTGAGTCGGTGCTAGCCAAATAAATCCTGGCTTTTATTTTATTTTTTACTTTTACTATCGGACACGTCTTCGCTAAACTTCAGGAAAGTTATCTACTATCTAGTCATTCTACTTTCCACCGAAGATATTTATCATTTATCATACATATTTCTTATATCTTAGATTACCGAAGAATGAAGAGCAGAAATTGAAGTGGAAAAATGTAGTACCTGGAAAAATCTCAAAGTCGTCTGTTGTTTGCAGTGCACATTTCAAATGCGACGATTTTATTCCTAGTTATAATAGGAAAATGTTGAAACCTGATGCTGTGCCGTCAATATTTCCTAAGGTAAATTATTGATTACTTTATTACATTTTCCGAGTGGATATTTAATAACCTAGAAAATACAAATCATACATCGCCGTTTTAACTGAATAGAAAGAAACGAAGATGGTTCTCAATGCAAAGTATACCTCTAGATATTACTTTTTATGTATGCCTAGGCATCATTTTTGACAGAAGAGTCCGATTTTGATAATTATTTTATTTGAAGGTCTATGAAGAGAGTTGTACAATATAAATTTAGAAAAAATAAAGGATATCACCCAAATTAGGCTAATTGTAGAAGTGCCGGCCAACTCAAATAAACACATTATTTTATAAGAATATAATCTAAGGAATAATTTTTATTACTACACCAAATATAAATCAAGTCTCCGAGTTGTTATTTAAATTTCTGATGTAAAATTAATTTACTTCTTATTTCCTTACAGGTCGTGCCCTGTGAAAAATAAATACATGTTTTAAGCAATATATGTATACAGGAAGGTCCAGCAACGAAAACAATTAAACTGCATGAAAGTATCTCGAAGGAGGTAATCACTGCGGAAAGTGTTAGCACTCAAACAGCATCTGCAACAACTACTTCCACACCACGTAAAAAGAAATTACGTCGAGAAGTCAAAGTCTTACAACAACGCCTGAAAAGGCGTAATCAAACAATTGATAATTTAAAATGTTTGTTAAAAATAATTAAAAAAAGACTGTGTGGCACTCGGGGACTGCCGCAGTAAAGCTATTGCATAGCAAGCATTTGTGATAATAATAAAATGTATGTATATAGAGTACTCACTCACTTTCTTTCACTATTTTTTCGTGACTTTCTTCATTAATAATAAATGCACTTTGTTCATTCATATTCAAAACACTTTATACACAAATTTTACAAGTACAGCTATTCACTGTTGTACATAAATACTTATACACCTATATACTTTCTCATAAACAGCTGCTTATGTATTCGTCCGATTTCGGAGCAGCTCGTCTCGATTCGTGCGTGTTTCGTAGAGTCGTACAATACGTCTAATCGCACGCACACAACGCCGTGTCGAAGACTGCCGAACTGAAACTACGTTAGACGATGCACGGAGCGTGAGGTTTTTTCGTTACGGAATTTCTGGATTCGGTCCCCGCGCTCAAGGCCCGCGATAGAAGCTATGCAATAGCTTAAAAAATGTGATAACTTTTCTGAAGTTGAACAGATGGTCCAACATAATTTCGAAAACATTCACACAAATTTAAACACGACAAAATCCAAAAACTCTAACAAATATACAGATGAAATGAAATCATTCGCTTTATCTTTGTATTATTATTCTGGTAAAGCCTATTTATTTTTGAGAAATCGTATCCCTTTACCTCACCCTGCAACACTGCGAAGGATATTGTCAACGCATAAATGCAACGTTGGTTCCATGACAGAAGTGATGGAATTCCTAAAAGTTAAGGCTGAAAATGATAAAATAAACGTAGCTTTAATTTTTGATGCAATGGCCAATAAAGCTGCAAAACAATATGATAAAGGGTCAGACAAATATTGGGGTGGCGTTGATTTGGGTGGAATATTGACAAGCTATTCTGAAACATTTGCTACAAAAGCCTTGGTGTTTCAAATAGTCTCATTAAAAGAAAAATTCGTTTGCCCCATAGCTTATTTCTTCATTGACAAGATTTCTGCGCATGTACAATCTCAGCTTGTCCTGACAGCAATTCGTATGCTGAGTGACATTAATATAATTGTGAGGTCTTTGACTGCGGATGGAACACAGGTAAACATAAAAACATTTGAAATTTTGGGGTGCAATTTTACCCTTGCAAATATAAAAACTTATTTTGATCACCCAATTAAATCTTCAAAAGTATACTGTATACTTGACCCCGCCCATATGATCAAATTAGCCTGAAATTTGTTTGCCGAAACTACTTTATCATCGGAAAAGGGGGATATTAAGTTCGCATTTATAAAGAAATTACACGATTTGCAAGAAGAAGAGGGGCTGAAATTGAAAAATAAAAAACCAGGGTTCATGTCGATTTTTTTGGCAAGAAAATGAACGTCAAACTAGCTGCCCAAGTACTTAGTTCCTCTGTGGCGGATGCTGCATTTGAGGTCTATCGGTCATCCTAACTTTGCTGAAAGTGAAGCCACAGTTGAATACCTACGATACTTAGACAGATTTTTTGATATTCTTGACCTACTTATTACCATACAAGGCCTCTCAAGATCACATCAAAATGTTTTTTTCGTGTGTGAGAGCAAGAGGAGGGGCAAACGATAATCCTACTGCTCTTGAGTTTATGTTCACCATGCGAAAATTGTTATTTCGTAACAGCGTCAGACCAAGCGTTAATGCAAATTGCACGAATCCGGAATATGAAAATTCTACAATACTAGAGTTCCGAAGTGTCTAAATATCTATCGTAGAGGACAATAATACTGGAGAAAATGACATAGATAAGAGTGATGTACTTATGCACTTGATGGATAGAACCGATAGAATTAGTACTAATACTTAGATAAGATTTGTTACTTCATAAATAATATTAAAAATTAGGTTATTCTATGTAAATTTATTAAAAAACAATGAAAATATCAACATAACACCTTTGTTTATTATAAACCATAATCAGTTTAGTTATGAAGACTTTACAAAGGCTCTAAGTGGTAAACAAATAAAATAGCATATATTTTTATGAAATAGTTTTATTAATAAAAAATTTGTATGTCACATAAATTGTACTTAACATACTATTAATTAATTATTGAGAATTATTTATAATATTTATGTAAAACCACTGAGACTCCTGATCAATATACTCAAGTTGTGCTTTTATATCACCAATTTTTTCTTTTGAAACTTTACCCTTGTGATTCATGTTACATCTAATGGACACTGTTGGGATAACATCAAGTTTTTTTACGAGAGAGACTTCCAGAAATGGTGTGTAGAGGTCATAGTTTGTCTTATAAAAATATCTGCCAAAGTCTTCAATGTGAATCCACTTGACATTAGTTTTTATTTTATTTTAATGTATTTGTGTTAGGTATTACTATCCCTAAATCGTCTTTTAATTTGTTAAAATCGTAAAAGTGGATGATCGGTTCGGATCGGATTTCGGTTATTGATGATATGAATCATCATATCATCAATAACCGAATCTTTTTTGATGCCATTCTAATTATATTTCTGTAATTATTAGGAGTAAATATTTTTTCATTTCTTCTTAAGTTTTTCTATGCGGCCAAAATCTCTATCACAATCTAAAAATGTGTGACCTACTTCTGGAAATTTGTGTTCTATAGATGCAAACATTTTATGTAAAATCATGTACTGATATAGGTAAAACAATTAGAAATTGATTTTTATTTTGCCCACTGCAAGAATCTGACCATAGTAACAAGTGTTGAGAACTTTCCAAACTACTTAAATTATTTAAACAGTAAAAAAGAGACACAAGCCGTAAAAACAAATTATTTCTTAAAATTTCATATGTAGTTGTTACTTGTTAGAGAAAATTTTCAAAACTGAGTTGACATTTGAGTTCTGACTGACGTAATATTGGCGGGATCGGGATGTCATTGTCAAAAATCGTGCGTTCGGAAATATGTTCAAGTGTTTAAAATGCTATAATTTGAAATACAAAACCAGCACTTTGATCAACAACACATTATAACACTGGTGATTAAAGACATTAAAACCATTGTAAAGAAGGATTTAAAAAAATATATATATTTAACATTAGCAAATGTAACCTATAGCTTATAACACCTTTGTTTATTTTTTTAAGATTTAATCATTTTATCTTTGCGAAGATGCAAAAGATTTATTGATTGATAATTTATGTAAAATCATGTACTGATATAGGTAAAACAATTAGAAATTGATTTTTATTTTGCCCACTGCAAGAATCTGACCATAGTAACAAGTGTTGAGAATTACCTTATATTAATCTAAAAGTAGCAATGATAATGATTCTCTGAAAATATTTCTGCTGATATCACATTTGCAAGTCTAAAATAAATACTTGATTGGCAGATAACACTTTTGCTACCCTCTGTAACTATGTAACGAAGTAGACTTGGCGTGTTTTAAGTTTATAAAATTGATTTATCATCAGTTAAAACCTATGTTCATGCAAAAAAGTCAGATTTTTTAATTTCGTCAGATAACACCTTTGTCCACTTAACCCTTCAATTTGTGTTTGATGTACATAGGCTGCACTAAAAGTATCGGGAATGGAATATTTCCACTGTTCCTGTCATATTAAAATCTTTTTAATTTAAAACTCCTTGGTTTTAAAAATCGAATACCGTTTATTTATTTAAAAAAAGATTCTCAGTCTTGTCACAAGGTCTTGTCAAACTTGTTTAGTCGTTGAGAAAATGTAATTGACTCGAGAAAATTCTAGAGCGATGATTTATTATGACTTTCGAAGTGGTTTAACACAAAAACAGTGTGTTGACCGGATGATTTCTGCATTTGGTGATGAAGCCCCATCCAAAACCACAATTTATCGCTGGTTTTCTGAATTTCAACGTGGACGTGTCAAGCTCAGTGATGATCCCCGTCAAGGTCGTCCAAAAACTGCAGTCACCCAAGAAAACGTTGATGCTGTGCGTAAGCTGATTGAGGAAGATCGACATGTGACATACCGCGAAATTCAGGCAACTTTAGACATTGGCATGAGTCAAATACAAATTATTTGTATTTATTATGTATAAGATTATTTGCAGTTCTCTTTACGGAGTTCAGAAATGACCCACAGGTCATTTCTGATCTCCGTAAAGAGAACTGCAACCGCCGCATCATCCTCTATCACGACAATGCGAGTTCTCACACCGCGCACAGAACAAAAGAGTTTTAAGAGCAAGAAATCATAGAAATATTAGACCATCCGCCGTACAGCTCCGACCTAAGCCCTAATGATTTCTATACTTTCCCTAAAATAAAGAATAAATTGCGTGGTCAGAGATTTTCATCACCTGAAGAAGCTGTGGACGCCTACAAAACGGCCATTTTGGAGACCCCAACTTCCGAATGGAATGGTTGCTTCAACGATTGGTTCCATCGTATGGAAAAATGTGTCAAATTTCGCGGAGAATACTTCGAAAAGCAATAAATACATTTTTAAATAGTAATGTTGTGTCACTTCCTTGATTCCCGAAATTTTCAGTGCCGCCCTCGTAGTAAAATATATAGAAAAACTTTTTTTGGTTATGTCTCCTGATTTAGAAAGATTGAACATGAAAAAGTTGCTTAATATGACATTACAACAATTCGCCTCACAAATCAAGTATATTTTACCTGTCCATCCAAGCTCTGACGAATCTCATGAATTAGAATTAATTAAATGTATTGGTCAAAAATACTTAAGTTTAAGACTTAAAAGCTATGGGAAGTCCTTGACTCTCAGGCACATGGGGAATAAGGCTACTTTACTACAAACATTGCATAAAACCGTATTATTCAGCAATGTATAATAGTTGCTACTAATAAAATGATTACAATTTCAGTTTTTTTTTCTTTATACAAGCCTCCTAATTAGTAGTCCTGTATGTAGATTCCAAATTTTATGCTGTTTTGGTTAAACAGGACCCTATTACGGAGACTTCGATGTCTGTCCGTCTGTCTGTCTGTCTCCAGTCTGTATCTCAAGAACCGCTATAGCAATACTTCTGAAATTTTCATAAATTATGTATTTCTGTTGCTACTATAACAAAAACTAAAAACAAAAAAAATTATATTTAAGGGGCTCCCATCCAACAAACGTGATTTTTTTGGCCTTTTTTGCTCGTTATCAATAACTAGTTGACGCTCGCAACTCCGTTGCGCCAAAATCCGTTTATCGCGCGGGATTCGTACATTTTTCCGGGATAAAAAGTATCCTATGTCCTTTCCCGGGACAAAGTATCTCCATGCCAAATTTCAGAAAAATCGGTTCAGCGGTTTGAGCGTGAAGAGGTAACAGACAGACAGACGGACAGACAGACAGATAGACAGACAGACTTTCGCATTTATAATATTATTATATTATAATAAGTATATAAGTAAATGAGTAATATAAGTATGGATGGCTAAAGGTAGGGACTTGAAGTACTCATAAAATCCTTAATGATATTTATATTTTAATAATAATTAATAATAAATTTCAAATTAAATAAATATTTAAGGGGGGCTACCATACAAAACACAGTTTGTAAAGTTTAAAAAAAAAACAATTTTTTCAACTTTGACTATATTATAACCGTACGGAACCCTACATGCGGGAGTCCAAGTCACACTTGGCCGATTATTTACTTTTAAATAAATTAGGTACATATCTGTAGTTAGCTACGAATAATAAAAACTAAGGAAACCTAACTCCCATACTTCAATCGTTTTGAATTTGGTTCTCAAGATTCTTTTCGCACACTAAAATAATATGGCAATAGCTACGAAACACTACATTCAAATTGACAAAATAAAGCCGTTGACAATAATTGTCACTTCTATAATTATTAACAAAATTCTTGCATGTATTCGAGCCTCTTTTTGCATAAAGTATGCATGTATTCGGGTCACATTTTGTAGAATCGGAACAAATTTTTTGACACAGTTACTTTTCCTTAGTTTTTATTATTCGTAGGTAGTTAGGTAGGATAGATATCAGAATACCTGAATTTGTATACTCAAGTCTCATATTTTGCTGTTAAGTCATGGTCACCACATTAGAAAGAGACACACTACCACCGGGGACCCTCTCGCTCGGATCGTTTTTTGCGCCACAGGGCACAGTCTAGTTGTAAGTATTATATCTCTGGGAACAAGCCTTCTGGTAAACGCCAAGTATCCACAGACAATATTACCCGCCATTATTGTTTGCTGTCAAATTGCAAACATTGTAATGTCGTGAAGTCGTGCTTACACTTTTCGTTCACGTTCGTTGAATCACGTTAAAATCCTAAAGTATTATTGGTTTTAGATTTTTTTCAGCACAATGTCTAATATATCTCTAGACAAGGATACATTTTATCGACGAATAAAAAGGCTTTACGCAGCTTGGAAGGTAGTGTTATAGAAAAGCATTGCGGCGGAGTTTCATTTGGATTTTTATTTTTTATTTGTAACTATTACGTTTTTCACAGGCGGCTGCTGCCGATTCCAAAGCTGATGATGCATTGGCTAAAGTAGACTGCTTAGTTTCATGTGTCGGTGTTGATGAAGATACACTGTACAGTAAATCCACCGCGTTGCAGGTTCGTAACTTGCTTTACATGCATGTGTTTTTGATATTTTTTAAAATACCAGTAACAATGTAGATAAGTTGTTAGAAAATGCGCACGTTTTATTATTCGTGTGTTAGTTGGTACACAATACCTACATGATTAAATGTTGATATGATTTCAGACCTGGTTATTTGGATATGAGTTGCCAGATACTATTACAGTACTTACAGAACAGAGTATGTGTTTCCTTGCTAGCAAAAAGAAGATTGAGTTTCTGAGACAAATTGAGAATGGAAAAGAAGAGAGTGATCTACCTCCAGTTAAACTTCTTATCAGAGATCGAGTAAGTGTTAGTTGTGTATATTTTGTGTAATGTCTGTACTGTAATAAATTGTGTGTGAAATACCAAAACTAATTTTGATGTAATTTTTATAAAAGTAACTATAGAATCAAAATAATATTGCCTCAAATACAAATAATTTCCTAATAAAATATTTTGATGATGATTTTTATGAAAATTGTTTTAAAACAATTTTTTATGTTTCAGAATGATAAGGACAAGGAAAACTTTAATAAACTTATACAAGAAATAAAAAAATCCAAATCTGGTAAGACATTGGGTGTTTTTGCTAAAGACAACTATCCAGGAGAATTCTGTGAGAGTTGGAAAAACACAATGAAATCGGAAAAGTTTGAAAATCTGGATATCAGTTCATCTACTGCTTTATTGATGGCGCCAAAGGAAGACTCTGAGATTATTACAGTGAAAAAAGCCTGCTTGGTCACTGTTGATGTTTTTACAAAGTATTTAAAAGATCAAATCATGGAGATTATAGATTCAGACAAGGTAATAATAGGCATGACAAAATTTTTTTATTGGATAAATGAATAGTACTCTTAAATATGAGTAACTTCTCAGAAGAAACAGTATATCAAAAGTCAATATTTTCAAAGGTACAGCGATTCGTGTACAAATATTTAGCAAGTCTTGTGAAAAAGCTCTATACTAAAGTCGTACCTAGCTGTGACGTCACGTCTATGTGTATGAAGTATACGGCTGCAGGAACATATTTGTAAATATCTCCGAAATTTTTGTGTTTAAGTTTATACTTACCATAATGAATGTTTTTGTATATGATGTAAGTAAACTAATGATGTGTGTGTGTGATGAAGTGTTTACTAATATAGCAAAAAAAAATTAAACTTTTTTGTACTTTTTAGATGTATCTAATTACTAAACAACACATAAAATATTATATTTTTTTACATTTGCCAAGCAGTAATGCCTCAATATTTCTGAGTATATTAATGAAACTAAATATTTTAGATGTCATCATCATCCCTATTATAGGTAAACCGCCATAAGCTTGACCTTCCTGATGGTTCACGGGGCGGGTGATGCGATCAGCTATACACGATACGACGTAATGACTCGTATCTTGAGATTTAACTAACCTTAAGATTAAATCACCTATGGTATTTTTTAACAATATATTTATTTTTAGTTTTAAGTATTTTTTAAAGTTTATTTTACATTTATTAGAACTGATATTAAACTAAGATTAATAAACAATGATTTTTATTATTTTTGTTTATTAATATAGTAAAGTAGCAATTTGAAAAATATATAAGTACATATTATTATCATTAATCTGAACTTTTGGTCTAATTTAATTTGTCTATTTGGCAACATTTAATAACATAATTTTTGCCTGTCTATTTAATTTTTATTACGCAGAGTAGGTAGGTTATCCTGATCCATGTTGCAAGGTGAATATTATCGTGTGTAGCAGTCACTAGAAAAATATAATGTGCAGACTAGCATTCACATCAGTCACTGCCGGCGGACAGCGGCAGACTAGTTAATTGGTTGATCGCACTCCCGCCCCACGTCCCGCGGACCATCCGGAGGGTCAAGCTTACAGCGGTTTACTTATAGTCATTAATGCTCTTGAAATACATTTACCATAAAAATACCTCTCTTTACTATGACAGGCATTTTTTTTTTATTCCTCATCTATTTCAGAAAGTAAAGCACTCAAAACTAGCGGAAGGTGTAGAGGCTGCAATATCTGATAAGAAATATGTAACAGGAGTAGATACGAGTCAAGTAGACATGTGCTATCCCCCAATCATACAGTCTGGTGGCAACTACAGTTTGAAGTTCAGTGCTGTGTCCGACAAGAATCATTTACATTTTGGGGCAGTCATATGCTCTCTCGGTGCAAGATACAAATCCTACTGTTCAAATATTGTAAGGACATTGTTAGTTAATCCCACAGATGAAGTACAAAGTAATTATAATTTTCTATTGAACTTGGAAGAAGAGGTGATGAAACGACTAGTTTCCGGAGCAAAGCTGTCTGCGGTTTATGAAGCTGGCCTGGAGTTGGCTAAAAAAGAAAAACCTGATCTTGTGGACAACCTTACTAAAACTTTTGGGTAAGACTGTATTCTAAATTATTTTGTAGTAGAGTTATTTAATATTGTTTATGAGAAAGTAACTTGGTTCTGCTGCATATTTTACTTATGTCTAACAGAAAATAATTTCTTGAAAATACTTCCAACTGTTTAAAAACTATAAGGAAAAACCAAGAAATGATCCTTTAAAAGTAAATTAGTAAAAAAATACTCTATAAGTAGCAAGTGTCAGAATTTGTTTATTTATTACCAGCCTTTAATGCACTTGCAGGACCACCACCCAGTGACTGCCTGTTCGCTTATTTTAAAATATGTATTATTTCGTGCGCACAAAAGGAAATCCTGCAGGAACCATAAATTTTGCCACAATAAAATGTGGTATAATCTATGTCTGTACCAAATTTCATCAAAATCGTCTCAATACAAACAAACAACTGTTTTTATTATAATATTACCATACAACTATAGATTATATTTTATTTTATTAGATTTGCAATGGGCATTGAATTCCGAGAAAGTTCCATAGTGATTGGACCCAAAACATCTATTGTGGCTAAGAAAGGCATGGTGTTTAACATCAATATTGGCTTGGCAAACTTAACAAATAGTGCAGCAACAGAGAAAGAAGGAAAGGTAAGGACATATCTAAATATTATATAATATTTTAACAATCTTTTAATTGTTACCAGTGGTGTGGAATTCCTATAACTCCATTCCTATTGGCTTCACTTACCACTTACGTTTTGAAGACCTTCACCCAAATCCCTAACTATTATACAGGCTAGGGCTTTCCTATGAAGGAGAACTAGCCTTCGCCACTGATTAGTACTGCCTTGATAATTGCAATTTGAAGTTGGAAGTGTTTAATATTCTTGCTCTTATGCTAGTTGTAAATTAGTTGTATTATTTTACTTAAAACAAATATACCAATAAATATGAATATACATATCCTAGTATATATTTAAAATTTACAACTTGGTTATTTGTTTTATTTATGTAATATAAAGTTAAAGTAAAAGGTATGTTGTTGCGTAAAAAAAGTCGCACCTTCAAGAAGCAGAAGAAAATTATATAACGAACCATTGACTCAAATGCACTATAAAATTGATATCTCAATTACCAAGCCTTATTTGAAATAGTAAATTCGGATAAAAGCGTTCCTGAAAAATATGACTAACAAACTAAAACTAGTAATATAAAGATAAGTACATCCATAGACACAAAGCTCAGTGAGAAGACATATATAGCAAACAAGACTAAAAGAAAAGAAAATCGCAACACAATATCAAAGTTGAGCAAACAGATTCGAGAATGGTTAAGAAAAGACAGAAACTAAAGAGAAAGAAAAAACTAGAAGTAGAAATTCAAAAATCTGGGGGAACTTAAAGCCTTCGAAGACTTAAGGGAGCATGGGATGGAATGGATACCAAAATTAAAAAGTAACAAGTCAAAAAAAGAACTGTCTGTAAAGAAATCCAGAAACTGGCTACCAAGTACTACAGAAATCTCTATGCTTCTAATGACGCAATGTGAGAACAGAAAAACAATACCAAAACCAACCCAGTCATTAAGTGCAGAGAAGTTCCGACAATACTAATACAAGAAGTTCAGAAATCGATAGTGACACAGAGGCTAGAAAAAGCTCCAGGTCTGTAAAACAAACGAGCTGATGAGAGGCACAGTAGAGGAAATTAGGCCAATTCTAACCAAGCTTTTCAATGGCATCTTAAAAACGAACACCATCCCGAAGCAATGGAGCTAATCACATATTATTCTCCTCCACAAAAAAAGGCGAGAAGGATAACATTGGCAACTATAGACCGATATAGGCCTTTTATCAAATGTTTACAAAGTATTCGCCAAATTTTGGAGAGAATAACAATTGTCCTGGATGAAAAGTAACCTATTGAGCAGGCGGATTCAGGAAGCATTTTAGCACAATAGACCACATCCACACAACAAGAAAAATGTAATGAATATCAGAAGCCCCTGTATGTTTACTTTATAGAATATTCAATAGCTTTTGATAGCCTAAACCATGAATTTATTTGGCAATCTAGAGGAGCAAGGCCTGGAAAAGGCCTAAATAAAAATAATCAAATCCCTTTACGAAAGGTGCAAAAGTCACATTAAACTGGAAACAAAAGGGGACCTGTTTCCTATAAACAGCGGTGTGAGACAAGGAAATCCACTTTCCCCACAGCTGTTTAATGCTGTGCTAGAGTACATATTTAAAAGGATGGACTGGGAAAATTATGGTATCAACATTAACGGAAGCCGCCTAAATCACTTGAGATTCGCTGACGATATCGTTTTACTAGAAGAAGATCGACAGAAGCTAGAACACATGCTCAAAGACCTATAATAGAGAAGCAAAGTAGCCGGTTTAGCCATAAATGCAGACAAAACAAAACTAATTACCAACTCAACAGAAATCAACATAGAGGTATCTGGGAACAAGATAGAATATGTCAAAGAACATTTTTATCTTGGTCAAATCATATCATCCGATTATTCTATGTCCAAAGAAGTTAATAAAAGAATAGCCTGTGGATGGAAAAAATACTGGTCTCTTAAAGAAATAATGAAGAACAAAGACCTAGGTATGCATATTAAAAGAAAGACATTTAACACGTGCATCCTTCCATGTATGACACATGGCTGCAAGACAACCATAGACAAAAACTGGGTAAAACAAAGAGTAATAGAAAGGAACTTTCTGGGAATTAGGCTTGGTGACAAAATCAGAAACTCTGAAATAAGAAGAAAAACTAAAATTACAGATATAATAACACGCATAGAACACCTAAAATGGGGTTGGACTGTACACATACTTCGCTCAAAAATAAAGAAAGAGGCGACTAAAATTAAGATGGTGTGACGACATACGTCTAACTCTTAGGCCTTGGGTCCAATAGGACCAGAGTAGCTGAAGATAGATCTCTGTGGAGACAGATGGAGGAGGCCTATGCCAGAAGGCACACTGGAATACGTGATATATCATATCAAACAATATCCAAAAGCAAATTCGGAAAAGAAGAGCTAAAATAAAATAAGAATTTATATTTAAATTCTTATATGACTTATACAATTTCAGACATACGCATTGTTCATTGGTGATACGGTACTTGTAAATGATGAACAACCGGCGTCTCTGTTGACACAGTCTAAGAAGAAAATAAAAAACATTGGTATATTCTTGAAAGATGATGATGAAGAGGAGGAAGAAGAAAAGGAGAACAAGACTGAAATACTTGGTAAGTTTGTTTTTAAATTTATTAAGTTTGGGCTAGAGGATAACAAATCTGGAATTTAATGCAAGTTACAAAAAATTGGAATATAGTAATAAGATCAAAATGAGACATAAGCCATTCTAAAAACGCACTCCTCCACCTCGCGGTTTCGGAGACCTCAAACAAGTCTACTAGTAGTCTACTGTAAATGGACTTCCTAAAACTCCATTCCTTTCTGCTTCACTTATCATTTACCTTTTGAAGACCTTCATCCAAATCCCTACCTATTATATAGTTCTTCCCTATGAAGGAGAACTAGCCTTCGCCACTACTGTAAATACAGTGGAGCAAAGAAGATTTCTAGAATGATTATGTCTACACACTGTTCTGGTGATCAGACATCAATAAAGAAAAATAGGTATTTAAGTATTTGGTATAAGATTATGTTTTCATATGGTATTTTGTAATATGAAGATATAATAATGTTAAATTAAACATTTACTAATATAAAAGCATCGTATATTTAAAATATTATAAATGCTGTATCATTTATGCTTTTACAAAAAACTTCCAACTTAATCTATCAATACACAAGGGATATAAACGAAGGATATGATAATATGATAAAGCTTTTACCTGAATATGTATATATGTTCCTAAACTACTGATCCGATTTTAATGAACGAGGTGTCAATAGATTCGTAATAATGGCCCATGTAACATAGCCTACATAATTTGAGTAGTCGGGCTATAGTTTTTAACTTTTGACTATTTATAAAGTATGTATATTTTGTTGATTAAATATGTTAAAATAAATTGTTAAATTATTTAACTATCAAATAAATTTAGAATCAAAAGTAATATTAGGAAGAATACTGATTTAATTTTTTATGTAATATTAATTATATCGTTTATTTTGTCGTTTATCATCATAGAAAAACATCAACATCAGTCATATAAAAACATTAGTACAAACATTATTACAAAGAATTATTGTGATTTTATGTGTGTGATGATAAACGATAAAATTAATATCACATAAAAATTAAATCAGTATTCTTTCTAATATTACTTTTGATTCTAACGCTATTCACTAAGAAAAGTGAAAAAGAATACATTCATATTCCCTATTATGACTGCGAGGGACATTGAAAACCTGGCTGTACTTAGAAAGATCTACACATATTAATTCTATGGATTCCATTTGTTTTTTTTTGTGTTGTTTCATGTAACATAATAAATTTTGTTTTACTTACATGCAATTGCGGACGAGTAGAAAATGGAGGTGAGTTTATAAGTTTTTAAAGTAATATTATAGGCTAAAATACAGAATTTACTGATATAAAATTAACTAAGTCAATTAACTTGAGGCTTTCTACAGTCTACTGGTACGTTTATATATTATAAATAATCGTAAACTATACAGGCAGAGGCAAAAGAACGGCAGTTATTGAATCCAAACTTCGTACGGAACATTCCTCGGAAGAAAAACGTAAGGAACATCAAAAGGAACTAGCAATAGCTCTCAACGAAAAGGCTAAGGAGCGATTGGCCAAACAGTCCAGTAATAAAGATAGCGAGAAAGTGAGAAAAAACACTGTCTCATACAAAAGTGTCAGTCAAATGCCCAGAGAGGTTGAAGTGAAGGAGTTGAAATTGTATGTTGGTGAGTTACTTGTTTTTTATTTATATTTAAAAAATATGTTTTGGAAGTTATATAAAAAAGAATATTCGCGTGCGACATATTCTGCCTCAATAATAATTTAGTTACATACCTTTTTCTACATTGTGAAAGTTTGTGAGGATGGATGGATGTCTTTGACTCTTTGACGCAAAAACTACTGAACGGATTTTGATGAAATTTGGTGTGGTAGTAGCTTAGGCTCTAAATTAAAACATAGGCTACATTTGATCCCGAAAAAGTTCAAGAGTTCCCGTGGGATACTGTATTTACGCGGGCGGAGCGGCGGGCAAAAGCTAGTGCTACAATGGGTGGGTTGGAAAATCTTAAAAAGATCGTGAAGTTAGGTTAGGTTAGCCTATCCTACCGCGGGAATGACGGGGTGCCGCCTCACGGGGCGTGCGCCGCTGTACGCTCCAATCACATCTAAACAGCGGGACCGATTTTGATGAAATTTTTGTGTGTATTCGAAAAGTGGATTCGATAATGGTTTAGATTTGCCGGTAGGTGGCGCTGGTGTCAGTACGTCAACAGATTTAATTCCAAGGCGGTACGAAGTTTACTAGGACAGCTAGTGTAATATACTTTTTCGTATTTTCAGATCGTAAATACGAAACAGTTATACTGCCAATATTCGGTGTGCCAGTACCATTCCATATATCAACGATAAAGAACATATCTCAGTCGGTGGAGGGAGACTACACATACCTGAGAATAAACTTCTTCCACCCCGGAGCGACTATGGGCAGGAACGAGGGTGGTAATAATACACAGCCAGATGCCACATTTGTTAAAGAAGTGTAAGTTAGTGCACAAACATACTATCATATACATTCTACAACAGGACAATAGTTTACAATAATGTATTAATGTATTAAAGTAATTGGTTGTGTATCATCTTGACTTTTTTGAATTAGCAAGTTAAGTGATTTTTATCCCTTGTGTGGAATGGAGCTATTCATTAATTACAAACTTGCTAAGAAGTCCTAGTATTGTTTCAATACAATGAGGGTTTTTTTGCCATTAGGGGGCAGACCCAACACACAAAGCGTCATCTGGTGGCATAAATGGTATCAAAAACAGTCAATGAGAATTTTCGATACTATTTCTGTCACCATGTGGCGCTTGGTAGCACGACGGTCCTTGTCGTGTGAAAAAGCTGTCACGAATTTAAAAACCCTCATTTATTGTTATTATTAATAATTAATAATGACATGGGCAATATAAGTATAACTTTAACAGCTTCCGTGGACCAGTGGTTTATAGCTTGGCTGTCGGTCGTGGGTTCGATTCCCGGGTTAGAACAACATAAAATGTTGTTTCCGAGTTTGATTAGGAAGGACAGTGCAGGCTGATCACCTAATTGTCTGACAAGAAAGATGGTCCATGCGTCGGATGGACATGTAAAAAGTAGGTCCTGCGCCTGATCTCTCTCCAGTCACGTCGGTTATCCGTCCCACTAGGTTTCGAGGTAAAGGAAGAGAGAGTGCTCTTGTGTATTGCGCACACACTTGGGCACTATAAAAAAATAACTCCTGCACAGCTGGCCTGGTTTCAATGAAACCGGCCACCGTCACCGAAATCGGTGTGGGGAGCTATTTAATATAGCTTATATTAATTATTCACTCATGTCTTTACAGAACCTACAGAAGCACTAACACAAAGGAACCCGGTGAAATATCACCTCCATCGGCAAATCTTAACACAGGCTTCAGACTTATCAAAGAAGTTCAGAAGAAATTCAAGACGAGAGAAGCGGAGGAAAGAGAAAAGGAAGATTTAGTCAAGCAAGACACACTTGTGCTGTCACAAAGCAAAGGCAATCCAAAACTGAAAGATCTGTACATTAGGCCCAATATTGTTACAAAGAGAATGAGTGGATCTCTGGAGGCACATTCTAATGGGTTCCGATTTACTTCGGTCAGAGGTGACAAGGTGGATATATTGTACAACAACATCAAGAATGCATTCTTCCAACCATGCGATGGAGAAATGATCATTCTACTTCATTTCCATTTGAAACATGCAATAATGTTTGGTCAGTATTTTAAGTTACAATATATAATATTTAAAATTAAGGTCAATTACAAAGTATAACAACTTTAAACATTTTCTTAACCCGTAAGCGAGGAGCGCGTTACGAGAATTTTGATCACGGCAAATTATGTAAAAAAATGTTTGATCTCTCCCTCACCTTACCATTTCAAGATCCTAGGTAGCTTCCTAACTTTTCATCCTGTTTCCCGTTACATAAATATTGTGCTGGTCAGATACGATGCCACTGCTCACGGCTCAATAAAACATTATTGATGACCATGTACCTACAATTTTGCGGAGGGTTTCTTTATTATTTATTAAATTTGATTTTTATTCGTAAATTAATACTTAATATAAACAAAAGTAATAATTCAATTGCAATTATGAAATATATTTTTTTAAATTTTGTGCAATGTGTCCAAATTGTATGAAAAATAGGCCAAAAAGAAGGGTGTATTTCGAGCAAGCAATTACTTCACATCGAGCATCCTACATGAATGTGCTTATTATATTTCGAGAAGTATACAAGTGTAGAATATTGTTGAATAATATTTTTCTAGTTTTTATTTTGTAAGTGATTTTATTGAAAGAGAAAAACTGCAAAAAATAATGATGAAAATTAAGTTGTTTTGTTATTTGCAATAAAATTTGCATTTTTCCTCCATTGTTTCAATTAATTATCTTTATATTTATCTTAGTTTTCATTTTGATAAAAAAATATTTTTTTTTTAATACGTATATGAAAACTTCAGACATTTGAAGGAGCGTGAGCAAAATCCTTTGCGCGCCCATTCGTGTTACTAAGTTAGGCGTGCCTCCTCACGGGATCATTATTGTTAGCCAATTTATTTTTTGTTTAGCATAAACAATGTAATGACTAAAATCTCGTAAATTAATGCCATAGTTTTAGACAATACTTTTCGTACTAAAATTATGTAATTACCCTTTATTTCTATATTATCTCTTTTAGGTAAAAAGAAGCATGTGGACGTCCAATTCTACACGGAAGTGGGTGAGATTACTACCGACTTGGGTAAACATCAGCACATGCACGACAGAGACGATCTGGCCGCTGAGCAGAGTGAAAGAGAACTCAGACACAAACTCAAGCAGGCCTTCAAGAGCTTCTGCGAGAGAGTCGAGAATATCACCAAACAGGAGGTGGAATTTGACACACCCTTCCGGTAAGTTTCATGACTAACGACCGAAATTTCCAGAACCAAAACGTTAGAACCAAAAACGCACTGTGTTTTCTTTTGCGACACCGCCGCCATACACATCATTATTCCTTCGAACCGTTTCTGCAGCACTGGTGCCACGTTGGAACTCGTACTCGACAATAATACTATATTTCAAGTTTTTCATTTTGTAGTGACGCAAAGAAAAAACCAAAAGAGGGGAAAAACAAATGAATTACGGTTTTCGAAACACAAATGCATGAGTAAATAGCGGTATAAATTTGAAATTGTAATTCCTAACCAAAGAAGGTATATTTGAGATCAAAGTGGTCAGTACGATAAAACGCCAATTTCATATGTAAGGGCCTAATACAATAGATTAAACATGTGATATACATCACGTCAATCTAATCTCATGCTAAGTTAAGTCTTGTGCTATAGCATTCAGACAACGGATATACATTTGACAATTTTAAACTATAGTATTTTATTACACACACTGTCACACTACACAAACACACTAAAAATAGTTTATCACGTATTGTCTTTTTTCTCTGACGTAATACACGCTTCATTGGGCAGTCTCCCCCGGAATCTTCGGTAAACTACACCCGATGGTCCGGACGCCTCCATCTCGAGGGTAGACAAAAGTGGTGTGGGCACTCACCACAAAAGAACTGAAGTTGACTTTGTGACGAGGCTGCAGACGCTCGACCCTCAAAGTGTCGAGTGTGATCTCAAAGGAGGTCTTCTCACGGATGTAGCTCACGACGTCCTCGACCTGCATGGACCAGTGCAGGCGGGACACGTACAGCTGCGTTGCGGGTACCTCACACCGTAAGCGCAGCTCGGGTACGTAGGGTGCGGTGCCGCGATGATTGCGACCGGCGGGCTTCCTCTTCTTTCTTCTATCCACCAGAATGAAGGCCAGCATGTGACTTGAGCGCTACTTAAGTAGCGTTTCAGTATACGGCTGTAACTTTAAGATTTACTACTATAATGTGATCC